>BSBM01000711.1:5930000-6637500 GCA_027924585.1 Larix kaempferi | reverse complement strand
TTTTGTTATCGGTTGTTTGAGATAGATGAAGATGACATCAAAACTACATTTCAGATTAGTAAACAAATGCGCGCACGCGTTATTAGCACATGCATTCTTTTAGCAGATGCGCACTTTTAGCGTGTGCGCGCTTTTACTGTGTACACGTGTATTTAAAATAACGCGCACGTGCCATTTAAATTTCTAAATTTTCGCAGGTAATTCCTTTCCCACCAATGTGGTGGATGACTTGGCCGCTATGGTTTTAGGTTCAGGTTTCCAAACCAAGTGGCTTGGATTGTGTTATAAAAAAATACATGTTATTCTATAACTTATGTTTCGAGCATGATTCTGCGTATGCTACACTTGTCCACTGCTAATGAAATTGCACACACTCAAGTAGAGCTATGTGTGCCGATTCCGAATATTGAATCTTAATAGGAGGGGATAGAGAGAGGGAAGTTAGGGGTATGGGGAGTAGGAGAGAAAATAAGAGAGGGGAGGTGGTTAGGTGTGGGTGGGGTGGGGTGGGATGGGTTAAGGTGTTATAGAGATATAGAGAGGGAGGAGGGTGTTAGGGGGTTAGAAGAGAGAGAGGGGTGGGGGATAGGGGTTGGTGTAGGAGTACAGAAGAGATAGAGAGAGGGGCGGTTAGTAAGGGTTAGGTGTAGGAGGGGAGAGAGTGATCAAGGGTTAGGTGTAGGAGGGGAGAGAGTGAGCAATGGTTAGCAGTGACAAGATTATGAGAGAGATAGAGGGAGGGGGGTTTAAGGGTGTTGGGGATTAGGGAGAGGGAGAGGAGGGGTTAGGGGGTGCTGGGTATATAAATTTATTCAACACTTAAAAACATAAATTTGTGAAGTTAATAACGCATGCGTGTTTTGTATATACAAAATGCGTGCGCGTTTTGCATATACAAAATGCACGCCAATCAAAATATTTGAATTTAAATAGAATGCGCGCGTGTTCGGGAGCACCTAATCACTCCCTCCTCCCACGCCTGCGTGTCAGCCACAGTCCTATGTGGTTGGTTTAGACTTACCAAACTTGTGCTATGGAATTTACTGAACCATAGCTAATTAGGCATTTCCAACATTTTTCTCAATATGCCTATTTTTCACCGCTCTCTACAACATGACATACATGACCATTATTCACGAAATTTTAGGAATAGATAACATTTTTTATGCAGATTCCAAATATGTAATTTTTTTAAAACAATATTGAGATTTTCTATTTGTTTCCTAATTTTCTTGTGTCATCACTCCTTAAGTCAAAAAACATGTTGTTAGTGTTGTTATACATCAATATTTCACAGTGTCACACCCCAGTACTAAACACACTCCTGACGACACTTCCCCTACTGCCTAAAACACTCAGAAGAGAAAAATCATTATGGGCCCATGAAGGAAAAACCTCTCTGATCATGTGACAACTTTTTGAGACCATTTTCATCTTAACTACCACCCCCTGCATACCTATCAAGGCGCAGTAGTCCATACTACCGTGTGGTGCTCTTCTCCCTGGGCATGGTACTACCGCGTTATGCCCAGGATTAGGGGTGCGGTACTGCTATTTTTATCCTTTGACCATGGACCTTGGAATCCTGTCTTCGAGAGATTTGTTGGGATTATCACCCCTGATTCGATCCTAACTTACCCTCTCTGTTTAGCTAGTCTGATCCACTAAACACTCCCTAGATCTAGCTTCCTCTCCTTATGGTTAACTTCCCTAAGTGCTACAAAAGAGAGACTCTCCATGGCTCAAAGGGAGGAATTTTAGTGACATCAAACTTATGGTCTTGGCTGGTTCTGGAGATAGCTAGAGGAAGCAACATTTGGAGCTAGAAGCTGGCTTCGTCATCAAGTAAACTATGTAAGTTCTTCAAGTTGCAATAATAATAACTTGTCTTGTTTTCCCAAATGATGTATAATTGACATGATTTCAGTTACATGATTTGTTTCTATCATCAGATTTAGATTCTAATATTTAATTCAAGTTGCTAGGAGGTTCGTATTGCTTGGTCTTTGTATTGATCTTTATAGGGTTACTCGCGAGGACCTTTGGATCAGGGAAACGGACGTGACAAGCACTCGAATTTAAGGTGAGTTCAATCTCTCTCTCTTCTTGGTTTTACAATATTGAAATATCTGTTTGAATCTAGGAATTCAAGGTAGCATTTGTTACCCCTTTGTCTTAGTTTAAAGTCAGTTCTAGTCTACTTTACTCTAAGAGGATTTCTACCTATCCGTAGGGAGAAATTCCTACAACAAAAACTGGCGACTTCGCTAGTTTGAACCCCACTTGATTGACTTATTTCACCTTCAGTCATTTCAATTGTGATTTGTCTTTCTTGTCAAACCAGTACTGAATTTTGGTCTCTTTGATCTCTATTCGACCCTTCTCTCTGCACAATTTCTCCCCCTTTGATCAGTAAAGTCCTCTGGGTCTGCACACCCTCGAAAAACTCAAATGTTTTCTTAAAAGTGCGCCTTTTTTCATCCTATGCATCAGTACCGTGCTCCCTTTAAGCCTGCCAAAGTGGCAGTACCCTTAGTACCGCGCCCTTACCTTTGATCAGAACGCGGTAGTTTGTCAGTACTGCGCCCTAGACAGTGCCGACCACACGGTAGTGTCTGCATTTTTTCAATTTTTTCTCTTCCTATTTGTTTTTTATCAGACATTGCTTGATCTTCTCTGCCCAGATTGGTTTGTCCTGTTGCTTTTTACCATCCTGTACTTTGCACAGGTATTGATGGTTTGTTTATCTTTTGGTGTGAGTTTGTTTGATGTTGAGTTAGTGGCATTACTTGTACACTTGTTCACCCCTTCAATTTGGTTGCATTGGCTTCATCTCTTCACCATAACCCAAGTTATTATTACTGTCCTTCTTCAGTGGATTAAGTAATTTGTAAATTACATTGTTCTCATAACTATTATTGTTTCCATAACTATCATTTCAATTAACATTGGAAATTGTCATTTGAGAACATTTGTAATACTTCGATTGAAAGATCTAGTTATATTTTTGTGCACTAGGAAGTGAACCATTCAATTTGCCACATAAATTCTCTCTTTTTGAAGCATCATAATTGTAGATCAGTGGAAGTTTGAAAGAAGTGTTTATTTCAGTTTGGTTTGTTTCAAAATAAAAAATAAAAAGTGGTTCTCGTGAAATTTTTTTACGCATATGTGATCGAAGAACTCTCTCTCTCCCATAACTAGATTTCATTGAATACAAGGCTTATTTTGATTCATTCTCATTTGCATGGTTTGTGTCGTCATAACACCACAAGTTGCACGTCCATTTACCCAATTGAGTAATACAACCGCTAAAATTTACATACCCTAACTAAACACATCATAACCTCACTTGAGGAGAAAAGAATTTGTTAGCTAGGTAGGACACCGGGGATAGGCATCCAAATAAATCCCCCTTGTCATTATCATCTGAGACATAGTTGTTGTCCTCTAGGGTACTAAAATCCTCTTATACTTGTTGACACGGTCATAGACCAGTTTGTGGAAGAAGGCCCCCCGTCGTTTCGGTGAGCAAGCCACAGGGATATCTTCCGGATGGGCTTTGTGGAATGCCGCACTCCACTTAGTTCCTAAGGACACGTATCAATTGTCTTCCTTGTATTGTCCGGCCTCCATACTGGAAGTACGAGGGCGATAAGAAAAAAGTGTCACGTCCTTCTCCAACGTGTCATGAACGAGGTAGCTTAGTGACCTTTCTACTAGGGCTCTTTTACCCAGGATCCCTTTTGGTAGACGGATATCCTTCACTTTTGGTCTCTCACTTTGTATTGTTCGACTTGGATTTCATCACCTTGCAAGGAATACAATTTGTTGAGGTATCCTGCCTGTAGTTAGGAGGTATTGCTTGCTATTTCATCTTTGTAGAGGGTCTTTTTATTTTTTAGTGTTGCTTGTTGGCATTCCGGCTGCATTTTATCTCATCTCGCTTACTGTGACATCGGTCTCAGTATAGTTTTTTTTGAGCTTGTTTGTTGGCCTGCGAGCCTTGTTTTTTCTAGCTCCCCTTTAGAACACTCGGTTTCTCTAGGGTTTTTGAGTTCTTTTCTACGAGACTTTCCTCGGAATACATATTTTTGTCATCATGGATGATCAACGGAGATCATCATGCAGAGTGCAGGGCCGAAGCCCACCTCCACCACCACGGACTTCCGGTCCATCTTCATCACGTATTTCTGCCCCAGCTGGCCGCGGTGCCGGCCGGGGGAATGTTCCACCTCACACTACATATTCATTTCCAACCACTCACAGCACCGTCTCAGAGCCTATCACAGTTATTCCGACTAATATTTCACCTGAGAACCCCGTTGTTTCACAACCCACTGCTAGTTCGAAATTCTCTAGTATAGTGGACGACACACTAGCCACTGAAGATACTATTGCACACGATGCTACATCAAAGGTTATCAACCTCCCATAGACTAATAGTATTCCACCTACAGATTCTTTCTACGATGTTCCCGAAGGATCTGTAGGCACTTTGGATGGGTCTGACCCAGACTTGTCTGACCTAATCTCTGTCCCAGATGGATATGTAGAGATCATTGAAGAAACCTCACTACCTTCTACACCTTTCGAACTTGAGTTTGATTTTCCTTCCCAGGAAGAAACTTCACCTACCATACCATTAGGCATTCACACTTAGGCAGTCGGTTCTTCTACTGATACACCCTTTACTCTATCTTTCCCCCACCTTCCTTCAGGACCAAAAATCGTGGCGTCCATCCAAGCTAGTATGGTTACTCTGGCTAACTCTCCTTTGGCATCAGAACATTTCAAACATGATACAGAGAAAATGTTCACGTTGGCTTCTCAATACCCCCCTTCTCCTCGTCCTCCCGGCTATTGAGCCCCCAACACCCCGTCTAGCACAGAGTTTCATCACTCTTATGCTGACGGGTCTGGACCATCAGATTTTACTCAACCCAGTTTTTTTTCGACACCCGAACAGACAACTCATAGCTTTGATCCATCATTTATCCTCAATCCGGGCCAAGTCCTCAGCGATCCTCCTACTTTACAAGAGTCCATGGACGTAACTCCTCCTACCCCTCGGTTAAATTCCCCACACTTACTACCGTCAAACATGGTTGGCTCAAGGGATAGACCATCCATGAGGGATAATCCTATTTTCTCTACGTCCTCTCATGTAACCTATGGAAGACCGCCACCAAAAATCGGCACCTTTGGCATCATGAGCCAAAACACTTTACCTCATCTTATTAGCATGAGAAGAACACCTTCTAATACTGTTGGATTATCCACTCCGGTCAGAGGCACCACCATGGAAACCATCTTTACTATTTCGGGAGGGAAACCTTCTATAGGTGCTGTTAACCCTAGTAACAAAACCCCTCCCATCGGACCATCCAACCCACAAATTGGGGGACAATCCCTCAGTGCCTCTCAAGTCGGAGCCACTAGCACCTTTGTACTACCATGCCAAACGACAGCATCTTCTCAGTTCGGTATGTATCCACGTAGCAGCAGACAACATTTCACCGGTTTTCCAACCGGGCCTAACTTTCAGAATTTCGTGTCAGGCACCTTTCCTTCTTGGGGAACCCAAATCCCATAGAGTGGGGGGTACTCTCTATTCAGAAACTGGAATCTAGTTGGGGGGCCATCTAATCAATCTTTCACTCCTCCCTTGAATTCTGGTTTTTCTTACCCTTCAACTGGAAACACTCCATGGAACCCATCCTTTCAACCTTCACCTCTTTATCAAGGCGGAACTCAAATTCCATGGACACCAGTTTCCCAACCACCCCCCAACACTGGTATGGGAAATCCTCCACCCAATCCAAGTGGCGGTAGTATTCCTAGGACCCAAAAACCCCAAGGAAACATCCCCCAACTAGGAACAGGTAACATTCTTGGGACACAACAACCCCAAGTTAATATACCGGTCATCCCCACTCAGCAGAACATCCAACAACCTGTTACCAATATGATTCCGAATCAAACTAAGCCTCTGATTCCGAACACACAACATGTTTACCTGATGGGATACTACCCCCCAAACTTCCAACAGTATTCTATGGGAAACATGTATGGATACAACACACAACCATTTGCTATGTAGGGCTCAATGGGTATCCCTACACCGTATAATTAATACTCTTTCCCGCAGCCAAACCATCAACTTCCCTTTTTGGCCACATTAGACCTGCCAAATTTGTCACAACTCATTAACGATCCCATTTGGCATGAACCACATTGGCCACCGATTCCAACCAAACTACCATCGAATATCCCAAAGTTCGATGTGAAACCCGGTGAATATCCGAAGAACCATGTCATGACCTTCCATCTCTAGTGTTCATCAAAATCATTGATGGACGACTCCATTCGTTTACGGCTCTTCCAGCATACCCTTACCGACACAGCAGTAAAATGGTACATTGAGCTACCGCAACACTCCTTTCATGACTTCAATACCCTCGCCATGCAATTTCTGACACATTTCCAACTTCCTATCAGATACGAAATTGGAACAGAATTGCTAACTTCACTACGGCAAACCACTTCCACGCATATCTCAGATCACATTCATGAGTGGCATCGATGCCATAGGTTGATTAAGGCACCTATTCCCGATCAGTTACTGGTTGATTGGTTTACCAAATCATTTTTTCCTCCCATTTCCAGGGATATTGCCATGCGTTGACCGGTTATAGAGGAACAAGCAATTTCTTGCGCTTAGTATATGGATTTAGTATACACTCAATCCAGAACCCTATACGAGCTTATTCCCCATGCCACCCGCGCTACCACTGATCCAACAAAACCCGCTACTGAACCGCCCTTCGACGGCATCGTTGGTTTAGTTAAGACACAACCTGCTACCCAATCTAGTGGGAAACAACATATCGTTTCCCCCTCTACCTCGCAGGTTGCTTCCAAAACTTCCACCTCTCCTGCTCCATCCTCCAAAGTGAACGCGGTTCAATCCACGTCACAACCATCCAGAAGAAAGAAGAAGAACAACCATGGGAAATCCAAAAAGTATTCTAACCAATAGGAGAATCCCAAGCCACCACCAACCAACAATGATCCCAAACCACGTTGGAAAGTGAAGTTCCCCTGCCTCATATGCCAGGAAGACCACTACACATGTGACTTTCCTTACAAGGACGAAGTCAACAAGTTCATCAAAGGTTCTTCCCGCATGGCAGTGTTAACCGATCCTTTCCCTCACCAGCAATAGCAAATGGTTTCCCATGATTCCTCGCAAGGGGGAAACCAAAAAAACCCATCCCACGCAGAATCATCCGCAAATCGTGAAATCCTCATGACGAGTAATGAGGAGATCAATATAACCACTCATTCAAAGACATACGAAACCCCTCCGAGTTCGAACAAACCAGAGACAAGCATGAGCAAGTCTCCTTCGGAAGATCCTTCTTCTATGCCTCCCCCCAATGGCCATCTCCACATCGAGAGACCACTTACTGATATAGTGCTGTGCCCAACCAAGGGCACTATCTGAAAGGAGACATTCAACCCTAACGCATGAGAAACCCAACATTATAACATTGTTGAAGATATAGCTCAAGCGCCATGTGCCATGTCAACTCTCGAGGTTCTCCAACAATGCCCTATGCAATGTAGAACCTTACTTTCAGCACTGGGGGCAGTAGATCCGGATACTTCGAACATGATTATGTTCAACTTGGAACACATTAAACCTCGACTTTCTCACCAGTTAACCTTCCAGGTCCATACAAAGATCCGTGGCAATACCATCCATCACACTGTTTTGGATGAAGGCGCTTCCACATCGATCATGTCTTTGACTTGTTGGCGAGCCTTATGCTCACCCGAAGTTACCACTTCTCCTACTACTCTTAGGGCGTTTGACGGACACGGATTTCAACCCTATGGACTCATTCCTGCAATTGGCGTTGAACTAGGGGGAAAAACTGTATCGATACACATTGAAGTCGTAGATGCACCACTGGACTATAATCTTTTACTCGGTTGAAACTGGTTTTATGCCATGGCCTCCTTTGCATCCACACTCTTTCGATTAATACAATTTCCCCATCATGGGAAGATTGTCACTGTAGATCAGTTAGATTTCTGTACTCCAGACGCTCATCCGATCTGTGCCAATACTGTTCCACTACTGAACCAATCTTAGTATCAGTTCCCAGACATTGGCGTTGGTCTTATGAAAGATTCCTCCCTTATCAGATTTTTCCCGGAGCTCAGATCCCCTGTTCAAACCGTCAACATGATCTCTTCTGGTATCAACCCCTACGAAGATTCTTGGGTGATGCCGAGCCCCACAGAGATTGAACGCTGCGATGACTCTACGCCACTAAACAGTACTCTTGTGACTTATCAAGCGATCCAATCAGCCACAGATTAGGTCTATCTCACTACACAACATTCTGTGGCACAACTTTCGTCTGACGTTGGTTCATCCTCATCATCTGTGGATCCTATCACATTGATTTTTCCTTCTGACGAGTCAATCATAGAGGTTATGTGTGTTGATGAACCACCATGGGAAGCTTTCCATCATCGGTCTTCTTTCCCTACGATCCAAGAAATCGAGTCAGACACCAAATCTAGCAGCCCACCCGAAAAGGTCAAACCCAAATTTACCACCTCACTTGCTGGTATATTTTATGAGGGGAACGTGGCTAATCTTATGGCAAAAACTGCTATTGACATTTCAGCTAAGCCTGGTGTCATGGAAAATGTTCGCATAGGCAAGACATGCACTCCTACTGAAATGGAGTTCTACGCTCCCTACTTTAAAACTTTCCGTGACGTTTTTGCTTGGAGTTATGAGGAAATGTCGGGCATAGACCCATCGATTGTGGTCCACGAGATCCAAAATTTTCTCGGCGTCTAACTTGTTTGGCAAAAACTCCGCCCTATCCATCCCCATAAGGCAGCAGCTATTAAAGCGGAAGTTGAAAAACTTCTCCATGCTGGTTTCATTTACCCTGTCACATTGACAGATTGGGTGTCCAACATCGTTCCCATAGCCAAGAAACAGGGTATGATTAGAGTCTATGTTGATTACTGAGCTTGTCCAAAAGACAACTATCCAACTCCGTTCATTGACCAGATTATCGATAATTGTGCTGGGAGCGTCATCTTTTCATTTTTGGATGGCTTCTCAAGCTATAATCAGATTGAGATACACCCAATTGATCAGCATAAGACAGCCTTCATCTGCCCATAGGAAACCTTTGCATTTCGAAAGTTACCTTTTGGCCTAAAAAATGTTGGGGCAACTTTCCAATGGGAAATGTCTTATGCATTTCATGATATCAAACATATTGTAGACCCATATCTTGAAGATCTTCCCGCTCATTCAAAAACCCGGGAAGACCATCCGACCCATTTGACCACCATCTTTGAAAGGTGCCGACACTACAATATTCGTTTGAATCCACACAAATGCATTTTTTGTGTTGAATCGGGACGACTGTTAGGCTTCATAGTCTCCAAGGACGGTATCCATCTTGACCCTGCGAAGGTAGAAGCCATCTTAGCTCTGTCATCCCCCACCGACATACCAGAACTTCAAAGCTTGTAGGGGCACGCAAACTTTCTACGCCGTTTCATATGTAGTTTTGCCGAGATTACTAAGGGCTACATGAAGCTCCTGAAAAAGAACGTTCCTTTCATTTGGGACAACGAAGCTCAGCAATCTTTCGACAATCTGAAAGCAGCCCTTACCAAAGACCCCGTAATTCAACCCTCGGATTACATAAGGGACTACATTTTATACCTCGCAGCTTCTACTTCCACCATAGCCATGGTGTTAGTTCAAGAAGACATTAATGGCATAGAACATGTGGTGTATTATCTTAGTAAGAGTCTCCTTGACTCCGAAACTCGTTATTCACATGTTGAAAAACTAGCTCTGGCCACAATTTTCACTGTTCAGAGATTTCGCCATTACATCTTACTCCACCGGACCACTGTCATCGCAGATTTCAATCCAATGTACTACATCCTCACATGTCAAGTGCTTGGGGGCAAATACTCTCGTTGGATTGTAGTTCTTCAAGAATTTGACTTGGAATTTGCTAAGGAAAAATCCAAGAAATCTTTGGCCTTCGCTGAGCTAATTTGCACATTGCCCCGTGTTACTGAGCAACTGGAGCCTGTCGATTCTCTGCCTGATGAATCATTGTTCCTCATTAGCACGTTCGATTCATGGAACGGGGATATCATACTTTATCTCCAAACCCAATGTTTCCGTCTCGACTTTAATCGCGACCAACGTCGACGTATCCGACACCACGCCAAGTATTACCTCATTATCAATGATACCCTGTACCGTTGTGGTGTTGATACTGTCCTCCGCCGTTTCCTAACTTTAGATGAGGCAGAACACGTTCTTAATGACTTCCATGCTGGAGCATGTGGTGGTCATCTTTCTTGGATGGCTATAGCCCAGAAGATACTACGAGCAGGATATTTTTGGCCCTCAATTTTCAAAGATTGTATTGAAACGGTCAAGAAATGTCCACCCTGTCAATTCTTCCATGGTAAGAAATGCTCGCATCCTACTCCACTCCATCCTATTGTTGCCATCAGCCCCTTTGCGAAATGGGGCATCGATTTCATGCATTGTAAACCTACTTTAGCCGGGGGGCATAGCTATGTCATAGTAGCTGTGGATTATTTCACGAAATGGGCTAAAGCAATGCCTACTTATGCAGAAGATGGAAAAACAGCAGCACACTTCATATTCAATCATATCATTGCCAAATTCGGAGTCCCACAGTCCATAGTGACCGATCATGGTTCCCAATTTAGGAATCGTATGATCGAAGAATTAAGCACCAAGTTGGGTTTTCGTCACGAAAAATCAACCCCGTACTACCCACAGGCCAATGGCCAAGTCGAAGACATCAACAACGTTTTGAAACGCATGATCCAGCGGATTGTGGGTACCCAAAATTCCAATTGGCACTCAGCCCTTTTTTCAGCACTGTGGGCATACCGTACCTCAGTAAAAAGTGCAACCGCATTCACACCATTCCAACTGGTGTACGGCCTGGAGGCCATTTTGCCAATTGAATGTGAGATCTCGCTGCTCAAGATAGCCATAGAATTACTTCCTAATACTACATATGAAGAAGAACGGTTTCTATACCTAGCCAAGCTAGACGAAACCCGCCAAGATGCGGCTTTAGCTAATGAAGCCCATCAGAAACATGTCAAAGCGCAGTATGATAAATCCGTTCAACCTCAGATTTTCAACGAGGGTGACCTATTACTCACATACAACCAAATGCATGATAAACTTGGAAAAGGAAAGCTAGAGTCTATGTGGTACGGCCCCTTCATTGTAAAGTGTATTAGAAAAAGGGAGTTGTCTAGAAGTGCTACGATTTCACTCGAATTTTGTCTTTTCTAGTCATCGTTGGTTAGACCCTCCCTCCCCGAGACTCGACCCTTTCCGGTGAGCATAAACAACTCTTGTGGACGTCGTACCTAGTATGTCATGTCCAAATTCAATCCTACAGTGCAAGGACTATCGGTCATGATGTATGAGCCCATTTTTCTGACATATTGAGATTGAATGGGTCTGCCCGCCATTTATACAACATCATGAGGTTCACTGGCCAGCTAGTGGTAACATCAACTTATTTGAATTTTGAAAATTCAAATGCCCGGGCTCCACATATTTTGAAATTTCAAATGCGTGCTCTATGAATACCCTTTGAAATGCTCATGCTCCCAATTTTAGCCGATGCATTCTGATGGAGGACGGCTCTAAGGAATCTCGTTCATGAACTGGATCTCTATGCTCAAGCGATGCCAACTAATTTACTAGATCCATTTTGCGTATGAGGATGGTTACATGAGATCGTAGAGAAGCAAATCAGAGATGGAGAATCCTCCCGATTCTGCGCCGATCTGGATATCCGCCTGGCGGAGCTGCCTTTCTCCATCGCTTCCCATGGTCTTCCTCTTTTGTTTCATGGAAGCATCAGAGCACCTGGAACTCCATTTCGAGCGCCTCATCCACCGGATCTCTCAAGAAAATGGTGGACGCATACCTCTTTGCATCATCAGCGAGTACATGTTTTTGGGTTGGACATTGGATGTGGGGAACAGGTTGGGAATACCTAGGATTCACCCGACATGCTGCATGTTACTTTACAGCGATCTCAGCTTCCCCAAATCATAAAAATGGCCACGGGATTCGATCCCTGGGTCTTGTTCCTCAATCGCCAGATATCACGCAATGTACGTAGTTGGGGATCGATATGTAATATATTCAAAGCGCTGGAGCATAGTAGTCTCCAACACGTTCGAAGAGCTGGAGCATAACAGTCTCCAACACATGAGAAGATCCACCGGCAGGCTGATTTGGGAAGTTGGGCCGATCCTACTATCTTCGTTGCTCTCTTCATCTCCTTCAAATACAGAGCTCGATTCAGATTTTGTACTGTGGGGAAACTAGGCAGAGGCAAAATCTCCAAGGGCATGGTTGGAGTGGTTCAATTCACAGGTGCCCTCCACAGTGCTCTACGTTTCGTTTGGAAGCCAAAATTTGATATCCTTGTCAAACATGAAGGAGTTGGCGTTGGGGCTTGAAACGATCCAACAACCTTTCATTTGGCTTGTCAGGCTGCCCGTGGAGGCTCCAGTGAATTCAAAGTTCTCGGCAGAGTTTTTACCCGAGGGATTCGAAGAGCGAGTGAAGGAAAATAATCTAGGTTTGCTTCTCAAAAAATGGGCGCCTCAGCTGCTGATTCTGTGCCATCCTTCGACAAGAGGTTTCCTTAGTCATTGTGGATGGAATTTGGTGCTGGAAAGCCTGAGCCAAGGGGTTCCCATCATCGGGTGGCCCATGTCAGCTGACCAATTCGCAAATTCGAAGGCGTTGGAGGAGGAAGTGGGGGTGTGCTTTGAGATGTGGAGAGGAAAAGAGGGAAATCTGAAACGGGAGACGGTGGCAAGGAGAGTGAGGATGGTGATGAGGGAAGAGAAAGGTAATCTACTAAGACAAAGAGCCACGGAGATGAGAGAAGCCGCCATGAAAGCAGTGAGTGAAAATGAATACGGAGGGAAGAAAGGGTCATCTGTCTGTGATATGGATGACATGATTAAAGAGCTTACAACAACATACCAAGCTTAGATTTATGTTGTGCATCACACCTATCTTCCTCCTTCAGTCCCAAATTTGCATTTTTGCAGAGATTGAACCGTGAGATTATATTCCTTGAAAATAATATGCGGTATGGAATTGCTCCCGAGGCCCTATGGACAGTGTGAGTCTGTGACCCATCTGTTGGGTTGGTTCCAAACTAAGTATGTCAAAATTTTACCCTGATAAAGGATAACTGAAATGTTTCAGTTAATGTGATATACATGTTCCCATAGGTGTAATGAAAGTGTTGTTTAATGAGGGTTAATTATCTTTTTTTAGAGTAGTGAAAGTGGTGCTAGCTTGCCATTCTGCTTGTTACGCCGGAATTTGGTGAAAGCATATTCAAAATTGGTTTTCGTGAAACAATATAAGCTTATTTACAATGATTTTTTTTTTTTAATGATAATGATTTATAATTATAAAAAAAAAAATATTTTAAAAAAATAATGAATAAGATTAATGAAAATTTTATTATAATGTTTTGAAAAAAATTATTAAATTATTTGATTTTTTAATATTTTTATTAAAAATATTTTTAAAATATATTTATGATTGGATATTTAATATATAAATACAAAAGAACTAATATAAAATATAAAGATCTTAACATTATTTGTAGTTTGAATAAAAGTTACAATAGGATAATATAAATGGGGTTAATGTGACCAAGTTTTTGGAGGAAGCAAATGATGGTTTGGTTCTTTAGCGACAAATCTAGTGTGGCTTTGAGCTAGGATATAGATAGGATCCAAAATTGATGTAATCAATTATGATAGTGTGTTATATGCACTATTGTATGGTGACTTGTTTTATTTCAAGGTATTTGGGAGCTTATTTATGGATCCAAATAGTGCACCATTATGATGTTGATGATGCATTCATAGGTTGTCAATGCAATGGAAAAGGTAATAGGGTGAGAGCTTTGTATTCTATTGTAAAAACTTATACTACTATAGGATCTTCATCGGCTCTATTATAGTCAACAACATATTGTGGACTTAATTTGGTTTCTTGCATTCTTCAATGAGTGAAATTATTCAAGATTAACATTTTATGGCATAGTGCAATGATAGTATTTGGTTTATGTTTATGTTATGGTTTATGATTTAGTTATTTTATATGTATTAACATATTTTAAAGATTGTATTATACTTATAGTATACCATTGACAACACAACTAGTTTCATTTCCTAAATCATAATGTATACTACAACATCAAGTTAGTATGGTAAACCGCAATGGTTTCCACTTCATTAGTTTTCACTTTGTTCCCTATCTCTAGAATATTAGGTTGAATGACATCATCAAGAATAAAATGACACTAGTCAATGCATCCAACACTTGTTGATCCCAAATTTAGAGCTTGCTTTTGCTTTGTGTGAACATTTCTACGATTACATGTCTATTAGAAATCTAATTTTATTTACTCAAATGCAACAAACCAAGAGAAGAGTTATGGGTAGTTGTAGAATAGTGAGTTGACACAATGTCCAATTTAAGATGGCATTGTCACATTGGGGTCAGAGAATCCCTTTTCTCCTACACCTAAACATGCCTTCATGATCATTTTGCAAAATTCCAAAATATTAGTTTGATATCCCTCACATTTTCCTTTGAGTTCAGGTTCTAAATATCTAGTGATGCCCACCCTAACTATTGTCAGTATCACTATTCCTCTCATGCACATCCCTCCTTACAATGTCCATTTAGAGGGGAGTGAACACATGATAATGATGGAAAATTATGTATACCCTTCTATAATGTATGAATCCACGATCACTCTTGAAAAGTGCGCTCTTTGTGGGTAGGAACACTTGCAACCTAGACCAACCAACTTTCAATAAGTTAAGGACACATTCTTCATGGGTAGGAACACTTGCAACCTAGACCAACCAACTTTCAATAAGTTAAGGACACCTTCTTGCAAGAATGAAGCAAGATGATGCACTAACCATCCACAACTTATCTAAACTCATGGCATACATAAGCCCACAACATTTGTTGGGTGAGTCTCTTATCGATTTTGATAATAATCTTAGAGAAATATTTAAAACAAATGGTGAAAATATTCCTAAGGTTTAATGAATACAATGATTTCTCTATTCTTTCCCACTTGTGCTCTCACTAATGGTAAAATGTTTAAAGTTCATCTCATATATTGAAGCACTAATATTGCTTCAAGGATTTTCAATTACAAGCTAATTAAAAATCTCCATAGGCATTGTGCAAATGGCTATTACAAGTCATGTTATCCAAGGATAATATACCTCTATCAATTATACCTCCATGTACATCGTGAAAATGGCTATTACAACTCATGCTATCAAAGGATAATATAATTCTTTCAAATGTACCCCCATGTACATTGTGCAAATCGCTATTACAACTCATGCTTTCCAAGGATAATATATGTCTTTCAATTGTACATTATGTAAATTACATACTATGGTACAAGCACTATTTACTTGAACTTCACAATTAAGTTTATTACAATGAAATTAAGTTTAAGTTGTGTCTTAAATGAGTTGTTATCTAACACATTAAAAGCCAGTTGTACATAGAAATAATAAAAGAAGTGAATGGTTTCCCTTATACAATTGAATGTAGGATAGGATTTATAATAACCATAATGTTTACAAACCAATTGAAGGTCTTTTAAACACAAACGTAATAGAATTATTCCATGCAAATTGATTGTTTTTTGGAAACTCAACTCAAAGAAGATTTACCATGGCTAAGATACCATTCCTCGGATTTACTAAAACTAAAATAAAAAATTTATAATGCCATAGATAAGGAGATTCAGCCATTGATCAACTATAACATATAAAAAAAAATGTTTGATGTCATTTGGTGATCAACTATGACATAAAAAAAACTTGAGTTAAATATTTTACACGAGTGTAAATAACATCAACTCAGAATGATATGAATTGGTGATCATAAGTGCAAGATATTAATGATGATCATATTGAGGTAAATAAGAAACCATGAGTGTTGATTGGAGAATCCAATCCTTCCTTGGGAGATCAAGTAGAAGATATGGATACAAGGATTCCCTCCTTGAGGGAGGTATTTGTACCTAAGCAATCTTTTAGTGGAACAAAGAGACTACACGAAATTGATACCTCTAATTCAAATAAGGAAAATTGCTTTCCTCTATGGGTTATAATCTCTTGTTTTATAACTTACCATTAGATATTGATGTGAATTAGGCCTCTTATACAAGACAAAACCCAATTGGAGAGGGAAGCACACCACTTGAAACATGATTAAACCTAGAACAAAAGAGAAATAACAATAGATATGAAAAGACCTAAAGGTTGGGAATGTTCAAAAGGTCTAACTACATGCTCACAATCCAACCATGCATGCAAATCGAAAGATGGAAAGGTGTAACTACATGCTCACACATCAAGTAAATACTTAACTAACTACTAGAAAGAAGGGGAATACTCTTGTCACATCCCCATTCTTGACCCTTATGATATTTGGGCTATAATGTAAATATTGTATGCATATTTTGTATAATTCCTAGCGTGGAGCTCAAGGCCAAGGCCCCGCTAGTGAATGCTCAATCTTGAAGAGGAAAGTATGTTGGTAATATTTAACCCATGTGCTAGTGAGCCATGGGAATTGTAAATATGCATTTCAATATAAATACCCACAATTAGCTATGCAATGCAACAAGAGATGGGGGCATGATATTACAAGGAATTGGGAGGGAAATATTCAAACCCTTGAGCCAATCAAGCTAAGCCAAGTGTTAATGGGAGAACCCATTAACCGTCAACTACCCATGTTGACTTTGGTGCCAAATCATTTATTTCTCCCAAGAGTTGGGTGAAGTAGTTAATGCCTTGGGGATTGGGGAGGTATGGCTATCCAAATTCGAGTATGGGCAAGCCACCCTCATGGAAAAATCGTTTTTTTTGCTTCTTGGGCAAGAAAAAAACCAGGATTTGCTCCCTAAGCCATTACCCATGAAGGAGTTTTGCCTCTCTCATGTTTTTGGAACTGCTTGGGCGTTTTCCAGCCACATGTTTCTGGTTTCTCTGTGTCTTCTAGTTGGGGAGAGGGCATTTTTGTGTTGCAGACCTGTTGGGAGTTGCCTGGGAATTTTCTCCACTGGTTTCCAGTGTTTTCCTTCCTTTTGGCATTGTTGGGAACTCGTTTTTGTATTACATACCTGTTGGGAAGGAGAGAGCACGATTTGGGGGTTTGTAGAGACCATTGCTACTCTTTGAATGCCCATGGACGTTTTCTGAAAATGAATTTGCTTTCCCTAGCTTGATTCTCCTTCTATCACTTCGTCTTGGTTGCCCACGTTTTTCCCTCATACCTAACACTTGGGATTTTGCTGTTATGTTTATCCATGCCCAATTTTGAGTTGTTGTGTATCAAGAAATGTTGGGGTTGAGATGGGTATCCATTGCTTTGGCCTATGATGAGCTTGAGAGTCCCCTTTTTCCTTGTAGATATCATGCCCAGCTCGGGGGTGGTCTCTGAGTGCTGAAATAATACATGCTGGGAAGAGACCTACAGTTGGGAGGAACGTTTGCAGCAACATAGCTAGTTGTTGGGGACAACCTTACAATGAGATAAGTATATTCTATGTTTATATTTAATTCTGCAACGTGTTAAATTGAATGGAAATTGTGAATTGTGTGTGGATGGTGTTTATTCTGATGTGCATGTTTGTTTTAATTTACATCTGCACACATATGTTTCCATGAATGTTATGAATGGGGTTGAATTTGTCTAAATTACCCAGTTTTGTACCCATGATCTCTTCGGTGCATTGGGTCCATGCGAGGGGATGTGACAACTCTCCAACTAAGAATTGGGAATTATTGTGGGTTCATTCTCCTTGGAGGGAATGTCATGACTAATCATATAAGTTCCTTTTGATTACAAAACTAATGAGCAAGAAAAGTGGGTTTTGATGCCATTATTTGTTGGGACATGGGTAACAATGAAACCATCAAGAATTAAAAGCCATGCAATAAATTTTGTTTTTTGCAAGACATTAACAACCATTAAAAAGGTTTGCACAACCCTTATATGGACTTCATTATTCCACAACCTTCAAAAATTTCCCACCGATGTGAGGACATATAATAGAAGAACACATGCTACAATTGTATTTATAAGATTGGTTAGCTTGCTTATGAGATTTGGGCTTCGTTGTCCCCTGAGGATGACCCTTGAGTAGGGATCGAAACATCTAGAAAAATAATCGGTCTATCCCATGGAAAATTTCAAGGATCCATAATTCTCTTAAAGTGTAGAAATCTTGGCAAATATCACTAATTCTTAAATTTCCAACCATAAAATGTTGGGCAATATTTTTCTAAAAATTCAAATTTCTAAAGGTTTTATATATTTTCTGGACAATTTTGGCGATTTTTAGAGTAGTTTTTTTTCCAATGGAATATAGGTGAATCAATTTAGAAAAAAATGGAAATTGGGGAATCTTTAATTTTTGGAAAAAATGGTCAAAAATTATCCCATGGGCTAAATTTCACCCCTAAAGGTTTCCCCGGACTATCCAAGCTAGCTTGACATTGTCTCACTTTCAAGGTTAACAGTGTTAAATTATCCACTAGGTACTTTTGTCATTGTTATCTACTCCACCAATGTGACATAAGTTTCAAAGGAATGAGGCATAATTATTGAACTGTCTAATAGGTACTATTTACATGTTTCTTTCAATATTATGTTGGCTCTTGTTGTCTCCAATATTGTCCCCAGAAATTGAGGAAGGGGTCTCTCTAGCAACAATCTAGAAGTTTGTCTCCCTAATCTTTAACATCTGCAAATCATTACTTTCTTTGAAATATTAAATGAATATTTTCTTGATGATACAACCATTCAACTACAGGGTCTGTGTATACTAGTCTAATGTTTTGTTGTCAATAGAAGAAATAATTAAAAATAAAGTCACCAAGGAAGTTGTGCAAGTTATTAATGTTATGTTTCAAGTTGTCAAGTATGAAGGAATTTGTGTTCATAAACTCTTATAAGTTCTTCTTTGTAAACATTCCTAGATTCCACTAATTATGATGGAGGTCATTTTTAATCTTCTCCTCCCATGAATATTGTTCTTGCCATTTGTATTTTTTTTCTTTAAAATTATGACATTGAATTTGGGACCAAATGTGTTCCTCCATAGAAAATGATAAAGATCCTACAATTTTTTTTATTATCACCAAGATCAGAATGTGCATGCATCAACCAAAGATATCACATTAGAGCCGTGTCAATGGATTGGAAAATATCTTATGAAATCAATTTTATTAGAAAAATGTTAGATATTATGGTTATATAAATTCAATTAAGTTGAATCCTTTGAATAATTACGGATGTTATTTCATTGGTTTTAATTTTTCTATATATCTTATATTTATATTTCATCCAGACAAAAGAGATTGAAGTAGAGATCGACAATGTGATTGGGTCCCCAATACCCACTTATAAAACTAGGTACAATTTGATTGGGTCCCCAATACCCACTTATAAAACTAGGTACAATGTGATTGGGTCCCCAATACCCACTTATAAAACTATGTACAATGTGATTGGGTCCCCAATACCCACTTATAAAACTAGGTACAGGTTTATGCTAAAGGTTTGATTGAAGCATTACATTTCTAGCTTGAAGCAATTCATTATAGATTTTGGAAACCAATTTTTCTTAAATTGTGTAGATTACATATTGTATTTGATTGGAATTTTCACTATATATCATAACTTTCTAGTATAGAGATATATTAACATTATCTATCAAAACTTTTTAGTATAGGGATATAGAAACATTAAAAAGGAAGTTTGAATAAAATGAAAAGTTACCAATGGATTTATATGCCTACTTATCTAGTGTTCACTCCCATCTTTTATACTCTAAGGTGGATGGAGAATTTGGCTGCATACTAGGAGCAAAAAGGTACCAATAGAGGCAAAAGAATAGTCCATGGGAGGGACATGCAAATGTGGTCGTTTAATGTGATGAAGAATTATTATTGTATTTGGATCTCTACACATAAGAGGTTTCCCCCTCGAAGTGACAAGTGAACATTGCTCTTTCTTTTTCACTTCACTAATACAAGGGTTATTTCTCAAGTTCTATCCATTTATCTCTTGTGTTTTATGTTTAGATATGGTGTTCTATCACATTCTATTATTTTTCTTCGTGATTCTAGGCTTAAGTACATTACATTCTTATTATAGGAACTAGGAGTTAAAATACAAACCCCTTACTTTATGATGGTGTCAATATTACCCTTAGAAGGAGGAGTAATATTTTGTCAATGTATTCAACATATATATTGAAAACAAGCCATATGGAAAGCAACATATTACTACACCACACAAGTATTGGAACTCAAGATAAGAGTGGGTGCCATGAAAAAATGAAATAGATTAAAACTAGTGAACTAGAAAATAATTATTTCCAATGAACCATTATCCATTCCAAACTTGGTACAAAAGAAGGTAATAGAGAAGTTATGGAGAAATCTTGGTGGTAAAATGAGATGCAATCAATCTGAAGTCAATCCAATGGTTACACATAAAAACATTACCTCCAAGACAAAGTCTCTATGCATAAAAAACATATAATTTGTCATTTTATGTCCTCTCATCACCTGGCAATGGAATTAAGGAGATGGAAAAATATAAAAATGGTATCTAACATCCATGTGTATGTTGCAAAAACAAACAAATTGAGGATGAAGTGCATGTGATGCTAGAGTATTTAATATTTGAACTTGAGCACACGATAATTAAATAATCAATTTGGTATCATTGAGTATTTGAGTAGGTTACATAACTTGTTGAGTTTCCCAACAAAGCAAATCCCTTATTTTAATGAGTTTTGAAACACCACTAAAAAATTATTACATTGCAAGTTGAGACATCTTTTAGCTAAATGAGATCAAAGTTGTGAATATATATATTCCATTTATGGTTAGGATTTTGTGAGTGGGGCTTATGGAAATATATGGATAGAAGATTTTGCATATCCTACAAGCTTATGGCCTTTCTTTTTATTGCAATGCAATAAAATACCAACAAAAATAAATTTAGTCACACCAATTAAATATCAACAAATTAATTATGGCTCAAGGTTTTTTATGAGTGTGATAACTTGAATATTAAGTTTCCAAACAAGTTAAAGCATATGCTCAATAGATTTCATTTTGGCTCAAGGCTTTCATTGAGGTGAGAGCCACTTTGCTTGAGTTTGCTACCTCAAGGTTTTCATAGAGGTGGCTAAGTGGGATTTTGCACATTTTTATTCTTTTTATAATGATCATAACATGAAAGATCAAATGATGAGTATGAAGATAAAAGGTGATTAGGAAGTACTTTTTGCTAGATTTGTTATAAAAATGCATTTGAAAGCATTGTGTATGCAATGTTGTCCCCAATGCTAGTATTACATATATGTTGTAATCACCTTAGATTAATTGGTGAGTAATCTTGGATTTGATCATTAGATAGTTCTTAGGGAAATTCTCGTGACATATATATAAAGTGTGTTGTGTGGAATTTTTGTAGCTAGTCATATGATGAATTTTATATATCTAGTAAATTAGTTGGCATCGCATGAGCGCAGAGAGCCACTGCGTGAACGAGATTCCACAGATTTGTCCTCCATCGGAATGTAGCAGCTAAAATCCGGAGCACGAGCATTCCAAAGGGTATTCATAGAGCGCACATTTGAAATTTCAAAATTTGTGGAGCCCGGGCATTTGAATTTTCAAAATTCAAATAAGTTGATGTTACCACTAGCTGGCCGGTGAACCTAGTGATGTTGTACAAATGGCAAGCAGACCCATTCAATCTCAATATGTCAGATAGTGGCAATTTGACCATGTGAATGCACATACAGTGGCCATCATGCACATAGTTCATTTGATTAAAGATGGGCTCATATATCATGACCGATAGTCCTTGCACTGTAGGATTGAATCTGGAGGCAACATACCAAGTACGACATCCACAGGAGTTGTTTATGCTCACCAGAAAGGGGCGAGGCTCGGGGAGGGAGGGTCTAACCAACGATGACCAGAAAAGACAAAATCTGGGTGAAATCGTAGCACTTCTAGACAACTCCTTAGAAAAAGGAGCCTATGAGTTGGTTGATTGTGATGGCACGCCATTGGCATGGCCCCGCAATGGGTTGTACCTAAAACGCTTTTATGCGTAGGATGATCTTGCGTAGAACATCTTTTGTACATAATGTACTTAGTTTTCTTTCAGTTTCTTCTTTTGTATGTGTGCGCATGGATTTATTTCGTGTATCATCACTTACTTTGACTTGCACTTTCATGTGCAGATGTTCGCTTACTACGGTTTCGCCGACGATGCTAGTCGACACACCCAGAATCTTGCTTCTGCAGCATGGGTTATCTATTCCCCTGCTGGTGAGTTGGTATCTTCAGGTGGCGCTTGTTTGGGTCCCGCAACCAATAATATTGCAGAGTATCATGCGGTCATTGGACTTTTAACTGAAGTAGCCTCCCTTGGGATTGATTCTTTTTCAGTCTTCTTAGATTCCGAACTCGTGGTGTCTCACTTAAACCGTGTTTACACCGTTCGCGATCTTGTGTTACTTCGTTTATTTCAAAGAGTACGCCTCTTGGAACGTTATTTTGATTACATTTCATATCAACACGTGCCAAGAGAATTCAATTATGTAGCTAACTCATTAGCTAACTACATTTTGGATTGGCATCTAGCCCATACATAAAGTCACGTCATCAAGCATACATGCAAGTCATTGTAAATAAACATAAGTCATAGAAATAGATCCACATGTATATATCATAAGAGTGTTTTCTGAATACATAGAAAAGTGTGTCCATAAGACAAAATTTGGTACTTTGTTCCATACAAAATTTTGGCCCTCAAGCCTACATATCGTGTATATGCCACAAAAAGCAAAATGCTACGATCTAAGGAGATCTGGGAGATCTATCACGATCCTCCTCGGACCATGCGCGATGCTCATGATAGCAAACAATGGCTCTAGCCACCCTACGAAGAAGCAGGCCTATACGCCTCGGTACACCCACAGTGTGCCACTGAAGATGAAGGGGAACGTCATCCACCCTCATGGCTGGGATCCCGAGAGTCAACCCATGAAGGTTCCGCTCTATATCTCAGACCCCTCCCACTTCCTGTTCTTTCTCCTCCTCTTCTGCCTCCGAAGCAGCCTCACACTTGATTCTCTCCCAGTGTAAAGGTGAATAACCTGCCGGTCTCCTTGGTCCGTGGTCTATGACATACACGTTTACATTTGTTAGGTCGTTTTCACACTTTCCAAAAAATAAAAAGCATAGAATTCAAAAAAAAAAATTTAAAAATATATATATATATATTTGATGAAAGTCTTACCGGAGTTGTCCCAATCCTTATCATTGGGAAGTGCCAAGTCTATGTCCTCACAATAGTCCACCCCCTCATACAGGTAGTCGTCAATCATAATGATCTGCTCCTCGAGCCACGAGAAGAAGTCCTCACCAAAAGCTAAACGTTGAGGCCCGTCGAGCCTTCCCGCATACCCACTCCACCGACCCATCCTAGGCTCAGTGACTGGGAGAACAGGCATGGCTATCTGTGGATGGAACAATGGTACCCTCTCCAGAAAAACGGTGACTAGAATACTCCCATATCCAAATTGGGTGTTTTCCCCATTCCTACACTTGGTGATAGTTTCCCGGAGGTTAGATAGCACTCCCTCACACCAGTTGAACAGTGTCGGTGCCATGCACTCTATAGCAAGGTTCATCTGCGTCCGCGATGCTTGGTGGGGGCTAGTACTCCCCGCCACCCGATTTATGGTGAATAGCATGGTTCTCAAAGGAAGTTCGATAACATCCTTGATAACTACCTTACCACTCTTTTTTGCGGAGCCCTGACGGCAATAGCGACCAATCAGTGCATTGGTACTTTCTTCAGAAGGGCGATAACCTATCAGATTTACCGGGGCCCCTCTCTTTGAAAGTCCGGTGATAAAGTAGATATCTTCAATAGTAATTTTTAAGGTGTGTTCTCCCACCTGGAAAGCTTGGACATCAGGGTCCCACATTTGTATGATATGAGTAAGGAGCTTTGCTTGTTTTTGAATACCCTTAGTTTTGAAAAATTTCAACAAACCGCATTCCTGCAGAGCTGACAAGGTGTTTTGGTCATTTTTGGCCAATAAATCATCATTCTCATGTTCCCTTTCTTTCCAATCCACCATTTTGCTTCAAGAAAGATGCAATCACCTGCAAAAGATCATGAGAAGCATTCATTAACTAAATGGTAGCTTGATCTCGGAAAAAATTTGAAGAAAAACCAATTTTTTCATCTTAATTTTCCGCCACTACCGCGCCTGGGAGATACTTTGCTGCATGGTAGTCTATACTACCACGCCCCAGTTTGACTCCACAGAGTGGTAGTTGCGAGCAGTACCGCGCTTCTAGACAAGCAGAGGGAGCGGTAGTTGCAGAAGTGAAAAGACCATTACAGGGCCTGCCCAAAAATTTGTTTTCCCTTAAAGAACTCAAGTTTTTTACCTCTAAAATGAAAGAGGGGCTTGAGAGCTCTTACCTGGCGCAGATGGCTATTGAAACAGTGCTCTGGATCTCCTGATATGGCTTCTTGAAGTTTTGACCTCCAATGGATGAAATCTCCTCTTTGGGTAAATGACAAGGTGAATGGTAAGTTTCTATATTTACACCTTGCTTATATAACTTTTTCACTCAATTTTTTACTCATTATTTTATCCAGTTAGGTTAAAACTCATTTCATATTGCTAATATCTAGTTCCATGAGCTCTTTTTTGACAAGATTTCCTTGATATGTTCACACTGGCGTATATTTATCTGGTTGACCTTCATTTTTTGAGCCTACTTTATCTTTTTCATGCTCTGGATTAAAACTTGAAAAAGATCCCAAGCGCTTTCACACCCGAGTCATGCTTGTTAAAACTCAAGAAAACGGTGTCGAGCTTAGTCGGCTTTACTTGTGCTCGTAAAACGATGAGGAAAGTATCATTTCAGTTTTATTTTATTCTTTTTTCAGACTTGAGTGATTAAAAATTACGAAAAAGACCATCGGAGTTCTCTTTAAGCTCTTTTCAAACTCCCTGGTTTCAAAAAGATTGCCAAGTGACCTTGTCTCTTTCACACTTGTAAAAGTATTTGAAAGGTCATCTATTCGGTGATAGGTTACCCCTTTTTCGGCCCGTCTAGACTATTTATGAGAAAGGTATACCTCAGTTGACTATTGATTGGGAGAGTTCTCTCGGCAATTGTTACCCCTTTTTTGGCCCGTCTAGACTATTTACGAGAAAGGTATACCTCAGTCGACTATTGATTGGGAGAGTTCTCTCGGCAATTGTTTTACACTTTTTTAGGACCGAGGGACTAAATTTACAAAAAAATCTATTTTGGAGCTGTCTTTAAGTTTTTCAGGCTCTCTAAATGTGAAAAATTGTCGAGTTTTCCTTCTTTGGACTCGTTAAAATTTGACATCGAAGGACCCACTTTGAGATGAACCCCTCCTTTCTCAGGTTCGTAAAAAATGTGAGATTGGACTCATCTATGAGATGAGCTATACCGAGCATCTGTTATCCTCTTCAAGCTCGCAAAACAACAAAGAGGTACTTGTCCATTATGTCGGGGGGAAATGGGAAACAAGTCAAGTTTGTTTGTGGCAGCTTGTCAGTCGTTACCTTTGAACATGGAATGCATCTGTCTCTTGTCTAACTACCTGGGTATTCATCTGTTCTTGCCGAGTTGTACTCATCACTTCGAGTCGTCTCCCTGGCCACAAGCCTATTCGTCCGGTGTCTATCCTCTGCCATTTATAATCCCCGCTGCCAAATCTTGTTACATGCCATTATATGTTCAAAGGGTTTCATTTGTTCCAAGTCATTCATTGTATCAGACCTCTGCTATGACAGTACATGTTCTATTATTCTATCATTCCACACTATCTTTCGTCCCGATTTCATGTCGATGATGTGCGAATCATCATGGCCCACCTTCGACGAGTCTGTTCCTGTCGACGCCAAATCACCATCCAGGAATCAGACTTAGGAATCAACCATTAGTACCTTGGTGCTTGCATGCCTTAATGGAAGGCTTCCTTGTGTTCGACAGTAGGTTTACATCATTGACCTCTGATCGAATGATCTCTCGGATGCTCGACATCAACTCATTCATTCGCATTTCGTTGAGATGTACTACTGATACCTTGGGGATCATTCTCATCATTAATGATTTCTCTTGCATTTGTTAATGGTCCACATCATTGGCCGGTAATCAAATGGCTTCTACCATGTTCGACTTCAACACCTTGTAATCGCATGGCTAGATTCGTATCACTTACAATTGGGTAGAAGACCCTAGATGCACCTGTATACTTTGATTACATCTAGGTTGCGATGGAGATGTCCTTTGTATTGTCACACAGATCCACATATGTATTGGTCATGGCTGTGTCATTATTAATTCATGGATCTACGCTTGTTCATAGTAGCCATGATTTGTTTACAGTCTATATCATCTCAGTACTCATGGATTTGCATTGTATTGGTCGGCAACCATGCTTTGAGTCAATTGTTTCCGAGCATGGGAATGCCCACCTCGGTCATATACCTGACACTTTGTTTCTGTTTCAGCTTCTTGTCGCTCTCCTCGATGCTATCTCCACACAGTATTGGTAAAGTCTTTTGGCCATTAGTTCCTTCTGACCTCACACTTTAGGGGGCATCTGTTATACATCAATATTTCACAGTGTCACACCCCAGTACTAAACACACTCCTGACGACACTTCCCCTACTGCCTAAAACACTCAGAAGAGAAAAATCATTATGGGCCCATGAAGGAAAAACCTCTCTGATCATGTGACAACTTTCTGAGACCATTTTCATCTTAACTACCGCCCCCTGCATACCTATCAAGGTGCGGTAGTCCGGTACTACTGCGTGGTGCTCTTCTCCCTGGGCGCAGTACTACCGCATTATGCCCAGGCTTAGGGGCGTGGTACTGCTATTTTTATCCTTTGACCATGGACCTTGGAATCCTATCTTCGAGAGATTTGTTGGGATTATCACCCCTGATTTGATCCTAACTTACCCTCTCTGTTTAGCTGGTCTGATCCACTAAACACTCCCTAGATCCACCTTCCTCTCCTTATGGTTAACTTCCCTAAGTGCTATAAAAGAGAGACTCTCCATGGCTCAAAGGGAGGACTTTTAGTGACATCAAACTTATGGTCTTGGCTGGTTCTGGAGATAGCTAGAGGAAGCAACATTTGGAGCTAGAAGCTGGCTTGGTCATCAAGCAACCTATGTAAGTTCTTCAAGTTACAATAATAATAACTTGTCTTGTTTTCCCAAATGATGTTTAATTGACATGCTTTCAATTACATGATTTGTTTCTATCGTCAGATTTAGATTCTAATATTTAATTCAAGTTGCTCGGAGGTTCGTATTGCTTGGTCTTTGTATTGATCTTTACAGGGTTACTCGCGAGGACCTTTGGATCAGGACAACGGACGTGACAAGCACTTGAATTTAAGGTGAGTTCAATCTCTCTCTCTTCTTGGTTTTACAATCTTGAAATATTTGTTTGAATCTAGGAATTCAAGGTAGCATTTGTTACCCATTTGTCTTAGTTTAAAGTTAGTTGTAGTCTACTTTACTCTAAGAGGATTTCTACCTATCAGTAGGGAGAAATTCCTACAACAAGTGTTTATTCCATAACTTTTTCATTTCACAACCATTTAAAAAAAAAAGTATGCTACACTATTAGTCACCGACCTCTACATGCTATAAAAAATCCAAGTCAAAATAACTGCATTAAGACCTTCAAACGTTGCACCCACATTTGGCGTACCGTTCTCGAGGTTTGATCACTTACATAATAAAAATAAAAATAAAAATTAAACATTTAATTTTTTAAAAATAGTGTTTCACTAGTGCTACGGGTTGTATACATGTCTACCAATTTTTGTAGCCCGAAACCATCATTTAGGCACTGAAAGGATGCACCCACAAAAACATATACCTTATCATTTGCCTAAAAAATAAAAAGTGTCTGTTAGAAAAAATGAAATTTGACATAGTTATGTAAATTTTCAATACTTAAAACTTATATATTCGGAAACATGACTCAATTTCCTACGTTTCATCTTTTTTACTCGATGCAAGATATCTTGCGTAAGTATCTCAAAAAAACCAATTAAGTTGAGGGATGCCTTATTTTTCAGTTTTCTATTGCATCTAACGTGCCAAAAGTGACCCTCATTAGCTTGCACATGCCCTAAAGTAAACATACAAGTGCATAAACATAAACATACTTGATAAATATAAATGACCATAAACATAAATAGCATACACACATCGTATATCCATGAAGAAAAAATATGATACGAAACAGTCCTTCAAGTATATAAAAAAGTACATTTCTATATATTTATAAATTAAGAAAAAGTCCTAGTGGGATCTGTGGTCATCTCCATTTCCAATACCACCTACACCATGCCCCTAGCGATAGGGTGACATACGATAAAAAAAATGGTGTATAAGGATGGGGACTGCAAAAATAAAATTTTGAACTCTGTAAGTTAGATAGATTTCAGTACTTCAAACTAGGTAGATGACATCATTTTAAAATTTCAAGTGGATGGATTAACTTACTTGACTTCAGTCCATGGCGACATTGTCCAAATCCTACTATGTGGCAACTCCAGGACGATGCTGAGTCAATGGGTCCTCACCAAGGTATTTTTTAAGGATTATAAAACTATACTTAAGTATAGTATTCTAGGCGATTATTTTGGATTGAAAAAAACATATATATAGATTGGTAGGTGAATATTAAATATGAAACATACAATTTTTACTGAAAATCGTAAAATTTGGCGAATATTATGATAACAAAACATATTTTATGGAAATATAGGCGATATTAGAGTCTAAAAATGACCAAATAGAAAATTTATTTTTTGAAAAAAAACCCCAAAAATAGCCAATTGGCAAAATTTCGCCCCTAAAAATTTCCCTAGTCCTCTCCAGGGCAATGTAGAATCAACCCTTCCCACTCCTCTGTGAGCATTAATGTAGTATCGAATCCCAGCTGTACTTGAGCCTTTATATGGTGGCATCATGCATGTAATCAGTAAAAGAATAATAAATGAACATTATAAATTAAACATCAACTTGAATTCTTTATTGCATTGCAACATAAGTTATAGTACCTCGTCGACTAGTGGTTAATGTTCGGAACTCGAGGGAGAATACATCTCCTTCTCCTATGCAATCTCATTTCCTCTACCTTGTACAATTTAAGCAAGGGACAAGAAGAAAGTTACGATAAAATAATTGCAATTATACGCATGTGTGTAACTGACAAAGTTATTACAAGGGAACTAGCATGAGTACCATGGAGACATCACCAGGGACAAAGGTTGGACACTCAACCAATGGGGAAGTGGAATTGAGAGAATCCATAAAGGTGGTCCTCTGCATGGAGAAACAAAAAAAATCAGTGTTACTCAATTGAATATTTTTTATGTACATGTTTTAAAGATGATTATTTAATGATGTATAATGAAGAAAGCTTAAGACATAAATATACATGTTTTATCGATGATGGCCTACATCCATTATACAAATGATAGTATGCATCTCTAAAACTCATAGCATACATAAGTAGTGTCTCATGGTTATGCACCAAAATAATCGACTCATCCACCCATGATAATTTAGGATTTATAGGCTTAGGGCATGGTCTAGACCTATCCTCATGCATGGACACTATATCACTCTTCAATGCAATGAGCATGGAACCTACCATCAAATCCCATGTCTCAACTCAAAGCTATGATGGCTTAAGAACATCATCTAATAGAATAACACTCCAACTAGGAATGGGAACTAGTCGAGGAGGTGGTGGTGCAACAACAAGGACTCTACGAGCCCTAGAATGTTCATAATTGTGTCCCCTCTTGACGCCATAAAAATGTGACAACATACTGGTGTAATCGAGATGCATGTGTAGCACAAAATCTACGTACACTTGTTTGGAAAAGTAAAATGAGACTTGGTCATGGTGGGGGAATATAACCCATGCTCCAATTAACCTATCGTAAATGTGACGCACTATATCCTCAAGCCTAAAATCTCACAATCAAAGCGGTTTTCCAGGATCACGACCGGGAGGAATGTCAAAAAAAGTGCCCTTGACATTCTTCCTCTTGTTACAACTTTCATAGCCTCCCATTTGCTAGGACCAAATACTTGTTCTCTCCTCTTTTGTAAATCAGTTTTCTAGATATCACTAAGCAGCATTTCCTTCTCGTGGACCTCCAACAATCCATTAACTGCATTGATCATCTTGTTGATCAACTATCTACATGGGAAATCGGGGCACATGCCCCTTAACTAGGTGCACATCCAATCACATTACAATGTGATGTCCTCGATCATTATCCTCATTATCTCATCCTCCGATGGAGGTGGAGAATTAGAATCAACATGTAATAAACAAATAAAAATATATATCAGTCAAAGTACAAAATACCAATACAAAATAAAGATACGAGTAGTTGAAGAAGATATAAATATTAATTTAATGTGCCTTTGTGATTGTCACCTACCCAATTTCTGAAAATATTATTTTATTTTGCAAAATACTTTATGTTAAATTTTAATTTCAAAGTTTTGAAATTATGACCAAGTTTGGCCAAGGATGAATGTAATTACTGATTATTATTAATTAAATAAATTTAGTAGGAGAAAAACACCCAAGGGGACTGTTAAAAGAGTGTTCACTGACCCACTAGAGAGGAATGGAGGTTGTTGGAAGGTATGGGACATATGGCAGCAATTGCATTACACCACTAGTTGTTGGTTATGGGACAACTACCACTAATAAAGTGGCATTATCCCCCAGGTGGTGGGAGTGGGTAGGCAGCTCATTTAATGACCAAGTAACAACTAAAAAGGCCTAGGCATATTGTATAAGGCAAATTCGAATTAAGCAGGCTGCTCTTACTTGATATTTCTGCAGAAATATTCCTCATGTGTTTCAGGTGATCACTGAGATATTCGAATAGGGAGGTTGTGAGTGCAATCATAAGTCTGCATACTATTTTGCTGAGAAGATTCAGAGATATTGGTGCAGGTTATTGAACTGCTAACTCTTGAAGATACTACAAGTTAAGTGCTACTAAAAGTGGAGATCCCAGATTCCTGAGTCTCTTCCTCCTGGTGGTTCAGTGAACAGGCTCGGGGGTCCTAGGGTAGGTACTTGACTGTCTACAAGAATTGGTTGGGTGGAACAGTCTTCTTGGGTTGTTTGTTTCCCTACAGAATTATTCTAGGTTTCATTGCTTTCTATTTTATTTCATTTATTAACTCTGTTTAGTAAAAATTGTTAATCTCTGTTTGAAGAAAAATTGTGTTCAGATTTGCTTAAAAGTCTGCATGTTAAAGTTTCAATGATGACTTGAATTGATAAACCATTATCTACATTTTTCCGCATATTGTTTTAAACATCGTACTCTAGTATAGATAAGCAAATTAAGAATAGATGAGAAGATAGGCATAGTGCCATTGATTTGAAATATAAGTACAGAGATTGATTTATGTTTTCATCATTCTGCCCTATATTTATCAATAGTAGAAATGACTGTATAAAATCTAGAATGTCATGAATTATTGCATTGTTTCGCAATATATATATATTGTGAGGTTTGTTTATCCTATTACAATACATAGTAAACAAATGTAAATTGAAATATGATGTTTTTATATCTTAGCTTCAAATAAACAGTATTACTATCATCATTTATATGCTGTAAATGCAAACAAATCACACAGTCATTTTTTTTATCACACACTGTATTTTTCTTCACATCATTCACTATTAGAATTTTCATATTTAAAATCGTTTCAGTAATTTCCAGAACCGTTGACAAAAATAACATAATTTCTATTATATTTTCTAATCACTGTATCGTATTTCACTTCTTTTAATTATAAACTGTACATAGATTTCAAGAATAGCTTCATATTATTCTCAAAACCCTAGGTTTTTACTTTCCAAAACTGTTACAATAACCGACGGATTTACAAAACGAAATTACTTATTCATGTTCAAAAGTTGCAGAATGAAAACCATTCGTGCAAACATTAACGAAATTCTACAGTGCGCTTAGTCCATCACCTTTCTTACATTTCAAAAACAAAAACCTACTTTATCATATTCATGATCTACACAGACTCTCAAACACAGCTTTCTTTTGCACACAGTAGTACATACGACAGATACCTTTTAACTCTTAGAAAACAAATCGTTTAGTATCAAGTTAAATAAACTTTTATCATTGCTGAGAAACAAAGGTTTATCCACAAGCTAGATGAGCTTTGGCTCACTTCCTTCCACATAAATATAAGTCAACAGGTGGTGTGTTCAAACGTTTAACCAATACAAATTCCATTTTCAAAATGAGAAATCAATGATTCTCAAAAATGGTTTTACATTTCGATTCCAAAACTAAAACGCACAGGGTTCATCTTTTCCCTTACATTTTAAAAACAAGTTCGATAAACCCTTAGTGTCAACGAAGCTAAGTAGCCATGAAAACTATTAACCAGACGAGGGTTTTACCCTTACACTTCAACACAGAAAGATCATTAAGAAAATCTACAAATCATCAACATGCCGAACAGTGATGGAACCTCGTTCCTCATCACATTGGAAAACACAACCAAGATGATAGGCACCTACAGGGTTTTAGACCCAAAGCTTACCCAGCATTGGAGGTTTGTGATCCTATCCAAAACCATGCACCAAGTTGACTTCAGAACTAGCACCTGCAACACATTTTCATTCCAAAAGTTAGGACAAGAAATAGTTTTTATTTTCTCAAAGGTGTGTTATAATTTCGAAGAGTGTCAACGAAGGCTTACTTACAGTAGTGGCCGAGCTCCATGCTCCTTTCTTCTTTGACGAACTCCACGGTGGTTAAGAGTCGAGAAACTTCTCAAACATAAGTGTTCTCTCCAAAAAAAAAAAGATCCCAGTGAAATTTACAAAGTTACACTTGATAGTTTCCCAATCCCTTTCGAGAGACACTGTAATTTTTATACAAACTGTGGCAAGAATCTCCAAACAGAATCCTACAAACTTTAAACTCAACAGCGATGCAAAACCAAATGCAACAACCTATCACCCGCCATGGTAGAGAAGCAAACCTGCAACCATCCTCTAAATCTACAGGTTGCGAGGTCGAATCCTCTCACTTTCATCTCTAACCCTAGTTTTCGGCAGCCTGTCGGCCCTCATGACCGAAACAATAGCAAAATAGTAAACACATTTCAACTCTTTACACAACACAACGTTAGGGTTAAGATCCAACGATTAGGATCAACATGGATCAACGACTGTAAGCTTTCCAACGAAATTGCATTGGGGTAAAACAACTCTTGCATTCATTACTCATTCATTGCCGTAGCACGACTGTGCCAGCTCCTCCACACGGTGGACAGTGAGATGGCCAGCTCGTCATTTTATCAAAGGCAAGGTCTAAGTAACAACCATTACAGTCACGTTTTCCCTCGAGATACATTACGTGGAAGTATGGTTTATCCCTGTCACCACAACTATTGTAGTTGGCAATTAATACAGGCCTGCAACACAAACACCAATACCGGCTCGTAACACATGCCAGCGACCAACCTGTCCATCACCAAGTTATTGCATGTCAGTACCATTTATTGCTTCGACGTGATTTTCAAACATATGAATTACAATATTAAAATGTAAATTCTAATGTTTGAAATGTTTTGCAATTGTTATATTATAGCCCAAGTTTCGATATTTAAATATTATGTAATGTGTTGACATTAATCCAAAATTGGTATGGTCTCACCATTATATCCACAACACATTGGTTTGTGTCATGTTTTATAAATAGGTCAATATTTTTTTTTATATAGATCAAAATCTTGGTTGCACCATTAAAGCACTATGTTAGGTTTACTTTAATATTATGTTACATTTGTATAGTTCCTAGGAAAGATTTATATTATTTCATAAGACTTAATAGTATAGTGGTAGATAGGTGACATTAATCACAAGGATTAATATAGTTTTTTATTCATATGCAAAAAAATATACTGAATAATACTCTATACATAGGCTCTTAAAGCTTATAACTATCACATATAGTCTAACAATGTGAAACTATAGTTTAGCCTAGGAAATTAAATATCAAACTTTGTAATTCGATTTCCTATCCATATTTATTATAAATTCCTATTATTGCAGTAATAGTTGTATTGTAGACCTTTTTATAATGACTCCAATAATAAATGCTTAGCATTAAAACCTTTCGAATGCTATGTACCTTTTTGCAACTATTAATGTGTTTACGGTGGAGTTGTACCACATTGGTACTACCATGATAATGACGACAACAAGACAGCTACTACCACGACAATGACGACAACAAAACCAACTATTACAACGACGATTGCAGTGACGATACTACCAACTAGATGTTTCTTAATAGTTAACTTTGTTTGATTATCACTCAACTGTAAGACAAACCTTGGAAAGCAGAATTGTAAGCATGCAAATCATGCCTGTATGCTTTTGTAAGTCGCAACAGTTTCTAAACCTTCTATTTTATTTACGACAATGATTTTGAACTTTACACATACTTGAATTTACGTAATCATGAAACTTCTTACCTGTCGTCTGCACATAGTAATAGGTTCAAATGCTTTAGCGTTGTAGCTAAGTAAGCTCCGAGGTCCCTCGTAGGACACCCTTGGTCATTAAAAAGCAAACTGTCAGTATCATCTCAAAATAAAAGGTATCATATCATATTTATGACCTCTCAGTACATTTATTACATTAATCGCGTTTATCATTTGTGTGTTAAAGTTGTCATTATTACAATGCTGCTAATGCAGAGATTAATTATGTTTAGAACTTAACGACCTCTTTATCATTTATGTTGTACTTAACAATTACTATTATTTCCGCAATTATATCTTTTGTAATTTAAATATCTTTTTCAAAAGTTTTAAATTTTTATGAAAATCGGGATGTTACAGTGATGAAGAAACTCCTCATCGTGCTTTGAGGAGGTCAATGTGTTACTTCCATCGTGTGAGACACTAACCATGATACTCCCAAATGCACGATCATGAAACAGCCTAGCTGGCGAGGTGCCTATGAAAGTAGAAACAAACAACAATTATTAAGTGAGTCACATGTATACAATAATTCACTTATTTATATAACTTAATAAAACCAAAACTCTATGTAAATAGTTCACATACAACTACACTCGCGACGTGAAGGGGGTTCTACAACACCAGATCCTTTTAATGAAGGCAATTTGCGGAGGGAATAACCCCACTCTGGAGAACGATTTGCATGAAACAATGAAGATAAATCATATATATGTTATCCTTTGAATACCATAAAGGCTCTAAGAAAACTCTACCTATAAATGGATTTCCCCACTAATATATGTTCTTAATAACATAAAGTAATATAAGATAACATAATGTAACGTTTAATGTAACAATATCAAAAATATAAAAAAATACATCTCTGCTCATAAAATAAAAAATTATGTAAACTAATTTAAAAAATCCACATACACCTAAAAAATAAAAATAAAAAATAAAAAACTTAAACCCAAATATATCAAGCATGAGAGGGATCAAATTTCTTGAGTTTAAGTTAAAAAAAAAATGCATCTCAAGAAATTAGATCCCTCTCGATGCTTGATAAATTCGGGTTTAAGATGAATCTATGTTGGTTTATTTTCAACTAGTGTTTGGATTACATGTACAATAAAAATAACTACTATTACAACTTTTTTGTTAAAATTACTAAAAAAAATTTAAAAAAATCAATACATATAATTGATGTTTGGGGGTTTTGATCAAATTTCACGAAATTCCTAAAAAGAAACACTTTCAATCAATGCATAGAAGAACTTATCTTTGTGGTTTTTGAACAAATTTCACAAAATTTTCATTAAAGTTACTAAAAAACAACACTTTCAATCAATGCATAGAAGAACTGACTTTTGAGGGTCTTGAGTTACCTACCTCTAGGTGTGGAGGCCATGGCAGCAAGAAGTGATGGCCGGTGGAAAGTTACAGTCTTTGGTCAAATCAACACAACAGCTCTATACTCCTCAGTTGAGCTCCTATGCAACAAATGTGTTGAAATAGGTTGAGGTCTATTGTTTTTTCATTTGTATACCTATTATAGATCAAGGTTTCAATCGAGCATCATAGCTTGATTGAGATTTCAAATTCCGCAAATGCCTACTAAGTTGTGGCCTTTTGTTTTGGAATTTTCATCCTCATGACCTCTTGATCAAGCTTTTAAGCTCAATCGAGCACGTTACCTCGATTGAAAAATGTAAAACTACTGTAACAAATAATGACATGAGTATTTAAAATTTAAAATTTAAAATTGAACAACTATAGTAGAGAATCAACATAAAATCTTGCCATGTTAAATTTATGTTGGACATGTATTAAATTTTTTCTATGTTAGACCAAGGTTGATATAATGGCATAATTGCATGGTTTTGCATGCCAAGGAATAGAAATTGGTCATAAATGCATTCGTACACGCTAAAATGAATCCCCTCAAAGGAATATTTGTCCCAAGAGCAACATAATGGTATACTTCTAGGGTTTAGTGCATATAGGAAGGATCATGGTAAAGAAATTCTTGTCGGTGGAAATGAAAATGGTATTTCCCTAAAGTACCCATCTTTAAGGGGCATGGGAAATGAGGTTTTCTTAGGACAATGAGCAGCTTATCCAAATGGAATCATTAACTCAAGACTACAATAATATTGTAGTTTTGTGCTTTGGTGCATTACAGAAGGGTATTCTCACCTAATGTATGCTTCAAGGATTCAATATAGGTATTTTCACCTTGATAAACCCAACTATAAGGTAAATCTGTCATGAACACAGCCATACATAATAAGAAATGTGCAATTGATTAAAATAATGGTTAAATGGTAGGGTAAGGGATTGAATTAAGGGTTTGGGGGCTCGAGGAAAGCATCCTCACCTAAGGATTGCACTTTGAGCCACACATCTCTAAAGGAGATTGACCTTTTCATGAACATTACTCTTCACAATGATGCTCAACACCTCTTGTTCTTAAAATATGGCAAGGAAGTAGTCATTGATAAAGTGCATATTAATCATTTGAGTGTCATTGGGGATATGGAGAGGAATACATTTGATAAACCCTCAGAAAGTGCGATGATGAAGGAGATATCATACAAAGAGGGAATCATTGGAATACATAAGGAATGATTGCCATACAAGTGTGATATGCTTTTCATGTAAAGATACCATATATGGTTATTTGGATTTCCATTGTCTAAGGTTGAAATGTTTTGTCTAAAACCATATGATTTCCTATGGGCTCATGGGCCATGTTTTGTACCCAAAATAACCACATAGTTTCTATATAGGGATCTTTATCGTGTGAGTGATATATGCTTTCCATTTTGGGCTGTATCACACCATATATTCTTATCAATTTCCATAACATAGTCCATGGACAAAATATAAGGTCTTATACAATGAAATTCATGTTTTGGGATCATGGGCCATGTGTAGTCCCTCAAGCAATCACACATGCCCTAATAGAGAATAGATGTCATACAAGTTTTATATGGTAGCCACTTAAAGTTTTGGTGCTCTAGGGATGGTTCGTATCTATGAGGGAAAATTGAGGTCGTAATCCATGGCAACCACACATACCTTAAATAAAGAATAATTGATTTACAAGTTCAGTATGGAGGTTATTAAAAGGTTTGGTGCACTAGGGAGAATTCTAGTTGTAGGAGCCATGAATAAGGACAAAATATAGGGTATTACACCTCATGTAGTTTAACCTTGGGGATCGCATGTGTAATGCATGTGGCCAAAGACACCATATAAGCTTTTCATAGGGAATGTTTGGCTTGTGAGCCTAGGTATAGTGGGATTTTGGGGGTTTCGAACACCAAGGTAGTTATAATTTAATGTATTTACGATTATTTAAAGTATTTGAATGATGAACACTGCTCAAACCATTTCTTGTAAATTATCAATTTTTAAATTTATGAAATGTATTATATAATATGGGATGATGATCCAATTATAGTGACCATCTTGTTTCAACCATAGTGGTTATCAATGGCATGTAAAGAGGGAGTCAAATGAACCTAATTTGTTCACATGGAAAGAATTACAAATTGGTTGAAGAATTAAAAATAGGTTAAAGAATTCATAAATTAGTTGGAGAATTTGTAAATTGGTTGGATAATTACCTCTTGGATTGGAAATTGGTGGTTGAATAATCTCTATGAGTGTGATCGCGATTGTGTTCGCCCTCTATTGACCGTCGATTCTCTCCAAATCGCATCATGGGAGGAATAAAAGCTCACCGATCGGTTTTGGGCATTTATAACATGTCTAATAAAACATACATGTGTTTTTATACTGCATAATGTGCACATGTTTTTTTTTACAAATCGCATGTGTGTTTCTTTTCATAGCCTATGTGTCAACTAACTTGAGCGTTTTTTGAAAAACTTCAACTGCACCAAACAAATCCCTCAACTTTTTATGGTCTTTTTGTTCTTCAGAAATCTCCATCTTATTATATATGTCATCCTCATTGTCCCTTCATGTCATACTGATGTGTGTTTCCACAACATAACATAGCATACCCAAAAGGGTCTCCTTCACCTCTATTATATAGCTAGAGGTATCATTGGAATATTTATATCACATAACACATGTGGGATAAATGTTTTTACACCTCCCTTAAATAAAGAATGGTAATAAGAGATTTTATTACATGATGCTTATGGGATAGCTCTATTTTATATTACTAAAGTTATTTATGCATTTTTTTTACCAACAATACAACACAAGTCATCATTACATGTTCCAATAGATCAAGGCCTTGGTAGAGGTGATTTCTACATCCTAGTGTGAGGGAGAAGTGTGATTATGTGCCTAGTGTGAAGTTGACATCATGGCACTTTGAAAACTAATAACATATATGAAAGTAAATAAGAATTTTACAATGTCAAGTCTAACATAAAGTTCAAAACCAAAAATATATTCAAATAAATTAAAATGAAAATAATTAAAGAGAGGTGGATAGTCTTGCTTTTATATCAACCTAGGATTATTAAGTTATGCCTTCTTAACTATAGAATCTAACAAATTTCATTAAAAATATGAAAGAAACATTAAATAAGGGAGTAGGGTAATCTTTATCCAAAATGGCTCAGATTTCTTTGTTTTTTTGGGCAAATTTCAAGTAACAATCTATAAAATTGTTACCATAAGACAAGAAAAAATATATATGCATATGAACATGGGCATGAATGGCCTTTACTCTAACTTTGGCACTAGAATAATCTCTCAATTGTTCAAACAAAATTGTGGCTCTAAATTATTGAATCTGGTTCAAGTTTAAAACCAACTACATTTTAGCTAAATCCTCAACAAGTCTAGCTTTTATTAGGAATTGTCAAACACTTATGGCAGAGCATTGAAACCAATGGTCATGCATTGGTTTCAGCATTTGTTCATTGGTTTCAATATATTACTTTCATGCATTGATTTCAGTCATTTGTGCATTGATTTCAATGTCCTTCCATTTTGAGAAATTGGATGATGTAGAATGGAATAAATCAATTTTAATGTTTTTGCATTGGTTTCAATGTTTGTTGTATTGGTTTCAATATATTAACTCTGTGTGCATTGATTTCAGTAAGTATGTTTGTTGCATTGATTTTAATATATTAACTGCGTACATTGATTTCAATAAGTACACCATGTTATTGATAAATCTGTTTATGCATTTGCAGATCTTGCATGGTCTTAGATTTCAACCTCTTTTTTCATATAATTTATATCAAAAAATAGAAAATCTAGCACTTATTCCTATATATGAAAAGTTAAAGAATATAGACTGAGATTGATCAATCTATCCAATAATATAATGCATGGGAATCTAAAGGTTGTATAATGCAAAACAATGAGATGCAATGATTTCAATATTGATATAAAGTAAAAATGATTTAGAGAAATCAAAAAGTTACAACGATTTAAACAATCACATACTAAAAAACAAGTTGCAATGATTTCAAGAATGATACCGATTGATACGATATTACGATATTTTATAATTAGCAACGGAAACCTTCAATCTAACAAATATATAAAGTTCTACGTAGATATACGCCATGAAAGAAATAGGAATGGGAAGTTTGTATTAAAAGTTGGTGGAATCTCTATAAGCTTAATGCAACATGATATTAAAAACGTTTATGGAGCATAATTAATAAAATTATTTTGAATTTTGAATTTATGAAATATTTAGTGAGATAAATTTATTCTGGCATATCATTTTAAAGTTTTTTAATATATATATATATTTCACCCATGAATGTAAAAAGTTCCTCTCGAAGCATTGTATCAACACCTGTGTCTTTACCCAAAAATGTCAGGTGTGAGAGAACCAGTATTTAAGCCTCAATATCAGACTTGATTGAGTGTGCCCAACTGTAAAACTGTTTGGGTGTGCAGAATGTCATTTCACACATAGAATTAAGGGTAAAGAGACATAATTTTTTCACTGTAAATACAATAATGCATGCATACATATATTGCAGAACGTACATACAATAATTACTCTAAATAAGAAGAGTACTGACATCTAGTCAAGCATAACTATTTTGAGATTTCATTCTGACCTTCAGAACTAATAGCGTTTATTGGAGAAGAGATCAATGAACATCGATGGACGATTGTGATCTCCTCTATATATAGAAACTAGAATAGATCTACTTAACCAAGTACGAAAGATCTGGCAGAGTTGATGGCATAGCATTATATAGAGATACTATTTGGAATTCCTCTAAATGTGAGCCCACCGGTCTTAGAAATGTCTGAAGTACTTGGATAGAGAAGTGTATAGGGAACCTCTGTAGGCCCACAACGGTTTTGCAACTTTGGGTTGGCGTTCCTATCGTCAATTCTGTGCTCGATTTCAAGCAGCTTGGAGCGAAATTGTTTGAATGCTATTTCTACGCGACTATCATCTGTCCACTCGGATGCAGATCCTTGTCCCAAGTAAATCTCGTCTGTAGAATGCCTTGATAGAATCTCCAATACAGCCATGGTATTGGCGGTGGTAATTGGGTTCGACATTGTTTGGAGGAAATAGGCTTCCGGGTCACCGAGAAATTTGGAGTACTCGGTGGATCCTTTTTCTGGAATAAGCCTCCGCGTGGTAGTGGGGTGATTGGGCATGAATCCTCCATACCCATACTGCCCAAAATTTACTGCTGCATGGTGAGCAGAAGCAATCCAAATGATTGTGGTAATGATTTCCTTCACATCGTCCACGCTATTCATCTGGTACCATCCTCTCTTGAGATGCTTCTTATCTCCGTGACCCACTTCCACGATCTCTTTCCACCATGCTTGAACTTCTTCATCGCTCTGTACCGTGTCGTCGTCCTTGTAATAGAGTGATGTGTAGTCAGACACCCAGGATTTCAAGGCCGCCCATATTTCAAGTCCGTCTACTGCATAAGGATAATCTTTAATCACAAGCCTCAACCCATTTTCTGTATCAGTTGGATCGTGCACAGCCATACCCCTGGACAGTGTGTTGTTACATTATTATGATTATGATTATGTACCCTCTGGTCTCCAAAATTAATCGTATCGTAGAAATTTAAACAAAGTTTGCATGTTTATACCTTACAAGAAGATCAGCTGGAAGTCCTTGCTCGTTGAATCTCCATTCCTGGTATGCTTTGGCAGAAATTTCCATTGAATACTTGCCAGTGGCAAAGTATTGTTCGACAATGCCTTGTGCATTAATCAAGGTTTGCCGTGCAGATCGATTGATGGCCATGGTATTGCGAAAGTGAGGTAACAGCAACTTGTGAAGGGGATGAAGTTTGCTCAAATTTCTGTGCGTAGAAATGACGAACGGCTCTACCACTGCATGAGTCCTGAGCCTGCATTCAAATAAACATATGTAAGTTTATATCTTACAATTTGGTGTACTACCATCTATGTTAAACTTACAATTTGGTGTACTACCATCTATGTTTTATGTTTGTATATTTTTTTAGATTGAAGAGGATAGAAACACTGTACAGTTTAAATGATTTTCTGATCATTCAAAAATCTAAATAAATCATTATAAAGAAAAAATAAAAATTAATTGGTAGTTGAGTAGCTTATGCATGGATAACAAGTAGTGACAACCCATTAAACTAAAAAAAGGTAACACATAATTGAGGTATAGACAACATATGATTACAACTTGTTAAAAATCATGAACACAAAGATGGAAATAAAAACAGAAAAATTAAACAGAAATTTTATTATTGCAGGGTGCACATTGCAACCATTGCATTGATGGCTTGCTTATTTATTTCACTATATAGGAACAGTTTGCATAACTAAAATGGGCATAAATAATAACATAAAATAAAAAACTTCTTCTGAAATAGATTTTCTCCTCTAAGTATTTAGATTCTTGTAGGTACTCCATCATGCTGTCTCATCACCCTCATAAAGATAGAATTTGCGAGCTAAATTTCCCATTCCCAGATTCCATTTCCCCCAACAAATCACAGATATCCCTAAATCAATTAATAGATAATCCACATTTCTCATAACCACAATAATCAATGAAAGATCCTTCCTTGGAACACAACTCCCGAATTACTTAAACAACAATCCATACTAAGTTACACTAAAATATTTCACATATCGATTTCACCAAGTATAAAAAATAATGAGGAAGGTAACTCTAGTAAATATATATTTCCACCAATATATGAACCATTACAAACATTGTGTTCTTGCATATCGTGGCTTTAAGAAGTCTTCCAACATAATGCGTTTCCTCCTAATCGCATTAGCGTGTTTCCCTGCATGCTGTTGGTGGCCTCCCTTCACATGACTTGGCAGCTCTTGCATGCAACAATTTATGATGAGACTGATATGGCAGCACTCTATTTGATGGTGGGAATATTTCCAGCTTTATCAAATGTCAGTGCCTTCCAGTAAAACACACAGATTCTTCTCCACGGAGGCCAATAGGCAGCTCCCTATACTTCCAGAAAAGATACAGAAAAATAACTCACACAGTGGCACACTCTTCTCCCCTGTACTAATCTATGTATCCTATGGCACACTCTTCTCTCCTATACTAATCTATGTATCCTATAGTGACCAGGATTACAATACAATAAGTTCATGTTCCAATCACTCACTATCCTAAGAGAGTAAAGGTTGTCCAAGTTCTGATACTATGTTAAAAAATTATGAACACAAAGATAGAAATGAAAACAGAAAAATTAAACAGATTTTATAATTGATAAGTTTGTTTATTTATTTCATTACATAGAGACAATTTACATAACTAAAATGAACATAAATATAGCATAACCGTTTAGTTATAATTACATTCAAACTAATTGAAATTTGAAGCCTTAATCTTCAACACAACTAAACATCTAAAACAAGTAAGAAATAACTTATTCATAGTACTTAACCCATAACCTATCAATAACCATAAATAATTATCCTAATATATAAATACATATATATTTAATCAAAATGGCCAATTAACTGTACTAATATATAAATACATATAAATTCAATCAAAGCAGCTTACAGCAAAAACAAATAAATGCTTACCAATGATTAACCAACTGATGATATCCGGAATCGTTCCCCCTCACATGAGCTTTGGCTAACTTCCATAACCATCCACGATCTTCGCCACGGTTGTCAGGAGTGAAGACGCGCCTTGAAGCACGACGTGCTGTCGTGAGAGGTAAACACAATTCAATGGCAACGGGCTTTAAAGCTCCGTTGTGCAGGAAAAACACCGTTCGAGTGGCGTACACTTTGCTTGTAGGGAGCTTATTAATGAGCTCGACGTAAGGCATGTAGGCGTCGTAGTAGTCTAATATAAAGAGCCTCTTCTTTTGAATAGCCTGCTCATAGGAAATCATAACTATCACATTGACTCACCAAATTGAAAGATAAAAAACAAATAAATCCTTTTGACGATTTATCATTAAAAACAACAAATTAATGACAGGGAGTCAACACCTCTTTCACCGAGATGCCATGTAGGTGTTGTTGTATATGTTCAGCGGTGATTGAACTGTCCTTCGAACCATAAATCTGTGGGGAATTCAAGTTGCTCGACGGTGGAAAGCTCTGTTTTGACGTAAACCTAGTGTCAATAATAATTATACTTGCTTACAAACAACGGTTACAATAAAATATATCTTGCTTCTTACTTGTAGACGACGAATGACCATCGGATTCACTCCACATAGGGTCTGGCGGGCAAACTCTTGGTCTGTCATCCAAGCATCAGCATCCCCTGTTGCACATGTAGATCCCCTCATTCATTCACTTCTGTATACCAGTTCGCGAAGATGCACAAATATAAACTTGAGAAAATTGATTGAAACTTCACTTACTGCTGATAATATCGGGGACGGGAAACTCCAGTATTGCAGCTTCATTGTCTGTATCCAAAAGTGTTTTTAGCATCTGACCAGGAAGAACTTCTTTGAGTAATGACATACCCATGTCAGTCAAGCATGAAATAATTCCTTTGCTGTATAGACTTTTAACTTCCTCCAAAGTGCGAAACTCTCTCGGAAGGTTTTCCTGCACAGAGGGTAGTTTTAATCTGGAGAAAGCCCGGAACGAATTGGCTCTGAAGTCAGAAAGACACTCATGTGGAAACTCCTCGTCTGAGGGAACATAGAAGTTCTGTGTAATGCATTGCAGCTTTCGACTCTCCAAAGCCGGACCTGAAAAGATTCGTAAGAATAATGTAGAGATGATATATATATAATTCCCACAAATGTGAAAGTTTTAAACGCAATTAAAGCTAGTTGTAGATTGGTTACTGTTTTTTGTAGGCGGACGACCGGTTCTACATCTGCGGGGATATGGGAGATCCTGGGATCCACCAAGGACCTTCCTGTCTAACTCCTTACTACTGTCAGGATCGCCCAGATCATTGTAAACATCATAGTCGTAAATACGATGTCCTGTCTTCCTCTTGCCATCGCCATTTCCTTTCAAGCTCTCCAGCTCTTCATTCCTAATGCGGATCAAACCACTTGGAGTGTCGTCCGGCAGATAGCTCTGCATCGATATTACAACAGTTCAAGTGTACACTTTACTCGTAAAGAAACCATGAAAAATATTTGATAATGATTTCTATAATCAAATGCTTTTCATAGTTTCCTTGATGCTGAGATGAGTAGAGTGTCTACTTCAAACTTCCAAATCTTAAACTTTTACATCCAGTATCTTAAACTTTTACATAGTTATTTAATACAAATTATATGTAAGAAAAAGAATGGAAGACGATTCTACAATATTATAGTTTAAGTAGACACTTTACTCATAAAGAAACCCTGAAAAATATTTGATAATGATTTCTATAATCAAATGGTTTTCAGAGTTTCCAGTATCTTACACTTTTACATAGTTAAAATACAAATTATATGTAAGAAAAAGAAAGGAAAACGATTCTACAGAGTATGTGTGTTGGAAAACGATTTCACAGAGTATGTGTTGAAAAGAAGTGTACATTATTTACAAAGAAGAGTCGTTTGGCTTCGAAATTGTCGTAAATTTTGGAAGTCCACTTGGGATAAATCCAGGAGTTACACAGGAAACGAATAGGGCGTTTTCCGGGGACGATAATTGTGAGCTCTTTGAGAAAGAACTCTCGCATGTGCTTGTTGATCACCTTCACAGCTCCAGGAGTTCCCAACTTGGAATTCCAGTCAAAAGTGATTCTCTCTATTGAATCCTTAGCAATCTGTACTCCTTCAGACTTCCAACTTAACGCGGCCTTAGGGGAGACTTTTGGATCACCCGTTGCTGCAATGATTACACCTCCAAGTAGTTACTATAAGAAGAAGCTGCAAAAATGGAGGACGGAATTATAATTACCTGCTGGTAAAGAATTAACAGTGTGTAATGTTTCACCTGTATCTGTTTTGTCGAGGCTGACGAGCTGAAAATAGACCTTCCGATCCAGCCATTCGCAAAACCTATCCATAACGTTTGCAGCCGGATCCATGAAATCTAGAAAATATGCTTTCTTGAATACTACCTTCCCTTCGATTATCATTTTTTTCCCCAAAAGTCTGTTCAACTACGAAATGATGAATGACCGACCGCCGGTATTTTGATCTATCAGCGGTTCATGTGAGCCATTATTTATAACAAAAATCGTAGAATCTCCATCCTCATCGTCGTCATCCGTGATTACGTAATACATATTTCTTTTTTACATCAGTGATTACGTAATACATATTTCTTTTTATCCTAAATCATAGATCTCGATTCACAGCTATCAGGCATAATTTCATTTTTAAGCTACCCGAATTCTTGACACTGTAATTATTCCCGACTCCGTATATTATTCTTAAGATAGCACAATTCTCGTCTAACATGGTTACTAATCAGAGGACGAGCATCTTCGTGAAAATAAAAGCTCATCTTAAAGAAGAAAATAAAAGGTGACGAGCATCGAATAAAGCTCTATCCCCGAATTATTAAATACTCGGTGTAAAAATATAAAATGGTTAATAACTTTTTTGTTTGTAGACTTCGAATAATAGTTTATAGACATGAAAAATAAGATTCTTATGACTGTATCAATTTTCATTTTTTTAAATATAACGACACCTATCCACACATTGACTGCATCAATTTTCATCTTTTAAAATATAATGACACCTATCACACATTTTTGAGGAGCTTTGGAGGTAAAGATGGACGAATTATTATTATTATTATTAGATCTTAAGGTGTATATTAAGATGAGAAGTAAACTTGTATGGATTTGGTATAGTTATTTTCTAAAATATTGTTACAATGTCCTATTTTTATAAGTTCTCATCTTAAGTATAATATATAATATATTAAACGTAACTATCACTTATTTTTAGTTTTTTTCTTTAGAAAATTGTTGTTATAGTTTATCACTTGTTATCTAATGGTCTCATTTCATGATTTGATGTAATGTATATGTGTTTGTCAGTGCAGCCTTGCACTACTTAAATGATGGAATTTCACTACACTATTTGAATGATGGAATTTCACTACAAAAATTTGTAGAGATGTAGAGACTTAAATGATGGAATTTCACTACAAAAATTTGTAGAGATTTAGAGAACACGTAGATTTAGTGCATGGCTATTTTTTCAAAATTTATTTTCTTAATTTTATATTTTTTTTAATTACCAAATTTAGTTTCCTTGAAATGAAAAGTCATTTTGTTAGTGCATCTTAAAGGGTCTTAACACAATCAAACAATTTTTTTAGATGGTAGGTTTCTTTGTGTTCTATTCTTTTTAGGATTCTAGTATATGTCAAGTGAAAAATCTATTAAAAACATTAAACAATATTACTTCAAAAAAAATTATATATATGTAATCTACAGATTCAACTCTAGGTGGGTCTGTAATTTCATTAACAACATATATCTATAGCTTATGAAAAAATAATGTTAAGAACAAAGATATAGAGTGATATCTTGAAAATGAGAAGATTTCATCAATTTGCATACTAAAGTAGTAGGTTTGGAAGCCTGGACTAAAATCCAAACCTACCTAGTCAACAAACATGCAAATTCCTTCCCCTCTTCAAATTTGAAAGAAAAACACATGTTGGAGTGTGTGCACACTTCTGGCATGCACATAGCACGAACGTTCACATGATATTAAAGAATATCCCTAATTTCACTAAATATTGGAAAATTCATCCTAAAATTCTATTGTTGAACCCCCCTCCCAATACGCCTTTCCAATTAAGAAATCCCCAGGATTGTAGGGGCGACTGATCAATCTGTAGCATTGGATAGTGGAAGACCCAACGAAAAAATGCGTAACAGGAAACCCAGTCAAGAGATCAACATAACAAATAATGTAAAAGGATGATAGTCCAATATTTAGTGAAATGCTTAGAAAAGATGAGAATTGCATATGTTTCACACAACATGCCAATCTACCAATTTTATATCATGTAAATATAAGTATAACCATAGAGAGCTCATGTTTTTTATAAGCTTAATGAATTAAACTCCATAAAAATGCAAAATTGAAACCCTTTTTTGGATGGACTCCCCTACCTTCCTATCAAAACAAACATCATTGATGTTTGAACCCAAATGAGCATAGAAAAATTCCTCTTACTTTCCAATAACACCATATGATCATGTGCATAGCTCGGATTTGGGTCATTCACGAGATACAATATATGAATTTTCTCCACTTCCTTTACATTCATTCTTGCAATCGAGGGAATTAACAACATTTAGTTACCTCTTCTTGGGTTATATCTACTTTTTTTATCTTTGCAAGAGAGAGAGAAAAATATCCATTGTTAGGTTCAAGCATGCAATACTTATAAAGATACATAGATGGTGAAACTTATATGATACCATTTCATGGTATCATGTCAGTTCAAATACAACATTAAGACGGATTCCTTGCATATAAGAATTGAAATTACAATTATGAATTTGCCAAATATAACTCAATTTAACCATTATTCCTAACACGCAATGTGAAAATGTTAAAGAAGAATACAAAAAGTTGAAAGAAATAATTAAAGATTGATCTAACTTTTCTTGGTTCCAGAGAGCCAAGAAAGACTGAGCTCACTTTTCCTAGTTGTCATGGAGCAAGGTTTGATTGAATCTCAATATCCACCTAAACCTCGACCTAAAAAATGAAGAGTTAGATATTATACTTGAATGCCTACAAAAAATACAATACAATTGTTTAACTCTAGAAGTCCCAATTATCTACATCTCTTAACCTAGATGAAAAACAATATAACATCAATTCAAACCAAGCCTAAATAAACTATTAAATGAGGATTGCTCAAGGCTGGTAATCCAAAGTGACTTCCATCGATATTATCATCGGTAAATTGTTACCAAATTTATGCAAAACTTAGGATCATAAGCAATATCAAATAAAAATGGAGGGTCCTTAAGTTTTAGGTGGGTATGAATTGAGACCTTTTGATGTATATGTAACTTCAGAATGTATTTCTTATTTATATTTATTGTACTCTTGTAGAGATGTATTATTCCTCTATACGGAAGTGTCGTCATTTGTATTGACAAGTGTCGCAAGTGGGTTAGCTTGTCGATGGGTTATTAGACCACCATATGTGGGGTCGGCCCTGATTTATGTAAATAGGGGTTATTAGACTAAAAGAGACAAGTTAGCCCCATAAGGTTTTTAGGTAGGTTGGACAAGTATAAATAGAGATCGGGATATTTCTATTTAGATCATCTCATTAGCTCGCTCTACATCACTCGGAAAGTGGTGCACATGTGAGGAGGAGGATCTGCTACTATGAGGAGTCTATCTATTATGCTTGGGTTGTGATTTGGTTGTACTATTGCTCTATCTATCTATGAGGAAGTTGTGGGGTTTTTCACCTTAAGGTTTTCCCCACGGAAACTCTATGTGTCTATTGTCTCTCATGGTTTTGATTCTTGTGATGATTGACATGCTTGTTATGATTGATATGCACTGATATACTATACATTTTATTCTCTTAGTAAAGATCCTATATTATATTGAATTAATGCTCAAAAATTAACATGGTATCAAAGCTAACCCGAGAAGAAGACATTATACAGTGACAGAAACCAGGGTTTCTTGTTTATTGGGTTTCTCTCCACAGATTTTGGAAAAGCAGTATAGTAGATTGACTCTACTCATCAAGGAGAATCTATCTGTCCAATCAGAATTCAATTCTAAGCACTTTCAGTTTTGGCCCTAAACATTAGGGTTTCCTAAAAAAATAGGTATTTCTAAACTCTGCAGACACAGCTGGAAGCTCCTTGGAAAAATCAAAGTTTAGAGCTTTGGATCGAGATTTTTGGTTGGGTAGAAATCCGGGAATCTAAAACCCTAATTCAGGGTCCTCCTTAGTGAATCCAGAAAGACTCAAAGGAATTTATGAAGGGTGAAACTTTGCAGAACTCAAATTCTGAGTATACCAGGATGATTAGCTCATCAAGGTGCATCCTTCTATCCTTTCAGAAAGTTTAAATTCACATTTTGAATTTTTGGGGTTTCTCTGACAAACCCTATTCCGGGACCAGATCTAGTTTTCAAGAAATCTAGTGGTAAGACCTAAATCTTTTCTGTTTCCATTTGAAGTCCTCTCTAAGATGTCTCACCACACCAAGCTTGAGGATAAGCTTGAAGGGGCTGATAACTTCTGAGCCTGGAAGTATATGATTGGGTTAATCCTGGAAGAGAATGAGTTGGACTCATACATAAAAGAAGAGGTCCCTATCCCTGAGGATGAAGAAGCTAAGACATTGCATAAGAAGAACTTGGTCAAGGCAAAGAGAATTATTGCCAATTCTATCAAAGACCATCTTATACCACATGTGTCATCTCTGAAGACACCCAAGGAGATGTTTGAGTCTTTGAATGGAGAGACCATTCAATATTATTTTTCCAAAGTCTCTTAGATCAAGGAAAAACTTGAAGCTATAGATGAAATGGTGGAGAATGGAGAAATTGTGATGACTACTCTGAATGGCCTACCCAAGTCATGAGATTCCTTTATCCAAGGAATTTGTGCAAGAAGGAAGTTAATCTCTTTTAGTAGATTGTGGGAAGAATGCTCACAAGAAGAAGCTAGGCTTGTGGCTCGAGAAGAAAATATGGGGAGTGAAGACCAAGCTCTCGCAGCTCACACCAGAAGAAGCAAGCCCAAGAAGGAGCACTCTCATTACAAGAGATCCTATCACAATCAACAAAAGAATAAGAAGGATCTAAGGTGCTTCACATGCAATGAGAAGGGTCACTTTGCTTCAAAATGTCCCAAGAACAAAAGGGACAACAACAACAACAACAACTTCAACAAGAAGAAGAAGGGCAGCAAAAGAAGGTACCGTGCTCATGCTGCTAAGGATGATGAACCTCCAAAGAAGAAGGCTAGAGCAGAAAGTGATGATGAATCATCAAGCAAAGAAGAGTATGTTCTAATCTATGCTCTCACAGGTACTATTTCTCATGGTTGTAATGATTGGCTTATTGATTGTGGGGCTTCCAAACGCATGACTAGGTTTAAAGAATATTTTGTAAATCTATCTGAACATGAATCACCCCATAAAGTGAAACTTTGGGATGACTATCAATACCCCATCAAAGGAAGTGGTGAAGCCTCCTACAACCTAGATTCTGGAAAGTCTTTGAAGATGAAAGAAGTGCTTTATGTGCTTGGGCTCAAGAAAAACCTTCTCTCCATATCTGCATTGGATGCAAAAGATATGAGGGTTGCATTTGTGGATGGCCAAGTTCTAATGTGGCCAAAAGGAAAGACCATAGATGATGCAGTGATGATTGGAGAGCAAGAGGGAGGTTTGTATAAATTGAAAGGACAATCTGAACATGCCATGGTGCATGATTCCATGGAGCCAAGTGAAATTTGGCATAGAAGACTTGCACACATGCACTACAGAGAATTACCAATTGCAAATAAAGCTGTAGAAGGTCTTCCCGAAATCAAGACCAAACATGAAGGTGTTTGCAAAGCATGTGCAAAAGGAAAGAACATAAAGAAGGCATTTCCAAGCAGTGAAAACAAGGTATAAGGAATCTTGAAAATTATCCACTCCGATGTTCAATGTAATTCAGTTCTCTGAGTGGGTATGTATACTATGTTTCCTTCATTGAAGACTTGGATTCATTTCTTGAAAAATAAGATGAGGTATTCAGCAATTTCAAGGAACTCAAAGCCTTGATAAGAAAGCCACCTTAAGATTCAACAATGATAGAGAAATCACTTCAGGTGATTTCAAGAAGCTATATACAGTGATTGAGGAAGGATATAAGTTCAAGGACAGGTAATCTAGAAAGCAAAAATCAAGAGGGAGCACACTCCAGTAGTTTCTGCAAGGATGCATATATTCAGAGGGAATTGACCATCTCTCTACATTCCACAACAGAAAGGTGTAGAAGAAGCTACTTCAGATTAGGACTCCAGTAGCTCCTGTAAAGAAGCAAAGACTCAAAGGGAGTCCACCCAATAAACAAACAAAGATAAGTATTTTAATTGTCATTTCTTGCATATTAGTTTGTTTAAATAATATTGCTCAATAATGTATATGCTTATGTTCCTAGACTTAGGATGTGTATTATGAATTTTAGAAAGATTACATTAATGAACAGTATACTACTAATATGCATTTGATGGGTAAGTGGCCTATGGCACTGTACAACATTCCATTGCTACTTATCTAGAATGAAACCTCTTTGTTGACATGTTGGGAGTTGTGCACACTCTTAACAATGTTCTAGTAGAGATTGGAAGGCATCTAGAAAGTAACGGGATATGGATAAATGTTGTATTGAAGCATTGGCTAAGATAATTGGACGACTGTATGCCATATTTCTTTATGTGTAAGAATTTGTTCTGAAAACTATGAGATGTTTCTAATCATGCAATTTAACTTGTTTTGTAGGAAAGATCATATACCATCACCTACAAAAGAAGGACTACAACATTTGTTTATCAACAAAGTTATTGAAGATATTAAAATTCCCAGGATCTGGGAAGAATGCCATGATCCGTCGATCATGAAGAATGATGTTTGGAATATAGTTTCAAGACCTGAAAGGAAGTCTGTCGTGACTTCCATATGGATCTATCAAGATCAAGCATGCTGTAGATGGAAGAATAGAGAAATACAAGGCAAGATTCGTAGCTCGTGGCTTCTCTCAGAAAGAGGGAATAGATTATGAAGAAACTTTTGATCCTATAGTCAGGTACACTTCCATCAGATCAGTACTTTCTCTGGCTGCAGTGATGAAATGGAAGATACACCAGATGGATGTCAAGACTGCTTTCTTGAATGGTGTAGTTGAAGAGGAAGTGTATGTGGAGTAGCCACTCGGTTTTGAAACACATGACAGGGAGTCATATGTGTACAGATTGAAGAAAGCCTTGTATGGCTTGAAACAAGCTCCTAAAACTTGGTATGAAAGGATGGACAGTTTCCTATCTAGTTTGGGCTTTACCAAGAGTAAAGTGGATTCCAACCTTTACTACAAGGTTGAGGAAGGTAGTCCTATGATACTACTCTTGTATGTAGATTACCTATTTGTAACAGGTGAAGATAGACTGATTGCCGATACAAAGAGGAAACTTCCTGCCGAGTTCTAGATGAAGGACTTGGGGATGATGCACTACTTTCTAGGTATGGAGGTGTGGCAGAGTGCAGATGGAATATTCCTTGGACAAGGGAAGTATGTAGTAGAGTTCCTGAAGAGGTTCGCGATGATGGACTGCAAGGCCATGGCCACACCTATGGCATCGAACCTGAAGCTTCTTTTTTATGCTTCATCTGATTCAATTGATGTCACTGTGTGTCATCAGATGATTGGGTCCTTGATGTACCTGATGAACACGAGACCAGATATTTGATTTGCGGTGAACACATTGAGCTAGTTCCTCATGGATCCAAGAGGTGTTCACTTGGTTGCTGTAAAGCATATTCTGAGGTACCTGAAGTGTACAGTTGAGTATGGGCTCAAGTATGATGCGAATCAAAAGTTTAACCTATAGAGTTATGTTGATTCAGATTGGGCAGGCAGTGCTATAGATAGGAAGAGCACTCCTGGGTGCTGCTTTAGTATGGGATCAGGTGTGATCTCTTGGTTTAGCAAGAAGCAGTACTGCGTAGCACTGAGTACAGTCGAGGCAGAGTATGTTGCAGCATGTTCGGCTAATTATGATGCAGTATGGATTCAGAAGCTACTGTCTGAGTTATTTGTTCTACCATTGGAGGATACAGGTATCCTTTGTGACAACCAGAGTTGTGTGAATCTGTTTGAGAACCCGGTGTTCCACGACAGGTCGAAACACATAGAGATCAAATATCACTATATTAGGGATATGGTGTAGAGAGGAGCAGTGAAGCTCCTGTATGTTGCGACGGATGAGCAGATTGCAGATGTGCTAACGAAGCCACTAGCCAGAGTAAAGTTTGAGTACTTCCGAGAGAGGCTTGGTGTTCTTCAGATCGATGAGAATTCGAGGAAGAAGTGATGGAGACATTTGCTGAAGCCATTCCAAGCATGTTGGAAGGAGGATCCTTCACATGGATGTGGATGTAAGCGCTGGATGATGAGCATCAGGATGATGTTCTAGTTTCTGCTCTGTATGATCAGTTGGATCATTTATGTATGTATGCATCATGTTGGATGCTGGATATGATCAGTTGGATCATTTGTATGTATTTTGTATATGGATCATGTTGGATGCTTGGACCATGTATCTGTATATGTATCAGGTGGATACTTTGTATGATCAGGTAGATCATGTATGTTGATATGTATCAAGTAGATACATTGTGTTTGTATGTATCAGGTGGATACATTGTATGATTAGGTGGATCATGTATGATGATATGTATCAAGTAGATACTTGGTATGCATCAGGTGGATGCATTGTATGATCAAGATGATCATTGATGATGAGCTTCAGGATTTTGCTCCAGATGACATGCATCAGGACGATGCAATGATGATGATCATGTGTACATCAGGATGATGTATTGTGAGTATCAGGTTGATACTTTGTGGCCGTGGAACAGGTTGTGTAGATAAGCATATAATCTGGCCTTGGGAGGTTTGCAGATAGTCTTTCGAGGTTTTGCCTATGGCATGTAATCTGGCCCTAGGATATCTAGAAAATGCTCTTTTGAGGTTTTGATTTGGAAGGACATATGATTTGGCCCTGGGAGATCTTCAGATAGTCTTTCAAGGTTTTGCCTATGGCATATAATTTGGCTCTGGGATATCTGGCAGATGCTCTTTCGAGGTTTTGTCCTATGGCATATAATTCTACCCATAACATCCTGGGATGCTCTTACGAGGTTTTTCCATGACCACATGTAATATGTCCCTGGGAGATCCTACAGGTTGGAGTTGTGTACCCGTAACATCCTGGGATGCTCTTGTGAGGTTTTGTGGTAAGTGTCACATGTAATAAGTCCTAGAGATCTGAACAGGATGAAACAGGCCTAAGATGCTCTTTAGGTTTCTTGCTAGTCAAGAGACTCTTTTAAGGTTTTGTGACAGTCACATATAATATGTCCCTAGGAGATCTAATAGGTAGAGCTGTGTGCTCATAATAGCCTAGATGCTCTTGCCATGTTTTGTGACACACGTAATAAGTCCCAAGATTTCCATAGTATGGCCAGTGATGATGAAGACCTACAGGTGGTGGGCCTACATCCAGTATCAAAAAGGACTGGCTCTGTAGAACTTCCTATGATGAGTAGATTCAGAGATTGATTGAGATAGCAGTAGCAATGATGATGATGATGATTCGATGACGATGCATCGATGATGATGATCCAGAGAATAAGACTTGTGCCCGATGATCTGTGTCAAGAAATACCTTCCTAGTTAAGAGGGAGTGTTGAAGTATATGTAACTTCGGAATGTATTTCTTATTTATATTTATTGTACTCCTATAGAGATGTATTATTCCTCTATACGAAAGTGTTGTCATTTGTATTGACAAGTGTCGCAAGTGGGTTAACTTGCCGATGGGTTATTAAACCACCATGTGTGGGGTCAGCCCTGATTTATGTAACTAGGGGTTATTAGACTAAAAGAGACAAGTCGGCTCCATAAGGTTTAGGCAGGTCGGACAAGTATAAATAGAGATCGGGATATCTCTATTTAGATCATCTCATTAACTCGCTCTACATCACTCAGAAAGTGGCGAACATGTGAGGAGGAGGATCTGCTGCTAGGAGGAGTCTATCTATTGTGCTTGGGTTGTACTTTGGTTGTACTATTGCTCTATCTGTCTCTGAGAAAGTTGTGGGGTTTTTCACCTTAGGGTTTTCCACACAGAAACTCTGTGTGTTTATTGTCTCTCATGCTTTTGATTCTTGTGATGATTGACATGCTTGTTATTATTGATATGCATTGATATACTATACATGTTATTCTCTCAGTAAAGATCCTAGAGTATATTGAATTAATACTAAAAAATTAACAAGCCCATGATTTGTAGGTTATTCCTTAACCCACCTAAATAAAATAACCCCCATTACTTATATTACTATGTCAAATTAAAAAAAACCCTTGACCCCTTAATACGGGGCAATATATTTTTGAGGTCTTTAAGAGTATTCAAACCCACAATATGAATGGACGTGATATGATATTGTCTCGCTAGTGAACCTCCCGTGGAATGCGCAAGCACTTAAGTGCACACGTGCTCTAAAAGCATGTGTGCACTTTTATAATTAAAAAATGTATTTACTATTTTGGCTATAACTTCCTATCGAGGCATAATTTTTTGGAGTTATATAGCTCATTGGAAATGTCTTGAAGATATCTACATGATTAAATCATTATTATTTTAATTTTATACAAACTTTGTTGCTTATTTTGAAAAATAATAGAAAATATGTGTTTAGGTCATGATTGATACCTCAAACCACTACATAATCCCTTTATGACGATATTGGTGTTCATTAATATTTGGGTTCTCTAATGAGGTTTTTTAAACGAGATATATGTTTCATGATTATGTGTCTAGGGTCTTTGACATTTCCAATAGACGAGAAGTGGACCTCAGGACATAAAGGATGCTTCTAGCCATCCATAGTTAAGAAGGTTTCCTCTCCTAAGGGTATCATTGACCTATGATTGAGTATGCTAGTTCCATTGTGTGGTTTTGAGCAATAAGTACATGTCTTAGGGCCTTGGGAATGATTTTTTGTGGAAGAATACCTTGCCTTTGGACCTACATAAACTATTAAGGCATGTAGATCCATGAACAATGCCTCAAATCACTACACATGATTTGGAATTGGTATCCATGGTTCTATGTATCCATGTCTTGGGGAATTGGGGCCTTAGCCATGGTGAGGGAGGAGACTTGAAATTTAGGCTCTAAAAGGATCTTCTATCCATCTAGGGATGAGAAGGATTCCTCCACCAAGTGTACATGGCCTCATGATAAGATCATTGAATTATGATTGAGGATGGTGTTAATGTGTGTGTGTGTGTGTGTGTGTTTGTGTGTGCGAGAGAGAGAGAGAGAGAGAGGGAGAGAGAGAGAGAGAGAGAGAGAGAGAGAGATTTGGGTAAGAGATAGGTGGCGATAGGGATAGAGTTGACTTGTACTTTTCTAGGTTAATCTAGATCCATTTTATTATGACTAAGATTACCCACTTAGCAAGATTAGAAATAATATCGTTAACCCAAGTTAACCTGATTTCAGTAGTCGGGTGTAATTACTATAATCCTCATAACTTACCTTATACTAGTAGGCTTACATCTAGTATTGATTGAGTGACTAGTTATATGACATTTAATGCTTGTTTCTACACTTGGATACTAGTTATTCATATGAATCAAAGTTACATCGATATTTTTCCATTGACGAGAATATAGCTGGGAGGCTACAATAACTCTCTGATTTTCTTGACCTAGAAACTTTACATCACTGCACAATACAATATTTCTCTCACACTTACATGACAAATGGACTATTCTGTCATAAAAAAAACTACTATAGCTTCCATTTAGGCACTTCAAAAAGAAAGTACCAAAAATGTATTCAGTGAATGAGCCTTATCATATCAGGTTAAAAAACAAAAATAGAACCGTCAACCACCAAGAGTTCATCAACAAACTCAAAATCTAGCAAACAATCCATGATTCCAATAACCTTATTGGAAAGGTTATCTTCTTCCTTGTTATGCACACTATAGACATGTGAAATATATATATAGAAAAAAATATTAACCAGATCTTATATTCTTTTAATCCATTGATCAATAAAAATAACACATAAATCATAATTTCCACAAGCCCACTCAATTATGACCTTGGAGTCACCATTAACCTACAAACTGTCAATTTCTCTTCTTCTAACAAACCATAGGAGGCACCATAAAGCAATGAGCTATGCTTTTGTATTGGTACCATAACCCCCATCCACATCTTGATAATGCATTTATAAAGCAATGAGCTATGCTTTTGTATATTAATAATGCATTTATAATATATAAGAATAAATGCACTTTATAACGTGTATAATAACAACTTCAAACTGTCCTAGGTTCGCATCAAAATGAAAACTTCGGTGATAGCTGAGGAACATTTGAACTGAGTATAGTTGAGGCTCACGAATTCAAATTATCTGATCTAAGGTTCGCATCTCTGCATCAAGCTAGGTTTCGATCTGGTCGCCATTTCCAGTTCGAGCCACAAATTTAAACTGTCTGAGTAGATCCGACCTGACACTCGCATCTCTGCGTCAAGCCAGGGTTCGATGTAGATTTCGATCTGAGGCGCATTTGAACTGAGTATAGCGCCACCGTTTCAAGGTTATGGCAAACTATCAGAGGAATGCCATTTCAAGTCCGAGGCACGAATTCAAACTATCCACGGAGATTTCGATCTAGAATCACATCTCTACGTCGAACTAGGGTTCGATTGAGTAGATTTTGTTCCGAACCTCACATTTGGACTGAGCGATTGTATCTGCGGTCCTTTGATATGCGGCTAGGGCATCGCGAGAAGCCCGAAGGAGCAGCCAGTGCATCACGAGTAGCCGACATATAATACTGAGGCTAGGGCATCACGAGTAGCCGGAAGGATATCTTGTTTTTTATTTGCCACTATTTGATATGCAGGATTGAAGCGAACCAGAGCAAACTTCAGAGCTTATCTCTAGTCAACTCTAAGGCATTTGGAAGCAAGGAAGCAGTAAAAAGTTTAATCTTAGCATCCATCGGAAGAAGAAGGTGCACAAGTTCCTTTTACTCTTATTCTTTCTCTCTACTTTTCTTTTTCTATATATATCATTCAATTATGAATAATTCACCACATATTCCAAAAACTGCCAAAGGGAGACTTAGCACGACCAACCTACAAAGCTTCGGTGATCGTATAGAACCGTTAGAAAAAAACAAAGAAGAAAGGGATGTCAAACTTCAAATAGAAACCATGTTTGAAAATAAACTTGAAGCTCTAATCGAAAATAAACTTACAACCATGATCAAAAATAAACTTGCAGCCATGCTCGATAATAAATTTGCAACCATGTTTGAAAATAAGCATACATCCATACTCCATAATAAATTTGCAGCCATGCTTGAAAACAAACTTGCTCCTTTGATCCGTAACAAATTGGCATCTTTCAACGATAATATCCAAAGACACATAGACACTAAATTAAAAATGATGGAAAACAAAATGGAGCCAATAGAGGTTAAAATACAAATTATGGAAAGTCAAAGACAAGAAACCAAGAATTGAACCCCCCAAGGAGATGTTGATGCTTCACAAACTCTTAAACTAAAGGACATGTTTAAAGAGCTCTAGGAAAAAGTAACGACAAATTTGATGCTAAATAGTCCAGAAGGTCACCTAGATACCAAACCCATTAAGGAGGAGGTGAATAAGATATTATCATTAGAACACGAGCACAACAAAAGAGAATTGAACCTCATAATTTTCAGTTTAAAAGAAGAAGACGAAGAAGAAGAAGAGAACACACTAGTCGTAGTCAAGGAAGAACTACACAAGAGGTTACAAATCAAAACACCTTGTCGCATAGAAGCAGAGCGGTTGGGAAAATGAATTGCAAACAAAAATAGAATAATCAACGTTAAGATCATCTCTAAGGACCATAAACTTGGGATACTCAGTAAAACTTCATATCTGAAGGGATCAAGAATATTCATTAATGAAGACCTCATCCTAGAAGGCCAAGCCAAACTAAGAAAAGAAGTTCAAAAGGTTAAAGAAGCTAGGAAACAAGGAAAGTGGGCAATCATTAGAAATAGGAAAGCATTCAATCGAGATCGAAACCAAAAATATACAACTAAATAGCAATTCAACACTCTGAGGATCCTCTCTTGGAATTGTCGGGGCTTCCCATGGAATAGAGTCCCCAAGTTGAGTTGGATCCTAGATGACATTGATATTATATTAGTCACTGAAACTTTGGAGCACGAAGAATTTAAGGTCCCTAACATAAATGGTTTTGTCCTTTGGTCTTCTTGGAACAAGCAATCCTTTGGGGGTATAGCCTGCTATATTAAAAAAATCATTTCTTCCAACATTAGACTTTATAAGAAAGACCCTTCCCACCAATATATTTGGCTGGAAATCATGGACATCAATGCTATAAAAACCTACATATCAATATGTTATTTCACCCCTATTAACTCTAACTTTTATAAAAAGTGCAATTTAGATAAAAATTGCCCCTATAATGAATTAGAGAAAGATATTTCTAGCCTTAGAAATGCTAGCAATATTATGTTAGTGGGAGAATTCAACACTCAAACCTCAAACAACCAAGCTATTCTCTTAAGAAATTACTCCAACCCTAATCTGCTCTGGTTAGACAAAGACCTTATTTCTGCTAGAAGGTACTCTAGAAGATCTGAATATTTAGGCAAAAACTTGTTCAGATATGAGTTAATTAAGCTTTGTAGTTCTCAAGATCTTATAATTTGTAATGGCTTAAAGAAGTGGCCAAATTTAGGTAGGATGAATTGCATTCATGGTCTTGGTAGTATTGTAGTTGATTATGTCATATCTGATATCTCCTTATACAATTAAATAATAAATTTTGATATCATAAACAACCACGAGCCTGACTCTAATCATAGGCCTTTAATTATAACCCTTAGTCTTACCATACATAATGAGCCCATTGAGGAGAATTCTCAAAGCCAAAAGCACTTTATCTTTGATATAAATAATACAGATGGTTTTCTCAATGATTTAACGAAGAATTTTCTCTCTCTTTCTAACAACAAAAATATATAATATCTCTATCATACTTTCACTACCTCCTTCTCCTATGCCATTAACAAGTTTTCTCGTGAAATATCTAGCAAAAAGAAGAACATAAGAACCAACGTTTGGTATGATAACGATTGTAAGCATGCACGTAGATAAATCAAGGAAGCTACTGATGAGTCATTGAAAGATGATAAGATAAGTACATACTAAGCTCTAATTAAAAGGAAAAAGACTTGCTATATAAATAAAAGACATGAAAACATTCTACACTTATCTAAGATGACTCCTAAGAAATTTTGGAGACAAATTTTAACTGGTAAAACTAAAGAAAATAATAATATCTCTTTGGAGAATTGGAACTCGTATCTTAAAAAGCTTTATGAATCCCCAGATGTCGTGGATAAATTCAAACCCTCCTTACAATGAAGGAAGTCTTTTTCTTAGAAGACATTGACTTTGGGATTAAGCGCCTAGCTAATGGAAAAGCTAAAGACATTGAAGGATACCAAGTAGAAATCCTAAAAATCGGAGCACCTTTCCTCATCCCTTATATTCACAATATCTTTAATTTAGCAGTCAAGCATGGTTTCCCTAAGCCTTGGAATCGGGTCCTTATAGTTCCTATCTTTAAAAGCGGAGAGAAAGACAAACCCTCCAATTATTGTACAATTATGATTAACCCTCTCTTAGTCAAGTTATATGACATTATCCTTGAAAAGAAGATTAGCATATGGCTAGAAAATGAAGGAAATATTTCTAAAGGCCAAGCGGGTTTTAGGAGGCATCACTCAACCACATACCACCTCATTAATCTTAGGATTATTATAGAGGAGTGTCGTAATAATAAATCCAATCCTTTTTGTTGTTTCGTGGAATTTCGAAAATCTTTTGATACAGTGCCTAGATATAACCTTTGGAATAGATTAGAAGAGCTAAAAGTTCCTCTCGAGTTGAGGGTTGCAACTATAAGGTTATATGAGAATGCCATTTCCAAATTAAAAAAACATTAAATGATGGTGCAAGATATTAATTGTAATATTGGAGTTAAGAAAGGGTGCCCCCTTTCCCCTACCCTTTTTGGCATTTACATTGATAAGCTTGAAGAATGTTTAGAAGAGGCAGGTTTCGCGGGCACGGCCTTGGTAGAAATAGTAATCATGCTACTTCTCTATGATGACGATATCATTCTTTTGGCAAGGTTCCCTTATGATCTTGAGAAGCAATTACGAATTCTCAAAGGTTTCAGCACCAATATGGGAATGACTATTAACACTGACAAAACAAAAGTCATGATTATCAAGTCCAATAAAGGTAATTATGACCATTTTTCTTATGACAATATAATATTAGAGGAAGTAACCTCTTATAAGTACTTAGGAATTGATTTTCATCACAAGCTCAACTGGAACTATAGTATTGAGAAGAGGATAAATGGAGGGTGGAAAACCTACTTCGGCCTTGAAAATAACTGTAAATCGGAAAACCTTGCAATGTGGGACAAAAAAAAATTCCTCTTTAAAACGCTTGTCACTCCCGTTATTTTATATGGTTGTGAAGCTTAGGGATGCAACATTTCCAAAGAGTCTTGGAGAATAATTGAGCAAATCCAGAAACAATTTATTACTTATAATCTTAAAATTAAGAGCAACACACCCTATCATATTATCCTCTTAGAAGTAGGGATATCCCCCATTGAAAGCATGGCTATGATTAGATATATAATGTACAAGAACAAATTAAACAATATAGGAGACGACCGACTTCCTAAAATTGCTCTTAAGTCCATCCAAAAGCACCTTCGCCTCAAGTGGGGATGGATTAAAGATTCCATGGCTTAGTTAAATTATTGGAGGATTAATGAAACTGCCACTCTAAAAATATTGATAACATTAATTACATTATTTCTTCTACCTTCAAAGAGAAAATGTGGTGCAAAGAAGAAATAGAGGTAAGAAGAAAGCTTCGGTATTACAAAGAGATCATTAACCCTAATCTCAAGGATCAATACTATCTTTCTATCTTACCAAGCTCAAAGAAAAAAAAAATATTGTTAAGATAAGAACGGGGTGGAAACGCAAAGTTGGGTAACACTTCCGTGAGAATCGAGCTCCCGAGAAGCATAGCGGAACTTATTCGGCCGAATAAATTAATTTATTCGGTCGAATAGATTTGGTTATTCGGCTCAATAAGTGAGACATTATTCGGCCGAATAACTTTTAACGGTGTCTTCGAAATGCATGCGATGCATAGCCGGACGGCAAATTTGATCGGTGGTGTTATGTTTATTCGACTGAATAATTGTTCGGCCCGAACAATTATTTGGCCGAATAATTATTCAACCGAATAATTGTTCTACATAAAAGCTAGGCCGCGGCAGACATTGGTCATTTTCTCCTGTGCAGGCTGCTGGTTCCCGCTTGTCTCCCCGCCAGTAGCACCTGGACCCCCATCTGTCGCTTTGTTTGTAGATGTAGTGTTTCGTTCTCGCTTGTAGCTGTTGCCCTGTTGGCCCCGCTTGCTAGAATTTTCCCTGTTGGCCTCTCGTTGTTGCCCCATCTGGTTCGATTTGTCGTTTTGGACGTTGGTTGTTTGACGTGGAGCTTTGTGGAGATCCACGACCCTATCGTTGTGGAGATCTCCATCTTCTCGACGTGCTGCGTCTTAGGTAAGTAGTTGTAATGTGTGTAGGTTTTTATTTTTATTTTTCTGTTTTATTTTATCTTTTCTAATGTTTGTTTTTATGTTTTGTAATGTGTGCAGGTTGTTCGGTTGGCATGTTGGTTCGGCTTCCTCCGATTTTTTCTCTGTGTTCCGCTGGCTTGGCTGCTTGGATTCTGCTTTGGTGGGTTGCCCCTGCCTATTGGACCCGGCCGGTTCTTTGTCGTTGAGGTTCGTTTAGCTGCCACCCTTCTATTCAGAGTTTTTTTATGTTTTCTAATGTTTGTTTTTATGTTTTGTAATGTGTGCAGGTTGTTCGGCTATTCTGTTGGTTCGTTTTCATCCGATTGTTTGTCTATGTTCCGCTAGCTCGGCTGGTTGGATTCTGCTTTGGTATCCCAGTTTGCCCCTGCCTGTTGGACTCGGCCGTTTCTTTGTCATTGAGGTTTGTTTAGCTGCCACCCTTCTATTCAGAGTTCATCACCTTCTTTTCGTTGTTATGGTCGTTGGTAATCTGTCAATTGTCCTTTGCATTTTTTAATTTTTTTTGTTATTTTATTGATATAAATGGTTTTGTTTTCTGTGTAGGCTTTGTTGGGCTATCTGCTGTGTTCAGCTTCGTTGGGTTGGTCTGTGGTTACCTGTTCGGCTATGATTAATAGGTGTGCCTAGCATATTTTTTTATAGATTTTATAAGTTAGTACTTAGTAGTTTTTATAAGTTCATGAACTCTGTCCAAATTGGGCAGAGTTCATGAACTGTGTCCAATTTGGGTTAGAGTTCATGGACCTTGTCCAAATTGGGTAGAGTTCATGGACTCTGTCGAATTTGGGCAGAGTTCATGAACTCTAGGGTATCCAAATCGTAAGCTGAAACTTATTTAAATATAAATGCTATTGAGTTAAGTAAACTTATTGAGTTGAATTTATTTTACTATTAATATTTTTTTATCACCAAAATGAGAAATATAAAGTGGATTTGAAATTCTATTTGCAACTGGTATTTTTGGTTTATGTATAGGTTTCCCTTTTTGGTTGAACTCTGTCCACATGGACAGAGTTCATGAACTCTGTCCATGTAGAGAGAGTTCATAGATCAATATATTAGTTAAATATGATAAACCATTCTCATGCATAATTACAAACAAAACTAAATCCTACTCTAGACGTAATAGGAAAGAACTAAAGCTACTACATAGAAAACTTGTAAGAAACCCTGGCCTTCCAAAACAACAAAGTCAATTGTATTAAGCACCTAACAACATGTCTTATTCTTATGTATTTAGGGAATCCTTGTTAAAGTAGATTTGAAATTCTATTTGCAAATGGTATTTTTGGTTTATGTATAGGTTTCCCTTATTGGTTGAACTCTATCCACATGGACAGAGTTGATAGATCAATATATTAGTTGAATATGATAAAACATGCTCATGCATAACTACAAACGGGACTAAACTTTACTTTATACGTAATAGGAAAGAACTAAAGCTACTACATAAGAAATTTGTAAGAAACCTTGGCCTTCCAAAACAGAAAAGTCAATTGTATTATGCACCTAACAACATGTATTATTCTCATGTATTTAGGGAATTCTTGTTAAACTAGATTTGAAATTTTATTTGCAAATGGTATTTTTGGTTTATGTATAGGTTTCCCTTATTGGTTGAACTCTGTCCACATGGATAGAGTTCATGAACTTTGTCCATGTGGACAGAGTTCATAGATCAATATATTAGTTGAATATGATAAAACATGCTCATGCATAACTACAAACAAGACTAAACTTTACTTTAGACGTAATAGGAAAGAACTAAAGCTACTACATAGAAAACTTGTAAAAAACTTTGGCCTTCCAAAACAGCAAAGTCAATTGTGTTATGCACCTAACAACATGTTTTATGAACGTCATGTGTACACATTATTCTTATGTATTTAGGGAATCCTTGTTAGGAGGTATTGATATCAAAACATTAGAGTATTATTCCATAGATATATGGAAACATGAGACTCGTTAATAATTTTAGCACATTAATAGTGATGCAATGATATTAGTCCACCTAGTATTGAGTTCATGCCACAGGTATATGTAAATGTGAGACTCACTAATAATTTTTCCACATTGATAGTGATCCAATGAGTTCACTCTAAGTTGACACTCTTTTGAGAATGTCATGCCTTATGATTGTGCATTTTGAATTGAGAATCTAATTGATGGAAAATAGTGGTCTTGATCTTTAGACTAGGAATCGTCACCATTAAAATATTAATTAAGATATTAATTTAAGATTTAAATTAAAAGTTGACATGTACTTGAACTCATTATTTGACAAAGAAATGTAACCTTCAGTTAGTATTTAACTATATTGGTTCCATTCATTTTAAGAACTATTAGATGATATTAGGTAAATCTAGGTCCTTATTAAAAAACTTAGTCTCTTTAGCAGCTAGGTCTTAGAATTTGTAGAATTAACATGTAGAATTTGAATATGTAGTTGATATTTGCGTAAGTGGGTCTTGGTAGTTAACTATATTGGTTTCATTGAATTTAAACATAAAAAACACTTACAAGATTGATACATTAATTCCTCACACATCCAACAATATTAGTTATACTCATTTTAAGAACTATTAGATGATATTAGGTAAATCTAGGTCCTTATTAAAAAACTTAGTCTCTTTAGCAGCTAGGTCTTAGAATTTGTAGAATTTTAATATGTAGTAAGTTGATATTTGCGTAAGTGGGTCTTAGTATTTAACTATATTGGTTCCATTCAATTTAAACATCAAAAACACTTAGAAGATTGATACATTAATTCCTCACACATCCAACAATATTAGTTATACTCATTTTAAGAACTATTAGATGATATTAGGTAAATCTAGGTCTTTATTAAAAAACTTAGTCTCTTTAGCAGTTAGGTCTTAGAATTTGTAGAATTAACATGTAGAATTTGAATATGTAATGAGTTGATATTTCTGTAAACTTGTAGACATTATATCAGATGGAAACAGAGGAGTCTTTGAGGTGAAAGCGTAGGAGGTCTTCACAATCATCTGGAGTTCGTGTTCCAATTGATAATCGGAGGTTGTCGACTTCCCCTTGAGATTCAAGTTTATTGTATAGATCATATTCATGTGATCAACGACAAGGCGATAGGGGTTCAAATGATTCCCCTTTATATTCTATGGGAGAATGTCGATCTCGACCTTCTAGTGGTATGAACAACAATCTTTCAATACATGTACAATTTTTTTTTTTTTTGTGTAAGCCAAGTTCGTAAATGTTAGCTTTGTTTTTATTTGAAGCAGAGCATGGGTCAGCAGATGCTCGTAATTCTATAGAGAGGGAGGAAGAGCAAGCAAGGGATGTGGGTATAGAGCAAGGTTCCCAAGAGGCTCGTCATTCTACACATGGTGACGATGGTCGAGCCAGGACACAATATGTTGAACTAACTGAGGGTTGTACACCCATTAGAACGTATCCATCAGATTTACCTAAGGAGCTTCCATGGGAAAGTGGTATCCATCAAACGACTCTTGAAAGTTGTAGATCCCACTACGACAAGTTGGAAAAAGATTTATCTACGATGGATCTCCCTCTAGAGAGTAAACAAAGTTTGGAGATTGTTTTGGGATCATTGCACAAATTCATTGAGGCATATGAGGATCTAGGACCAACTACGAATGGCTTTGTTGATTTGATGTGAAGACGAAGGGCACAAGTGATGGGTCCAGACAAGTGGGCTGTTGTGAAGGAGAGAGTGACAAAAGAACAGGCCAAATCAATGTTCAACTTCAAAGAAGGTCTAAAGTGAGAAATTTTTAAAGTGCAATATTTCAAGCACCCTCATCTTGCACATCTACTATATGATCGGTTCCTTGCAGCCTATGGTCGGTTGCCATAGAACGATAAGGTTTCTTAATATTTTGCTAGATTTTTTTATGCGGAGTTTTTTTTAGATATGAAGACAAACTATATTAATGTTCATTCTGGATTTTATGGAGTTGGAAAGGGTCAAAAATATGATCGAAAAGGTGCTCTTAGAGACCCTGCAACTCTTCGACCTCCACCCCAGATATCTCGACCACCCAAGCTTGTGGCATTAAGATCAGAGATAGAGCCCACATCCCAACTTGGGACAACTACAAGGGATATTGTTGGCGATGGTTTAGCGTCAGCATTAGTGGGAGTAGATGTGGGATTGGTTCGAGAGAGGACTCGTGCCACTATTTAGCAAAAAATTGTTTACAAAATGAATGATGAGGTAGATGGAATGAGCATTGGAGATATCAGGGCTTATGCCAAGGTTTGTCATGACATAGCTTCAAATGTTATATCCAACGACACATGGAGTTTAGGAGAGGTTTGTTGATTATGATAAATTACAATCTATTTAATCTTTTATTCATTTTGAATTGAACTTTTTGTTACATTATATGTATGATATTATGTCTTTTTTGATGTATAGTAATAAGTACATTATGTAAATGTTACTGGTTGCAGTTTTCGGGAATGATGAATGAACATTCTTTTCGACTCTCCACTACTGAAAATGTACAAAATGTAGAGCATATTGGAGATGTATATTTATTATTTACATATTTATAATTATGTTTGAACTTGATAATATATTATCCATTTTTTTAATGTTAATTTAACTATATATGCATCTTATTGTTAATTTGACTTATCCATGCATGTTTCTTTAGGTACGAACTTTTTAGATGATTTACCATCTCTTGTGAGCTAATGATTTTAATTTTAATTTTAAATTTTGGCTTTAAGTTAATTGCTTAATTTTTTTTTTTGCTTGCACTATGTTTTATTCACTAACACAATTTAGATTTTAGGGGAGAGATATAGGTTCTTTGTTGAATGCAGATATTGGCACAGAGATAATTTTGTTCAGACATGAATTGATCTTTGATATAAGTTAATTTTTTTTTTTGGATTTAGTTTAAATTTGTTCAAATAATTTATGAGATTCATAAATTGATTTTATTCATGTTGCAGCTTGGGTCTCTTCGATCCTTTGGAGGGAAAGGGAAGACACCAATGGAGGATAGTGGTGGACATGCATTTAGAGAATTTGATGTAATTTTTTTAATAATTGAATTGTTCTTTCATATGTAAGTTTAATATTTTAATTTTTTGAATTTAGTTTAAAATTGTTTAAATAATTTATGATAGTCATAATCTGTTTTTATACATGCTGCAGGCCGGTTTGAGTCCAAGGGAAGGCCCTAGAGGAGGATAGTGGTCCAGACTTCTTCTTTTTTGTTGATATATATATATATATATATATTGTAGTTGTTTTGGACATCGAGGATATTTATTTTTGGATTATACATATGTACATTGAACTCACATGTTCATGAACTTTTTTATTGGATTATATACAAGTACATGATTATTTAGCATATTTGGCACTTGGTAAATGTTTAGAATATGTTTTTCATGTTTATGAATACATGTATTATTAAACTTATGTATGTATGTAGATTTAAAAAATATATTGGAATGTTAGGAATGTTAACATGATATGAATGTTAAGAATGAATGTTTGGAACTTTTATAGGTGCAATCTAAAGTTAGGAAATGTTAAAAAATGTTGAATGTAAAAAATGAATGTTACATTTTGAGAATGAATCTTATGGTAAGAATGAATGTTGGGAAAGTGTTGAATCCTAAGAATGAATGAGAAGTGTAAAGAATCTTTAAAATGTTAAAAATGAATGTTTGGAACTTTTGATAGGTGCACTCTAAAGTTAGGAAATATTAGAATGTTGAATGTTAAGAATGAATGGGAAGTGTCAAGAATGTTTAAAATGTTAAGAATGAATGTTTGAAATTTTTTATAGGTGCAATCTAAAGTCAGGAAATGTTAGAATGTTGAATGTTAAGAATGAATGGGAAGTGTCAATAATGTTTAAAATGTTAGGAATGAATGTTTGGAACTTTTGATAGGTGTTTAAAGATAGGAAATGTTGAATGTTAAAAATGAATGTTATGTTGAGAATGAATGTTATGGTAAGAATGAATGTTGGGAAGTGTTGAATCCTAAGAATGAATGGGAATTATCACTTGAATGTTTAAAATGTTAAGAATGAATGTTTGGAACTTTTGATAGGTGCAATCTAAAGTTAGGAAATGTTAGAATGTTGAATGTTAAGAATGAATGGGAAGTGTTAAGAATGAATATTTGGAATTTTTGATAGGTGCAATCTAAAGTTAGGAAATGTTAGAATGTTGAATGTTAAGAATGAATGGGAAGTGTCAAGAATGTTTAAAACGTTAGGAATGAATGTTTGGAACTTTTGATAGGTGTTTAAAGTTAGGAAATGTTAGAAAATTTTGAATGTTAAAAATGAATGTTATGTTGAGAATGAATGTTATGGTAAGAATGAATGTTGGGAAAGTGTTGAATCCTAAGAATGAATGAGAATTGTCACTTGAATGTTTAAAATGTTAAGAATGAATGTTTGGAACATTTGATAGGTGCAATTTAAAGTTAGGAAATGTTAGGAAATATTGAATTTGTTAAAAATGTTCAATGTTATGGGAAGAATGAATGTTGGGGGAAAGTGTTGAATCCTAAGAATGAATGGGAAGTGTCATGAAGGTTTAAAATGTTAAGAAATGAATGTAACTACCAAAGTTTAAAATGTTAAGAAATGAATGTTACCAAAGTTTTAGGAAGTTTAAGAATGTTACCTGATATGAATCTTTAAGAATAAATGAATGTTAGGAATGATAGGAATTTTTGATAGAAATATGAAGTTTTAATAGGTTCAATTTCTAATGTTATGAATGAAAATCTATGAATTGTTTGATAAAAGTTTCAATCTTTTGTTTGTTTGATCGATATGATGTCGCATATGTATTTCAATTTTTAACTAATGTTTCATATGGTCATTGTTCAGGTACTTTGTAGTTGGTGAATCTCTAGGTGCTGCTGAAATCATGACAAATGGGGGTAAACGACTTTTTGTTTTTTAATCACAAGTGAGGATTCCTGGATTGTGAAGTTTATGATAAGTTAGAGCAATGAATTTTAGACAACAATTCGATGAATTTTTATCGGTTTGTTGTAAATAATCATTGCTCTAATTTAGCATAAGCTTCACAATCCAAGAATCCTTGTTTGTGATTAAAAATCAAATGATCGTTGTCTCCATTTGCCATGATTTCAGTTATGTGAACTTACATGTAAGAGATATATTATCTTTGTGCAACAATCATTTATTTAAAAAACATATAGATTAACAAAGTTTTAAAAAACTCATGGATCATATCTATGGCGAAGTACATTAGAGAAACATGTTCAATGGATTAGATGAATACAAAATCTAGTAGGTTTTTCGATGATTTCTCATTGGCATCAATCATTCAAAAGTAAAAATTCGGGGTGGAGTGCGGGGATATCCAAATCTGTTATCTCATCCCTTAAGTGGTCTAATAGACATATGGGGACCCGAATAAAGTATTTTATATCACGAAATTACAAATTAAAAACAAATATTCCATATAGCTGAAATACAACATTTTTGAACTTTTTCCAATTTTTATTAAAAAATTCATTACCAAATAATTTTTGAATTCATTTAAGCATGCTAAAATACAACCATTTAAACTCTTATTCTAGTTCTCATTCAAGATCATAGTCATAATTCACAGAAAAAACTATATTGTACACAACATTTGACATGGACAAAAAATATATTTTACACAACAATTGACATGGACAAAAACATAGATCAATTCATTTTTGATATAGTTAAAAACATCTCAATGGAATGCCATCCTCAATTATCTGTTCATGGTCACATATGGGCAGTTTCTAGTTTTTGGTTTTTAACTATTTTTTTTATGAAACTTGTACCAACTTTATTTGAGATGCACATACTAAATGACTATACTGACAACATATAACATTGGGTTCATAATATTTAAAGTAGACATAATTTTTAATCACATGGGTCTACTGAAAAAAATAGCCTTTTAAAATGATGGATCCTCTATTGTATGTAAATCCGTTGTCATTGTAGTCCTCCAATAACTTCATCTTTCCTTCAATGCATCATCATCGTCATCCTCATCATCCTCATCACCAACTTCATCTTCACCAACTTCATCTTCATCATCATCTTCATCATCATCATCATCGTCATCGTCATCATCGTTGTCATCATCTCCATCATCATCATCATCCTCACCACCATCTTCATCATGATTGATGATTGATCATCATCATCATCATCATCCTCTTCTTTATGATCACCATCATCACCGTCATCATCATCATCGCCATTCTCTTATTTATCATGACCATCATCATCCTCATCACCATCTTCATCATGATTGGGTATTGATCATCATCATCATCATCCTGATATTCATCATCATCATCATCATCCTCATCATCATCTTCATCTTCATCATCGTCGTCTTTATCATCTGCTACTCCCCCTAGCCAAAACCCCCTCCTCTTCGTATCCCTTACTAACCCGGTCTCTCTCAGTCTCTCTCTCTCCCCTACACCTCCACCTACCTCTAACCACGCCTTCCATCTCTCTTTTACAGTCCCTACAACCAACACCCTCTCCTCTCTCGCTTTCTCTCTCCCTCCTCCCCCCCAGCCATTACTAACCCCCTCTCTTAGTCTCTCTCTCTCTCTCTCTCCCTACCCCTTGCTAACCCCCCTCCTAGCCCCTTACCCCTAACTAACCCCCCCTCCTAGCCCCTTACCCCTAACTAAGTACCCCCCATCTCCAATCCCTAAACCCCTAACACTAAATACCTATTTAACCTCCTAACCCATATAAACTATTAAATAAACTATTGAATAATGTCTTTTGATTATTCCAATAACGCTAGGATGTTTATTAATACAGAAACACGCGCGCGTTTTGTGTGTAAATAATGCTAGCACATTATGGGTTTGCACAACGCTAGCACGTTATGTCTCTGGAAAAAAATTAGCAAAATGCTTTTATCCTCCTGCGTTATGTCTGTGCAAAAATATTAGCAGAATGCTTTTATCCTCCCACGTTCTGTGTTTTCTCCCCCCACCTTCCCTATTTTTCTGTTTACCATATATTTTACACAAACAAAATGATGAAGCAAACAAATTAATAGGAACAGTCTTCGAAATGGTTTGATGACTCATTTCAATAGACACGCATTATCTAAATATCATAGCCATAGACAAAAACTAATTCGACCAACAAAGCAAATCAGGCGCCCAATTCTCCCAAGTCGCCCAATTCGTAGAGTTGTTAAATTGAAGAAACAAGTAGGCGCAGAACAAGCATGAAGGAGTTTCTTAACTAGTAGTGGGCGCTGATTGGATGAAGAAGGAGTTTGATGAATGGACAATGCATAACTCTGATTCATGAGAGACCAGGCCACTGTGCAGTGGTGATAACATGTTTACTGTCTGTTGAGTTTGATACTACATCTAGGAGCCACTCAACAAACTTTGAGATAGAAAGATCTGTAATTTTAGGATACTGATTCAACCACTCAACAAAGGAGTGTTTTGCAGGTGACTTGGAAATCCCTTCCAATTTTCAGCAATAAAACAAAGAAGTTCAACGTACAGATTTTCTGGAAAGCTTGTCAACCAAATAGACAACCGAATATAGGGAGATAACCACGCACAAAAAATTCAAGCTATTATAAAACTCTTGTTTATCAAGATAAGGATGGACTATGTGTACATTACGAGAATATCGATGAATGAAGTCGCTTTGATGAACTTTTCCTCTTGCTTTCTCCAGAATGCGTTTAAAAGCAGAGAGTATTGTTCGAGCTTCTGTTGTTTTACATAAATGTTTCGATGATAGATGTGAATTACCACTTATCAGAGAACGAAATGCTGAACAAAAGGCTAATGGAACACAACGAAGGATTCCCTGGTTCCACTTGTTATTGAAAATGATACTTTCTCTTGACGAAACCAGTAAAAAAACTACCTGTAGTATAAATGGAAATCCTGTTACAATTTTCGTCAGAAGAAAAACATAGATACCTACAACTGCCATATTTCCTTTTGTAAGCCGCTTGCCCATCGGAAAAGCTAACGTAATAGCACATTTCTCAACATCTTTTCTCTGCTCAACCCTACACTCCTTTTCCATGGGAAATCGCTGCCTCCACATGTAATAACTACATTGTTTTGTCGAAAATTGATCTTCTTCTGCTAACAAATGTAGAATGAAGGATTCATTGTCATTTCTATGAGAAGTTCTACAGTCAGTTTCTCGTAAAACATAGATTGTATAAATCCTATTAAGATCGATATGTTCCAGCTCACGAACTAAGAGCTTCCTTATCTTAGACATAAATAAAAGAGCTTCAGGATGAATACTAGAGAGTTGTTGCTTTACAGCTTCAACCTTCTCAGGACGTAAGGGTATAGAACGAACCATAGAATGACGACTATGGATTGGATCGACCAATTAAAATTTAATTGGACCCATTAAAATTCAATTGGATGTGACATGAATGATTAAAATTAAACTCTAGATGCATACGCAAGCCACTTGGACGATGGTTGAACATCCGGTACGTTGATGCTTTAAATGATGAACTCTTTCCTTTATGGCATTATAGGGATGCTTACCCTACATTTAACGTAGTCATTGTTTAGTTAATGGCTTCCATGTTCGGAGCATAAAGAAAAACCTTGTCACATTACAAAATCCTTGCAACATCATACAAATACAGCATTTATTGCCCTCAATGTAGCTCATTTTACCACTTCCTAGTTCAAATACACTCATGATCCCCTCTTTAAAATCACATAAATTTTGGACCGAGATATTGATGATGTGCAAGCAGGATCGACCAACTGGATGGCCATGGGACCGACGGAGAGGGGCACTCCTAGCACTATTCCGATGTCAGCTTGAATCCAGTGGAGTTGACGGTTTGTCGATCCGAGCCACGGTCATCATTCTATGGTTCGTTTCGTTCGGCCATTTTTTTTTATATTAACCAAAATGTGCGCGTGTTATGGTGAGACATAACGCGCATGTGTTTTTCAATCCTATCCTACATGTTAAATGACATGGCAGGTTTGGAGCTCACCATTTCTAGTTTTACATAACGCGGGAGCGTTATCGATTTACACAATTCTTGCGCGTTTCGCATTTACCCATTGCATCTAAAAGGTCCCTCAACTTCGTGCAAGGGCCTAAATGGAAACACGTTTTGGAATGATTTTGTTTGAATAGAGTGAAAATCTCTAGTCCCATGTATGGTGCTAGCGTCATATGGTATTGATCTATTTATATCTTGGACCCCAACAAGCCAAAAAAAACTACACAATAAATGATAAATGTTAGTGTACACTTTTTTAAATTTGAAGAAATAATATAAATTAAAAAAATAGTGTACATACCTATGCACATCTTTTGATTGTTGATTATAATCATGGCTTTAGATGTGATTTACACCATTTGACGACCTCTGCAGCTGAATGAAATTGTGCATAAGAATGGTTCATTTGCCATCGTTGCAGTGCTCTTTTTACGCATGCTCCCGCACCATCATGTTCACCTTTTCCATGTCCAGTTTCAAAGAAATTCCAGCAATGTTTAATGTTCAATGCTTTATGAAGTCGACATAACCAATCAAATGATCACGAAGATTTAAATTGTCCCGTGCATCCATCCGAACATATCCAATGCTCATCGAATTTAATGTCACGTCCTTTTAGTGAATCGTAGAAAATACTTTCAATACTATGCTGAACAAAATGTGTATCATGTGTAGGATCATCGCTGATATAAAAGTGATATTTTTTAATCACATCTCGATTGTCACATGTGCTTTCAATGCCATCAACATCCTATTGAGAATGTCTATATAAAACATGGACAAATATCGAAACTTGGTCAGAATGATAGTATTCACTCTGTATCTCTTTTTGTGAAGCAAATGTGTAGTTTTCTGGAAAATCAACCACTGACAAAATTGTTCTTGGTGGAAAAATTTCATGAGACTGTTTGAATTGAAGGTCTTGCCATCGTGCTCTATGTGAATGCTTGGTGTATTTATAAATTTCACTTTCAAATTTCTTGAGAAACTCTGTCACACATATTTTATCTTCTCGCAAATCAATTCTTTTGGAATGTGCATCACTAGAACTTGTAGCATAACCGATCTATTCGTACCTTCTCCAATCAACGGTTACATTTGACAGTGAGTGATCATTATCGATAGGATATTTATTGTGGAACAAGACAAGATTTTCACAACGATGACAGTGTTTTCCATTGACACATTTCTTATTATAAAATACTTCATCATGATCTCTCTCACATAGAGTTTGAGATATGAATTCACGTACTGTGGGAAGAGGTATTGAATTCATCCAAAACATTTTACGAAATTCAAGAAATGTGTTGTAATATAATTGAAATTGCACATGATAACGACAACAACATGTGTCACGTATAGTAATAGATCTGACATACCATGGTTTTTGTTGCACAAATGTAGTGATTGACACATTAATTCCACGATGATCTTCCTTGAATTTATTGAACAATTGTACTTGTGTCATATCCATTATATGTTTTGGAATGCTTTCATATACCCCTCGTGATACTCTTTGTCGTATCACATCCCTTGAATTTGGTGAAACTCGAGAATGTGCCAACTAATATTCCCGTACAATATCTTTAACACCTGCTCTCATTATATTTTTGTAAGGTTGTCTACAAATAATTGCCCAGCAAGCAAGTTCATCATTTTCATCTATTAGCATTCTGAATTTGCTATGTTTGTATAATGTCTTTCTTGAGGTTCCAACTTCTTTTGCTAGTTCTGTTGTCAAATGTTTTTGTTTAGTACTAGCTGAAACAATCGTTGTATGAATTGCTCTACGTGCAACACTGATGTCTTTCTTCTTGGATTTTCTAAATTTTTTTATTGCATCACCTATATTTTCTATCACATTATGTTTTAATTTCGACTCTTTTGTCACCTTTTGAATACCCAATAATGACGTAGCATCTTCTAACTTCTTGGACACTAATAACCTTCTCAAAATTTTTGCTTGCCCTATTATTGAATAATTCTTTAGAACATCATCATAAAACTTTTGAGCACGATATCATGCAGCATGTATGGGTATTTTTTTGCCATATTTGTTGCAATCACGTTTTCTAACATTTCATCATCAATGGTGAAAGTACCTATACATAAAGTTAAATTAATTTAACATGTATCCAAAAATACAATTCATTATAAAAAATGATTTTGAAAAATACATGATATATACATACCTTGTCCAATTTCTGGATCTTGAACTTGATCTTCAATATTGACTTCATTGACATTAATATGTAAATCACTATTTACATTTTCAACAATCGTCTCTTCAACTTCAATTTGATCTTCTTGTACTCTATTTTCAATTTCCACTTCATCAACATTATCATGTAAAATTGTATTTATATCTTCAATAATTGTTGCTTGTGTTTCTGCAAGGCTTGCTTTTGTTGGCATGATATTTGAGTTTTTTTTCTTTATTATCATCATCATCATCACGTTTACGATCATATTTTCTTTTACGGTTTCTCATACTGCTGATGATTGTTTAATCTATAAATGATAAATTAAAGAATCATCACTTTATAGTAAAAAAACAAAATTAAGATTTAAAAACAGTTACAAAATTTATAAACACATGTACTGAAATTTACTTTACCTTATCAAAATCTTGTAAGAGTCTTTTGAAGAAAAACTCCTTGAAAAGAAATTTCCTTTGAAAAAAATCTTCTTTGAAAGAAATAAGAACTCCTTGACAATAAATCACCTTTGAAAAAACCCATTGGAAAAGAATAAGAACACCTTCTAAAGAAATCTTGTTTGTAAAACCACTGGAAAAAAAACTTCTTTGAAAAAATACCTGGGAAAAAAATTTCTTTGAAAAAACCCTTGCAAAGAAATAATTTTTTTTCAAAAATACATTGAGAAAAAAAATACTTTGAAAAAACCCCTTTGAAAGAAATAAACTCATTTGCAAAAATATCTTGGGAAAATAACTTTGTGAAAAAAACCTTTTCAAAGAAATAAGAAGAAAAAATACAACTGCTTTGAAAAAATAACTTGGAATTAAAACTTTGTTTGCACAAAATACTTTGGAATAAAAACTCTTTGAAAACACCATTTTGGAAAAAACAAAAACCTTCAAAAAACCCATTGCAAAGAAATATTTGCAAAAATACATTGGAAAAAAAATACCTTGAAAAATCCCATTGCAAAGAAATAAGAAGTGCAAAAATACCTTGGAATTAAAACTCCTTTTGCAAAAATGACTTAGAAAAAAACTCTTTGAATGTACCCCTTGGAAAGAAATAGAAAGAAAAATACCTTGTAAACAAAACTTGCTTTGCAACAAAAATTTCCTTTGAAAACCATTTCAAAAATATTATGACCAGAAATATGTGAAATTAAAATGTGCGAAAATAATGAATGTACTTAGTTTTATTTATATAAGTTTAAACAACGACGTATTTTTTTTTCTGGCCGACGTATTTTTTTTCACATTTTGTTATTCGGCCGAATAACCTTTGGTGTGATTAACAGATTTGTTAAAGAAAAAGGTTATTCGGCTGAATAATTATTCATTCGAATAACCTCTGAAACCTGAAAACTTCAGGTTTCCGCATAGTTTTTAGGTTTCTCCATTTTCGTAAGGTAAAAACAATCTCTTACACTACAAAGCGACTATCGAACTTGATACCATTAGTTTCGTCATTGAATCTACTCTCCGAATATATAGATTTTGTTGTGTATAGGTGTGATCTGATATTTTTAATTATTTTCTTTGTTAACATGTGTCGAGTTTGGTTTCATCTCTTTCAAAATGCGCTGAAATGAAAAATCCTTAGATTTAAGAATACACCACCAAAAAAGTTGAAAAAACTATGGGGCAGTTAATTGGCGTGTCTAATTCAAAAGGGTATTCATAGATTTTTTAGTTTTATATTTAGTTGAGAGAAAAACTTTGCGACAAAAAACATGTTGAAAATTGACAAGGTTTTCCCATTGATCGAATTCAAAAAAATATAATAATTAGTATATAGATCCATTGGTTATAACCTTATAGTCATGAAGTAGTATATTGTGTGTAGATTGTCGTAGCATATTTTGTTTTTGCAAAAAAAAAGTTTAACAAAGATTTTATGGTTGCGTCAAAACATGGCTATTTTGTAGTCCTTTCATTTCATAAGAACACACTATCAAACATTTTCCGAATCGACATATCAAATATCAATATAAAAAATTGAAAAAATTATGAGTAGAAAGCCAACATAATTCTCTAAAAGTTTTCTTTTTAGTGAAAAGTGAAATTCCAAATAAAAATATCACTTTTATTCACCAAAAGCTGGAAAACATGAAAAACTCAGATTTATTTTCTCACGGGACCCCCCATAATAGACACCCATCTTCATTCGAACACTCATGAGCTTCATAGTGAAACTGGGAGTTGGACGACCCCTAAAATGCCTTGGGCTAAAAGAATTTTCCATCTATACGATTCTATGAGCATGGAAGATGAAAATCACTTTCTCCTAGAATACTGGACTTTCACTCACATTAGATCTCAGTTTCAAAATATTTGCTCCAGAACTAACCTTTCTAACCTCCTAGATCCCAAAAACTATAGCGAGCTAGGGACCCTCCTTTGTAAGCTTTTTGAGTAGAGAAATAATATTTTAAAGAAAACCAAATAATCTCTATATTCTTAAGGTCCGATAGACCAAGATCGGTCTTAGTGGATGTTAAAGACAGTCATCATAATCATCAATAAGACAATGATATTAAATATAAATAAGTTTATGTATTTATATAAATTTTAGTTTACCTTTCTTTTATTGGGTTATATAATAAGTCAATGATGTTAAATATAAATAAGTTTGTGTATTTATATAAATTTTGGTTTACTTTTAGTTTATTGGGTTATATTTAGTATATGATATTCGAATTTGTTTTAATATTAAAATTTATAATAATATAGTATCTAAATATTATAAATCTTTTTAAAATATATTATGATAAATAAGAATAAATCCACATTTACATCAACCACTCAAGTTAAATATAACTTGTTAAGTTAAGTGTTTAATAATAAAAAAACTTTGCATAAGTACTTTGGATATTTTATTTTATGTATTCATGTTATTATATCTTCATAAATAATATATAAATAATATAGACAACCCTCCAACTACTTGGTAGTTGACTTGAAACTATATCTAAATTTGGAGCAATATTAAACATTTGTAATAAGACTTTCTATTTTTTATATGGTCATTAGATTATTGAATGAAAAAAGTTATAATTATAGTTCAATGTGTGAATTTGGTGTATTGTGATGCATATTAGAATGGCACTTTGCAGTGCCTTGTAATAAGATAAAAATGTCTCATTTTACTTTGATCTCAATAGAAGCAACGCAAAAAGGCTATGAAACAGGCTTTCATTGAACATTCAATCTTAAATATGTCGATGACATTAACACTTCGTAGCTCGAAGCTGTTATGGCCATTAAAACTAACTAAAAAATACTTCAATTAAATCATCATCACTGTAATGCCTCTATTGGAATTATAAATTTTAATCTAATTAAACATCTATTTTCTTTTCATTCTGGAAATGAATAAGAGTGTTAATACAAGCTCAAATGGTGGATTTATTAACTGTATGACCAAGCAACATATAAGCATCATGTAGCCATAACAACATATAAGAATTTTACGACAACATATAAAAAATTTAAAATAATAAGAAAAATACCTCGATATAAGAATGATAATGAAGTCCAAACTGAGCAAGCTTCCATCTTCTCCTCAAGTTGCTTCCCTCTTCATTTCCCAAAGTGCAACCACGCCTTTTCCTCCCAACCAACTAGGGGCCTAGCCGACTCCCCAGCCCTAGGAATCCATCCAACTTGTCCCATCCAAATGGCCTCCTATCCCTCCGTGTCTGAGACCCCTAGAGAACAGAATAGTGATGCACTAGTAGGTTATGTATCAAATCTTCCAAGAGTTCTCAAAATCTTCCATCTCTTATAACTTCTCATCCCTAAAATATCCAAAATTCCCATCCCTAGAAAAATCTCACCAAAACATCCTTCAAGAGAAAAGAACCCCCTTCCTTCCAATTTCAAGTCTCATATTTATATCAAAAGCCCTCATCCTCCTCCTCATCCTTCAATACATTCCAATAGAATAATATTCAACAATCCATAAATTTATTTTCTCAAAAAATAGCAATTTGATTTAAATAAATTAAATTTTAATAAACATGGTTGCAAAGTCTCACTTTTCATGCTATTATTTTAAATGCAACTATGACAACTCTTTTCTAAAAAAGTGTGCGATCCTATATATCAATTTATTTATATTATCCTCTTATACATAAGTCGAATAAGATATTTTCATATACTATATTATACTATGACATATGTTATATTATATGTATATAATTATATATGTCATTCAATAATCCAATCAATTTATATAAATCTAAAACATATTAAACAAGTGAAAAAACTCATACTTTCAACACACAAGTAATAATTTCAACAATTCATCAACAAAGTTACTAATAGTTAATATAACCATATTAATTTATTCATCGACCGGCCAATCATAGTAATGTACTCACGAATTGGCGTATGCATGGCCAGTGCACACGTCTTAAGAGTGGGTACTAATAATCACTTTTAATGCTCCTAATATATCATTATTACATGCTTGCAAACAACATATAGAAGAACAATTAAAAAATGCTTCATTCATCATTCATAATCATTCATACAAAGCAATAAAATAGAATTAGGTAAACATAATGATGAAATTGAGGATATAATCATGATGGTTAATAACAATCAAGAACACCATCCAATCCATCATTGGTCCCATCCATCCCATCAGTACCCCAACAACCTAATCACCACTACTTGTTGATGTATATGTAACTTCGGAATGTATTTCACAGATGTATTTATTGTACTCCTATAGAGATGTACTATTCCTCTATACAGAAGTGTCGTCATATGTATTGACAAGTGTCTCAAGTGTGTTAACTTGCCGATGGGTTATTAGACCACCTTGTAAGGGGTCGGCCCGGATTAAAGCAACTAGGGGTTATTAGACTAAAGAAGACAAGTTGGCCCCACTAGTTTATTAGGCAGGTCAGACAAGTATAAATAGAGATCGGGAAATCTTTATTTGATCATCTCATTATCTCACTCTACATCACTCAAAAAGTGGCACACATGTGAGGAGGAGAATCAACTGCTAGGAGGATTCTATCTCTTGTACTTGGATTGTACTTTGGTTGTACTATTGCTCTATCTATCTCTAAGGGAGTTGTGGGGTTTTTCACCTTAGGGTTTTCCCCACGGAAACTGTGTGTGTCTATTGTCTCTCATGTATGCATCTTGTTATGATTGACATGCTTGATATGATGTACATGTTATTCTCTCAATAAAGATCCTAGAGTATATTGAATTAATGCTAAAAAATTAACATAGTATCAAAGCTAACTTGAAAAGAAAACATTGTGCAGTGGCGGAAACCAGGGTTTCTTGTTTATTGGGTTTCTCTCCATAGAGTTTGGAAAAGTAATATGATAGATTGACTCTCCTCAGCAAGGTGAATCTATCTGTCCAATCAGAATTCAATTATGAGCACTTTCAGTTTTAGCCCTAAAAATTAGGGTTTCCTAAAAAATAGGAAGTTCTGAAATCTGAAGACACAACTGGAAGCACCTTGGAAAAATCGAATTTGATAGCTTTGGATCGATATTTTTGGCTGGGTAGAACACCAGGAAACTCAAACCCTAATTCAGGGCCCTCCTTAGTGAATCTGGAAAGACTAAAAGCCATTTTTGAAGGGTGAAACTTTGCAAAACTCAAATGCTGAGTATACCAGGCTAATCAACTCATCAAGGCGCATTTTTCTATCCTTTCATAAAGTTGAAATTCACATTTTGAATTTTTAGGGTTTCTCTGACAAACCCTAATCCGAAACCGGATCTAGTTTTCAGCAATTCAAGTGGTAATACCTAAATCTTTTCTATTTCCATTTGAAGTACTCTTTAAAGATGTCTCACCACACCAAGCTTGAGGATAAGCACAAAGGAGTTGATAACTTCCGAGCCTGGAAGTATAGGATTGGGTTAATCCTGGAAGAAAATGAATTGGATACATATATCAGTTCTGAAGTCCCCATCCCGGAGGATGAAGAAGATAAAGCACTGCATAAGAAGAACTTGGTCAAGGCAAAGAGAATCATTGCTGATTCTATCAAAGACCATCTCATACCACATGTGTCATCTCTGAAGACACCCAAAGCTATGTTTGACTCTCTAACCAAGATGTTTGAGGGGAAGAACATAAATTGGAAGATGACTCTACGGAATCAATTGAAAGGGGTAAAGTTGTTGAATGGAGAGACCATTCAATCTTACTTCTCCAAGGTCTCTCAGATCAAGGAACAACTTGAAGCTATGTATGAAGTAGTGAACAATGGTGAAGTTGTTATGACCACTCTAAATGGCCTACCTAGATCATGGGACTCTTTTATTCAAGGAATTTGTGCAAGAAAGAAATTGATCTCTTTCAGTAGACTATGGGAGGAATGCTCTCAAGAAGAAGCTAGGCTCGTGGCCCGAGAAGAAAAGATGGGAAATGAAGATCAAGCTCTCACAGCTCATACCAGGAAAGGTAAGTTCAAGAAGGAACTATCTCATAACAAAATATATTCTCACCACCATCATCAAAAGGGTAAGAAGGATCTAAGATGCTTCACCTGTAATGAAAAGGGACACTTTGCTATAGATTATACCAAGAACAAAAAGAGTTCCAACTACAAGAAGAAGGGAAACAAGAAGAGATATCATGCTCATGCTGCTGAGGATGATGAACCTCTCAAGAGGAAGGTTAGAGCAGACAGTGATGATGATGACTCATCAAGCGAAGAAGAGTATGTTCTAATCTCTGCTCTCACAGGTACTATTTCTCATGGATGTAATGATTGGCTTATTGATAGTGGGGCTTCCAAACACATGACTGGGTTTAAAGAATCTTTTGTAAATCTATCTGAACATGAGTCACCCCATAAAGTGAAACTTGGGGATGACTATCAATACCCTATCAAGGGAAGTGGTGAAGCCTCCTACAACCTAGACTCTGGGGAGTCTTTGAAGATGAAAGATGTGTTGTATATACCTAGGCTCAAGAACAACCTACTCTCCATATCTGCATTAGATGCAAAAGGTATGAGGGTTACATTTGCAGATGGCCAAGTTCTAATGTGGCCAAAAGGTAAAACTATTAATGATGCAGTAGTGATTGGAGAGCAAGAGGGAGGATTCTATAAACTGAAGGGACAACCTGAACATGCCATGGTAAATGAATCCATGGAGCCAAGTGAACTTTGGCATAGAAGACTTGCTCATATGCACTATAGAGCACTTCCAATTGCAAGCAAGGCTATAGAAGGTCTTCCTAAAATCAAGACAAAACCTAAAGGTGTTTGCAAAGGATGTGCAAAAGGAAAGAACACAAAGAAAGCATTTCCAAGCAGTGAACGCAAGGCAAAAGGAATCTTGGAATTCATCCACTCTGATGTTTGCGGTCCGATGTCATCTAGTTCTCTGAGTGGGTATGTTTACTATGTCTCTTTCATTGATGAATTCTCCAGGAAGACTTGGGTTTACTTCTTGAAGAACAAGGATGATGTATTTGATAAGTTCAAGGAGTTCAAAACCTTGATGGAAAACCAAATTGATAAGAAGATCAAAACATTCAAATCCGACAATGGCGGAGAATTCACTTCAGGAGATTTCAAGAAGTTATGTAGTGATTCAGGGATTAAGAGGGAGTTGACTACTCCTTACAATCCATAACAGAATGGAGTTGCAGAAAGAAAGAATCGAAAAATCATGGAAGCAGCAAGGGAAATGCTGCATGACCAAGATCTACCTATGCATCTATGGGCAGAAGCAGCTAGGATAGCTGTATATGTACAGAACAGAACACGCCACAAGATATTGGACAACAAGACACCAGAAGAGGTCTTCTCTGGTAAGAAACCTGAAGTCAGCCATCTCAGAATATTTGGTTTTCTAGTATACACTCATGTCCCAAAGGAAAAGAGGACCAAGCTAGATCCTTCAGGAAAGAAGGGTATCTTTGTGGGTTACAGTGAAAGCTCGAAGGCTTACAGAATATACTTTCTAGGGTTTAAGAAGATTGATGTCAGCAGGGATGCGACATTTGATGAAAACTCGGCATTCATCAAATCAAGGAAGACATTTGTTGAAGATCATGAAGAACCTAAGGAAACTAGGTTTTAAGACACTACTATGATTGAAGCAATTCCAAATGCAAATTGTGAAATTGAAGATCCGCAAGAACCTATAGATCCACCCCGTGAGAATACCTCTCACAGGAGGAGACTTGTATGGGATAGAGACCTCATTCAAGATGCATAAAGATATGGCATTCTAGAAGAGGAACACAGAGCAAAGAAGAGAACTAGATCACATACCAGTCGTGTTGCTTTACTCTGTGATATCATGAACAAAGAACCTTCCAGTTATGAAGAAGCAATGGAAAAGAAAGAATGGAAGGATGCCATGGTCGAAGAGTACCAATCAATAATGAAGAATGATGTTTGGGATGTTGTCCCAAGACCTGAAGGGAAGTATGTTGTGATTTCCAAATGGTTCTACAAGATCAAACATGTTGGAGATGGGAGCATAGAGAAACACAAGGCAAGATTCGTAGCTCGTGGCTTCTCTCAAAAAGAGGGAATAGATTATGAAGAAACTTTTGCTCCTGTAGCCAGGTACATTTCCATCAGATCAGTACTTTCCCTGGTTGTAGTGATGAAATGGAAGATACACCAGATGGATGTCAAGACTGCTTTCTTGAATGGTGTAGTTGAAGAGGAAGTGTATGTGGAGCAGCCACTTGGTTTTGAAACACATGACAGGGAGTCATATGTGTGTAGATTGAAGAAAGCCTTGTATGGCTTGAAGCAAGTTCCTAGAACTTGGTATGGTAGGATGGACAGTTTCCTATCTATTTTGGTCTTTACCAAGAGTAAAGCGGATTCCAACCCTTACTACAAGGTTGAGGAAGGCAGTCCTATGATACTACTCTTGTATGTAAATGACCTATTTGTAATAGGTGAAGATAGATTGATTGCCGACACAAAGAGAAAACTTGTAGCCGAGTTCAAGATGAAGGACTTGGGGATGATGCACTATTTTCTAGGTATGGAGGTGTGGCAGAGCGCAGATGGAATCTTCCTTGGACAAGGGAAGTATGCAATAGAGATCCTAAAGAGGTTCGGGATGATGGACTGCAAGGCCATGGCCACACCTATGGCATCGAACCTGAAGCTTCTTTGTGATGATTCATCTGAGCTGGTTGATGTCACTATGTATCGTAAGATGATTGGGTCCTTAATGTACTTGATGAACACGAGACCAGATATTTGCTTTGCGGTGAACACATTGAGGCAGTTCCTAACGAATCCGAGGAGTGTTCACCTGGTTGCTGTAAAGCATATTCTGAGGTACCTGAAGGGTACAATTGAGTATGTGCTCAAGTATATTGCGAATCAAAATTTTAACCTATAGGGTTATGTTGATTCAGATTGGGCAAGCAGTGCTGCAGATAGGAAGAGAACTTCTGGGTGCTGCTTCAATATGGGATCAGGTGTGATCTCTTGGTTTAGCAGGAAGCAGTCCTATGTAGCACTGAGTACAGCCGAAACAGAGTATGTTGCAGCTTCTTCGGCTAGTTGTGAGGCAGTATGGCTATAGAAGCTATTGTCTGAGTTATTTGATCTATCACTGGTGGCTACTGGTATCTTTTGTGACAACCAGAGTTATGTGAAGTTGTCAGAGAACCCAGTGTTCCACGACAGGTCGAAACACATAGAGATAAAATATCACTATATCAGGGATATGGTGTAGAGAGGAGGAGTGAAGCTCCTGCATGTTGTGACGGATGAGCAGATTGCAAATGTGTTGACGAAGCCACTAGCCAGAGTGAAGTTCAAGTACTTCAGATAGAGGCTTGGTGTTCTTCAGATCGATGAGACTTCGAGGAAGAAGTGATGGAGACATTTGTTGAAGCCATTCCAAGCATGGTGGAAGGAGGATCCTTCACATGGCTATGGATGTAAGCGCTGGATGATGAGCATCAGGATGATGTTCTAGTTTCTGCTCTGTATGATTAGTTGGATCATTTATGTATGTATGCATCATGTTGGATGTTGGATATGATCGGTTGGATCATTTATGTATGTATGCATCATGTTGGATTCTGGATATGATCAGTTGGATCATTTATGTATGTATGCATCATGTTGGATGCTGGATATGATTAGTCGGATCATTTATGTATGTATGCATCATGTTGGATGCTGGATATGATCAGTTGGATCATTTATGTATGTATGCATCATGTTGGATGCTGGATATGATCAGTTGGATCATTTGTATGTATTTTGTATATGCATCATGTTGGATGCTTGGACCATGTATCTATATATGTATCAGGTGGATACATTGTATGATCAGGTAGATCATGTATGTTGATTTGTATCAGGTAGATACATTGAGTGATCAAGTGGATCATGTATCTATGTATGTATCAGGTGGATACATTGTATGATCAGGTGGATCATGTATGATGATATGTATCAGGTAGATACTTGGTATGCATAAGGTAGAGGCATTGTATGATTAGGATGATCATGGATGACGAGCTTCAGGATGTTGCTCCAGATATCATGCATCAGGACGATGCAGTGATGATGATCAGGATGATCATGTGTACATCAGGATGATGTATGGTGCATATCAGGTTGATACTCTATGGATGTGGATAGGTTGTGCAGATGAGCATGTAAGTAGACCTGGGAGATCTGGAGAGGATGAAAAAGGCCTCAGATGCTCTTTCGAGGCATTGTCCTATGGCATGTAAGTAGACCTGGGAGATCTGGAGAGGATGAAAAAGGCCTCAGATGCTCTTTCGAGGCATTTCCATGACCACATGTAATCAGACCTGGAGATCTGGACAGGATGAAAAAGGCCTCAGATGCTCTTTAGTGTTATTGCTTGGCGAGACACCCTTTTAAGGTTTTGTGGTAGGAGTCACATGTAATCAGACCTGGAGATCTAGACAGGATGAAAAAGGCCTCAGACGCTCTTTAGGGTTCTTGCTTAGCAAAACACCCTTTTAAGGTTTTGTGGCTATCACATGTAAAAGATCTTGGGAGATCCTATAGGTTGGAGTTGTGTACCCGTAACAGTCTAGGATGCTCTTTCGAGGCTTTTTGGCGCACATAATAAGTCCTAAGGATTCCACAGTATGGCCAGTGTTGATGAAGACCTGCAGTTGGTGGGCCTACATCCAGTATGAAAAAGGACTGACTCTGTAGAACTTCCTATGATGAGTAGATTCAGATATTGATTGAGATAGCAGTAGCAGTGATGATGATGATGATTCAAGGACGATGCATCGATGAAGATGATCCAGATAAGAAGACTTGTGCTAGATGATATGTGTCGAGAAATACCTTCCTAGTTAAGAGGGAGTGTTGATGTATATGTAACTTCGAAATGTATTTCATATATATATTTATTATACTCCTATAGAGATGTATTATTCCTCTATACGGAAGTGTCGTCATTTGTATTGAAAAGTGTCGCAAGTGTGTTAACTTGCCGATGGGTTATTAGACCACCTTATAAGGGGTTGGCCTGGATTAAAGTAACTAGGGGTTATTAGACTAAAGAAGTGTCACCTACCCAATTTCTGAAAAATAATATTTTATTCTGCAAAATACTTTATGTTAAATTTCAATTTCAAAGTTTTGAAATTGTTTGTGTCAGAAATTGTTACTAAGGCTAAGGTAACAAGCCAACACAATCTCAAAATAAAAATCAATCCAAACTAGGTTTTTAGGGTTTTGTTTTGTAGGTTTTGGTTAGAAACTTCAAGAGCATAAGGGAATACATTCAACAGATAAGTAAAAACTAATTCATATACATATATCCATGAAGATGCATATATATCTCAGGAATCCAACAAAAGATTGCAATGAAGTTCATACAATAAAAGACAAGCACCACTGGAAATTATACCTAAAACCAGAAATGAATTTGTCAATCAAGAAACTGTATAAGTTTAAAATGAAGCCAACACATATCAGAAGTGGAATAAGGAGTTATATATTCATAGTTCCATCAAAAATGCAATATGAGAGTTTGCAATACTTAGCAGTGAAAAAGTCTGGATGAAAGCACAGTTTGCAGACCTCCTCTAGCTCTCCAAAAATTCGAACCCTTACAATGTATTTTCTCCCTCTCTAAATAGTTTTTTATCTCCCAAAAACAGTTAGGTTATTTCCTACTAATCCTCCATCGAATGACTAGACTAGGTAAAATAGCATTTACATTTTTACAAATTACAATTTTGCTAAAAATAGCAAATCTTTAACAAAAAGCCTTAAATGAACCTAACTGCCCTAGATCTCTTTCGATGCCTCCACAAGCAAAGAGATGCCATCTGGACTTGAGGATCTTTTCTTCACTTTTTTGTGCTTTTGCTCCAGCTCAGCTATCCTTTTGTGTAGGTGTTCATTTTCATGCTGCAAGGTTTGAACTGTCTTTTCTAATTCTGAGCAATTCCTGTCAGCAACCCTTTTTCTTCTGAGTGCCTCCTTTGCATCAATCACTAACTCCTGAAAATTGTCATGAGTATCTTGAAGATCTTCTCTCAATCTTCTATTTGCCATCATTAGGCCATCATTAACTTCCTGCATGTAGCTCATTTGATGCTTGTACTGTTTGACAGTCTTCTTCAAATTCTCCTTGTCAGAATTAACCAGTTTTTCTATTGCAGCATCCTGATCTTCACTTGGTTTCCAAAACATGTCAAACTTCTTAAACATTAATTCTTCTGTCAATGGCTTTACAGTAGTATCTTCAATGATAGGGTTTGAAACACCTGTTACCTGTGCTGATTTAATATCTTCTGTTAACAATTTTCCAGAATTGTTTTCAACAATGGATTTAGAGCTTTCTTCACCTGTTATATTTACAGCCCCAAAATCCTCTCTTTTAACTGAATGCAATTCATTTTTCTTTGATTGCTCCTCCATGGATTCTTCATTAGAAATGGTCACCTTATCAGTTTTCAATTTTGGATTTAACAGCTTTTTCATGCTTAATCTTAATTTGTTTTTAGACCTAGTTTTAGGTCTCCATAAAGAAGCTGCCTCTGCCATCATTTTAAGTTTCTTCCCTTGATATTGGATAGATGCTAACTCTACCACTTCTAGCTTTTTGATCTTCTTCTTAGGCTTGGTAGTTTTGTCCTCTATAGCCTGATTTTCTTTAATCTCAGCTTTAACTTTGATCTCAGGAATGAATTGCTCTTCCTCTAACATATAGCCCTCGTCATCTGAGAGGACTGTGATGGAAGTACAGAATCGGCCCAAAAGCCCCATCACAGTCCTCTCAGATGACGAGGGCTATATGTTAGAGGAAGAGCAATTCATTCCTGAGATCAAGGTTACAGCTGAGATTAAAGAAAATCAGGCTATAGAGGAAAAAACTACCAAGCCTAAGAAGAAGATCAAAAAGCTAGAAGTGGTAGAGTTAGCATCTATCCAATATCAAGGGAAGAAACTTAAAATGATGGCAGAGGCAGCTTCTTTATGGAGACCTAAAACTAGGTCTAAAAACAAATTAAGATTAAGCATGAAAAAGCTGTTAAATCCAAAATTGAAAACTGATAAGGTGACCATTTCTGATGAAGAATCCATGGAGGAGCAATCAAAGAAAAATGAATTGCATTCAGTTAAAAGAGAGGATTTTGGGGCTGTAAATATAACAGGTGAAGAAAGCTCTAAATCCATTGTTGAAAACAATTCTGGAAAATTGTTAACAGAAGATATTAAATCAGCACAGGTAACAGGTGTTTCAAACCCTATCATTGAAGATACTACTGTAAAGCCATTGACAGAAGAATTAATGTTTAAGAAGTTTGACATGTTTTGGAAACCAAGTGAAGATCAGGATGCTGCAATAGAAAAACTGGTTAATTCTGACAAGGAGAATTTGAAGAAGACTGTCAAACAGTACAAGCATCAAATGAGCTACATGCAGGAAGTTAATGATGGCCTAATGATGGCAAATAGAAGATTGAGAGAAGATCTTCAAGATACTCATGACAATTTTCAGGAGTTAGTGATTGATGCAAAGGAGGCACTCAGAAGAAAAAGGGTTGCTGACAGGAATTGCTCAGAATTAGAAAAGACAGTTCAAACCTTGCAGCATGAAAATGAACACCTACACAAAAGGATAGCTGAGCTGGAGCAAAAGCACAAAAAAGTGAAGAAAAGATCCTCAAGTCCAGATGGCATCTCTTTGCTTGTGGAGGCATCGAAAGAGATCTAGGGCAGTTAGGTTCATTTAAGGCTTTTTGTTAAAGATTTGCTATTTTTAGCAAAATTGTAATTTGTAAAAATGTAAATGCTATTTTACCTAGTCTAGTCATTCGATGGAGGATTAGTAGGAAATACCCTAACTGTTTTTGGGAGATAAAAAACTATTTAGAGAGGGAGAAAATACATTGTAAGGGTTTGAATTTTTGGAGAGCTAGAGGAGGTCTGCAAACTGTGCTTTCATCCAGACTTGTTCACTGCTAAGTATTGCAAACTCTCATATTGCATTTTTGATGGAACTATGAATATATAACTCCTTATTCCACTTCTGATATGTGTTGGCTTCATTTTAAACTTATACAGTTTCTTGATTGACAAATTCATTTCTGGTTTTAGGTATAATTTCCAGTGGTGCTTGTGTTTTATTGTATGAACTTCATTGCAATCTTTTGTTGGATTCCTGAGATATATATGCATCTTCATGGATATATGTATATGAATTAGTTTTTACTTATCTGTTGAATGTATTCCCTTATGCTCTTGAAGTTTCTAACCAAAAACTACAAAACAAAACCCTAAAAACCTAGTTTGGATTGATTTTTATTTTGAGATTGTGTTGGCTTGTTACCTTAGCCTTAGTAACAATTTCTGACACAAACAGAAATTATGACCAAGTTGGTCAAGGATGAATGTAATTACTGAATATTATTATTTAAATCAATTAAGTAGGAGACAAACACCCAAGAGGACTGTTAAATGAGTGTTCACTGACCCACTAGAGAGGAATTGAGGTTGTTGGAAGTTATGGGACAAATGGCAGCAATTTCATTTCACCACTAGCTATTGGTTATGGGACAACTACCCCTAATAAAGTCGCATTATCCCCCAGGTGGTGGGAGTGGGAAGGAAGCTCATTTAATGACCAAGTAACAACTGAAAAGGCCTAGGTAACCTACATAAGCCAAATTTGAATTGAGCAGGAAGCTCCTTACTTGATATCTCTGTAGAAATATTCCTCATGTGTTTTAGGTGATCACTGAGAGATTCGAATAGGGAGGCTAGTTGTGACTGCAATCATAAGTCTGCATACTATTTTTGCTGAGAAGATGCAGAGATACCGATGCAAGTCATTGGACTGTTAACTCTTGAAGGTTCTACAAGCTAAGTGCTACTAGAAGTGGATATCCTGGCTTCCTAAGTCTCTTCCTCCTGGTGGTTCAGTGAACAGGATCGGGGGTCCTTAGGCAGATACTTGACTATCTACAGGAAGTGGTTGGGTGGAACAGTCTTCTTGGGCTGTTTGTTTCCCTATAGATTTATCCAAGTTTTACAAATTTTCTACTTTATCTCAACTAATAGTTTTGTTCAGTAAAATTAGTAGTCTCTGTTTTCTGTTTGAAATAAGAATCTATTTCTAAATTTGTTTAATGTTCGAATGTTAATGTTTAATGATGATTTGGAATTGATAAACCAATCTCTATATTTTTCCACGTGCTGTCTTTGCATCGTACTCTAGTATAGAGATGCAGATTAAGCATAGATGAAAGATAGGCAAATTGCCATTGAATTCGATAGATAAAGATAGTAATCATATGTTTATCAGTTTCTGTCCTATAGTTAATAATAGTAGAAAGTTTTGTACAATACCTAAATATTATAGAATATTTCATTGTTTTTAGTTTAAACAAACATTGCTTAATTCCTGTACAGTTACATTGCATTATTCTTATCATTACTATGTACATAGGAAATAGAAAGAATTCACACTCCTATGCATCATATTATGTCTGCAGTATAAATAAGGGAGTTGTAAATAAATAAATGTGTTCATTATATCAAAGCTACAATTAACAGTCTTTTACACAGTCTTCACACTTTAACATTACACACACACATTGTTTTCATTTTCCCTATTGTAGCATTGCATTGATTATTATTCTAACAAATGATAAAAACTTTATAAACATCATTATTGCCATCATTCATTTTATTCTTTTAGAGCTTCTAAACTGTAAGTGTCATTTTCAAAATTGAGTTTCGTATCAAACCCTAGTTAGAAATTCAATTTCCTTTATCATCATTTTTGCAACATAAACCATTACAGTCTACACAGACAACAGATCCAATCCTAGTTTTGGCACCATAGTCCTGTTTAGGAATTTCTTATTCAAACAAAACACGAACTAGGGTATGGCCCTATTTGTATCCATTGAAAACGAAATGAAAATCATTTCGTCATTATACTTTATAGACTTATCATCTAAGACAAAGTTTCACAAAACTTAGTATAGCTTGAAATCACAATATCAACCTACAGCATTAAGTCGTATAACACAGACGATTCACACAGAAATAGATAGCATACATTTTCATTGCCGAGAAGAAAAATATTGTTTACACAAAAGACGAGTGTCGGCTCTACTCTTTACTCTCATAACTTAAACCAACAAGTCGTGATTCACAGTTTTAAAATAATACAAAGGTCCAACTTCAAGAAACGAAGTTGATATTCTCAGAACAAAATTTACAACATGTTTTCCAAACAAAATTGCACTAGGTTTATTCCCAAGTGAAAACATATTAAACAGGTCCAAAAACCTTCAGCATTTATGAGTAGTATAACTCCCAGTTCAACGAAGTTAGTCATCAAATTTTAAGACCGAGTTTCATACCTTTAGACGAGGGTCACAGCCCTGTACAAACATCATTTAAATAACAGCAGGGTCTTCAAAGTTTCTCAAATAACAGACATTGCCGAGGCATGGTGAAAACACTGGTTACTCATCCTCTTGAAACCACATCAACCAAGGTCGAAAGGCACCTACGAGGGTTTGAGACCCGGAGCTTACCAGGAATGGAAGCACGTCGTTCCTTTTCCAAACCCTTACTCAAGTCATTCTTCGAACCCTGCAACTGACAAAACAATAGCTTGGATTTAGATAACTGTTATATTTTAAACTGAAAGATGAAATACAACAAAAAAATCACTATTGTTTACAAGAACGATTACCTTTGTAGCAAGCGGGCAAGCTCTTTTCCTTCATTAGAAAAACGATAAGGTCTTGCTATAGACGATACCAGGATATTTTATCTTTTGCAACATCATGTATTTCACTCATATTCTAAAAACATAAAGCTTAAATCATGAACTCGATAACACTCCGAACCAGAGACCCAATTTCTTAAAGTACAAAGCCATTACAATCGGAAGAACCTACAACTTCAACCCTATCTACAGGTCTCGAGGTCGAACCTCTTACAAACTTTTCATCTAGAATTTCGGCAGCTTGTCGGCCACACAGACCGAAACAATAGAACAATGATTGACTTTCCAAGCTCTTAAACCAAATCAATGACAGAAGTTGGGGTTACAATCTAACGGTCCAAACTCATCACCATCAATGATTACAATAGTGCCAGTGAAATAACATTGGGACAAACAACATCTACATTTAATGCCCCACTCTTCAGTACCAACTTGGCAATGCCACTATGGCACACAGAGGAACGATCAACAACCAGTTCGAAGGTGTTTCAAAACATTTAACCCTTACACAATGTCAAGCACAAAGACTATTACATCGCTTTCATGCTACGTGCATTAGTAACAAATCCATGTCAGCTGGCGTGGTATGCCAAGTTTCATAACACAGGATGAGAGGTGTGCCAAGCTTTGGACTGCAGGATCGAGACTCGATTTCCACCACAGCTCGAGGGATACGCTATTAATTGAACCATCCTTTCGCCACCATGTCAACATTAATGATGCCAGTACCATTTATTACAACAATAAAATTTCGTATTGTTTTGTTAATAGTTTAGTTTGCAATGTTTATGATTGTAATTAGTGCTTTAAGACTATTGTCTAGCTATATATATATTTATTAAAGTTTTGGAATTGCATATTAATGTTAATATTGTAAGATTTCATTTGATCATTTTGCAATTGTAACATAATTATATAGAATAAGAATCTATAGGATTTATATGGTTAGTGTAATAACCATGGGTTCTATTATTTCACATATAACATTAAAATAATAAATAAAATGACATAGGAGCTATACTTTGATGTTTCCACATGACCTATGATTGGAAAATAGCATAAAAACCTTATTATGGTCATAAGCTCCATACCCTAACTCTTTTTACAATGCATCTGATGGTTGGTAGTACATTCACGATGCTAATAATTTACAAGTATTAGTTATTTAAGACGATGACCACAGCCAAGCTAGAATTACATTTTTGGATTACGACTTTAAATGTATACAGCAAGTAGACCCTTTCGACGTCAAAATTTTCAACATTTTAAACATTTAAGATAGTGTTGAGAAACTGGGAAATTGCACAAAACCATCATACCTGTAGATACTTGTTTTCATAACAAAATTCACAACTTTTCTATTTTTGACGATTGAAATGTCTTACACACGTACTTTTAACTACACGGTTATTGAATCTTTTTATCTGTCATTTGCACATAGAATATCCAAGTGCGTTAGCGTTACAGCTAAGTAAACTCTAGGTACCTCGTAGGACACCCTTATGCATCAAAAGTCAAACTGTTAGTATCATTGCAAAAGAAAAGTGTCGCATCATATTTACCGATCTGTTAGTTCATTTATTTATCATAATCATGTTTGCTATTTTATGTGATTAAGCTATCACTAACACATTGCTTCTAAACATAAATTAAATTATGTTTAGTACTAACAGTTGTTTAGTTAATGCTGTCACAATCAACAATTATTATTTCCGCAATTATAAATTAATGTTGTTACTTCTGTTATAAAAAATTTTAAATTTTTATGAAAATTTGGGATGTTACATGTGGTATCAGAGCTCATGTTCGAACTCTAGGCCTGAAGAAGGTCCAAGAACATGCAACAGAAAATTCTATGCAACATAAAATTTTGTTTCAGCAAAACATTCTTTCTAATTTGAAATTTTAATTATGATGTGCCCATAAATTATTTTAAGTTACAGGTATGGAAAATTCAGCCGAACAACTAGATGACAGATTTCAGCCAAACAGTCATAGAACGGGACAACACTACGTAGAAGAAGGCCACAGAGAATTGAATGACAATTCATTAGAATTGTTACGTGCGTTCCATGAGTTAAAAGCAGAAATTCGATCAGTAAAACAAGATAATGAAAGGATTCTGAAAGCGTAAGAAGAGTTAAATCAAGTGATGTTTGAACAATACCCAGCTGAAGAGCAAGGGATAAATACCAAAGATATTTCCAAAGTGGAAGATCTGTTGCATGCTAATAAGAATAAGAAAATTAAAACCAGTGAAGTGAACAATAGTTCAACCTCATCAGGAGATGCTATGGAAGTACGTAAAAAGAAACGTGACTACACCAGTGATAGCAGCGAAGGAGATTCCAAGCCCAAAAAGAAAAATCATAAAGAGTATGAGCAGATTTCTAGAGAATTCAAAAAGATCAAACCTCCAACTTTTAATGGAGAAACTGATAAAGGCGAGACAACTGAAGCATGGATGTCCGGTATAAAGAAGTATTTTCAGATCTATAACTATTCAGAATCCTTGAAAGCCAAAATGGCTATATATAAGTTGACCGGAAAAGCAGATATCTGGTGGTAAGACATAAAAAGAGTGAAGGGCATCAAGGATAAAGATGTGAACTAGAGTACATTCAAAATATATTTCAAAAATAAATTTATATATGAACAATACTATGAGGAAAAATCCAAGGAGTTTTACGATTTGAAGCTAGGAGGTATGAACATGAAAGAATGAATAGTAAATTTCTGAATTTACTAAGATATGTACCATACCTCATAGAAGAAAAACCAAAGATACAAAGATACTTGAGCTATTTACCTTTCAACATTAAGGACAGAATCAAGTATGATAGTCTGAAGACCCTAGAAGAGGTTATGTGAAAAGTAGTTTTTTGTTATGACACCAATCATAAAAGAGAAGGAATGACAAACTAGAAACGTCATAAGCCCAGTAATTTCGAGTTGAAAAAGAAAAATTTCAAATTCAGTGGAAATTCCAGATTCCAACGGAAAAATTTCCAGAATCAGAATTTCCAAGGGAATAATTTCAGAAACAGTCAGCAGCAGAATTTTACAACACCCAGAAATGCCCCTAATAACAATAGACCCAGTGAACAAAAGGCACCTGTTAAGTGTTTTGAATGTCAAGGTCCTCACTATGCATCCGAATGTCCCAAGAGAAAGCGGACAACAAACAATATTCATTCTATTCAGATTGAACTGACTGTTGGAGACTTGGCAAAAGAGTTGCCAAGAATTAATGCAGCAATTGACAACAGGCAAGCAGATCATCAGATCTCCATGGTAGAAGTTGAAGGTATGATACAAAATCATCCTGTTGCTGTTTTAATTGACCCAGGTGCTAGTTTAAGTTATATATCTCCAGCAATTGTGGAAAATCTTAATTTGAAAACAGAAAAATTCAGTAAATCTTGGTTGGTTAGACTAGCAACAGGAACAAAAAGGAAAGTTTCAGATTTCATTGAAAATTGTACCTTATTTTTCAAACAATTTAAAACGCAAGTCAAGTTAAATATTTTACCCTTAGGGTCATATGATGTTATAATTGGAATGGAATGGCTAGAAGCCCATCATGTCATTTTGAATTGTTATGAAAAGTGTTTTACCTGTTTAAATGATGAAGGAAAAACTGTAGAAATCAAGGGCATTCCAAGAAAAGTAACCCTTAGGCAGATTTTAGCTTTACAAGTCAAGAAGGAAGTTAGGAAAGGATGTCAAATGTTTGCAGTAAATGTAATAAATGATGAGTTTATGTGTAAGGAAGACAAACTGAAATTTGAAGACATACCTGTACTAAAGGATTTTAAGGATGTCTTTCCTGAAGAGATTCCAGGATTACCTCCTAAAAGAGATTTAGAGTTTACCATTGAGTTGATACTAGGAGCTGTGCCAAATTCTAAAGCACCTTACAGAATGAATATATTGGAGTTAAACAAATTGAAATCACAGTTGAAGGAACTAATTGTCAAAAATTATATAAGACCCAATGTGTCTCCCTGGGGAGCACCTATCATATTCGTTAAGAATAAAGATGGAACTCTAAGACCATGTATAGATTATCACCAGCTTAATAAGATGACGATTAAGAATCGGTATGCCCCGCATAGATGATCTATTTGATCAGCTGCGTGGAGCTACGATATATTCTAAGATTGATCTAAGGTCAGGATATCATCAAGTACGAGTCAAAGATGAAGACGTCTTCAAGACAGATTTTAGAACTAGATATGGCCATTATGAGTTCGTAGTCATGCCATTCGACTTGACTAATGCACCAGCTATATTTATGTGTTTAATGAACAATATTTTGCATAAGTACATAGATAAATTTGCTGTGGTATTCATAGATGACATTTTAGTGTATTCAAAGAGCAAAGAAGAACATGACGAACATCTACGGATCATTTTACAAGTTTTGAGAGATCATCAACTATATGCTAAGTTTAGTAAGTGTGATTTCCACAAGGACAGAATTCAATATTTAGGACACATAATTTTTGAAGATGGAATTTTAGCTGACCCTGACAAAATCAAAGCTATTAATGATTGGTCGGTTCCCAAGGATGTGTCAGATGTAAGGTTGTTTATGGGTATTACTGGATATTATAGAAAATTCATAGAAGGTTTTTCAAAAATTGAAAACTCCATAACATCCTTGCAGAAGAAAGGAAAGAAATTTGTGTGGGATCAGAAGTGCTCTGACAGTTTTAAGAGATTAAAGGAATTGTTGACTACAGCACCCGTCTTGAGAATAGCAGATCCTAACAAAGATTTTATAGTTTGTACAGATGCATGCAATCACGGACTCGGTGGGGTCCTGACACAAGAAGGGCATGCGGAGGCGTATGAGTCTAGAAAGTTGAAAATACATGAGAAGAACTATTCTACTTATGACTTGGAGTTGTTGGCGGTAATTCATCCCTTAAAAATGTGGCAGCATCACCTTATTGGTAGAAAATTTACATTGTTGACAAATAATATGGGTCTAAAATATTTATTAGATCAGACAAATCTGAACGCTAGACAAGCTAGATGGCTAATCTTTCTAAGTGAGTATGATTTTGAAATTTAGCATATAAAAGGGAAAGAGAACAAAGTTGTAGATGCTTCGAGTCATAAAGCAAAACTGAATTTTATTTCAGCCATCAGTACTTACTCAACAGATTTGGAAAATCAGATTATTGAAAAGAGCGAAACGGATGAAGAATACAGAAAAATAAAGGAAAGGATAGCAACCAATAATTCTGAAAATATCATGGCAGATTTCAGTATAAAAGAAAATGGACTATTGCTGTATAAGAACAGGTTGTATGTACCAGACATACTAGAAATAAAAATTCTAATATTAAATGAGATGCATAAAAGTCATTATTTTGGTCATCCAGGTTATCAAAAGACCATTACTATGCTAAGAAAAGAATACTATTGGACCAGAATGAAGGATGAAGTAGTAGAGTACATAGCTAAATGTTTGGATTGTCAAAAAGTGAAGGTTGAACACCAACATCCTGCAGGATTGTTGCAACCGTTACCGATACCAAGTTGGAAATGGGAAGTGATAAGTATAGACTTTATTACTGGATTGCCTAAGAACCAGAAATAGAATGACTCTATCATGGTAGTGGTAGAAAAACTCAGTAAGGCAGGACATTTTATACCTATAAAGACAACTCATAAAGCCCCAGAAATTGCAGAAATCTTTATGAAACATGCTTTTCAATTACATGGGATACCAAAGGTGATAATTTCATATCGTGACTCTAAGTTTACCGGAAACTTTTGGAAGTCACTATTTAAAGGGTTGAATACAACCTTAAATTTCAGCACAGTATTTCATCCACAAACAGATGGACAGGCAGAAAGGGTGAATCAAGTTTTAGAAGATTTACTAAGAATGTATGTTAAAGATTAGGCAGGTAAGTGGGAAGATTACTTGCACTTAGCAGAGTTTGCTTATAATAATCATTATCATGCATAAGCCAGACTTAGTCCTTTTGAAATTCTTTATGGTAGGAAATGTGATACACCTGTTTCATGGAATGATCCAGTAAATAGAGTTGCTTTAGGACCTGAATTGTTGCAGGAGTTAGAACTAATTGTGAAATAGGTGCAAGGAGATTTAAAAGCTGCCCAAGATAAGCAGAAGAGTCAAGCCGATTTAAAAATGACTCATAAAGAGTTCCAGGTTGGTGAGCATGTGTTCCTCCAGGCAAGACTGAAAAAGAGTTCACTAAAATTGGGGAGCTGTGCCAAGTTGGCACCCAGGTATTGTGGTCCTTCCGAAATACTGTCCAGGGTTGGACCAGTGGCATACCAATTGGCCTTGCCACCAAAATTAAAAAATTCATAATGTTTTTCATATATCATTTCTAAAAAAATATGTACACGATGTTGCTCATGTTGTAAACTGGAATGATGTACAGAGGGGACAAGACGACGATTTTCAGGTGGAACCGGACTGTGTCCTCGGAAGGAGGGAAACTATGCTCTGGAATCGCACCATTGGTCAAGTGAAGGTGCAATGGAAGCACCTTAGCCCAGAAGAGGCAACTTGGGAGTAAGAGAGTAGTATGCGGGAAACATACCCAACTCTGTTTCAGGAACAATCAAGGAGTGATTAACCAACATCGAGGACGATGTTGAGACTTAAGTGGGGGTGTATGTCACCTACCCAATTTCTGAAAAATAATATTTTATTCTGCAAAATACTTTATGTTAAATTTTAATTTCAAAGTTTTGAAATTATGACCAAGTTGGTCAAGGATGAATGTAATTACTGAATATTATTATTTAAATAAATTAAGTAGGAGACAAACACCCAAGAGGACTGTTAAATGAGTGTTCACTGACCCATTAGAAAGGAATGGAGGCTGTTGGAAGTTATGGGACAGATGGCAGCAATTGCATTTCACCACTAGATGTTGGTTATGGGACAACTACCCCTAATAAAGTGGCATTATCCCCCAGGTGGTGGGAGTGGGAAAGTAGCTCATTTAATGACCAAGTAACAACTGAAAAGGCCTAGGTAGCCTATGTTAGAAAAACAGGATCGCAGAGCAATAACAATAAACAGAAATGCAAATATAATCACACATACACATTACAAGAGAGACACAGATATATCGTGGTTCACACAACTTGGGCTACGTCCACACTGAATTTTCCAGTCCTTATTATTATTACCGTCCAGCAAGGTGAAGGGATACAACCTGCAGCACAGCCACTGCATTTCCTCTTCACTATCTCACAGTCTCTCTCTTGATCTCAGAGATCTTTACAATGCATAAAACCTAATACATCATCATCTCTAGCCGTATTACAATGTCTTTATTTTATAAGGGAAATACAATGGGAAAATACCACGGGATATCCAAAAGCATGGGCCCGCAAAACAAATGACGAAAACAGCCCCAAAAATTTTCTTCGGGTGCGCTGCCCCTACACCCCCGTAACTTGGGGGCGCTGGCCCCCGGACCCCTTGGGATCATGCCGGGATCATAACCAAACCTGGGGTACGGACATGGCTAAATAATAATATCTCTGAATCTGGAGATTAGGCTCCACAACCAACAATCTCCCACTTGGATACTGATCACAACAACTCCACCGCTGCTGCACTTGCTGGACTTGGACTTGGCAAATTTATCCTCTTCACCTTCATGCTAAAAGGCCAACTAAAACCGAGCACGAACTCAGTTTTTCTCTGGTCACTACCTTTGTGAACATGTCTGCAGGATTCTGGCTAGTATGTATCTTTTCTAGCTTCAACAGTTCATCTTCTAGAATAGAGCATATGAAATGGTGCTTGAGCTATATATGTTTAGTCCTAGAATGGAATGTTGAATTCTTTGCAAGATGAATGGCACTCTTGCTCTCACTATACAACCTGCTATCCTTCTGCTTCTTACCCACTTCCTCCATAAACCTCTACAACCAAATCATCTCTTTACTAGCCTCTGTAATGGCAACATACTCTACTTCTGTTGTTGAAAGTGCAACAACCTTCTATGGTTTCGAAATCCAGCTTACTGTTGTTCCACCTACAGTAAACACATACCCTGTGGTGCTCCTCCTACTATCCTTGTCACGTGCCATATCTACATCAACATATCCCTGTAGAATAATGTATGAACCTCCAAAACATAATGCCTTAGTGGTCGTACCTCTCAAATAACTGAGAATCCACTGTACTGCCTTCCAATGTTCTTTACCTGGATTGTTCATATATCTGCTCACAACTCCCACTGGATGTGCAATATCTGGTCTTGTGCACACCATGGCATACATCAAGCTGCCAACTGGTGATTAATAGGGAATCTTGGACATGTAATCTATCTCTTCTTGTGTCTTGGGACACATTTCCTTACTTAGACTGAAATGGATAGCCAAAGGTGCACTTACAGGTTTTGCATTCTGCATTCTGAACCTCTCCAACACCTTTTGTGTGTACTCACTTTGAGACAATGTCAATTTGCGATTTTTTCTGTCTCTCGTTATTCTCATACCAAGGATTTGCTTTGCAGCACCCAAATCCTTCATCGCAAATGAATTAGCTAGCTTCCTTTTGAGTACATTTATATCCTGCATGTCAAACCCTACAACAAGCATGTCATCCACATACAATAACAAGATAATATATCTTTTATTGTCTAGCTTCTTGAAATAAACACAGTGGTCAAAATGATATCTACTATAACCTTGTTCTATCATAAACCTGTCAAACTTTAGATACCACTGCCTTGGAGCTTGCTTCAAGCCATACAAGCTCTTTTTCAACCTGCATTCCAAATCCTCCTTACCTTTGACCTCATACCCTTGTGGCTGCTGCATATATATCTCTTCCTCCAAATCCCCATGGAGAAAGGTTGTTTTTACATCTAACTGTTCAAGATGCAAATCTTCTACCGCCACTAGACTTAAAATAGTCCTAATTGAAGTCATCTTAACAACAGGAGAAAATATTTCATCAAAATATATACCTTTCTTTTGTGCAAACCCCTTTACAACAAGTCTAGCCTTGTACTGCTTCTTACCTCCTTCTTCTTCCTTCAACCTGTAAATCCATTTGTTCTGCAATGCTCTTTTACTAGCAGGCAACTGAACCAGATCCCAATTCTAGTTTCCCACCAATGAGTCCATCTTCTCATTCATGTGTTGCTCCCACTTCTTTCTAGTATCCACCTGCATTTCTTCTTCATAACATTCTAGTTCACCAGAATCAGTCATTAATAAATAATACATTGAAGGAGAGTATCATTCAGGGAGTCTACTTAACCTGGTAGATCTTCTTACACTTACAGGAGTTTCAGGTACTTGCTGTTATTCTTGATTTTCTGGCACCTTTGGAACTTCATTTTCTTTAATTTCATCAAGCACTGTGTACTCTGTGTTTTCGTTTTCGTTTTTCTTTCCCTGCAACTGATCTTTATACATGACCTTTTCATTGAATATTACATCTCTACTCCTGATGATTTTGTTATTTTCATAATCCCATAAACGATAACCAAATTCATCAACCCCATATCCAATAAAGGTACATTTCTTGGATTTAGCTTCAAGCTTTGTTCTATTTTCTTTATCAATATGGGCAAATGCTTCACAACCAAACGTTCTCAGAAATGAGTAGTTTACCTTTTTATCTGTCCATGCCTCCTATGGAATACCACCATCCAAAGCACTTGAAGGTCCTCTGTTTATAAAATAAACAGCAGTATTTACAGCATCTGCCCAAAACTGTAAGGGCAACCCTACATGCAGTCTCATACACCTTGCACGTTCCATGATCGTTCTGTTCATCCTTTTTGACACACCATTTTCCTGTGGTGTTCCTGGGACTGTCTTCTCTCTATAAATCCCATGGTATGAACAGTAACTATTAAACTCCTTGCCACAGTACTCACCTCCATTATCAGATTTGAGACACTTCAATCTTTTTCCTGTCTCATTCTCAACCAAAGCTTTCCACTTCTTAAAAGTAGCAAACACATTAGATTTCTGTCTAATGCAATAAACCCAAGTTTTTCTAGTTACATCATCAATAAATGTAACATAATAATGAGAGCCACCAAGAGATTGTACCTGAGCCGGTCCCCATACATCTATATGCACAAGCTCTAACTTTTCTTTCTTCGTCTGTTTCCCAACCCTGAGAAATCTAACTCTCTTATGTTTTCCATAAACACATTTCTCATAGAATTCCAAACTTACCTTCTTCAAATCCGGCAGCAACTTCCTTGAGTAGAGAATCTACATCCCCTTCTCACTCATGTGGCCAAGCTTATAATGCCATAATGTTGTATCTGTTCCTGTGGAAACTAAAGAGATAGAATGGTCAGTATTATGAGGACATAAAAACAACGTACCTACTCTGTCTCCTTTTGTTATCACCATTGATCCTTTAGTGATCTTCCACCACTTTTCTCCAAACGTAGATAGACAGCTGCCATCTCCCAACTGCCCTGTTGAGATCATATTTCTTTTCATAGCAGGAATATGCCTAACTTCTTTCAACAACCAATCAGTTCCATTCTTAACTTTTATCCATACCTTACCCATCCCAACAATTTTACATGGCTCATCATCACCCAATAAAACATGTCCAAAATCGCCAGGAACATACTCATGAAAGTATTTCCTATGGGGTGTAGCATGACATGAAGCTCCTGAATCTACTACCCAATAATCACTAGTATTATCTAATGCAAGAATCAAAGCATCTTGTAACACATCACCTGCCACATTTGCTTCCTGGGTAGTTTCCTTTTGTGCATCTCCTTTCTTCTTTAGAGATTTGCAGTCTTTCTTCAGATGTCCTTTCTTTTCACAGTTCTAGCACTCTATCTTTCCTAGTCTGGACTTGGATCTGCCCGTTTTGGACTTTCCATGATTACCTTGGCTCTTTCCTCTCTCCTTTTGTCTTCCCCTGCTCTCCATGGTCAATGCATTACCTGATGTCTCACCTGTGCTTTTTCTTTGCATTTCCTAGCTAAGAATAACACCAATAACATCATCAAATTTCAAGGTGTTTGAACCAGAGACAGAGTTACTTACAGCCATGACCAAGCTATTCTAGCTTTCTGGCAATGAACACAAGATTAGAAGAGCCCTAACCTCATCATCAAAGTTCACACTTACAGAACATAGCTGATTTGTAATCGTATTAAACTCATTTAAATGATCAGTAACATATCCACCTTCAGACATCTTCATATTAAATAAACGCTTCATTAGAAATACCTTGTTGGAGGCCGAGGGTTTTTCATACAGCTTACCCGATGAGCTCATCAAACCCTCCATTGTCGTTTCATTTAATATATTTAAAGCCACCGACGAAGCCAGGCTCAAGTGTATTGTTCCTAGAGCCTTTCTATCAAGAACCTCCCATTCTTTGTCCTTCATAGCCATCGGCTGCTTTGCTTTTCCTCCCAATGGTAGGAATAGATCCTTCTGGTATAGATAGTCCTCCATTTGCATCTTCCATAACCCGAAGTTTTGGTCGTTAAACTTCTCAACCTTAAACTTTCCTTCTTCTGCCATTTTTCCCACTCGAACCAGAAACCCTAGCTTCCTGTGGGTTTAACTGCGAAATAGACCTTTGGCTCTAATACCAATTATCACAAAAACAGGATCACAGAGCAATAACAATAAACATAAATGCAAATATAATCACACATACACATTACAAGAGAGACACAGATATATCGTGGTTCACCCATCTTGGGCTACGTCCACACTGAATTTGCCAGTCCTTATTATTATTACCATCCAACAAGGTGAAGGGATACAACCTGCAGCACAACCGCTGCACTTCCTCTTCACTGTCTCACAGTCTCTCTCTTGATCTAAGAGATCTTTATAATGCATAAAACCTAATACATCATCATCTCTAGCCGTATTACAATGTGTTTATTTTATAAGGGGAATACAATGGGGAAATACCACGAGATACCCAAAACCATGGGCCCCAAAAACAGCTGGTGAAAACAACCCCCAAAATTTTCTTCGGGGGCGTTGCCCCTAGACCCCCTGGGATCATGCCGGGATCATAACCAAACCTGGGGTACGGCCACGGCTGAATAATAATATCTCTCAATCTGGAGATCAGGCTCCACAACCAACGGCCTACATAAGGCAAATTCGAATTGAGCAGGTAGCTCATTACTTGATATTTCTCATGTGTTTCAGGTGATCACTGAGAGATTCGAATAGGGAGGCTAGTTGTGAATGCAATCATAAGTCTGCATACTATTTTTGCTGAGAAGATGTAGAGATACTGATGCAAGTCATTGGACTATTAACTCTTGAAGGTTCTACAAACTAAGTGCTACTACAAGTGGATATCCCAGCTTCCTAAGTCTCTTCCTCCTGGTGGTTCAGTGAATAGGCTCGGGGGTCCTTAGGAAGATACTTGACTATCTACATGAATTGGTTGGGTGGAACAGTCTTCTTGGACTGTTTGTTGCCCTACAGATTTATCCAGGTTTTACAAATTTTCTACTTTATCTCAGCTAATAGTTTTGTTCAGTAAAATTAGTAGTCTCTATTTTCTGTTTGAAATAAGAATCTATTTCTAAATTTGTTTAAAGTATGAATGTTAAAGTTTAATGATGATTTGGAATTGATAAAACAATCTCTATATTTTTCCACATGCCGTGTTTGCATCGTACTCTAGTATAGAGACACAGATTAAGTATAGATGAAAGATAGACAAATTGCCATTGAATTCGATAGATAAAGATAGTAATCATATGTTTATCAGTTTCTGTCCTATAGTTAATAATAGTAGAAAGTTCTGTACAATACCTAAATATTATAGAATATTTCATTATTTTCAGTTTAAACAAACATTTCTTAATTCCTGTACAGTTACATTGCATTATTCTTATCATTACTATGTACATAGGAAATAGAAAGAATTCACATTCCTATGCATCATATTATGTCTGCAGTATAAATAAGATAGTTGTAAATAAATAAATGTGTTTATTATATCAAAGCTGCAATTAACAGTCTTTTACACAGTCTTCATACTTTAACATTACACACACATTGTTTTCATTTTCCCTATTGTAGCATTGCATTGATTATTATTCTAACAAATGATAAAAACTTTATAAACATCCTTATTGCCATCATTCATTTTATTCTTTTAGATCTTCTAAACTGTAAGTGTCATTTTCAAAACTAAGTTTCGTATCCAACCCTAATTAGAAACTCGATTTCCTTTATCATCGTTTTTGCAACATAAACCATTACAATCTAAATAGACTACGGATCGAATCCTAGTTTTGGAACCATAGTCTTGTTTAGGAATTTCTTATTCAAACAAAACACGAACAAGGGTATGGCCCTGTTCATATCCATTGCAAACGAAATGAAAATCATTTCATCATTATACTTTATAGACTTATCATCTAAGACAAAGTTTCACAAAACATAGTATAGCTCGAAATCATGATATCAACCTACAGCATTAAGTCGTATAACACAGAAAATTCACACAGAAATAATAGCATACATTTTCATTGCTGAGAATAAAAATATTGTTTACACAGAAGACGAGCCTCAGCTCTACTCTTTACTCTCATAACTTAAACCAACAAGTCGTGATTCACAGTTTTAAAATAATACAAAGGTCCAACTTCAAGAAACGAAGTCGATGTTCTTAGAACAAAATTTACAACATGTTTTCCAAACAAAATCACACCAGGTTTATTCCCAAGTGTAAACATTTTAAATAGGTCCAAAAACCTTCAGCATTGACGAGTAGTATAACTCCTAGTTCGACGAAGTTAGTCATCAAAGTTTAAGACCAAGTTTCATACATTTAGACGAGGGTCACAGCCCTGTACAAACATTGTTTAAATAACAGTAGGGTCTTCAAAGTTTCCCAACTAACAGACATTGTCGAGGCATGGTGAAAACACTGGTTACTCATCCTCTTGAAATCACATCAACAAAGGTCGAAAGGCACCTACGAGGGTTTGAGACCCGGAGCTGACCAGGAATGGAAACACACCGTTCCTTTTCCAAACCCTTACTCAAGTCGTTCTTCTAACCCTGCAACTAACAAAACAATAGCTTGGATTTAGATAACTGTTATATTTTAAACTGAAAGACGAAATACAACAAAAAAATCACTATTCTTTACAAGAACGATTACCTTTGCAGCAAGCAGCCAAGCTCTTTGCCTTCATCAGAAAAATGACGAGATCTTGCTGTAGACAAGACCAAGACTTTCTACCTTTTGCAGCATCATATATTTCACTCATATTCTAAAAACATAAAGCTTAAATCATGAACTCGATAACACTCCCAACCAGAGACCCAATTTCTTAAAGTACAAAGCCATTACAGTGGGAAGAACTTGCAACTTCAACCCTATGTACAGGTCTCAAGTTCGAACCTCTTACAAACTTTCCATCTAGAATATCGGTATCCTGTCGGCCACACAGACCGAAACAATAGAACAATGAACAACTTTCCAAGCTCTTAAACCAAATCAACAACAGAAGTTAGGGTTACAATCTAACGGTCCAAACTCATCACCATCAACGATCACAATAGTGCCAGCGAAATAACATTGGGACAAACAACGTCTACATTTAATGCCCCACTCTTCAGTACCAGCTTGGCAATTCCACTATGGCACATGGAGGAACAATCAACAACTAGTTCAAAGGTGTTTCAAAACATTTGACCCTTACACAGTGACAAGCACAGAGACTATTACATCGCTTTCATGCTACGTGGATTGGTAACAAATCCATGTCAACTGGCGTGGTATGCCAAGTTTCATAACGCAGGATGAGAGTTGTGCCAAGCTTTAGACTGTAGGATCAAGACTCGATCTCCACGACAGCTCGAGGGATACGCTATTAATTGAACCATCCTTTCGCCACCCTGTCGACATTAATTATGTCAGTACCATTTATTACAACAATAAACTTTCATATTGTTTTGATAATAGTTTAGTTTCCAATGTTTATGATCGTAATTAGTGCTTTAAGACTATTGTCTAGCTATATATATATTTGTTAAAGTTTCAAATTGCATATTAATGTTAATATTGTAAGATTTCATTTGATCATTTTTGCAATTGTAACATAATTATATAGAATAAGAATCTATAGGATTTATATGGTTAGTGTAATAACCATGGGTTCTATTATTTCACATATAACATTAAAATAATAAATAAAATGACATAGGAGCTATACTTTGATGTTTCCACATGACCTATGATTGGAAAATAGCATAAAAACCTTATTATGGTCATAAGCTCCATACCCTAACTCTTTTTACAATGCATCTGATGGTTGGCATTACATTCACGATGCTAATACTTTACAAGTATTAGTTATTTAAGACGATGACCACAGCCAAGCTAGAATTACATTTTTGGCTTACAACTTTAAACGTATACAGCAAGTAGACCCTTTCGACGTCAATATTTTCAACATTTTAAACATTTAAGACAGTGTTGAGAAACTGGGAAATTGCACAAAACCATCATACTTGTAGATACTTGTTTTCATAATAGAATTCACAACTTTTCTATTTTGACGATTGAAACGACTTACACATGTACTTTTAACTACACGGTTATTGAATCTTTTTACCTGTCATCTGCACATAGAATATCCAAGTGCATTAGCGTTGCAGCTAAGTAAACTCCAGGTACCTCGTAGGAGACCCTTATGCATCAAAAGTCAAACTGTCAGTATCATTGCAAAAGAAAAGTGTCGCATCATATTTACTGATCTGTTAGTTCATTCATTTATCATAATCATGTTTGTTATTTTATGTGATTAAGTTGTCACTGACACATTACTTCTAAACAGAAATTAAATTATGTTTAGTACTAACAGTTGTTTAGTTAATGTTGTCACAATCAACAATTATTATTTCCGCAATTATAAATTATCGTAATTAATGTTGTTATTTCTGTTATCAAAAATTTTAAATTTTTGTGAAAATTTGGGATGTTACAAGAAGACAAGTCAGCCCCACTAGTTTATTAGGTAGGTCAGAAAAGTATAAATAGAGATCGGGAAATCTCTATTTGATCATCTCATTATCTTACTCTACATCACTCGGAAAGTGGCGCACATGTGAGGAGGAGGATTAGCTACTAGGAGGAGTCTATATCTTGTACTTGGGTTGTACTTTGGTTGTACTATTGCTCTATCTATCTCTGAGTAAGTTGTGGGGTTTTTCACCTTAGGGTTTTCCCCACGAAAACTCTATGTGTCTATTGTCTCTTATGTTTTCATCTTGTTATGATTGACATGCTTGATATGATTGATATGCATTGATATGATGTACATGTTATTCTCTCAGTAAAGATCCTAGAGTATATTGAATTAATGCTAAAAAATTAACACTACTTCCATCTCCTGGCCCCAGCATCTCGTCCTTTGTTGCAATATACTGTGATGTCAACTACACAACCTAACCACATATAGAATCTACAAGCAGAAATGTCGATCGACTACATCGACCAATATTACCCAACAGGAATCCTCTAGTCGTCATCACACATCTAGGATAGCGTGCGTAACACAACCCTACCATGATTCTAGGTTTCAGGGGATAAACAATGGGACATGCCTCCACCCCCCCTGATAGTAATAGGGCCAAAAAACTACATCAACCATATTGTGCCATCACTATTCTAAGGTGTATCATCATTGAACAACCACTTTGGGAAACTCTTAGTTCCTGTCAAAACTCACACTCACCCACAAGTCATAGAAATATTGGATTCATAATTAAATAGAATGAAGATGGATATAACATCATTATCCTCTTGTGCCACTTGACACTGTAGGAATTCAAATATCACATAGCCATTCAAAATGTGGGTTAGTTGACAACTAACATAAATATCATGTATAAACATACCTAGCTCTTTCATGTGTTAATCCATATCACTAAAACGACATTTAAATATAATCATGTAAGTTATTTTGTAGATGGACTAGATTATCATTCCACATATTGATATTCCATATTCAATTTGCATGTTCAAATGAAATAACATATTCATTTCCATTAATAAACTTAACAATAAATTCCATTTATCATACATAGGTCAAGGGAGTCCACATGTCCACATAACAATAGTCTTAAATGTTGGAATCGATTAATACTGAGAGGGGGGGTGAATCAATATTAGCGTAGTTATTAGATGATTTTTATGTTCTTTAACTGATTGAAATTTACTTAACATTCATCATCTGTTATGCATCAGTAAATAAACATGAACATGAACATGCACCACATCATCAACGCATAATACACATAATTTTTATGTGGAAATCCAAATGGGAGAAAAACCACATAACGTCTTTATAGTATGAAAGAATACATTCAAGTAAGCACCAACTTCCTAATTTTTTCCAACATCGACTGGAATGAGGCTCCAAACCCCCGAGTTTTCTCCAACACCAACTAGAAGTACGCAGGGACTATTAGAAAAAACAGGACCGTAGAGCAATAAAAATAAACAAGATGCAAATATAAATCACATAAAACAAATTAAAAAAGAGACACCAATATAACGTGTTTCACCCAATATGGGCTACATCCACTGCAACTTCCTCTTCACTCTCTCATAGTCTCTCTCACACAATCATAGAGATCTTTACAATGCTACAATACACAACCGTATTACAATGAATTCCTTTTAAAGAGGGATTACCATGGGAAAATACTATGGGACACCAAATACCATGGGAACATAAATCACCCATTATTGAACAAGTCATGACTATGAAATTACAACATTTTACAAGGCATTTTTTCTAAAATTTTCGCTACGGGGGGGGGGGGGCTCCCAAACTAGTCGTTTCCCCCGTAGAACCCCCATGGCGACTATTTTTGGGGGGTAATCCCCCCCAAACCCCCCCCATAATGGGCTAAGATCCAGAAATAGATGAAACACAACCTATGAATAAGAAATATCAGGATCCACAACCAACACCAACCCCTTGTCCCTTTATTTTACAGGCACTGACTTGAAGGAATATGCGTCTCCCTGTCTCCTTGTTGTTTTACAAGAATCAACCTGAAGGAAGCTCCAAATACCCGTCTCCTTGTTGTTTAACAGGAACCATCATGAAGGAAGATCCAACTCCCTATCTCCTTGTTGTTTTACAGGCCACAACTTGAAAGAAAGCTCCAATTCCCTGTCTCTTTTCCCTGCCCGAACGCCGTGATGACTGATACATTTTCTTGTCTTGTTGTTATTCAACTCTGTGCATTTCTTCAGGTCTTTTGATAATTATTCTATTGTGTGTAAATTTTGTATGAAGACGATTATCTGTTACTGCACTGCATACATCACTTGACTTCTCTACCTTCTCAATTCATACCTCTGCTAATGACTTAATTCATGAATTGTGTGCTCTTATTGATGTTGTAGTCTGCACCTCTGGTTCAATGTTCTTCTTTATGTGACTGCAAAGATCAACTGATACTATACTTTCTATTGATGGTATGCTATACTAAAACAAAGCACCAGTAACATTGATAACTGTGCACCTTATGATGTGTCCATTCTGAATAAGTGATTGAGTTCTTCAGATGATTTGCGACCTCTTGTGCATCAAATGATTGATCCGTTTAGTATAACGCACTTGTATTAGATCATCTGCATCATGATGCACCTATCTAAATCTATTTTTGTTCTGTTGTTGCGCATTAGATGTAATCTTCAACTTCACACACTTTCACTTCAGTTCATCTACATCAATGAGACATCCGCGGAATATATGATATTTGTCTATTATGTCTTTGCACTTCTTTCTTTTCAATTTTTGTGACTATCAACATGCTGATTGTGATACATTCCTTGAATATATCCACCACTTTTTCATTCTTCAGTATCTCTTCCTTTCAGTGTTTGTGCAATTTGTCACAGACTTACAATATCATTCTGCGTACCATCAAAACTTTGTTCTGTTGCATGTGTGCATTCGGATATTTGATAGATCATTATGTTTTTTCCATGAGCCCCTTGATGCTCTAAAAAAAAACTGAAACTTGAAGTCTTACTTCTCCACTCTACAACTTACTTCCTTTCTCTCTTCCAATTCATTCTCCAACTTGCATCTGCGCTATTGGTGTTTCATCTTTGATGTATCAAGTTCCCTTAGGTTCTACAACTTAGTGGGACTTTTCACCCTAGTGATGTACCATTGTGCTCTAGATGTACCATTAGATTTTGGTATGTGCACCACCTTTCACATTGTCCATGATCTTTGCTATTTCAATGATGTCTGTTGTACCATCCCTTGTGGGTAATGCGCCCTTTTTTTATTACCAACTTGCATAGTCTTCCCATTCTCTGGATTTTGTTTAGTGGTATTGTGACCCATGTTCATCATTGTGTTTGGGTGATGCGCTTTTGATGTATGAAAAATTTATGGAACCTGCGCACATGCCTACATTTCATTTGTGGTACATTGACCTTTTCCTTATTCCTACTTGTGGGACTTGTGCACCTACTATTCGTCGGCTATGGAATTTTTCCATTGTGATATTCAACCGATCGTACCCATTTAGGAACTTGTGTACTTTTTACCATTGAATCCATATTCTGATTTGTTGTTCTTTCACGCTTATAGGATTGTCCTTCCATATGTTGTTTCTTTTCTCCAGTGCACTCCCAACTGTCAACAAAGTAACACAGGCTTGATAGCTTATTTGTCCCTCTGGTCCAAACATCTTCTTGGTAGTTTGGAAACTTGTACCATTGTCCAAACAACTCCTTTTCATTTGTTGTCATGATAGATTATGACTTGGTGGACTCAATGTCTGCGCAAGGAATTCATGATGTAGAGTACATTGCTTGTGTTCCTTATTGAACCGTATCATCATGGAGTATACTTTTTGGATCTATATGAAGTGTCATCTTATGTACTTCCTCAGACAGTCTTATGTGAAATATCTCCTTGATATCTTCTACATGAATATGACTCGTAGATATACTCCAAAGTTGCATACTTAATGCATCCTCGATTCACATATTCTCTTGTAAACATCTTCAGACAGAATGGATGTAGTGACTGGATTTGTTTTTTCAAACTGACATTCATGTCAATTCAATCATCTTGCACATGTACGCTTCTTGTCCTATTCATATTTTTGTGCTTTTGGATATTCTTTTAGAGTTGCATAACTGTCACCTTCACCCCTTGCGAATATGCTTTTGATGTTCATGCTTTCTTCATCATGCGCAATAGACTTACTCAAAGTTGATTCTTCACATTTCTATTGGAATGTTGTATCCACTATGACTTGTGCTGATATCAATGACACATATTGAATTAGTTGACATCCTCTTTAACATTTGATGATGGTCAAACACTTGACATCATCTTTAGTTGACATCAAAGACAATCAATTCTCAACATTAATTAATCTATCTTAGTCAAACAAATAATAAGAAAATAAAATGCTAAGCTAATTCACATTAGATTTTTTAATTAATGATTGTCAAAATATGGGGCATTACATACACCCACCCTTAAGAAACTTCGTCCATAAGTTATGGTCAATCACAATTTTTAAGGAAAATCTCGATACCATATCTCTATTCCTTCCAACTAGAATACATTGGCCATGATATTCCCATGATACCTTCAGATGATCAAGATGTCAATACTATATGATTTTAATTCTTCCATCACATAGGATGTGTTCTCAAATTAAACATGTTACATGTTATACACACAATTGATCTAACTTCATCAAGGTTTATCAAAAGGATTTTACCCCAACTAGTTAACATGATGTCATACTTTGCAGCACTTCTTTTTTTAATTAGATCCAAATCTTGATGGTATATTGAATGCTGTATTGTATAATAACTTGAATAGTTCCATTTCTATCAACCAAGTACACATTATCAATAAAACATTGCAAAGGGATAAATCTTACACACGAATCTCACGTTACACAGAAAATACTTACGGTTTCAATTTTACACATATATTTTTTCCAACCTTATAGTTTTAACCAATTTCTCTAATAGTGCAATCAACTCATGAACATCACAAATCTTGACCTGCATATCTCACATAGGTACATCATATAGCTATACGTTATGTGACAAGGCTTCTACATCATTAACCGTACCTTAGTCTATTTTCACATGTGAAGGGTACTTCTTTACGCAATGCAATTAATCGGATATGTATACTCACTGTGATGCATATCACTTGACATGTGATACACATACTCATCCTACTTACTTATCGAATGGTTTTGGTAAAATACACATGTTCCCACATAACTAACTTCCTCATACCTTAACGTGGGGAAAGAATGTGTTATTAAGACCAAGGAAATGCTTGAATATGATCCTAATAGGAAGTAACTAATATTCATGTACTCATAACTTAGTCAATGGAAGACATGTTTCCCTTTATGTTCTCCTCTTCTAATTCTTATTTTAATGTATAACTCATTCGCCAAGACACTATCCATGAACTTATCTCATTATTTCAAGTCTTATTAATTATAGTCAATTTATACTTTCATTTTAATTATCACTACATATGGATTGGAATTATATGTTCACCACCCCTCAAGGGATTGACATACCACAGTTTCCTCCAATTAGGAATATTTACTAAAATATTATTAATTATTGTCAAAGAATATATATATACTTCCCAGTTTCACTGTCATTACCATTGACCTCGTTTACTTATTACTTAACATGATTAGATCCAAACATGGTCAATGTGAAGTCTAGGGTCTTCTTTGTCATGGCTAAGGAAGAGCATGCCTGTTATAAACAAGAGTATTACATGGCATATAAATGTTCAAGAATCAATTTCTTACAGGGGTTCATTACGGCGATCTATAATTCCTACTTGGTAATTATTGCACCCTTATTTACTTGCCCTTAACATTTTATTTTCAAGCTAGAGCATTTATATGCATGTCTTTGTATCAATCTTTATTTTAACCACTAGGTGAATCATACACAAGTTTGTAAAGGGAATTATCTTAGTCACATAAACCATTATCATTCCTCACAATTTTATGAGGACATTCATTACTTATACTTGTATTGTTATATAGTTCTCACTATAATTCCACTTAATCGAACATTTTTATTCTCATCACATCGTTATTATATTCTTACGTCATAATTGATCTGTGGTCTCAATTTACAATCTAATAGCTATACTACTGCATATCCTTCATACCTTCAAATCCCCTTTCCCTTTAATTCTCAATCTTTGAATATTTCTTACATAATATTGTACAAACTTTAAGTTTTTTTTGGCTTTATTTCTCAATCTTCTAAATATGTTACTATCGAACATGACTTCATAGTAACATTAAGTGATGATATCTCTTTTATGGTTCACCATACAAATTTATACTCTCTTTGAATACTCTCTTGTAAATATATACTCTCTTTGATGTTATTTTGAATATTCTTCTTGATTACCTCAGTCTTAAAGAGAAACCACTTTCATATATATATAACTCATTTAAACTTTCATAATATTTTTTTTAAATATTAAAATAATTCCTTTACAATCTTGACTTTTTTTAAACTTTACTTCAAATATATATATATATATATAATTTTAATCTAATGAAATTTTAGAAATCTAACCTAACTACCAACATCGTTTTGTACCCTCACATCCTCTTAATTATAATTTCTACATATAATTAAACATTGTCTATATAATATTAACAATTTATTTAAGATTTCTTTTAAAATGAATATATATATATAAACTTTTACCACCCTCTTCAATCTTGAGATAGAATATATATATATATATAAACTTTTGCCACCCTCTTCAATCTTAAGATAGAAGCAAGGTATGTGTCGGCTAACATCATAGTAAATAGCTGGTGGTACATGTTGAATGACTGGGATCTGCACTTGATTCGACAAAAGTTCATGAGAACTGCCCATTGAGATAACTCGTTGCCTTCACCGAAGTGGAGGACCAATAATTTAATCCTTTCATAAGTTTAATCTCAAGGTATTCTTTTTTTCTTTATTTAATATATTGTGCTTACTTACTATATATATATTACTATTTTTTTTTGTGGTGCTCATTTTTTTTAGTATGTGATGCTCTTTTCTAATACGTAATTCTTCTTATTACGTGATATTAATGTGACATTGCATATTATCTCATTTTATTTTTATCTTTTACCTTAAATGATATATTTTTCTATTCTCCCTATCCACTACTACTTACATATATCTTCTTTATCTTTTACCTTAAATTATATATTTTTCTATTCTCCCTATCCACTACTACTTACATATATCTTCTTTATCCACTTATATTTTATTAAGTTTGTGTTTTTATGTTATTTTCTTGCACGTGTTAAGCAATTCGAAACCTTACAGTTTTGAGGCTTACGAATGTTACCTAATGTTGAAGCTTTCATTTTCTCTCTTGTTTTTTTTTTTTTAAATCTAAATATGAAAGGATAACAACTACAACGATGGAGAGCTTCCAAGTGGTTGTATTCTTCAATATCCTTGGAAGGCAGTTTTAATATTGTATTTAGGGAGAAGGTTATCATGCCTCTGGGCACATCTTAGAAGTATAATATGAAGCAGGAGCATCAATGCTAAGTTATCAATGTGATTGAGTGTTCACATGTTGTGGTTAGCGAGGGGACAAGTTGCCCTGAAGTAGGGAAGAAAATTTGTTTACTAAGTATTTTAGTATTTGCAAAATATGTAACCGACTAGTGTGTTGTCAGCTTTTTGAGAAAATAGGACATAGTGGTAAGTTGATACTCCCTGCGTGTAGATCAATCCAGATATGCAGTTTGTTGAATAATGATAGGGGCTCCTTCATTATGGAGGAGTGTTAGTTAATTTGTTTTTATGTTCAACCATTCTATTTTGGGATTTTGAATGGGAGAAAATGGGAGAGACAAGGACTCAGTAGGGGAGCCCTGTGTGAGGGGGAGTTGGTGGGATATTTTCTTGAATACCAGAGGAAAATTTGACTCGGTGGAGGGATTGCTATCAGTTAATGAAATTAGAAAGTTCTGTGTATTCAATAGTGTTACTGTGCATTTGAATGAAAGATAAGCTGAGATTCTACCAGGTAGAGCTATGTGAAACTGTTAACCTGATGTTTGTGTGAATGAATCTCTATTTTCATGCTCGTGTGAACTCCCATGTATAGTTAAGAACATCCAAACCATTCACAAACCAACTGTCATTAGGTAACACAGGTAAGTTCTTGTTGTGATCAATTCCAACTCATAACTATGTGGAGTGTTTGAAATTTATGTAGAGCATCGAAATAGAAAGACCCCAATCTCTAACCGAACTTGTGTTTAGACTACAAACTATAGTCGATTCAATTAGCAGAGGTTGGACAACCCATATCAAAGCCAAAAGGAAGATCGACAACGGGGAAAGGATCCACAAAGTGAATGTGCACGGGAGTTAACATTTCCGCAAGCCGATGTGAAGTGTTCCTCATTGATCATAGATCAATGGACGAGAGCAAATCCGCAATGGATCAACGGTTGATACAATGATTTATAGAAGGAAGAAGCTCGGGAGGTAACATCGAGAGTTTGTGGAAGTCACATTGAGGAAGAGTTTTATGGAAGTCTTTTCAAGAAATTATGAAAAGTGAACCCGCAATCCGCAAATTGAGGAAAGGATGCATCCGCATTGCAGGAATGAGTATTGCGGAAAGGAAGTTGCAGACAAAAAATTGGGGGAAGGTGACTGCGAAAAGATCATTGCAGAAGGACACCCGCAATTGCGGAAAGAAGACATTTTTGCAAGGCTGTTGTGGAAAGTAAATTATGACGGGAAGAACATTGCGGAATGCCTATTTTGAAGGTAAGGCCTGCAATTGAGAAGGACTTAGCTAGTTTTTAGCTAAGTTTAGTGGTTTGATTTGAGAGAATCAAAATATTTCCTGGGGGTAGCCCGTTGGACTGGATTTCTTCATTCCCACCTGCATCATTTTGGTATCAGAGCAGGCTTTACTCATCACAGCAGAAGAAAGGCATGGCAGTACATGTAGGCAAAGAAAGAGGTCGTGACAGAGGGAGACCATCAACGAATGTAGAAGTCCTAGAGGAAATGAGAGACTTATGTAAACGTATGGAGGATATGGAGATGGGAAGACGAAGAGATCCAGAGGTAGGGGATGTGAGTGAGCTTGAAGAAGATGAAAAAGGAGAAGAAGCAACAACAATGCAAGAGACACCAGAGCTGAGATACTTTTGGTCAATTCTTGGAGCAACTTCGAGGACAAAACCTGAGTTGACTACCTATGAGGGAAGCCTCACTGCTGAACATCTCATTGAATGGATCAACGAGTTAGATAAGTACTTTAAGTATGATGAAATTGAAGAAAACAAGAAGGTTAGATTGGCAGTGACAGGGTTGAAAGGGCATGCATCCCTATGGTGGGATAGTGTGCAGGATGAAAGGAGACGAAAGAGAAATCCATTGATAAAGAGCTAGGATAGGATGGTGGCTAAGATGAGAGCCAAATTCTTTCCCAAGGATTACCAGCTAACTTTGTACAGAAAAATGCAGAACCTTAGGCAAATATTATTGACTGTAAGAGAGTATACTGAAGAATTCTACAAAGTGAACCTAAGGGAAAGTTATGTGGAAGAATCAACAAAGAAGGATACTAGATATGTCAATGGTCTAAGGATGGAGATTCAGGATGAGATCAACATGATATCACTGAGAACAATGGAAGAGGCATACCAATGTTCCTTGAGAGTAGAAGAAAATTTATTGAGAAAGCGAAGCTATAAGAGGGGAAGAGGTTCAACCAAAGGAAGAGGGAAAATAGTTGGAAGAGGAAAGTTTGCATCCCAAAAAGGAGAATCCAACAACTCAAACCAACAGGAGCAACAAGATAAAGGAGATGACTCAAGAGGGAGAAGGCCTTACTGAGGAGGTAGAGGTAGAGGAAGAGGTAGAGAAGTTGTCTACAGGTATTACAAATGTAACAAATTGAAACACGGGTCCTTTGAGTGTCCTGAGAAGGAAAACATAGGACAGAGAGGAGCCTATGTATCTCAGAATGAGTAGCAACAAGAGCAGATGCCAATGGCTAAAAATTTACCAGAGATGGGAGAGGATTTGATGATGAACAAAGTCTTGTTGAAACCTAAGAAGGAGAAAGTGGAACCTGCTCAAAGGAAGGCTTCATTCAGGCCCATGTGTAAATTCAAAGGAAAGTGCTGAAAGATGGTGATTGACAGTAGAAGCACTGACTATATTGTTTCCACAAAGATGGTGGAGAATTTGAGTCTGAAGAATACCAAACATCCTGTTCCATACAAGGTATCCTGGCTGCATAAAGGACATCAAATCCTGGCAAATGAACAATGTGAAGTTGATTTGCAAGTAGATACATATAAATATAAAATTATATGTGATGTTATGCCCATGGATGTTCGCCATATCCTTCTAGGAAGACCATGGAAATTTTTAAAAAAGGTGGTGCATGATGGTAGGAGAAATTATCATAGTTTTGAGAAAGATGGGATAAAACATGTTCTTCTTCCTTTGCAAGAAGGGAGTACAACAAGACAGCAATCATCTAAGGTCCTAATGTTGATAGGGAAAGAGTATTTGCAACAAATTGATGAGGAAGAACTTAATTATATTGTGGTATGTAAGCCTAGAGTGGTAGTAATGAGGACCAATATGGAAAATTTGCCTGAGGAGATTCAGGAGATGCTAGGTGAGTTTAGTGACATTATGGTAGATTATTTACCCAATGAGTTACCACCAAAGAAGTATATAAGTCACCATATTTATTTTATTCCCGGAGCAAGCTTACCAAACAAGGAAGCATATAGGTTGATACCTCAAGAGAATGAAGAAGTTAGAAGGAAAGTACAAGGATTGCTAGACAAGGGGCTGATTCTGAAAAGTCTGAGTCCATGTGTAGTACCGATAGTACTCAGACCAAAGAAGGATGGTGAATGGAGGATGTGCACTGAATCCAGGGCCATCAACAAGATTACCATCAGATACAGGTTTCCATTACCTAGGATGGATGACATGATGGATTGCCTAAGTGGGGAAACATGCTTTTCAAAATTAGATCTGAAGAGTGGATACCATCAAATAAGAATCCAAGAAGGAGATGAGTGGAAGACAACCTTTAGGACAAATGATGGGTTGCATGAGTGGTTGGTTATTGCATTCAGACTGTCCAATGCACCAGGCACTTTCATGAGATTAATGAATGAAGTCTTGAGAGATTTCATAGGTAAGTTTGTAATAGTTTACCTTGATGATATTTTGATTTTTAGTCAAACAGAAAAAGAACACTTGGAGCATCTAAGATGTGTCTTGGAGAAATTGCAAAAGGAAAAGTTGTTGGTAAATGTGAAGAAGTGTACATTTCTGAAATCAAAACTAGTGTATTTGGGTTTTGCTATCTCAAGAGATGGTTTGAAGATGGATCCAGAAAAGTGCAAGCAATTATTGATTGGCCTTCACCTCGGAGCATATTTTAGGTAAGAAGTTTCCATGGATTGGAAAGATTTTATAGAAAGTTCATAAAGAATTTCAGTGGTATTTTTTCATCAATCATTGAAACAATTAAAAAGGACAAACATCCATTAAAATGGATAGTAGAGGCTGAAAGAAGATTTCAGTTTTTGAAGAAAAATATTACTGAGCAACCAGTATTGAAGTTACCAGATTTCAAACACCCTTTCCAAGTTAAATGTGATGCCAGTGGAGTAGCAATTGGAGCTGTACTCAATTAGGAGGATAGGCCTGTAGCATATTTCAGCGAGAAGTTGAATGATTCAAAACAGAAATACTCATCTTATGCCAAGGTATTTTATGCTATTGTCCAAGCACGAAAGCATTGGAGACATTATCTGATGACTAGGGAGTTTGTTTTGTTTTCTGATAATCATGCATTGCAATACATCATGCAACAACCTAAATTGAATCAGAAGTATGTCAAATGGGTTGAGTTCTTACAAATCTTTACCTTTGTGTTGAGGCACATAAGTGGGAAATCAAATCGAGTAGATGATGCCTTAAGCAGGAGACAATTGATTGTGCAAGAAAATCATATCCAAGTCTTAGGATTTGAACACTTAATAGGTTTGTATGATACTAACATTGATTTTCAGAATGCATACAGAATGTGTAGAAATCCTGTGGAGATGGAAAATGCACGCCAATCAAAATATTTGAATTTAAATAGAACGCGCACGTGTTCGGGAGCACCTAATCACTCCCTCCTTCCATGCCCATGTGTTAGCCATAGTCCTATGTGGTTGGTTCAGACTTACCAAACTTGTGCTATGGAATTTACTGAACCATAGCTAATTAGGCATTTCCACCATTTTTCTCAATATGCCTATTTTTCACCGCTCTCTACAACATGACATACATGACCATTATTCATGAAATTTTAGGAATAGATAACATTTTTTATGCAGATTCCAAATATGTAATTTTTTTTAAACAATATTGAGATTTTCTATTTGTTTCCTAATTTTCTTGTGTCATCACTCCTTAAGTCAAAAAACATGTTGTTAGTGTTGTTATACATCAATATTTCATAGTGTCACACCCCAGTACTAAACACACTCCTGACAACACTTCCCCTACTGCCTAAAACACTCAGAAGAGAAAAATCATTATGGGCCCAGGAAGGAAAAACCTCTCTGATCATGTGACAACTTTCTGAGACCATTTTCATCTTAACTACCACCACCTGCATACCTATCAAGTTGCAGTAGTTCGTACTACCATGTGGTGCTCTTCTCCCTGGGCGTGGTACTACCGCGTTATGCCCAGTCTTAGCGGCGCGGTACTGCTATTTTTATCCTTTGACCATGGACCTTGGAATCCTGTCTTCGAGAGATTTGTTGGGATTATCACCCCTGATTCGATCCTAACTTACCCTCTCTATTTAGTTGGTCTGATCCACTAAACACTCCCTAGATCCACCTTCCTCTCCTTATGGTTAACTTCCCTAAGTGCTATAAAAGAGAGACTCTCCATGGCTCAAAGGGAGGAATTTTAGTGACATCAAACTTATGGTCTTGGCTGGTTCTGGAGATAGCTAGAGGAAGCAACATTTGGAGCTAGAAGCTGGCTTTGTCATCAAGCAACCTATGTAAGTTCTTCAAGTTGCAATAATAATAACTTGTCTTGTTTTCCCAAATGATGTATAATTGACATGCTTTCAGTTACATGATTTGTTTCTATCATCAGATTTAGATTCTAATATTTAATTCAAGTTGCTAGGAGGTTCGTATTGCTTGGTCTTTGTATTGATCTTTACAGGGTTACTCGCGAGGACCTTTGGATCAGGACAACGGACGTGACAAGCACTCGAATTTAAGGTGAGTTCAATCTCTCTCTCTTCTTGGTTTTACAATATTGAAATATCTGTTTGAATCTAGGAATTCAAGGGAGGATTTTCTACCCCTTTGTCTTAGTTTAAAGTCAGTTCTAGTCTACTTTACTCTAAGAGGATTTCTACCTATCCATAGGGAGAAATTCCTTCAGTAAAAACTGGCGACTCCGCTGGTTTGAACCCCACTTGATTGATTAATTTCACCTTCAGCCATTTCGATTGTGATTTGTCTTTCTTGTCAAACTAGTACTGAATTTTGGTCTCTTTGATCTCTATTCCACCCTTCTCTCTGCAGTATTTCTCCCCCTTTGATCAGTAAATTCCTCTGGGTCTGCACACCCTCGAAAAACTCAAATTTTTTTCTTAAAAGTGCACCTTTTTTAATCGTGTGCATCAGTACCGTGCCCCCTTTAAGCCTACTAGAGCGACAGTACCCTTAGTACCGTGCCCTTACCTTTGATCAGAACGCGGTAGTCTGTCAATACCACGCCCTAGACTGTGCCGACCACGCGGTAGTGTCTGCATTTTTTCAATTTTTTCTCTTCCTATTTGTTTTTTATCAGTCATTGCTTGATCTTCTCTGCCCAGATTGGTTTGTCCTGTTTCTTTTTACCATCCTGTACTTTGCACGGGTATTGATGGTTTGTTTATCTTTTGGTGTGAGTATGTTTGATGTTGAGTTAGTGGCATTACTTGTACACTTGTTCACCCCTTCAATTTGGTTGCATTGGCTTCATCTCTTCACCATAACCCAAGTTATTATTACTGTCCTTCTTCATTGGATTAAGTAATTTGTAAATTACATTGTTCTCATAACTATTATTGTTTCCATAACTATCATTTCAATTAACATTGGAAATTGTCATTTGAGAACATTTGTAATACTTCGGTTGAAATATCTAGCTATATTTTTGTGCACTAGGAAGTGAACCATTCAATTTGCCACATAAATTATCTCTTTTTGAAGCATCATAATTGTAGATCAGTGGAAGTTTGAAAGAAGTGTTTATTTCAGTTTGGTTTGTTTCAAAATAAAAAATAAAAAGTGGTTCTTGTGAAAAAGTTTTATGCATATGTGATCGAAGAACTCTCTCTCTCCCATAACTAGATTTCATTGAATACAAGGCTTATTTTGATGCATTCTCATTTGCATGGTTTGTGTCATCATAACACTACAAGTTGCACATCCATTTACCCAATTGAGTAATAAAACCACTAAAATTTACATACCCTAACTAAACACATCATAACCTCACTTGAGGAGAAAAGAATTTGTTAGCTAGGTAGGACACCGGGGATAGGCATCCAAATAAATCCCCCTTGTCATTATCATCTAAGACATAGCTGTTGTCCTCTAGGGTACTAAAATCCTCTTGTGCTTGTTGACACAGCCATAGACCAGTTTGTGGAAGAAGGCCCCCCATCGTTTCGGTGAGCAAGCTACAAGGATATGTTCCAAACGGGCTTTGTGGAATGTCGCACTCCACTTAGTTCCTAAGGACATGTATCCATTGTCTTCCTTGTATTGTCCGGCCTCCATACTGGAAGTATGAGGGCGATAAGACAAAAGTATCACGTCCTTCTCCAACGTGTCATGAACGAGGTAGCTTAGTGACCTTTCTACTAGGGCTCTTTTACCCAGGATCCCTTTTAGTAGAGAGATATCCTTCACTTTTGGTCTCTCACTTTGTATTGTTCGACTTGGATTTCATCACCTTGCAAGGAATACAATTTGTTGAGGTCTCCTGCCTGTAGTTAGGAGGTATTGCTTGCTATTTCATCTTTGTAGAGGGTCTTTGTATTTTTTAGTGTTGCTTGTTGGCATTCTGGCCGCGTTTTATCTCAGCTTGCTTACTGTGACATTGGTCTCAGTATAGTTATTTTTGAGCTTGTTTGTTGGTTTGCGAGCCTTGTTTTTTCTAGCTCCCCTTTAGCACACTCGGCTATTCTATGGTTTTTGAGTTCTTTTCTATGAGACTTTCCCCGGAATACATATTTTTGTCATCATGGCTGATCAATGGAGATCATCATGCAGAGTGCAGGGCCAAAGCCCACCTCCACCACCACGGACTTCTGGTCCATCTTCATCACGTATTTCTTCCCCAACTGGCCGTGGTACTGGCCGGGGGAACGTTCCACCTCGCACTACATCTTCAGTTCCAACCACTCACAGCACCATCTCAGAGCCTATCACAGTTATTCCAACTAATATTTCACCTGAGAACCCCATTGTTTCACAACCCACTGCTACTTCGGAATTCTCTAGTACAGTGGACAACACACTAGCCACTGAAGATACTATTGCACACGATGCTACATCAGAGGTTATCAACCTCCCAGAGACTAATACTACTCCACCTACAGACGCTTTCTACAATGTTCCTGAAGGATCTGTAGGCACTTTTGACGGGTCTAACCTAGACTTGTCCGACCTAATCTCTGTCCCGGATGGATATGTAGAGATCATTGAAGAAACCTCACTACCTTCTACACCTTTCGAACCTGAGTTTGATTTTCCTTCCCAGGCAGAAACTTCGCCTGCCACACGATTAGGAATTCACACTCAGGCAGTCGGTTCTTCTACTTATACACCCTTTACTCTATCTTTCCCCCACCTTCCTTCAGGACCAGAAATAATGGCGTCCATCCAAGCTAGTATGGTTACTCTGGATAGCTCTCCTTTGGCATCAGAACGTTTCAAACGTGATATAGAGCAAATTCTCACGTTGGCTTCTCAATACCCCCCTACTCCTCGTCCTCCCGGCTATCGAGCCCCCAACACCCCGTCTAGCATAGAGTTTCATCACTCTTATGCTAACGGGTCTGGACCGTCATATTTTACTCAACCCATTTTTTTTCTGACACCCGAACAGACAGCTCATAGCTTTGATCCATCATTTATCCTTAATCCGGGCCAAGTCCTCAATGCTCCTCCTACTTTACAAGAGTCCATGGACGTAACTCCTCCTACCCCTTGGTTAAATTCCCCACACTTACTACCGTCAAACATGTTTGGCTCAAGGGATAGACCATCCATGAGGGATAATCCTATTTTCTGTACGTCCTCTCATGTAACCTACAGAAGACCCCCACCACAAATCGGCACCTTTGGCATCATGAGCCAAAACACTTTACCTCATATTATTAGCACGGGAAGAACACCTTATAATACCGTTGGATTATCCACTCCGTTCAGAGGCACCACCACGGCAACCATCTTTACTATTTCGGGAGGGAAACCTTCTACAAGCGCTGGTAACCCCAATAACCAAACCCCTCCCACAGGACCATCCAACCCACAAATTGGGGACAATCCCTTGGTGCCTCTCAGGTCGGAGCCACTGGCACCTTTGTACTGCCATCCCAAACAACAGCATCTTCTCAGTTCGATATGTATCCACCTAGCAGCGGACAACATTTCACTGGTTTTCCAACCGGGCCTAACTTTCAGAATTCCGCGTCAGGCACCTTTCCTTCTTGGGGAACCCAAATCCCACAGAGTGGGGGGTACTCTCTATTCGGAAACTGGAATCCAGTTGGGGGGCCATCTAATCAATCTTTCACTCCTCCCTTGAATTCTAGTTTTTCTTACCCTTCAACTGGCAACACTCGATGGAACCCATCCTTTCAACCTCCACCTCTTTGTCAAGGCGGAACTCAAATTCCATGGACACCAGTTGCCCAGCCACCCCCCAACACTGGTATGGGAAATCCTCCACCCAATCCAAGTGGCGGTAGTATTCCTGGGACCCAAAAACCCCAAGGAAACATCCCCCAACTAGGAACAGGTAACATCCCTGGGACACAACAACCCCAGGTTAATATACCGGTCATCCCCACTTAGAAAAACGTCCAACAACCTATTACCAATATGATTCCGAATCAAACTAACCCTCGGATTCCGAACACACAATAGGTTAACCCGACGGGCTACTACCCTCCAAACTTCCAACAGTATTCTACGGGAAACATGTATGGATACAACACACAGTCGTTTGCTATGCACGGCTCAATGGGTATCCCTACACCGTATAATTACTACTCTTTCTCGCAGCCCAACCATCAACTTCCCTTTTTGGCCACATTAGACCTGCCCGATTTGTCACGACTCATTAACGATCCCATTTGGCATGAACCACATTGGCCACCAATTCCAGCCAAACTACCATCGGACATCCCAAAGTTCGACATGAAACTCGGTGAATATCCAAAGAACCATGTCATGACCTTCCATCTCTGGTGTTCATCAAACTCATTGATGGACGACTCCATTCATTTATGGCTCTTCCAGCGTACCCTTACCGACACAACAGCAAAATGGTACATCGAGCTGCCACAACACTCCTTTCATGACTTCAATACCCTAGCCATGCAATTTATGACACATTTCCAACTTCCTATCAGATACAAAACTGGAACAGAATTGCTAACTTCACTACGGCAAACCACTTCCACGCATATCTCAGATCACATTCATGAGTGGCGTCGACACTGTAGGTTGATTAAGGAACCTATTCCCGATCAATTACTGGTTGATTGGTTTACCAAATCATTTTTGCCTCCCATTGCCAGGGATATTGCCATGCGTGGACCGGTTACATAGGAACAAGCGATTTCTTGCACTCAGTATATGGATTTAGTAAACACTCAATCTGGAACCCTATACAAGCTTATTCCCCATGCCACCCGTGCTACCACTGATTCAACAAAACCTGCTACTAAACCGCCCTTCAACGGCATCATTAGTTTAGTTAAGACACAACCTGCTACCCAATCTAGTGGGAAACAACATATCGTTTCCCCCTCTACCTCGCAGGCTGCTTCCAAAACTTCCACCTCTCCTGCTCCATCCTCTAAAGTGAACACAGTTCAATCCACGTCACAACCATCTGGAGGAAAGAAGAAGAAAAACCGTGGGAAATCCAAAAATTCTTCTAACCAACAGGAGAATCCCAAGCCACCACCAACTAACAATGATCCCAAACCATGTCGGAAAGCAAAGTTCCCCTGCCTCATATGCCAGGAAGACCACTACACACGTGACTATCCTTACAAGGACGAAGTCAACAAGTTCATCAAAGGTTCTTCCCGCCCAGTAGTGTTAACCGATCCTTTCCCTCACCAACAATAGCAAATGGTTGCCCATGATTCCTCGCAAGGGGGAAACCAAAACAACCCATCCCACGCAGAATCATCCGCAAATCGTGAAATCCTCATGACGAGTAACGAGGACATCAATATATCCACTCGTTCAAGGACATATGAAATCCCTCTGAGTTCGAACAAACCAGAGACAAGCATGAGCAAGTCTCCTTTGGAAGATCCTTCTTCTATGCCTCCCCCTAATGGCCATCTCCACATCAAGAGACCACTTACTGATATAGTGCTGTGCCCACCCAAGGGCACTATCTGAAAGGCGACATTCAACCCTAACACACAAGCAACCCAACATTATAACATTGTTGAAGATCTAGTTCAAGCACCATGCGCCATGTCAACTCTCGAGGTTCTCCAACATTGCCCTATGCAACGTAGAGCCTTACTTTCAGCACTGGGGGCAGTAGATCCGGATACTTCGAACATGATTATGTTCAACTTGGAACACGTTAAACCTCGACTTTCTCACCAGTTAGCCTTCCAGGTCCATACAAAGATCCGTGGCAATACCATCCATCGCATTGTTTTGGATGAAGGCACTTCCACGTCTATCATGTCTTTGACTTGTTGGCGAGCCTTAGGCTCACCCGAAGTTACCACTTCTCCTACTACTCTTAGGGAATTTGACGGACACGACTTTCAACCCTACGGACTCATTCCTGCAATTGGCATTGAACTAGGGGGAAAAACTGTATCGATACACACTGAAGTCGTAGATGCACCACTGGACTATAATCTTTTACTCGGTCAAAACTGGTTTTATGCCATGGCCACCGTTGCATCCACACTCTTTCGATTAATACAATTTCCCCTTCACGGGAAGATTGTCACTGTAGATCAGTTAGATTTCTGTACTCCAGACGCTCATCCGATCTTTGCCAATACTGTTCCACTACTGAACCAATCTTAGTATCAGTTCCCAGACATTGGCATTGGTCTTATGAAAGATTCCTCCCTTATCGGAGTTTTCCCGGAGCTCAGATCCCCTGTTCAAACCGTCAACATGATCTCTTTCGGTATCACCCCCTATGAAGATTCTTGGGTGATACCGAGCCCCACAGAGATTGAACGCTGCGATGACTCTATGCCACTAAACAGTACTCTTGCGACTTATTAAGTGATCCAATCAGCCACAGATTGTGTCTATGTCACTACACAACATTCTGTGGCACTACTTTCGTCTGACGTTGGTTCATCCTCATCATGTGTGGATCCTATCACATTGATTTTTCCTTCTGACGAGTCAATCATAGAGGTTATTTGTGTTGATCAACCACCATGGGAATCTTTCCATCATCGGTCTTCTTTCCCTACGATCCGAGAAATCGAGTCAGACACCAAATCCAGCAGCCCACCCAAAAAGGTCAAACCCAAGTTTACCACCTCACTTGCTGATATATTTTCTGAGGGGAACTTGGCTAATCTTATGGAAACAACTGCTATTGACATTTCAGCTAAGCCTGGTGTCGTGGAAAATGTTCGCATAGGCAAGACATGCACTCCTACTGAAATGGAGTTCTACGCTCCCTACTTTAAAACTTTCTGCGATGTTTTTTCTTGGATTTATGAGGAAATGCCAAGCATAGACCCATCGATTGTGGTCCACGAGATCCAAACTTTTCCCGGCGTCTGACCTGTTCGGCAAAAACTCCGCCCTGTCCATCCCCGTAAGGTAGCAGCTATTAAAGCGGAAGTTGAAAAACTTTTGCGTGCTAGTTTCATTTACCCTGTCACGTTGACAGATTGGGTGTCCAACATCGTTCTCGTAGCCAAGAAACAGGGTATGATTAGAGTCTATGTTGATTACCGAGATTTGAAACAAGCTTGTCCAAAAGACAACTATCCAACTCCGTTCATTGACCAGATTATCGATAATTGTGCTGGGAGAATCATCTTTTCATTTATGGATGGCTTCTCAGGCTATAATCAGATTGAGATACACCCAATTGATTAGCATAAGACAGCCTTCATCTGCCCATGGGGAACCTTTGCATTTCGAAAGTTACCTTTTGGCCTAAAAAATGACGGGGCAACTTTCCAACGAGCGATGTCTTACGCGTTTCATGATATCAAACATATTGTAGACCCATATCTTGATGATCTTCCCGCTCATTCAAAAACCTGGGAAGACCATCCGGCCCATTTGACTGCCATCTTCGAAAGGTGCCGACGCTACAATATTCGTTTGAATCCACACAAATGCATTTTTTGTGTTGAAGCTGGACAACTGTTAGGCTTCATAGTCTCCAAGGATGGTATCCATCTTGACCCTGCGAAGGTAGAAGCCATCTTAGCTCTGTCGTCCCCCACCAACATGCCAGAACTTCAAAGTTTGCAGGGGCACGCAAACTTTCTACGCCATTTCGTATGTAGTTTTGCCGAGATTACTAAGGGCTACATGAAGCTCCTGAAAAAGAATGTTCCTTTCATTTGGGACGACGAAGCTCAGCAATCTTTTAACAATCTGAAAGCAGCCCTTACCAAAGACCCCGTAATTCAACCCTCGGATTACACAAGGGACTACATTTTATACCTTGCAGCTTCTACTTCCACCATAGCCATGGTGTTAGTTCAAGAAGATGTTAACGGCATAGAACATGTGGTGTATTATCTTAGTAAGAGTCTCCTTGACTCTGAAACTCGTTATTCACATGTTGAAAAACTGGCTCTGGCCACAATTTTCGTTGTTCAGAGATTTCGCCATTACATCTTACTCCGCTGGACCACTGTCATCGCAGATTTCAATCCAATGTACTACATCCTCACACGTCAAGTTCTTGGGGGCAAATACTCTCATTGGATTGTAGTTCTTCAAGAATTTGACTTGGAATTTGCTAAGGAAAAATCCAAGAAATCGTTGGTCTTCACTGAGCTAATTTGCACATTGCCCCGTGTTACTTAGCAACTGGAGCTCGTCGATTCTCTTCCTGATGAATCGTTGTTCCTCATTAGCACGTCTGATCCATGGTATGGGGATATCATACTTTATCTCCAAACCCAACGTTTCCGTCTCGACTTTAATCGTGACCAACGTTGACGTATTCGACACCACGCCAAGTATTACCTCATTATCAACGATACCCTCTACCGTTGTGGTGTTGATATTGTCCTCTGCCGTTGCCTAAATTTAGATGAGGCAGAACACATTCTTAATGACTGCCATGCTAGAGCATGTGGTGGTCATCTTTTATGGGATGGATGTTACAATTTAATATGCTAAGACAGAAAATAGCAGCATTACATTCCATTTCACAATAATAGCATATATAGGATCACTGAAGAAACAACAAGCATAGCATAAACACAAGAGACACAGATTTATCCTGGGAAACCCTCATGGGGTAGAAAACCCAGTAAAGCTTCCTCAATATAGATGACCAGCAATATACAAAGATGAAACCCTGAGACATGATCTCCTCCTCCATAAGTGCGCCTCTCTCAAGTGAGTGTGTGTGTCAAATGAGGAACACACCTCCTCTATTTATACACTACACTGACATATCTTTTACACAAGTACACGTAGGCTCGTATTTAACCAATGGGTTAAATACCCCACTACAACTGACTGGGCCGACCCCTCTAGGGTGGTCCAATAACCCTTTGACCCACATAACACATACAGGGCCGACCTCCACTAGGGAAGTCTAATAACCCAAGTTACCACATTCCGACGGAGGAATAAACATCTCCGGATATACAATAAGATCTTTACGGAGGAATGAAACATCTCCGGAATAATAAAGTACAATTATAATATTCTTTGAAGTTACAATATCTCAACACTCCCCCTTAACGAGAAGAATATTATAACAGCATCTGCACGAGCAAGGAGTCATCAACATCATACATGATACATCTATAAATCATTGGAAGCTTTCTCAACATCATCAGTAACTCAACCAGTTACTGGAACATCTTCAATACTGGAACATCAACATCTTCAGTACCGAGTCTTCATCTTCTGCAGCACACGAATAGCTACATCATCATCACATGATCATCAGCATCATCATCACATGATCATCAGCATCGTAATCACATGATCATCAGGATCATCATCACACGATCATCGGCATCGTCATCACATGATCATCAGCATCGTCATTACACGATCATCAGCATCGTCATCACACAATCATCAGCATCGTCATCACACGATCATCAACATCGTCATCACACGATCATCAGCATCGTCATCACACGATCATCAGCATCGTCATCACATGATCAGTAGCATCGTCATCAATACACATGATCCTTCCTTTCAGATTTACTGGATCAATTTCATCACAATCATATTTAAGACTATCCTTCCTTTCAGAATTACTAGATTTACTGTCTAAGGATGATTAGTCCAACCACAATCATATTTAAGACTATCCTTCCTTTCGGAATTACTGGATTTACTGTCTAAGGATGATTAGTCCAACCACAATCATATTTAAGACTATCCTTCCTTTCGGAATTACTGGATTTACTGTCTAAGGATGATTAGTCCAACCACAATCATATTTAAGACTATCCTTCCTTTCAGAATTACTGGATTTACTGTCTAAGGATGATTAATCCTACCACAATCATATTTAAGACTATCCTTCCTAGATTTACTGTCTAAGGATGATTAATCCTACCACAATCACATTTAAGACTATCCTTCATGGATTTACTTTCTAAGGATGATTAATCCAATCACAATCACATTTAAGACTATCCTTCCTGGATTTACTGTCTAAGGATGATTAATCCAATCACGTGCATTTTGAACCAAGCTCCAGGGACGATGCAGTCCTATCCTCTATTCTCGGAGACACCTGTCTATGGCTCACTTTAGAACTTGAGTTCAAGGATGATCCAATCCTCATCTATCCACCTAGGACTTTATTCTTGAAGACCTCACGTCTACGGCTCTCTTTAGGACTGAAATTCCAGGGATGATCCAATCCCCTCAAGACTACCAACGACTTCATTCTCGGAGACCTCACGTCTACGGCTCTCTTTAGGACTGAAAGTCCAGGGATGATCCAATCCCCTCAAGTCTACCAAGGACTTCATTCTCGGAGACCTCACGTCTACGGCTCTCTTTAGGACTGAAAGTCCAGGGATGATCCAATCCCCTCAAGTCCACCAAGGACTTCATTCTCGGAGACCTCACGTCTATAGCTCTCTTTAGGACTGAAAGTCCAGGGATGATCCAATCCCCTCAAGTCCACCAAGGACTTCATTCTCGGAGACCTCACGTCTACGGCTCTCTTTAGGACTGAAAGTCCAGGGATGATCCAATCCCCTCAAGTCCACCAAGGACTTCATTCTCGGAGACCTCACGTCTACGGCTCTCTTTAGTACTGAAAGTCCAGGGATGATCCAATCCCCTCAACTGTCCACTAAGGACTTCATTTTCAGAGACCTCACGTCTACGGCTCACTTTAGAACTTAAGTTCAAGGATGATCCAATCCTCATCTGTATTCACATCTATACAGGTACAAATGTCCAAGAGCATGTATCACATCAAAACATGTATACATTACTAATCAAAACATGTATACATCTAGCATGTATTCTCACTAATACATCTAACATCAAAGCATGTATACATCACATCAAAACATGTATATATCTAGCATGTATTCTCACTAATACATCTAACATCAAAACATGTATACATCACATCAAAACATGTATACATCTAGCATGTATTCTCACTAATACATCTAACATCAAAACATGTATACATCTAAAATAAAAGATATATAAGAGTTCTAAATCTAAATAATTGTAAGTAGCTAAGTACAACAAAATAAAATTTAAGGGACAGAATTGTTATCAAATACTATACTACTCCCCCTTTCGAGGAGGGTCCTTCTGGACTATACCAAGCTTGTCTCGGAAGTATTCAAACTTTACTCGAGACAAAGGTTTAGTCAGGATATCGGCAATCTGATCCTCAGTTCTTATATACTCGAGCTTGATAGCTCCTTTCTGCACCATGTCTCGTATATAGAATTAACGGATCTCAATGTGTTTTGACTTATCATGGAACACAGGATTTTCAGTCATCTTAATGCAGCTTTGATTATCCCACATAATCATAGTGGGATCCAATTCTAAGTCAAACACTCCATATAAAAGCTTCTGAAGCCATACTGCTTCACAGCTGGCAGAGCAGACAGCCATATATTCTACTTCAGCAGTACTGAGAGCCACTCTAGAATGTTTCTTGCTGAACCATGAGATCATGGCAGATTCAAGACTATAACATCCACCTGATGTACTCTTTCTATCTGAGACACTTCCTGCCCAATCAGAATCTGAGTAACCATGTAAACGGAGTTCATGACCTCCAAGATAATATAGATCAAAAATCTAATGTACCTTTTAGGTACCTTACTACATGCTTTGTAGCTATTAAGTGAACCTTTCTAGGTTCTACTAGATACTGACTTAGGGTATTTACAGCAAAGCATATATTTGGCCTAGTATTTGTTAAATACATCAATGACCCAATGAATTGTCTATATAGGGTTAGGTCCACTAAATACGATGAGTCATTAACTAACAACTTCAAGTTGGAGTCCATGGGAGTGGCCATGGCTTTATACTCCAACATATCAAATCTCTTTAGAAACTTCACAACATACTTACCTTGATTTAAAAGATTCCTTTTGGATCTTGCCATACTTCTAGACCTAAGAAGTAGTGCATTAATCCGAGATCTTTCATTTTCATTTCTGCAGCCATTTTCATGACCTGTTTCTCATTCCTTGTCAGAAAGAGATCATCGTCATACAATAATGGTATGATAGGTTCATCATCCACAACCTTAAGGTAAAGGTTAGGAACAGTTTTGCTTCTGGTAAAGCCCAAGCTTTGTCATGAAGTTGTCAATTGTCCATTATTCACACTCAACATTGAGTGATCTTCTGCATATCTATCTGTGCCATCTCTCGTTAGATGGGTCTACTAAAATGAGCCTCAAAATCATTCGAAGTCTATGGTGAGTTCCTTCTTGCATCCATGTCATATGTGTATAGAACCCATATTCAACCTTGTAGAAAAGGTTGAGATCCACATCACCTATGATGATCATTAAGCTCATCAATTGACTACCGATCCTGGGAACCCATACAGAACCTGATTACATTATTAAGAGAATGGTCTTATCTAGTCCCTTGGAGCAAAACATCTCATCATGATTCTCTTCCTCTTTCTAAGAGAATCTCTTAACCACAAGATTTCTATAGTGTGTTTGATTTGTAAATCTTTTGTTGAACATCCATCGCTTGTTCAGAGTTCATCATTCATCATGATCTTTCCTACAAATCAAAATTAAGTACATGATTAGTAATACTTCATAATCATCAAATCATATTGACATGATAACCTATTATGCATACAAATATCATTTACATAGTTATGCAACTATTTTGACCAATACTTTGGCACAACACTTTCCCATATCCTATATGCATACAGTGGCTATCTAGAATCCTTCCATCTCTACCAGAACATACTATTGAGAGTGTGCACAGCTCTCAATATGTCAGCAAAGAGGTTTCATTCTAGACAAGCAACAATGGAATGTTTGTCTAATTTACCAATCATATGCATATTAGTAGTATACTGTTCAATGCTTTATGAATGTTTACACTCAGCATGATATATCCTAGGAATACAAATATGCATACAAGCAATATCATTTACTATTTCTAATAACAACTCAAATACTTATCTTTTATGTTTGTGTGGTTTCTCCCGCTTGATCTTCTGTATGTCTTCTGAACTTCTATTCATTCTGTACCACTGTGCATGCTCAAGTGTACACTAGTGTCATCCTCATGATCTCATACACAAACATACATTTATTAGTATATTCTCAATATTATCAAAACATTCTAATTCTAAATAATCTTGAATATGTACAGTCATGGTCATTAGTATTCAGGGTTTCAAGGAAGTCTTCTTTTACTCATGCATATTCTTGTTTGATCTAGTATGCATAAACCCTTGATTACTAATCAATCATACCAAGTATACTTACACAAGGTAAGATTATAACATGACATAGGAAAAACATACCTGGATTAGTATACCTGCTTAGTTATGTACAACATACCTAAACAATCTCTTCAATGATTTAGAGATCCTGAGCTAGAACCTGCATGTCTTGTAGGTTAAACATAATATAACAAAGTCATACATACCTTGTGAGTCTTTGTCTTCATGTTGTCATGGTCATGGAACTTGATTTGTCTTTTGTGATGTACCTGTGTCTTGTTAGCAGACAAGATCAACCTTACACAACACCATAATGCATAAGTACAATCATATAGCCCTAATCAATGAATGTCTTCGATCATTCACATGCATTCATATTGTTACTAGGGTGATAAGACAATTAATAACATTAATCAAGATTGTACTAATAAATAACATGAAGACAAACACATTATGAACTTAATCAAGAATCAGATTTTAAGGCATACCTGAACCCCCTTAAGTCATACCTGTCGAGACCTTTTGTAGTCTTCTTATGTAAGGCCTTAGCCTCAACTCCCCCTGAAACTTGATCTGGAGCTTGATTAGGGTTTGCTAGAGAAACCCTAAAATTTCAATCTTTGACTTTCACACTTCTGAATGGATGGAAGAATGTGACTTGTTGAGCTGATCAACCTAGCATTCTTCAATTTTGAAATCTCCAAAATTTGACCCCTCAAAATTGCCTTCGAAACTTCTGGATCTTCTGGACAGGAACCTGAACTAGGGTTTGATGAAGCCCGGTCTTCTACCCAACCAAAAATTCGATCTTGGTCTCTAAATTTCAATTTTCCTGAGTAGCATTCAGCCGTGGACTCCGATTCCAAAAATTCTAACTTTCTCCGAAACCCTAAATTCCGGAAGCCATGAATAAAGGTGCTCCAAAAATAATTCTGTTTTTACAGAAATATGCACCTGATTGTTTCTGCTATAACTCTGAAATTTTTTCTCCACAAGGTCTGAAATTTTTTTTTGCAGTAGCCTGACCTGTCATATTTCCATCCTGACAGGTCTGACCTCAATTGGATTTTCTGAGAGAGAGTTATGCCATGTGTTGCAACGTGATCTGTTTATGGGATAAAACAGGAGAGCGAACTTGTACGGCGTGCCACGTGTCACTGTTTGAACTTCGGCCTTTGAAAACTTTTCTTGAGATAGATCGCCCTATTATCTTTCCATCTTGATAGGTCTGACCTCAATTGGACTCTCTGAGATAGATTTATGCCAAGTGTCTCAACGTGACCTGTTTATGGGATAAAACAGGAGAGCGAACTTGTACGGCGTGCCATGTGTCACTGGTTCACCTTCGGCCTCTGAAAAAGTGTCTTGAGATATTACAGTCTGTGTACTACCTGTCACTTTTTACGAAATTTCATTTGGAGCTTCCTAGCCTAAGTTATGACCTTTTTTCCAAGGTGACCTGATTTTGACTGAGATCTGGAAGAGGCAGAAACCCTAACTTGTACTGATCATAACTTATAAAGTACAATGAATCGGAGGGTGCCCTTTGGACACAAGGTATCTGGGGATGTTATCTTCGACCTGTAAACGTTTTAGACCCTGAACCTTCACATAAATAGATTTATAGAAAAAGTTCCCCGATGACTGGTTTTTGCTATGTAAAACCCTAACCTTCAAATTGTCGTAAGTAAAGCAAGTGTCGTAAGTGCCATACCTTGTCTTCCTTCAGGTTAGCTCTGATACCATGTTACAATTTAATATGCTAAGACAGAAAATAGCAGCATTACATTCCATTTCACAATAATAGCATATATAGGATCACTGAAGAAACAACAAGCATAGCATAAACACAAGAGACACCGATTTATCCTGGGAAACCCTCATGGGGTAGAAAACCCAGTAAAGCTTCCTCAATATAGATGACCAGCAATATACAAAGATGAAACCCTGAGACATGATCTCCTCCTCCATAAGTGCGCCTCTCTCAAGTGAGTGTGTGTGTCAAATGAGGAACACACCTCCTCTATTTATACACTACACTGACATATCTTTTACACAAGTACACGTAGGCTCGTATTTAACCAATGGGTTAAATACCCCACTACAACTGACTCGGCCGACCCCTCTAGGGTGGTCTAATAACCCTTTGACCCACATAACACATACAGGGCCGACCTCCACTAGGGAAGTCTAATAACCCGAGTTACCACATTCCGACGGAGGAATAAACATCTCCGGATATACAATAAGATCTTTACGGAGGAATGAAACATCTCCGGAATAATAAAGTACAATTATAATATTCTTTGAAGTTACAATATCTCAACAATGGATACGGCCCAGAAGATACTACGAGCAGGGTATTTTTGGCCCTCAATTTTCAAATATTGTATTGAAATGGTCAAGAAATGTCCACCCTGTCAATTCTTCTATGGTAAGAAACGCTCGCATCCTGCTCCACTCCATCCTGTTGTTGCCATCGGCCCCTTTGCAAAATGGGGCATCGATTTCATGCATTGTAAGCCTACTTTAGCTGGGGGGCATAGCTATGTCATAGTAGCTGTGGATTATTTCACGAAATGGTCTAAAGCAATGCCTACTTATGTAGAAGATGGAAAAATAGTAGCACACTTCATATTCAATCATATCATTCCCAGATTCGGAGTCCCACAGTCCATAGTGACCGATCATGGTTCCCACTTTAGGAATCATATGATCGAAGAATTGAGCACCAAGTTGGGTTTTTGTCACGAAAAATCAACCCCGTACTACCCACAGGCCAATGGCCAAGTCGAAGCCATCAACAAGGTTTTGAAACGCATGATCCAGCGGATTGTGGGTACCCAAAAGTCCAATTGGCACTCAGCCCTTTTTTCAGCACTGTGGGCATACCGTACCTTAGTAAAAAGTGCAACCGGGTTCACACCATTCCAACTGGTGTACAGCCTGGAGGCCATTTTGTCGATTGAATGTGAGATCTCATCGCTCAAGATAGCCATAAAATTACTTCCTAATACTATATCTGAAGAAGAACAGTTTCTATACCTAGCCAAGCTATACGAAACCCGCCGAGACGTGGCTTTAGCTAATAAGCCCATCAAAAACATGTCAAAGCGCAGTATGATAAATCCATTCAACCTCGGATTTTCAACGAGGGTGACCTAGTACTCACATACGACCAAATGCACGATAAACTTGGAAAAGGAAAGCTAGAGTCTATGTGGTACAGCCCCTTCATTGTAAAGTGTGTATTAGAAAAAGGGAGTTGTCTAGAAGTGCTACGATTTCGCCCGGATTTTGTCTTTTCTGGTCAACGTTGGTTAGACCCTCCCTACTCGAGACTCGACCCTTTCTAGTGAACATAAACAACTCTTGTGGACGTCGTACCTGGTATGTCACGTCCAGATTCAATCCTACAGTGCAAGGACTATCGGTCATGATGTATGAGCCCATCTTTCTGACATATTGAGATTGAATGGGTCTGCCCTCCATTTATACAACATCATGAGGTTCACCGGCCAGCTAGTGGTAACATTAACTTATTTGAATTTTGAAAATTCAAATGCCCGGGCTCCACAGATTTTGAAATTTCAAATGCACGCTCTATGAATACCCTTTGAAATGCTTGTGCTCCCGATTTTAGCCAATGCATTCTGATGGAGAACAGCTCTAAGGAATCTCGTTCACGAAGTGGCTCTCTATGCTCAAGTGATGCCAACTAATTTACTAGATCCATTTTGCGTATGAGGATGGTTACATGAGATCGTAGAGAAGCAAATCGGAGATGGAGAATCCTCTCGATTCTGCGCCGATCTGGATATCCGCCTGGTGGAGCTGCCTTTCTCCATTGCTTCCCATGGTCTTCCTCTTTTGTTTCATGGAAGCCTCGGAGCATGTAGAACTCAATTTCGAGCGCCTCATCTGCCAGATCTCTCAAGAAAACAGTGGACGCCTACCTCTTTGCATCATCAGTGAGTACATGTTCTTGGGTTGGACACTGGACGTGGGGAATAGGTTGGGAATACCCAGGATTCACCCGACATGCCGCATGTTACTTTACAGCGATCTCAACTTCCGCAAATCATAAAAATGGCCACGGGATCCGATCCCTGGGTCTTGTTCCTCAATCGCCAGATATCACGCAATGTACGTAGTTGGGGATCGATATGTAATACGTTTGAAGAGCTGGAGCATAGTAGTCTCCAACACGTTCGAAGAGCTGGAGCATAGCAGTCTCCAACACATGAGAATATCCACCAGCAGACCGGTTTGGGAAGTCGGGCCGATCCTACTGTCTTCGTTGCTCTCTTCATCTCCTTCAAATAAAGAGCCCGATTCAGATTTTGTACTGTGGGGAAACTAGGCAGAGGAAAAATATGCAAGGGCATGGTTGGAGTGGTTCGATTCACAGGTGACCTCGACAATGCTCTACGTTTTGTTTGGAAGCTAGAATTTGATATCCTTGTCAAACATGAAGGAGCTGGCGCTGGGGCTTGAAACAAGCCAACAGCCTTTCATTTGGCTTGTCAGGCCACCCGTGGAGGCTCCAGTGAATTCAAAGTTCTCGGTAGAGTTTTTACCCGAGGGATTCGAAGAGCGAGTGAAGGAAAATAATCTAGGTTTGCTTCTCAAAAAATGGGTGCCTCAACTGCTGATTCTATGCCATCCTTCGACCAGAGGTTTCCTCAGTCATTGTGGATGGAATTTGGTGCTGGAAATCCTGAGCCAAGGGGTGCACATCATTGGGTGGCCCATGTCAGCTGACCAGTTCATGAATTCGAAGGCATTGGAGGAGGAAGTGGGGGTGTGCTCTGAGATGTGGAGAGGAAAAGACAGAAATCTGAAACGGGAGACGGTGGCGAGGAGAGTGAGGATGGTGATGAGGGAAGAGAAAGGTAATCGACTGAGACAAAGATCCATGGAGATGAGAGAAGCCACCATGAAAGCAGTGAGTGAAAATGAAGATGGATGGAAGAAAGGGTCATCTGTCTGTGATATGGATGACATGATCAGAGAGCTTACAACAACATACCAAGCTTAGATTTATGTTGTGCATCACACCTATCTTCCTCCTTCAGTCCCAAATTTGCATTTTTGCAGAGATTGAACCGTGAGATTATATTCCTTGAAAATAATATATGGTATGGAATTACTCCTAAGGCCCTATGGACAGTGTGAGTCTGTGACCCATCTGTTGGGTTGGTTCCAAACTAAGTATGTCAAAATTTTACCCTGATAAAGGATAACTGAAATGTTTCAGTTAATGTGATCTACATGTTCCCATATGTGTAATGAAAGTGTTGTTTAATGAGGGTTAATTATCTTTTTTTAGAGTAGTGAAAGTGGTGCTAGCTTACCGTTCTGCTTGTTACGCCGGAATTTAGTGAAAGCATATTCAAAATTGGTTTTCGTGAAACAATATAAGCTTATTTAAAATGATTTTGTTTTTGTTTTAATGATAATGATTTATAATTATAAAAAAATAATATTTAAAAAAAAATAATGAATAAGATTAATGAAAATTTTATTATAATGTTTTGAAAAAAATTATTAAATAATTTGATTTTTTAATATTTTTATTAAAAATATTTTAAAAATATATTTATGATTGGATATTTAATATATAAATACAAAAGAACTAATATAAAAGATAAAGAGCTTAACATTATTTGTAGTTTGAATAAAAGTTACAATAGGATAATATAAATGGGGTTAATGTGACCAAGTTTTTGGAGGAAGCAAATGATGGTTTGGTTCTTTAGCAACAAATCTAGTGTGGCTTTGAGCTAGGATATATATAGGCTCCAAAATTGATGTAATCAATTATGATAGTGTGTTATATGCACTAGTGTATGGTGACTTGTTTTATTTCAAGGTATTTGGGAGCTTATTTATGGATCCAAATAGTGCACCATTATGATGTTGATGATGCATTCATAGGTTGTCAATGCAATGGAAAATGTAATAGGGTGAGAGCTTTGTATTCTGTTGTAAAAACTTATACTACTATAGGATCTTCATCGGCTCTATTATAGTCAACAACATATTGTGGACTTAATTGGGTTTCTTGCATTCTTCAATGAGTGAAATTATTCAATATTAACATTCTATGGCATAGTGCAATGATAGTATTTGGTTTATGTTTATGTTAGGGTTTATGATTTAGTTATTTTATATGCATTAACCTATTTTAAAGATTGTATTATACTTATAGTATACCATTGACAACACAACTAGTTTCATTTCCTAAATCATAATGTATACTACAACATCAAGTTAGTATGGTAAACCACAATGGTTTCCACTTCATTAGTTTTCACTTTGTTCCCTATCTCTAGAATATTAGGTTGAATGCCATCATCAAGAATAAAATGACACTAGTCAATGCATCCAACACTTGTTGATCCCAAATTTAGATCTTGCTTTTGCTTTGTGTGAACATTTCTACGATTACATGTCTATTAGAAATCTAATTTTATTTACTCAAATGCAACTAACCAAGAGAAGAGTTATGGGTAGTTGTAGAATAGTGAGTTGACACATTGTCCAATTTAAGATGGCATTGTCACATTGGGGTCAGAGAATCCCTTTTCTCCTACACCTAAACATGCCTTCATGATCATTTTGCAAAATTCCAAAATATTAGTTTGATATCCCTCACATTTTCCTTTGAGTTTAGGTTCTAAATATCTAGTGATGCCCACCCTAACTATTGTCATTATCACTATTCCTCTCATGCACATCCCTCCTTACAATGTCCATTTAGAGGGGAGAGAACACATGATAATGATGGAAAATTATGTATACCCTTCTATAATGTATGAATCCACAATCACTCTTGAAAAGTGTGCTCTTCATGGGTAGGAACACTTGCAACCTAGACCAACCAACTTTCAATAAGTTAAGGACAAGTTATTCATGGGTAGGAACACTTGCAACCTAGACTAACCAACTTTCAATAAGTTAAGGACACGTTATTGCAAGAATGAAGCAAGATGATGCACTAACCATCCACAACTCATCTAAACTCATGGCATACATAAGCCCACAACATTTGTTGGGTGAGTCTCTTATCGATTTTGATCATAATCTTAGAGAAATATTTAAAACAAATGGTGAACATATTCCTAAGGTTTAATGAATACAATGATTTCTCTATTATTTCCCACTTGTGCTCTCACTAATGGTAAAATGTTTAAAGTTCATCTCATATATTGAAGCACTAATATTGCTTCGAGGATTTTCAATTACAAGCTAATTAAAAATCTCCATAGGCATTGTGCAAATGGCTATTACAAGTCATGTTATCCAAGGATAATATACCTCTATCAATTATACCTCCATGTACATCATCAAAATGGCTATTACAACTCATGCTATCAAAGAAAAATATAATTCTTTCAAATGTACCTCCATGTACATTGTGCAAATCGCTATTACAACTCATTCTTTCCAAGGATAATATATGTCTTTCAATTGTACATTATGTAAATTACATACTATGGTACAAGCACTATTTACTTGAACTTCACAATTAAGTTTATTACAATGAAATTAAGTTTAAGTTGTGTCTTAAATGAGTTGTTATCTAACACATTAAAAGCCAGTTGTACATAGAAATAATAAAAGAAGTGAATGGTTTCCCTTACACAATTGAATGTAGGATAGGATTTATAATAACCATAATGTTTACAAACCAATTGAAGGTCTTTTAAACACAAACCTAATAGAATTATTCCATGCAAATTGATTTTTTTTGGAAACTCAACTCAAAGAAGATTTACCATGGCTAAGATACCATTCCTCGGATTTACTAAAAATAAAATAAAAAAGTTATAATGCCATAGATAAGGAGATTCAGCTATTGATCAACTATAACATATAAAACAAAATGTTTGACGTCATTTGGTGATCAACTATGACATACAAAAAACTTGAGTTAAATATTTTACACGAGTGTAAATAACATCAACTCAGAATGATATGAATTGGTGATCATAAGTGCAAGATATTAATGATGATCATAATGAGGTAAATAAGAAACCATGAGTGTTGATTGGAGAATCCAATCCTTCCTTGGGAGATCAAGTAGAAGATATGGATACAAGGATTCCCTCCTTGAGGGAGGTATTTGTACCTAAGCAATCTTTTAGTGGAACAAAGAGACTACACGAAATTGATACCTCTAATTCAAATAAGGAAAATTGCTTTCCTCTATGGGTTATAATATCTTGTTTTATAACTTACCATTAGATATTCATGTGAATTAGGCCTCTTATACAAGACAAAACCCAATTGGAGAGGGAAGCACACCACTTGAAACATGACTAAACCTTGAACAAAAGAGAAATAACAATAGATATGAAAAGGCCTAAAGGTTGGGAATGTTCAAAAGGTCTAACTACATGCTCACAATCCAACCATGCATCCAAATCGAAAGATGGAAAGGTGTAACTACATGCTCACACATCAAGTAAATACTTAACTAACTACTAGAAAGAAGGGGAATTCTCTTGTCACATCCCCATTCTTGACCCTTATGATATTTGGGCTATAATGTAAATATTGTATGCATATTTTGTATAATTCCTAGCGTGGAGCTCAAGGCCAAGGCCCCGCTAGTGAACGCTCGATCTTGAATAGGAAAGTATGTTGGTAATATTTAGCCCATGTGCTAGTGAGCCATGGGAATTGTAAATATGCATTTCAATATAAATACCCACAACTAGCTATGCAATGCAACAAGAGATGGGGGCATGATATTACAAGGAATTGGGAGGGAAATATTCAAACCCTTGAGCCAATCAAGCTAAGCCAAGTGTCAATGGGAGAACCCATCAACCATCAACTACCCATGTTGACTTTGGTGCCAAATCATTTATTTCTCCCAAGAGTTGGGTGAAGTAGTTAATGCCTTAGGGATTGGGGAGGTATGGCTATCCAAATTCGAGTATGGGCAAGCCACCCTCATGGAAAAATCACGTTTTTGCTTCTTGGGCAAGAAAACAACCAGGATTTGCTCCCTAAGCCATTACCCATGAAGGAGTTTTGCCTCTCTCACGTTTTTGGAACTGCCTGGGCGTTTTCCAGCCACATTTTTCTGGTTTCTCTGGGTCTTCTAGCTGGGGAGAGGGATTTTTTGTGTTGCAGACCTGTTGGGAGCTGCTTGGGCATTTTCTCCACTGATTTCTAGTGTTTTCCTTCCTTTTGTCATTGCTGGGAACTCGTTTTTGTATTACATACTTGTTGGGAAGGAGAGAGCACAATTTGGGGGTTTGTAGAGACCATTGCTGCTCTTTGAATGCCCATGGACATTTTCTGAAAATGAATTTGCTTTCCCTGGCTTGATTCTCCTTCTATCACTTTGTCTTGGTTGCCCAAGTTTTTCCCTCATACCCAACACTTGGGATTTTTTTGTTATGTGTATCCATGCCCAATTTTGAGTTGTTGTGTCTCAAGAAATGTTGGGGTTGAGATGGGTATCCATTGCTTTGGCCTCTAATGAGCTTGAGAGTCCCCTTTTTCCTTGTGGATATCATGCCCAGTTCGGGGGTGGTCTCTGAGTGCTGAAATAATACAGGCTAGGCAGAGACCTACAGTTGGGAGGAACGTTGCAGCGACATAGCTAGTTGTTGGGGACAACCTTACAATGAGATAAGTATATTCTATGTTTATATTCAATTCTGCAACATGTTAAATTGAATGGAAATTGTGAATTATGTGTGGATGGTGTTTATTCTGATGTGCATGTTTGTTTTAATTTGCATCTGCACACATATGTTTCCATGAATGTTATGAATGGGGTTGAATTTGTCTAAATTACCCAGTTTTGTACTCATGATCTCTTCGGTGCATTGGGTCCACGGGAGGGGATGTGACAACTCTCCAACTAAGAATTGGGAATTATTGTGGGTTCATTCTCCTTGGAGGGAATGTCATGGCTAATCATATAAGTTCCTTTTGATTACAAAACTAATGAGCAAGGAAAGTGGGTTTTGATGCCATTATTTGTTGGGACATGGGTAACAATGAAACCATTAAGAATTAAAAGCCATGCAATAAATTTTGTTTTTTGCAAGACATTAACAACCATTAGAAAGTTTTGCACAACCTTTATATGGACTTCATTATTACACAACCTTCAAAAATTTCCCAACGATGTGGGGACATATAATAGAAGAACACATGCTACAATTGTATTTATAAGATTGGTTAGCTTGCTTATGAGATTTGGGCTTCGTTGTCCCCTGAGGATGACCCCTAAGTAGGGATCGAAACATCTAGAAAAATAATCGGTCTATCCCATGGAAAATTTCAAGGATCTATAATTCTCTTAAAGTGTAGAAATCTTGGCAAATCTCACTAATCTTAAATTTCCAACCATAAAATGTTGGGCAATATTTTTCTAAAAATTCGAATTTCTAAAGGTTTTATATATTTTCTGGACAATTTTGGCGATTTTTAGAGTAATTTTTTTCCAATGGAATATAGGTGAATCAATTTAGAAAAAAATGGAAATTGGCGAATCTTTAATTTTTGGAAAAAAATGGTCAAAAATTATCCCATGGGCTAAATTTCGCCCCTAAAGGTTTCCCCGGACTATCCAAGCTAGATTGACATTGTCTCACTTTCAAGGTTAACAGTGTTAAATTATCCACTAGGTACTATTGTCATTGTTCTCTACTCCACCAATGTGACATAAGTTTCAAAGGAATGAGGCATAATTATTGAATTGTCTAATAGGTACTATTTACATGTTTCTTTCAATATTATGTTGGCTCTTGTTGTCTCCAATATTGTCCCCGGAAATTGGGGAAGGGGTCTCTCTAGCAACAATCTAGAAGTTTGTCTCCCTAATCTTTAACATCTGCAAATCATTGCTTTCTTTGAAATATTAATTGAATATTTTCTTGATGATACAACCATTCAACTACAGGGTCTGTGTATACTAGTCTAATGTTTTGTTGTCAATAGAAGAAATAATTAAAAATAAAGTCACCAAGGAAGTTTTGCAAGTTATTAATGTTATGTTTCAAGTTGTCAAGTATGAAGGAATTTGTGTTCATAAACTCTTATAAGTTCTTCTTTGTAAACATTCCTAGATTCCACTAATTATGATGGAGGTCATTTTTAATCTTCTCCTCCCATGAATATTGTTCTTGCCATTTGTATTTTTTTTCTTTAAAATTACAACATTGAATTTGGGACCAAATGTGTTCCTCCATAGAAAATGATAAAGATCCTACAATTTTTTTTATTATCACCAAGATTAGAATGTGCATGCATCAACCAAAGATATCACATTAGAGCCGTGTCAATGGATTGGAAAATATCTTATGAAATCAATTTTATTAGAAAAATGTTAGATATTATGGTTATATAAATTCAATTAAGTTGAATCCTTTGAATAATTACGGATGTTATTTCATTGGTTTTAATTTTTCTATATATCTTATATTTATATTTCATCCAGACAAAAGAGCTTGAAGTAGAGATCGACAATGTGATTAGGTCCCCAATACCCACTTATAAAACTAGGTACAATGTGATTGGGTCCCCAATACCCACTTATAAAACTAGGTACAATGTGATTGGGTCCCCAATACCCACTTATAAAACTATGTACAAAGTGATTGGGTCCCCAATACCCACTTATAAAACTATGTACAAAGTGATTGGGTCCCCAATACCCACTTATAAAACTAGGTATAGGTTTATGCTAAAGGTTTGATTAAAGCATTACATTTCTAGCTTGAAGTAATTCATTATAGATTTGGAAACCAATTTTTCTTAAATTGTGTAGATTACATATTGTATTTGATTGGAATTTTCACTATATATCATAACTTTCTAGTATAGAGATATATTAACATTATCTATCAAAACTTTTTAGTATAGGGATATAGAAACATTAAAAGGAAGTTTGAATAAAATGAAAAGTTACAAATGGATTTATATGCCTACTTATCTAGTGTTCGCTCCCATCTTTTATACTCTAAGGTGGATGGAGAATTTGGCTGCATACTAGGAGCAAAAAGGTACCAATAGAGGCAAAAGAATGGTCCATGGGAGGGACATGCAAATGTGGTGGTTTAATGTGATGAAGAATTATTATTGTATTTGTATCTCTACACATAAGAGGTTTCCCCCTCAAAGTGACAAGTGAACATTGCTCTTTCTTTTGCACTTCACTAATACGAGGGTTATTTCTCAAGTTCTATCCATTTATCTCTTGTGTTTTATGTTTAGATATGGTGTTCTATCAAATTCTATTATTTTTCTTCGTGATTCTAGGCTTAAGTACATTACATTCTTATTATAGGAACTAGGAGTTAAAATACAATCCCCTTACTTTATGATGGTGTCAATATTACCCTTAGAAGGAGGAGTAATATTTTGTCAATGTATTCAACATATATATTGAAAACAAGCCATATGGAAAGCAACATATTACTACACCACACAAGTATTGCAACTCAAGATAAGAGTGGGTGCCATGAAAAAATGAAATAGATTAAAACTAGTGAACTAGAAAATAATTTTTTCCAATGAACCATTATCCATTCCAAACTTGGTACAAAAGAAGGTAATAGAGAAGTTATGGAGAAATCTTGGTGGTAAAATGAGATGCAATCAATCTGAAATCAATCCAATGGTTACACATAAAAACATTACCTCCAAGACAAAGTCTCTATGCATAAAAAATGTTGATGTATATGTAACTTCGGAATGTATTTCATCTGTGTATTATATGTATATTTATTGTGCCCTTATAAGAGATGTGTTATTCCTCTATGAGGAAGTGTCGCCATGAGGATTGACAAGTGTCGCAAGTGTGTGTAGTTGCCGATGGGTTATTAGACCACCATATGGGGTTGGCCCTGATTAATATATAATATAATGTGGATGTATTTAAGTAGACAAGTCGGCCCCAGTAAGTCACTGGGCAAAAAGGTGAGTATAAATAGAGATAGGAGATCTCTATTTTACTCACTCGGAAAAGTAACTCACTCTCTCTCTGAAAAGTGGCGCACTAGTGAGGAGGAGGAGGATCATCTGCTAGGAGACTATCTCAATGTTATTTGGTTTTATTTTGGTTGAACCATTGCTCTCTCTATCTCTGAGGAAGTTGTGGGGTTTTTCACCTTAGGGTTTTCCCCACGGAAACTCTGTGTCTCTTGTCTCTATGCTTTTGATTCTTATGACGCTTGCGATGCTTGTCATATTATGATTGTCATGCATTGATATACTGTAGATGTTATTCTCTCAGCAAAGATCCTTTAGTATTGTGATTTAATACTCAAAATTTAACATGGTATCAGAGCTAAACTGAGAAGAAGACATTTTGCAGTGACGGAAGCTTGTGTTCCTTGTTTATTGGGTTTCTCTCCACATATTTTTGAAATTCAGTATAGTAGATTGGATCTACTCATCAAGGCGCATCTATCTGTCCAATCAGAATTCAATTCCGAGCATTTTCAGATTTGGCCCTAAAAATTAGGGTTTCCAGAAAAATAGGAATTTCTGGAAACTGAAGGAACAACTGGAAGCTCCTTGCAAAAATTGAAGGTTAGAGCTTTGGATCGAGATTTTTGGCTAAGTAGATCTCTAGGAAACTCAAACCCTAAGTCAGGGCTCTCTCCAGTGAACCCAGGAGGACAAAAAGGCAATTTTGAAGGGCAAGACTTTGCTGATCTCAATTTCTGAATGTACTAGGCTGATCAGCTCTCTAAGGCGCATCTTTCTATCCTTTTAGAATTTTGAAATTCACATTTTGAATTTTTAGGGTTTCTCTGACAAACCCTAATCCGGGACTAGATCCAGTTTTCAGCACTTCAAGTGGTAAGTCCTAAATCTTTTCTATTTCCATTTGAAGTACTCTTAAAGATGTCTCTCCACACCAAGCTTGAGGATAAGCTTGAAGGGGCTGATAACTTCCGAGCCTGGAAGTATAGGATTGGGTTAATCCTGGAAGAGAATGAGTTGGACTCATATGTGAAAGAAGACATACCTATCCCAGAGGATGAAGAAGCCAAGGCATTGCACAAGAAGAACTTGGTCAAGGCAAAGAGAATCATTGCTGATTGTATCAAAGACCATCTCATACCTCATGTGTCTTCTCTTAAGACACCCAAAGAGATGTTTGAATCTTTGACCAAGCTATTTGAAGGAAAGAACATAAATCGGAAGATGACCCTACGGAACCAATTGAAAGCAGTGAAGTTTCAGAATGGAGAAACCATTCAATCTTACTTTTCAAGGGTCTCCCAGATCAAGGAACAATTAGAAGCAGTAGATGAAATGGTGGAGAATGGTGAAGTGGTGATGACCACTCTAAATGGCCTATGCAGGTCATGGGATTCCTTTATTCAAGGAATTTGTGCAAGGAAGAAGTTGATCTCCTTCAACAGATTGAGGGAAGAATGCTCTCAAGAAGAAGCTAGGCTTATAGCTCGTGAGGAAAAGATGGGAGGAGAAGATCAAGCTCTTGCAGCTCACACCAAAAGAAGCAAAACCAAGAAGGATCACTCTCACCATAGAAGATCCCATCAAAAGAGTAAGAAGGACCTAAGATGCTTCACATGCAATGAGAAGGGTCACTTTGCTTCAGATTGTACCAAGAACAAAAGGGATAATAACAACAACTCCAGTAAGAAGAAGAAGGGCAGCAAAAGAAGGTTTCATGCTCATGCTGCCGAAGATGATGAACCTCCAAAGAAGAAGGCTAGGGAAGAAAGTAGTAGTGATGATGACTCATCAAGTGAAGAAGAATATGTTCTAATTTCTGCTCTTACAGGTACCATCTCCTATGAATGTAATGATTGGTTGATTGATAGTGGAGCTTCCAAACACATGATTGGGTTTAAGGAATCCTTTGTGAACCTATCTGAACATGAATCACCTCATAAGGTGAAACTTGGGGATGATTATCAATATCCAATCAAAGGAAGTGGTGAAGCCTCCTACAACCTAGATTCTGGAAAATCATTGAAGATGAAAGAAGTACTTTATGTACCTGGACTCAAGAAGAACTTACTCTCCATCTCTGCATTGGATGCAAAAGGTATGAGGGTTGCATTTGTGGATGGACAAGTCCTAATGTGGCCAAAGGGAAAGACCATAGATGATGCAGTAGTGATTGGAGAGCAAGAGGGAGGCTTGTATAAATTGAAGGGACAACCTGAACATGCCATAGTGCATGAATCCATGGAGCCAAGTGAACTTTGGCATAGAAGACTTGCTCATATGCACTATAGGGAACTTCCAATTGCAAGCAAGGCAGTAGAGGGTCTTCCTGAAATCAAGACCAAACATGAAGGTGTTTGCAAAGGATGTGCAAAGGTAAGAACATTAAGAAGGCTTTCCCAAGCAGTGAAAGCAAGGCAAAAGACATCCTGGAAATCATCCACTCAGATGTATGTGGCCCTATGTCTTCCAGTTCCCTGAGTGGGTATGTTTACTATGTATCATTTATTGATGACTTCTTCAGGAAGACTTGGGTATACTTCTTGAAGGGCAAAGATGAGGTGCTTGATAAATTTAAGGAATTCAAAACCTTGATGGAGAATCAAACTGACAAGAAAATCAAGACATTCAGATCTGACAATGGTGGAGAATTCACCTCAAGTGACTTCAAGAAGCTTTGCAGTGATTCAGGGATTAAGAGGGAGTTGGCTGCTCCTTATAATCCTCAACAAAATGGAGTTGCAGAAAGGAAGAACAGAACTATCATGGAAGCAGCAAGGGCAATGTTGCATGACCAGGATCTTCCTATGCATCTATGGGCAGAAGCAGCTAGAACAGCTGTATATGTGCAGAATAGAACACCCCACAAGATATTGGACAACAAGACACCAGAAGAGGTCTTTTCTGGTAAGAAACCTGAAGTCAGCCATCTTAGAATATTTGGTTGTCCAGTATATACTCATGTCCCAAAAGAGAATAGGACTAAACTAGATCCTTCAGGAAAGAAGGGCATCTTTGTGGGTTATAGTGAAAGCTCAAAGGCTTACAGAATATACTTTCCAGGGTTCATGAAGAATGATGTTTGGGATATTGTCCCAAGACCTAAAGAGAAGTTTGTTTTAACTTCAAAATGGATCTACAAAATCAAGCATGCTGCAGATGGCAGCGTGGAGAAGTACAAAGCAAGATTCGTAGCTCGAGGATTCTCTCAAAAAGAGGGAATAGATTATGAAGAAACCTTTGCACCTGTATCCAGCTACACTTCCATCAGAACAGTACTTGCCCTGGCTGCAGCAATGAAATGGAAAATACACCAGATGGATGTCAAGACTGCTTTCCTGAATGGTGTAGTAGAAGAGGAAGTATATGTGGAACAGCCACTCAGTTTTGAAACACATGACAAGGAATCATATGTATGCAAATTGAAGAAAGCCTTGTATGGCTTGAAGCAAGCTCCCAGAACCTGGTATGGTAGGATGGACAGTTTCCTATCTAGTTTGGGCTTTACCAAGAGTAAAGTAGATTCCAATCTTTACTACAAGGTTGAAGAAGGGAATCTAGTGATTCTACTCCTGTATGTGGATGACCTATTTGTGACAGGAGATGACAGACTGATTGCAGATACTAAGAGGAAGCTTGCAGCTGAATTTGATATGAAGGATTTGGGAATGATGCACTATTTCCTAGATATGGAGGTGTGGTAGAATGCAGGTGGGATCTTCCTTGGTCAAGGGAAGTACACAGTAGATATCCTGAAGAGATTCGGGATGATGGATTGCAAGGCCATGGTCACACCAATGGCATCGAATCTAAAGCTTCTATGTGATGCTTCATCTGAGCCAATTGATGTCTCTATGTATCGCCAGATGATTGGGTCCTTGATGTACCTGACGAACACGAGACCAAACATTTGCTTTGCTGTGAACACATTGAGCCAGTTCCTGATGGATACGAGGAGTGTTCACCTGGTTGTTGTAAAGCATGTTCTGAGGTACCTGAAGGGTACAGTAGATTATGGGCTCAAGTATGAAGCAAATCAAAAGTTTAACCTACAGGGTTATGTTGATTCAGATTGGGCTGGCAGTACTGCAGATAGGAAGAGCACATCTGGGTGCTACTTCAGTATGGGATCAGGTGTGATCTCTTGGTTTAGCAGGAAGCAGTCCTGTGTAGCACTGAGTACAGCTGAGGCAGAGTATGTTGCAGCCTGTTCAGCTAGTTGTGAGGCAGTATGGCTACGGAAGCTACTGTCTGAGTTATTTGATCTCCCGTTGGAAGCTACTGGTATCTTCTGTGATAACCATAGTTGTGTAAAGTTGTCCGAGAACCCAGTGTTTCATGATAGGTCGAAACACATAGAGATCAAATATCACTATATCAGGGATATGGTGCAGAGAGGAGCCGTGAAGCTCCTGTATGTTGCGACGGACGAGCAGATTGCAGATGTGCTGACGAAGCCACTAGCCAGGGTGAAGTTCGAGTACTTCAGAGAGAGGCTTGGCGTTCTTCAGATCGAGGACACTTCGAGGAAGAAGTGATGGACACATTTGCTGAAGCCATTCCAAGCATGTTGGAAGGAGGATCCTTCACATGGCTGTGGATGTAAGCGCTAGATGATGAGCATCAGGATGATGTTCTGGTTTTTACTTGATATGATCAGTTGGATCATTTTTATGTATGTATGTACGCATCATGTTGGATGCTGGATATGATCAGTTGGATCATTTTTATGTATGTACGCATCATGTTGGATGATGGATATGATCAGTTGGATCATTTTTATGTATGTATGTATGCATCATGTTGGATGCTGGATATGATCAGTTGGATCATGTGTATGTATTTTGTATATGCATCATGTTGGATGCTTGGACCATGTATCTGTATATGTATCAGGTGGATACATTGTATAATCAGGTGGATCATGTATGATGATATGTATCAGGTAGATACTTGGTATGCATCAGGTAGATGCATTGATGATCAGGTGGATCATGCAGCAGGATGTTGCAGTGATGATCAGGATGATCATGGATGATGAGCTTTAGGATGTTGCTCCAGATGACATGTAGCAGGATGTTGCAGTGATGATGATCAGGATGATCATGAGTACATCAGGATGATGTATGGTGAGTATCAGGTTGATACTCTGTGGCCGTGGATCAGGTTGTGCAGATGAGCATGTCTGGGAGATCCTATAGGTCGGAGTTGTGTACCTGTAATAGCCTAGGATGCTCTTTTGAGACATTGCTCTAGGAGGACATGTAATTTGTACCCTAGGAGATTTCAGGTCGGAGTTGTGTACCCGTAACATCCTGAGATGCTCTTGCGAGGTTTTGTCCTATGGCATGTAATTTGTGCCCTGGGAGATTTCAGGTCGGAGTTGTGTACTCGTAACATCCTGAGATGCTCTTTCGAGGTTTTGCCATGACCACATGTAATTTGTGCCCTGGGAGATTTCAGGTCGGAGTTGTGTACCCGTAACATCCTGAGATGCTCTTGCTAGGTTTTGTGGTGACCACATGTAATTTGTGCCCTGGGAGATCCTTCAGGTTGGAGCTATGTACCCGTAACATCCTGGGATGCTCTTTCGAGGTTTTGTGGTGGGGTCACATGTAATAGCGCCCTGGGAGATCCTACAGGTCGGAGTTGTGTACCCGTAACATCCTGGGATGCTCTTTCGAGGTTTTGTGACGCACGTAATAAGTCCTGAGGATTCCACAGTATGGCCAGTGATGATGAAGACCTACAGGTGGTGGGCCTACATCCAGTATGAAAAAGGACTGGCTCTGTAGAACTTCCTATGACGAGTAGAGTCAGAGATTGGTTGAGATAGTAGCAGCAGTGACGATGCATCGATGACGGTGATCCAGAGAAGAAGACTTGTCTAGCATATCTGTGTCGAGAAATACCTTCCTAGTTAAGAGGGAGTGTTGATGTATATGTAACTTCGGAATGTATTTCATCTGTGTATTATATATATATTTATTGTACCCTTATAAGAGATGTGTTATTCCTCTATAAGGAAGTGTCGTCATGAGGATTGACAAGTGTTGCAAGTGTGTGTACTTGCCGATGGGTTATTAGACCACCATATGGGGTCGGCCCTGATTAATATATAAAATAATGTGGATGTATTTAAGTAGACAAGTCGGCCCCAGTAAGTCACTGGGAAAAAAGGTGAGTATAAATAGAGATAGGAGATCTCTATTTTACTCACTTGGAAAAGTAACTCACTCTCTCTCTGAAAAGTGGCGCACTAGTGAGGAGGAGGAGGATCATCTGCTAGGAGACTATCTCAATGTTATTTGGTTGTATTTTGGTTGAGCCATTGCTCTCTCTATCTCTGAGGAAGTTGTGGGGTTTTTCACCTTAGGGTTTTCCCCACGGAAACTCTGTGTCTCTTGTCTCTATGCTTTTGATTCTTGTGATGCTTGTGATGCTTGTCATATTATGATTGTCATGCATTGATATACTGTAGATGTTATTCTCTCAGCAAAGATCCTTTAGTATTGTGATTTAATACTCAAAATTTAACAAAAAACATATAATTTGTCATTTTATGTCCTCTCATCACCTGGTAATGGAATTAAGGAGATGCAAAAATATAAAAATGGTATCTAACATCCATGTGTATGTTGCAAAAACAAATAAATTGAGGATGAAGTGCATGTGATGCTAGAGTATTTAATATTTGAACTTGAGCACACGATAATTAAATAATCAATTTGGTATCATTGAGTATTTGAGTAGGTTACATAACTTGTTGAGTTTCCCAACAAAACAAATCCCTTATTTTAATGAGTTTTGAAACACCACTAAAAAATTATTACATTGCAAGTTGAGACAAATTATTACATGAAGTGCATGTGATGCTAGAGTATTTAATATTTGAACTTGAGCACACGATAATTAAATAATCAATTTGGTATCATTGAGTATTTGAGTAGGTTACATAACTTGTTTAGTTTCCCAACAAAACAAATCCCTTATTTTAATGAGTTTTGAAACACCACTAAAAAATTATTACATTGCAAGTTGATACATCTTTTAGCTAAATGAGATCAAAGTTATGAATATATACATTCCATTTATGGTTAGGATTTTGTGAGTGGGGTTTATGGAATTATATGGATAGAATATTTTGCATATCCTACAAGCTTATGGCCTTTCTTTTTATTGCAATTCAATAAAATACCAACAAAAAATAAATTTAGTCACACCAATTAAATATCAACAAATTAATTACGGCTCAAGGTTTTTTATGAGTGTGATAACTTGAATATTAAGTTTCCAAGCAAGTTAAAGCATATGCTCAATAGATTTCATTTTGGCTCAAGGTTTTCATTGAGGTGAGAGCCACTTTGCTTGAGTTTGCTACCTCAAGGTTTTCATAGAGGTGGCTAAGTGGGATTTTGCACATTTTTATTCTTTTTATAATGATCATAACATGAAAGATCAAATAATGAGTATGAAGATAAAAGGTGATTAGGACGTACTTTTTGCTAGATTTGTTATAAAAATGCATTTGAAAGCATTACATATATGTTGTAATCACCTTAGATTAATTGGTGAGTAATCTTGGATTTGATCATTAGATAGTTCTTAGGGAAATTCTCGTGACATATATATAAAGTGTGTTGTGTGGAAGTTTTGTAGCTAGTCATATGATGACTTTTATATTGATTTTGGAATAATTTCATAAGCACCTTTAAAAATAAATGTATGAATATAGAAATAAAATATAAACAATTTTTTTATGGATTTAAGTAATTATTGTAATATTTACATTTATAAAGTTCCATAAAAATAAAGTATATCAAAATACAATTTTCTATATTGTTAATTAAAAGTGTAAAGTTATCCTCCTAAAGAATCCATAACAAAACAATTGAAATACAATATCATTATAGTAATATTCATAAGTCCAATATGTGGAAAACAATGTATATTTATACTTGATGTTATACTTATTAACAAAATTGCATTAATAGAAAATAGAAAATCTCATTCATATGGAATATAACATTGTTTATGAATCACAAAATCTCTAAATTTAAAGCAAAATTTAGATTTACAATTTTGCCTAAACAAGTGGATGATTATTAATACATAATCACAAAATTCATAAATATAATTTTAATATTCTCTTGAATTGAATTAACTTTGAGGATTTTAATTATGCATTTAAAATGTTCTATAAAATTCCCTTTAATTTGACACGAGGGAGATATTTGTTTTATTTCATAAAGTTATAGATACTTTACATTTCACCTCATTACCTAATGCTATAAAAAGACATTGTGTCTCCTTGTAAAACTAAATTGATGAATCATACAATAGTTTTAGAGAAAAGACATTATATGTAAATAATATTAATTAGGGAAATTTTTAAAAAGTTAAGTCATTGTGATCCTAAACCTTGTCTCCTAAAACTAAATTGATGAATCATGCAATAGTTTTAGGAAAAAAAGGCGACGTTAAAACTAAATTGATGAATCATGCAATAGTTTTAGAAAGAAAAGAAAAGGCCACGTTAAAACTAAATTGATGAATCATGCAATAGTTTTAGAAAAAAAAGCCACGTTAAAACTAAATTGATGAATCATGCAATAGTTTTAGAAAAAAAAAACCTTGATGAATCATACGATAGTTTAAAAAAAAAAATCCATGTTAAAACTAAATTGATGAATCATGCAATAGTTTTAGAAAAAAAAAGCCACGTTCTTGACAAATTAGTGTGACCATAGACTTGAGCATGCACTTAACATAACTTTAAGCTTGTTTTTGAGAAAGACAAATTGTGTGCAAATAATATCTAAAAAACAAGACACATATGACTCAGTAGTACTTTGGATTCATACTTTTCTTGTATTGACGGACGACTATCCATGATTGAAAGCAAAAGATTTTAAAAGCAACCCTTCATGAAACGATCTGCGGCCTCGAGGAGTTTACAGGTTTCTGAGCTGTCTTCAGAGACCATATTTGATAGAAATCTCGTTCAGATAGAAACTGTGACCAACATTCTCAGAAATAAATACCCCCACTTCATGTCCAATGTTGTTCATGGCTTCGCAATACTCCATATCTGTATTAGGAATGAGGTCTCTGTCAGCAGCATGTGCAGAAACTTCAACTCCTTTAGCGGTGAAGCACAAGGTCCCATTGGGTTGGTGTTTGGTGATGGGATGATTTCTGGTGGTGATCCCCTCCAGCGCAGACAATTTCAAGAACTTACCAACCATTCTCCATCTCCGATTTGCTTCTCTACGATCTCACGTAACCATCCTCATACACAAAATGGATCTAGTAAATTAGTTGGCATCGCATGAGCGCAGAGAGCCACTGCGTGAACGAGATTCCACAGAGTTGTCCTCCATCGGAATGCAGCGGCTAAAATCGGGAGCACGAGCACTCCAAAGGGTATTCATAGAGCGCGCATTTGAAATTTCAAAATCTGTGGAGCCCGGGCATTTGAATTTTCAAAATTCAAATAAGTTGATGTTACCACTAGCTGGCCGGTGAACCTAGTGATGTTGTATAAATGGCAAGCAGACCCATTCAATCTCAATATGTTAGATGGCGGCGACATACCAGGTACGACGTCCACAGGAGTTGTTTATGCTCACCAAAAAGGGGCGAGTCTCAGGGAGGGAGGGTCTAACCAACGATGACCAGAAAAGACAAAATCCGGGTGAAATCGTAGCACTTCTAGATAACTCCTTAGAAAAAGGAGCCTATGAGTTGGTTGATTGTGATGGCATGCCATTGGCAAGGCCCCGCAACGGGCTATACCTAAAATGCTTTTATGCGTAGGATGATCCTGGGTAGAACATCTTTTGTACATAATGTACTTAGTTTTCTTTCAGTTTCTTCTTTTGTATCTGTGTGCATGGATTTTATTTCATGTATCATCACTTACTTTGACTTGCACTTTCATGTGCAGATGTCCACTTACTACGGTTTCGCCGACGATGCCAGTCGACACACCCAGAATCTTGCTTCTACAGCATGGGTTATCTATTCCCCTACCGGTGAGTTGGTAGCTTCAGGTGGCGCTTGTTTGGGTCCCGCAACCAATAATATTGCAAAGTATCATGCGGTCATTGGACTTTTAACTGAAGTAGCCTCCCTTGGGATTGATTCTTTTTCAGTCTTCTTAGATTCCCAACTCGTGGTGTCTCACTTAAACCGTGTTTACACCGTTCGTGATCCTGTGTTACTTCGTTTATTTCAAAGAGTACGCCTCTTGGAACGTTATTTTGATTACATTTCATATCAACACGTACCAAGAGAATTCAATTATGTAGCTAACTCATTAGCTAACTACATTTTGCATTGGCATCTAGCCCATACATAAAGTCACGTCATCAAGCATACATGCAAGTCATTGTAAATAAACATAAGTCATAGAAATAGATCCACGTGTATATATCATAAGAGTGTTTTCTGAATACATAGAAAAGTGTGTCCATAAGACAAAATTTGGGACTTTGTCCCATACAAAATTTTGGCCCTCAAGCCTACATATCGTGTATATGCCGCAAAAAGCAAAATGCTACTATCTAAGGAGATCTGGGAGATCTATCACGATCCTCCTCGGACCATGCGTGATGCTCATGATAGCAAACAATGGCTCTAGCCACCCTGCGAAGAAGCAGGCCTATACGCCTGGGTACACCCACAGTGTGCCACTAAAGATGAAGGGGAACGTCATCCACCCTCATGGCTGGGATCCCAAGAGTCAACCCCTGAAGGTTCCGCTCTATATCTCGGACCCCTACCACTTCCTGTTCTTCCTCCTCCTCTTCTTCCTCCGAAGCAGCCTCGTGCTCGATTCTCTCCGAGCGTAAAGGTGAATAACCTGCTGGTCTCCTTGGTCCGTGGTCTGTGACATACACATTTACATTTGTTAGGTCGTTTTCACACTTTCCAAAAAATAAAAAGCATATAATTCAAAAAAACAAAAAATTTGATGAAAGTCTTACCGGAGTTGTCCCAATCCTCATCGTCGGGAAGTGCCAAGTCTATGTCCTCACAATAGTCCACCCCCTCATACAGGTAGTCATCAATCATAATGATCTTCTCTTTGAGCCACGAGAAGAAGTCCTCACTAAAAGCTAAACACTGAGGCCCACCGAGCCTTCCCGCATACCCACTCCACCGACCCATCCTAGGCTCAGTGACTGGGCAAACATGCATGGCTATCTGTGGACGGAACAATGGTACCCTCTCCAGAAAAAAGGTGACTAGAATACTCCCATATCCAAATTGGCTGTTTTCCCCATTCCTACATTTGGTGATAGTTTCCCGGAGGTTAGATAGCACTCCCTCACACCAGTTGAATAGTGTCGGTGCCATGCACTCTATAGCAAGGTTCATTTGCGTCCGCGATGCTTGGTGGGGGCTAGTACTCCCTGCCACCTGAGTTATGGTGAATAGCACGATTCTCAAAGGAAGTTCGATAACATCCTCGATAACTACCTTACCACTCTTTTTTGTGGATCCCTGACGGCAATAGCAACCAATTAGTGCATTGGTACTTTCTTCAAAAGGGCGATAACCTGTCAGATTTGCCGTGGCCCCTCTCTTTGAAAGTCCGGTGATAAAGTAGATATCTTCAATAGTAATTTCTAAGGTGTGTTCTCCCACTTGGAAAGCTTGGATATCAGGGTCCCACATTTGTATGATATGAGTAAGGAGCTTTGCTTGTTTTCGAATACCCTTAGTTTTGAAAGATTTCAACAAACCGCATTCCTGTAGAGCCGATAAGGTGTTTTGGTCATTTTCGGCCAATAAATCATCATTCTCATGTTCCCTTTCTTTCCAATCCACCATTTTGCTTCAAGAAAGATGCAATCACTTGCAAAAGATCATGAGAAGCATTCATTAACTAAATGGTAGCTTGATCTCAGAAAAAATTTGAAGAAAAACCAATTTTTTCATCTTAATTTTTCGCCACTACTACACCTGGGAGATACTTTGCCACGCAGTAGTCTACACTACCATGCCCTAGTTTGACTCCACAAAGCGGTAGTTGCGAGCAGTACCGCGCTTCTAGACAAGCAGAGGGCGCGAAAGTTGCAGAAGTGAAAAGACCATTATAGCGCCTGCCCAAAAATTGGTTTTCCCTTAAAGAACTCAAGTTTTTTACCTATAAAATGAAAAAGGGGCTTGAGAGCTCTTACCTGGCATAGACGGCTGTTGAAACGGTGCTCTGGATCTCCCGATATGGCTTCTTGAAGTTTTGACCTCCAATGGATGAAATCTCCTCTTTGGGTAAATGACAAGGTGAATGGTAACTTTCTATATTTACACCTTGCTTATACAACTTTTTCACTCAATTTTTTACTCATTATTTTATCCAGTTAGGTTAAAACTCGTTTCATATTGCTAATATCTAGTTCCATGAGCTCTTTTTTGACAGGATTTCCTTGATATGTTCACACTGGCGTATATTTATCCGGTTGACCTTCATTTTTTGAGCCTACTTTATCTTTTTCGTGCTCTGGATTAAAACTTGAAAAAGATTCCAAGCGCTTTCATGCCCGAGTCGTGCTTCTTAAAACTCAAGAAAATGGTGTTGAGCTTAGTCGGCTTTACTCATGCTCGTAAAACGATGAGGAAAGTATCATTTCAGTTTTATTTTATTCTTTTTTCGGACTAGAGTGATTAAAAATTACAAAAAAGACCATCGGAGTTCTCTTTAAGCTCTTTTCAAACTCCCTCGTTTCGAAAAGATTGCCAAGTCACCTTGTCTCTTTCACACTTGTAAAAGTATTTGTAAGGTCGTCTATTCAGTGATAGGTTACCCCTTTTTCGGCCCGTCTAGACTATTTACAAGAAAGGCATACCTTAGTCGACTATTGATTGGGAGAGTTCTCTTGGCAATTTTTTTACACTTTTTCGGGACCGAGGGACTAAATTTACGAAAAAGTCCATTTTGGAGCCGTCTTTAAGTTTTTCAGGCTCTCTAAATGTGAAAAACTGCCGAGTTTTCCTTCTTTGGACTCGTTAAAATTTTACATCGAAGGACCCACTTTGGGATGAACCCCTCCTTTCTCAGGTTCGTAAAACATGTGAGATTGGACTCATCTATGAGATGAGCTATACCGAGCATCTGTTATCCTCTTCAAGCTTGCAAAACAACAAAGAGGTACTCGTCCATTATGTCGGGGGAAAATGGGAAACAAGTCAAGTTTGTTCGTGGCAGCTTGTCAGTCGTTACCTTTGAACATGAAATGCATCTGTCTCTTGTCTAACTACCAGGGTATTCATCTATTCTTGCCGAGTTGTAGTCATCACTTCGAGTCGTCTCCCTAGCCACAAGCCTATTCGTTCGGTGTCTATCCTTTGCCATTTATAATCCCCGCTACCAAATCTTGTTACATGCCGTTATATGTTCAAAGGGTTTCATTTGTGCCGAGTCATTCATTGTATCAGACCTCCGCTGTGTCAGTACATGTTCTATTATTCTATTGTTCCACACTATCTTTCGTCCCGATTTCATGTCGATGATGTGGGAATCATCATGGCCCACCTTCGACGAGTCTATTCCTGTTGACGCCAAATCACCATCTAGGAATTAGACTCAGGAATCAACCATTAGTACCTTGGTGCCTACATGCCTTAATGGTAGGCTTCCTCGTGTTCGACAGTAGGTTTACATCATTGACCTCTGATCGAATGATCTCTCGGATGCTCGACATCAACTCATTCATTCGCATTTCGTTGAGATGTACTACTGATACCTTGGGGATCATTCTCATCATTGATGATTTCTCTCGCATTTGTTAACAGTCCACATCATTGGCCGGTAATCAAATGGATTCTACCATGTTCGAATTCAACACCTTGTAATTGCATGGCTAGATTCGTATCACTTACGATTGGGTAGAAGACCCTGGATGCACCTGTATACTTTGATTACATCCAGGTTGCGATGGAGATGTCCTTTGTATTGTCATACAGATCCACATATGTATTGGTCATGGCTGTGTCATTATTACTTCATGGATCTACGCTTGTTCATAGTATCCATGATTTGTTTACAGTCTATATCATCTCCGTACTCATGGATCTGCATTGTATTGGTCGGCAGCCATGCTTTGAGTCAATTGTTTCCGAGCATGGGAATGCCTACCTCAGTCGTATACCTGACACTTTGTTTATGTTTCAGCTCCTTGTCGCTCTCCTCAATGCTATCTCCACACAGTATTGGTAAAGTCTTTCGGCCATCAGTTCCTTCTGACCTCACACTTTAGGGGGCATCTGTTATACATCAATATTTCACAGTGTCACACCCCAGTACTAAACACACTCCTGACGACACTTCCCCTACTGCCTAAAACACTCAGAAGAGAAAAATCATTATGGGCCCATGAAGGCAAAACCTCTCTGATCATGTGACAACTTTCTGAGACCATTTTCATCTTAACTACCCCCCCTTGCATACCTATCAAGGTGCGGTAGTCCGTACTACTGCATGGTGCTCTTCTCCCTGGGCGCGATACTACCGCGTTATGCCCAGGCTTAGGGGTGTGGTACTGCTATTTTTATCCTTTGACCATGGACCTTGGAATCCTATCTTCCATAGATTTGTTGGGATTATCACCCCTGATTCGATCCTAACTTACCCTCTCTGTTTAGCTGGTCTGATCCACTAAACACTCCCTATATCCACCTTCCTCTCCTTATGGTTAACTTCCCTAAGTGCTATAAAAGAGAGACTCTCCATGGCTCAAAGGGAGGACTTTTAGTGACATCAAACTTATGGTCTTGGCTGGTTCTGGAGATAGCTAGAGGAAGCAACATTTGGAGCTAGAAGCTGGCTTGGTCATCAAGCAACCTATGTAAGTTCTTCAAGTTGCAATAATAATAACTTGTCTTGTTTTCCCAAATGATGTATAATTGACATGCTTTCAATTACATCATTTGTTTCTATCATCAGATTTAGATTCTAATATTTAATTCAAGTTGCTAGGAGGTTCATATTGCTTGGTCTTTGTATTGATCTTTACAGGGTTACTCGCGAGGACCTTTGGATCAGGACAACGGATGTGACAAGCACTTGAATTTAAGGTGACTTCAATCTCTCTCTCTTCTTGGTTTTACAATCTTGAAATATCTATTTGAATCTAGGAATTCAAGGTAGCATTTGTTACCACTTTGTCTTAGTTTAAAGTCAATTCTAGTGTACTTTACTGTAAGAGGATTTCTACCTATCCGTAGGGAGAAATTCCTACAACAAGTGTTTATTCTGTAACTTTTTCATTTCACAACCATTTAAAAAAATATATATGCTGCACTATTAGTCACCGACCTCTACATGCTATAAAAAATCCAAGTCGAAATAACTGCATTAAGACCTTCAAACGCTGCACCCACATTTGGCGTACCATTCTCGAGGTTTGATCACTTACATAATAAAAATAAAAATAAAAATTAAACATTTAATTTTTTAAAAATAGTGTTGCACTAGTGCTGTGGGTTCTATACATGTCTACCAATTTTTGTAGCCCGAAACCATCATTTAGGCACTGAAAGGCTGCACCCAAAAAAACATATACCTTATCATTTTCCTAAAAAATAAAAAGTGACTGTTAGAAAAAATGAAATTTGACATAGTTATGTAAATTTTCAATGCTTAAAACTTATACATTCGGAAACGTGACTCAATTTCCTACATTTCATCTTTTTTACTCGATGCAAGATATCTTGTGTAAGTATCTCAAAAAAACCAATTAAGTTGAGGGATGCCTTATTTTTCAGTTTTCTATTGCATCTAACGTGCCAAAAGTGACCCTCATTAGCTTGCACATGCCCTAAAGTAAACATACAAGTGCATAAACATAAACATACTTGATAAATATAAATGCCCATAAACATAAATAACATACACACATCGTATATCCATGAAGAAAAAATATGATACGAAACAGTCCTTCAAGTATATAAAAAAGTACATTTGTATATATTTATAAATTAAGAAAAAGTCCTAGTGGGATCTATGGTCATATCCATTTCCAATACCACCTACACCATGCCCCTAGTGATAGGGTGACATACGATAAAAAATAAATGGTGTATAAAGATGGGGACTGCAAAAATAAAATTTTGAACTCTGTAAGTTAGATAGATTTCAGTACTTCAAAGTAGGTAGATGACATCGTTTTAAAATTTTAAGTCGATGGATTAACTTACTTGACTTCAGTCCATGGCGACATTGTCCAAATCCTACTATGTGACAACTCTAGGATGATGCTCAGTCAATGGGTCCTCACCAGGGTATTTTTTAAGGATTATAAAACTATACTTATGTATAGTATTCTAGGCGATTATTTTGGATTGAAAAAAACATATATATAGATTGGTAGGTGAATATTAAATATGAAACATACAATTTTTACTGAAAATCATAAAATTTGGCGAATATTATGATAACAAAACATATTTTATGAAAATATAGGCAATATTAGAGTCTAAAAATTACCAAATAGCAAATTTATTTTTTGAAAAAAAACCCCAAAAATAGCCAATTGGCGAAATTTCGCCCCTAAAAATTTCCTTGGTCCTCTCGAGGGCAATGTAGAATCAACCCTTCCCACTCCTCTGTGAGCATTAATGTAGTATCGAATCCCAGCTGTACTTGAGCCTTTATATGGTGACATCATGCATGTAATCAGTAAAAGAATAATAAATGAACATTATAAATTAAACATCAACTTGAATTCTTTATTGCATTGCAACATAAGTTATAGTACCTCGTCGACTAGTGGTTAATGTTCGGAACTCGAGGGAGAATACATCTCCTTCTCCTATGTAATCTCATTTCCTCTACCTTGTACAATTTAAGCAAGGGACAAGAAGAAAGTTACGATAAAATAATTGCAATTATAGGCATGTGTGTAACTGACAAAGTTATTACAAGGGAACTAGCATGAGTACCATGGAGACATCACCAGGGACAAAGGTTGGACACTCAACCAATGGGGAAGTGGAATTGAGAGAATCCATAAAGGTGGTCCTCTGCATGGAGAAACAAAAAAAAATCAGTGTTACTCAATTGAATATTTTTTATGTACATGTTTTAAAGAAGATTATTTAATGATGTATAATGAAGAAAGCTTAAGACATAAATATACATGTTTTACCGATGATGGCCTACATCCATTATACAAATGATAGTATGCATCTCTAGAACTCATAGCATACATAAGTAGTGTCTCATGGTTATGCACCAAAATAATCGACTCATCCACCCATGATAATTTAGGATTTATAGGATTAGGGCATGGTCTAGACCTATCCTCATGCATGGCCACTATAGCACTCTTCAATGCAATGCGCATGGAACCTACCATCTAATCCCATGTCTCAACTCAAAGCTATGATGGCTTAAGAACATCATCTGATAGAATAACACTCCAACTAGGAATGGGAACTAGTCGAGGAGGTGGTGGTACAACAATAAGGACTCTACAAGCCCTAGAATGCTCATAATTGTGTCCCCTCCTGATGCCATAAAAATGTGACAACATACTGGTGTAATCGAGATGCATGTGTAGCACAAAATCTACGTACACTTGTTTGGAAAAGTAAAATGAGACCCGGTCATGGTGGGGGAATATAACCCATGCTCCAATTAACCTATTGTAAATGTGATGCGCTATATCCTCAAGCCTAAAATCTCACAATCAAAGCGGTTTTCCGGGATCACGACCAGGAGGAATGTCAAAAAAAGTGCCCTTGTCATTTTTCCTCTTGTTACAACTTTCATAGCCTCCCATTTGCCAAGACCAAATACTTGTTCTCTGCTCTTTTGTAAATCAGTTTTCCAGATGTCACTAAGCGGCATTTCCTTCTCGTGGACCTCCAACAATCCATTGATTGCATTGATCATCTTGTTGATCAACTATCTGCATGGGAAATCGGGGCACATGCCCCTTAACTAGGTGCACATCCAATCACATTACAATGTGATGTCCTCGATCATTATCCTCATTATCTCATCCTCCGATGGAGGTGGAGAATTAGAATCAACATGTAATAAACATATAAAAATATATATCAGTCAAAGTACAAAATACCGATACAAAATAAAGTTACGAGTAGTTGAAGAAGATATAAATATTAATTTAATTTACCTTTGTGATTGTCACCTACCCAATTTCTGAAAATATTATTTTATTTTGCAAAATACTTTATGTTAAATTTTAATTTCAAAGTTTTGAAATTATGACCAAGTTTGGCCAAGGATGAATGTAATTACTGATTATTATTAATTAAATAAATTTAGTAGGAGACAAACACCCAATGGGACTGTTAAAAAAGTGTTCACTGACCCACTAGAGAGGAATGGAGGTTGTTGGAAGGTATGGGACAGATGACAGCAATTGCATTACACCACTAGCTGTTGGTTATGGGACAACTACCACTAATAAAGTGGCATTATCCCCCAGGTGGTGGGAGTGGGCAGGCAACTCATTTAATGACCAAGTAACAACTGAAAAGGCCTAGGCATCCTACATAAGGCAAATTCGAATTGAGCAGGCATCTCTTACTTGATATTTCTGCAGAAATATTCCTCATGTGTTTCAGGTGATCACTGAGATATTCGAATAGGGAGGCTAGTTGTGAGTGCAATCATAAGTCTGCATACTATTTTGCTGAGAAGATCCAGAGATATTGGTGCAAGTTATTGAACTGCTAACTCTCGAAGATACTACAAGTTAAGTGCTACTGAAAGTGGAGATCCCAGATTCCTAAGTCTCTTCCTCCTGGTGGTTCAGTGAACAGGCTCGAGTGTCCTAGGGCAGGTACTTGACTGTCTACAGGAATTGGTTGGGTGGAACAGTCTTCTTGGGTTGTTTGTTTCCCTAAAGAATTATTCCAGGTTTCATTGCTTTCTATTTTATTTCATTTATTAACTATGTTTAGTAAAAATTGTTAATCTTTGTTTGAAGAAAAATTGTGTTCAAATTTGTTTAAAAGACTGCATGTTAAAGTTTCAATGATGACTTGAATTGATAAACCATTATCTACATTTTTCCGCATATTGTTTTAAGAATCGTACTCTAGTATAGATAAGCAAATTAAGAATAGATGAGAAGATAGGCACAGTGCCATTGATTCGAAAAATAAGTACAGAGATTGATTTATGTTTTCATCATTCTGCCCTATATTTATCAATAGTAGAAATGACTGTGTAAAATCTAGAATGTCATGAATTATTGCATTGTTTCGCAATATATATATATTGTGAGGTTTGTTTATCCTATTACATTACATAGTAAACAAATGTAAATTGAAATATGATATTTTTATATCTTAGCTTCAAATAAACAGTATTACTATCATCATTTATATGCTGTAAATGCAAACAAATCACACAGTCATTTTTTTTATCACACACTATATTTTTCATCACATCATTCACTATTAGAATTTTCATATTTAAAATCGTTTCAGTAATTTCCAGAACCGTTGACAAAAATAACATAATTTCTATTCTATTTTCTAATCATTGTATCGTATTTCACTTCTTTTAATTATAAACTGTACATAGATTTCAAGAATAGCTTCGTATTATTCTCAAAACCCTAGGTTTTTACTTTCCAAAACTGTTACAACAACCGACGGATTTACAAAACGAAATTACTTATTCATGTTCAAAAGTTGCAGAATGAAAACCATTCGTGCAAACATTAACGAAATTCTATAGTGGGCTTAGCCCGTCACCTTTCTTACATTTCAAAAACAAAAACCTACTTTATCATATTCATGATCTACACAGACTCTCAAACACAGTTTTCTTTTGCACACAGTAGTACATACGACAGATACCTTTTAACTCTTAGAAAACAAATCTTTTAGTATCAAGTTAAATAACTTTTTATAATTGCTGAGAAACAGAGGTTTATCCACAAGCTAGATGAGCTTTGGCTCACTTCCTTCCACATAAATATAAGTCAACAGGTGGTGGATTCAAATGTTTAACCAATACAAATTCCATTTTCAAAATGAGAAATCAATGATTCTCAAAAATGGGTTTTACATTTCGATTCCAAAACTAAAACGCACAGGGTTCATCCTTTCCCTTACATTTTAAAAACAAGTTCGATAAACCCTTAGTGTCAACGAAGCTAAGTAGCCGTGAAAACTATTAACCAGACGAGGGTTTTACCCTTACACATCAACACAAAAAGATCATTAAGAAAATCTACAAATCATCAAAACGCTGAATAGTGATGGAACCTCGTTCCTCACCGCATTGGAAAACACAACCAAGATGATAGGCACCTACAGGGTTTTAGACTCGAAGCTTACCTAGCATTGGAGGTTTGTGATCCTATCCAAAACCATGCACCAAGTCGACTTCAGAACCAGCACCTGCAACATATTTTCATTCCAAAAGTTAGGACGAGAAATAGTTTTTTATTTTCTCAAAGGTGTGTTATAATTTCGAAGAGTGTCAATGAAGGCTTACTTACAGCAGTGGTCGAGCTCCATGCTCCTTTCTTCTTTGACTAACTCCATGGTGGTTAAGAGTCGAGAAACTTCTCAAACATAAGTGTTCTCTCCAAAAAAAAAAGAACCCAGTGAAATTTACAAAGTTACACTTGATAGTTTCCCAATCCCTGTTGAGAGACACTGCAATTTTTATACAAACTATGGCAAGAATCACCAAACAGAATCCTACAAACTTTAAACTCAACGGCGATGCAAAACCAAATGCAACAACCTATCACCCGCCATGGTAGAGAAGCAAACCTGCAACCATCCTCTAAATCTACAGGTTGCGAGGTCGAATCCTCTCGCTTTCATCTCTAACCCTAGTTTTCGACAGCCTGTTGGCCCTCATGACCGAAACAATAGCAAAACAGTAAACACATTTCAACTCTTTACGTGACACAACGCTAGGGTTAAGATCCAACGATTAGGATCAACATGGATCAATGACTGTAAGATTTCCAATGAAATTGCATTGGGGTAAAACAACTCTTGCATTCATTACTCATTCATTGCCGTAGCACGACTGTGCTAGGTCCTGCACATGGTGGATAGTGAGATGGCCAACTCGTCATTTTATCAAAGGCAAGGTCTAAGTAACAACCATTACAGTCACGCTTTCCCTCGAGATACATTACGTGGAAGTATGGTTTATCCCCGTCACCACAACTATTGTAGTTGGCCATTAATACAGGCCTGCAACACAAACACCAACGCCGGCTCGTAACACATGCCAGCGACCAACCTGTCCATCACCAAGTTATTGCATGTCAGTACCATTTATTGCTTCGACGTGATTTTCAAACATATGAATTACAATATTAAAACGTAAATTCTAATGTTTGAAATGTTTTGCAATCGTTATATTATAGCCCAAGTTTTGATATTTAAATATTATGTAATATGTTGACATTAATCCAAAATTGGTATGGTCTCACCATTATATCCACGACACATTGGTTTGTGTCATGTTTTATAAATAGGTCAATATTTTTTTTTTTATATAGATCAAAATCTTGGTTGCACCATAAAAGCACTATGTTAGGTTTACTTTAATATTATGTTACATTTGTATAGTTCCTAGGAAAGATTTATATTGTTTCATAAGACTTAATAGTATAGTGGTAGATAGGTGACATTAATCACAAGGATTAATATAGTTTTTTATTCATATGCAAAAAAATATATTGAATAATACTCTATACATAGGCTCTTAAAGCTTATAACTATCACATATAGTCTAACAATGTGAAACTATAGTTTAGCCTAGGAAATTAAATATCAAACTTTGTATTTCGATTTCCTATCCATATTTATTATAAATTCCTATTATTGTAGTAGTAGTTGTATTGTAGACCTTTTTATAATGACTCCAATAATAAATTCTTAGCATCAAAACCTTTCGAATGCTATGTACCTTTTTGCAACTATTATTGTGTTTATGGTGGAGTTGTACCACATTGGTACTACCATGATAATGACGACAACAAGACAGCTACTACCACGACAACGACGACAACAAAACCAACTATTACAACGACGATTGCAGTGACGATACTACCAACTCGATGTTTCTTAACAGTTAACTTTGTTTGATTATCACTCAGCTGTAAGACAAACCTTGGAAAGTAGAATTGTAAGCATGCAAATCATACCTGTATGCTTTTGTAAGTCTCAACAGTTTCTAAACCTTCTATTTTATTTACGACGATGATTTTGAAATTTACACATACTTGAATTTACGCAATCATGAAACTTCTTACCTGTCGTCTGCACATAGTAACATGTTCAAATGCTTTAGTGTTGCAACTAAGTAAGCTCCGAGGTCCCTCGTAGGACACCCTTGGTCATCAAAAAGCAAATTGTCAGTATCATCTCAAAATAAAAGGTATCATATCAAATTTCTGACCTCTCAGTATATTTATTACATTAATCGCATTTATCATTTGTGTGTTAAAGTTGTCATTATTACAATGCTGCTAATGCAGAGATTAATTTATGTTTAGAACTTAATGACCTCTTTATCATTTCTGTTGTACTTAACAATTACTATTGTTTCCGCAATTACATCTTTTGTAATTTAAATATCTTTTTCAAAAGTTTTAAATTTTTATGAAAATCGGGATGTTACAGTGATGAAGAAACTCCTCATTGTGCTTTGAGGAGGTCAGTGTGTCACTTCCATTGTGCGAGACACTGGCCATGATACTCCCGGATGCACGATCACCAAACAGCCTAGCTGGCGAGGTGCCTATGAAAGTAGAAACAAACAACAATTATTAAGTGAGTTACATGTATACAATAATTCACTTATTTATATAACTTAATAAAACCAAAAATCTATGTAAATAGTTCACATACAACTACACTCGCAACGTGAAGGGGGTTCTACAACACCAGATCCTTTTAATGAAGGCAATTTGTGGAGGGAATAACCCCACTCTGGAGAACGATTTGCATGAAACAATGAAGATAAATCATATATATGTTATCCTTTGAATACCATAAAGGCTCTATGAAAACTCTACCTATAAATGGATTTCCCCACCAATATATGTTCTTAATAACATAAAGTAATATAATATAACATAATGTAACAATATCAAAAATATAAAAAAATACATGTCTGCTCATAAAATAAAAAATTATGTAAACTAATTTAAAAAATCCACATACACCTAAAAAATAAAAATAAAAAATAAAAAACTTAAACCCAAATATATCAAGCATGAGAGGGATCAAATTTCTTGAGTTTAAGTTAAAAAAAAAATGCAACTCAAGAAATTAGATCCCTCTCGATGCTTGATAAATTCGGGTTTAAGATGAATCTATGTTGGTTTATTTTCAAGGAATCGTTTAGATTACATGTACAATAAAAATAACTACTATTACAACTTTTTTGTTAAAATTACTAATTTTAAAAAAAAAAAATCAATACATATAATTGATGTTTGGGGGTTTTGATCAAATTTCACAAAAATCCTAGAAAGAAACATTTTCAATCAATGCATAGAAGAACTTATCTTTGTGATTTTTGAACAAATTTCACAAAATTTTCATTAAAATTACCAAAAAACAACACTTTCAATCAATGCATAGAAGAACTGACTTTTGAGGGTCTTCAGTTACCTACCTCTGGGTGTGGAGGCCATGGCAGCAAGAAGTGATGGCCGGTGGAAAGTTACAGTCTTTGGTCAAATCAACACAACAGCTCTATACTCCTCAGTTGAGCTCTTATGCAACATATGTGTTGAAATAGGTTGAGGTCTGTTGTTTTTTCATTTTTATACCTATTATAGATCAAGGTTTCAATCGAGCATCATAGCTTGATCGAGATTTCAAATTCCACAAATGCCTACTAAGTTGTGGCCTTTTGTTTTGGAATTTTCATCCTCATGACCTCTTGATCGAGCTTTTAAGCTCGATCAAGCACGTTACCTCGATTGAAAAATGTAAAACTACTATAACAAATAATGACATGAGTATTTAAAATTTAAAATTTAAAATTGAACAACTATAGTAGAGAATCAACATAAAATATTGCCATGTTAAATTTATGTTGGACATGTATTAAATTTTTTCTATGTTAGACCAAGGTTGATATAATGGCATAATTGCATGGTTTTGCATGCCAAGGAATAGAAATTGGTCATAAATGCATTCGTACACGCTAAAATGAATCCCCTCAAAGGAATATTTGTCCCAAGAGCAATATAATGGTATACTTCTAGGGTTTAGTGCATATAGGAAGGATCATGGTAAAGAAATTCTTGTTGGTGGAAATGAAAATGGTATTTCCCTAAAGTACCCATCTTTAAGGGGCATGGGAAATGAGGTTTTCTTAGGACAATGAGGAGCTTATCCAAATGGAATCATTAACTCAAGACTACAATAATATTGTAGTTCTATGCTTTGGTGCATTACATCAGGGTATTGTCACCTAATGTATGCTTCAAGGATTCAATATAGGTATTTTCACCTTGATAAACCCAACTATAAGGTAAATCTGTCATGAACACAACCATACATAATAAGAAATGTGCAATTGATTAAAATAATGGTTAAATGGTAGGATAAGGGATTGAATTAAGGGTTTGGGGGCTTGAGGAAAGCATCCTCACCTAAGGATTGCACTTTGAGCCACACATCTCTAAAGGAGATTGACCTTTTCATGAACATTACTCTTCACAATGATGCTCAACACCTCTTGTTCTTAAAATATGGCAAGGAAGTAGTCGTTGATAAAGTGCACATTAATCATTTGAGTGTCATTGGGGATATGGAGAGGAATACATTTGATAAACCCTCAGAAAGTGCGATGATGAAGGAGATATCATACAAAGAGGGAATCATTGGAATACATAAGGAATGATTGCCATACAAGTGTGATATGCTTTTCATGTAAAGATACCATATATGGTTATTTGGATCTATTCCATTGTCTAAGGTTGAAATGTTTTGTCTAAAACCATATGATTTCCTATGGGCTCATGGGCCATGTTTTGTACCCAAAATAACCACATAGTTTTTATATAGGGATCTTTATCATGTGAGTGATATATGCTTTCCATTTTGGGCTGTATCACACGATATATTCTTATCAATTTCCATAACATGGTCCATGGACAAAATATAAGGTCTTATACAATGAAATTCATGTTTTGGGATCATGGGCCATGTGTAGTCCCTCAAGCAATCACACATGCCCTAATAGAGAATAGATGTCATACAAGTTTTATATGGTAGCCACTTAAAGTTTTGGTGTTCTAGGGATGGTTCATATCTATGAGGGAAAATTGAGGTCGTAATCCATGGCAACCACACATACCTTAAATAAAGAATAATTGATTTACAAGCTCAGTATGGAGGTTATTAAAAGGTTTGGTGCACTAGGGAGAATTCTAGTTGTAGGAGCCATGAATAAGGACAAAATATAGGGTATTAGACCCCATGTAGTTTAACCTTGGGGATCGCATGTGTAATGCATGTGGCCAAAGACACCATATAAGCTTTTCATAGGGAATCTTTGGCTTGTGAGCCTAGGTATAGTGGGATTTTGGGGGTTTGGAACACCAAGGTAGTTATAATTTAATGTATTTATGATTATTTAAAGTATTTGAATGATGAACACTGCTCAAACCATTTCTTGTAAATTATCAATTTTTAAATTTATGAAATGTATTATATAATACGGGATGATGATCCAATTATAGTGACCATCATGTTTCAACCACAGTGGTTATCAATGGCATGTAAAGAGGGAGTCAAATGAACCTAATTTGTTCACATGGAAAGAATTACAAATTGGTTGAAGAATTAAAAATAGGTTAAAGAATTCATAAATTAGTTGGAGAATTTGTAAATTGGTTGGATAATTACCTCTTGGATTGGAAATTGGTGGTTGAATAATCTCTATGAGTGTGATCGCGATCGTGTTCGCCCTCTATTGACCGTCGATTCTCTCCAAATCGCATCATGGGAGGAATAAAAGCTCACCGATCAGTTTTGGGCATTTATAACATGTCTAATAAAACATACATGTGTTTTCATACTACATAATGCGCACATGTTTTTTTTTACAAATCACATGTGTGTTTCTTTTCACAGCCTATGTGTCAACTAACTTGTCAGGCTTAAGCTCCTCCATTGCTGCACCAAACAAATCCCTCAACTTTTTGCGAGTGCCTTGATACACCATATTTATGTGGTAAAAACCCAAATGGTGAAACATCCACGAGAAGATATGGTCTTTTTGTTCTTCAGAAATCTCCATCTTATTATACATGTCATCCTCATTGTCCCTTCATGTCATACTAATGTGTGTTTCCACAACATAACATAGCATACCCAAAAGGGTCTCCTTCACCTCTATTATATAGGTAGAGGTATCATTGGAATATTTATATCACATAACACATGTGGGATAAATGTTTTTACACCTCCCTTAAATAAAGAATGGTAATAAGAGATTTTATTACATGATGCTTGTGGGATAGCTCTATTTTATATTACTAAAGTTATTTATGCATTTTTTTTACCTTACATGTTCCAATAGATCAAGGCCTTGGTAGAGGTGATTTCTACATCCTAGTGTGAGGGAGAAGTGTGATTATGTGCGTGTGGAGTTGACATCATGGCACTTTGAAAAATAATAACATATATGAAAGTAAATAAGAATTTTACAATGTCAAGTCTAACATAAAGTTCAAAACCAAAAATATATTCAAATAAATTAAAATGAAAATAATTAAGGAGAGGTGGATAGTCTTGCTTTTATATCAACCTAGGATTATTAAGTTATGCCTTCTTAACTATAGAATCTAACAAATTTCATTAAAAATATGAAAGAAACATTAAATAAGGGAGTAGGGTAATCTTTATCCAAAATGGCTCAAATTTCTTTGTTTTTTTAGGCAAATTTCAAGTAACAATCTATAAAATTGTTACCATAAGACAAGAAAAAATATATATGCATATGAACATAGGCATGAATGGCCTTTACTCTAACTTTGGCACTAGAATAATCTCTCAATTGTTCAAACAAAATTGTGGCTCTAAATTATTGAATCCGGTTCAAGTTTAAAACCAATTACATTTTAGCTGAATGCTCAACAAGTCTAGCTTTTATTAGGAATTGTCAAACACTTATCACAGAGCATTGAAACCAATGGTCATGCATTGGTTTCAGCATTTGTTCATTGGTTTCAATATATTACTTTCATGCATTGATTTCAGTCATTTGTTCATTGATTTCAATGTCCTTCCATTTTGAGAAATTGGATGATGTAGAATGGTATAAATCAATTTTAATGTTTTTGCATTGGTTTCAATGTTTGTTGTATTGGTTTCAATATATTAACTCTATGTGCATTGATTTCAGTGAATATGTTTGTTGCATTGATTTTAATATATTAACTGCGTACATTGTTTTAAGTACACCATGTTATTGATAAATCTGTTTATGCATTTGCGGGTCTTGCATGATCTTAGATTTCAACTTTTTTTTTCATATAATTTATATCAAAAAATAGAAAATCTAGCACTTATTCCTATATATGAAAAGTTAAAGAATATAGACTGAGATTGATCAATCTATCCAATAATATAATGCATGGGAATCTAAAGGTTGTATAATGCAAAACAATGAGATGCAATGATTTCAATATTGATATAAAGTAAAAATGATTTAGAGAAATCAAAAAGTTACAACGATTTAAACCATCACATACTAAAAATCAAGAAGTTGCAATGATTTCAAGAATGATACCGACTGATACGATATTACGATATTTTATAATTAGCAACGGAAACCTTCAATCTAACAAATATATAAAGTTCTACGTAGATATACGCCATGAAAGAAATAGGAATGGGAAGTCTGTATTATAAGTTGGTGGAATCTCTATAAGCTTAATGCAACATGATATTAAAAACGTTTATGGAGCATAATTAATAAAATTATTTTTAATTTTGGATTTATGAAATATTTAGTGAGATAAATTTATTCTGGCAGATCATTTTAAAGTTTTTTAATATATATATATATATTTCAACCATGAATGTAAAAAGTTCCTCTCGAAGCATTGTATCAACACCGGTGTCTTTATCCAAAAATGTCAGGTGTGAGAGAACCAGTATTTAAGCCTCAATATCAGACTTGATTTAGTGTGCCCAACTGTAAAACTGTTTGGGTGTGCAGAATGTCATTTCACACATAGAATTAAGGGCAAAGAGACATAATTTTTTCACTGTAAATACAATAATGCATGCATACATATATTGCAGAACGTACATACAATAATTCACTCTAAATAAGAAGAGTACTGACATCTAGTCAAGCATAACTATTTTGAGATTTCATTCTGACCTTCAGAACTAATAGCGTTTATTGGAGAAGAGATCAATGAACATCGATGGACGATTGTGATCTCCTCTATATATAGAAACTAGAATAGATCTACTTAACCAAGTACGAAAGATCTGGCAGAGTTGATGGCATAGCATTATATAGAGATACTATTTGGAATTCCTCTAAATGTGAGCCCACCGGTCTTAGAAATGTCTGAAGTACTTGGATAGAGAAGTGTATAGGGAACCTCTGTAGGCCCACAACGGTTTTGCAACTTTGGGTTGGCGTTCCGATCGTCAATTCTGTGCTCGATTTCAAGCAGCTTGGAGCGAAATTGTTTGAATGCTATTTCTACGCGACGATCATCTGTCCACTCGGATGCAGATCCTTGTCCCAAGTAAATTTCGTCTGTAGAATGCCTTGATAGAATCTCCAATACAGCCATGGTATTGGCGGTGGTAATTGGGTTCGACATTGTTTGGAGGAAATAGGCTTCCGGGTCACCGAGAAATTTGGAGTACTCGGTGGATCCTTTTTCTGGAATAAGCCTCCGCGTGGTACTGGGGTGATTGGGCATGAATCCTCCATACCCATACTGCCCAAAATTTACTGCTGCATGGTGAGCAGAAGCAATCCAAATGATTGTGGTAATGATTTCCTTCACATCGTCCACGCTATTCATCTGGTACCATCCTCTCTTGAGATGCTTCTTATCTCCGTGACCCACTTCCACGATCTCTTTCCACCATGCTTGAACTTCTTCATCGCTCTGTACCGTGTCGTCGTCCTTGTAATAGAGTGATGTGTAGTCAGACACCCAGGATTTCAAGGCCGCCCATATTTCAAGTCCGTCTACTGCATAAGGATAATCTTTAATCACAAGCCTCAACCCATTTTCTGTATCAGTTGGATCGTGCACAGCCATACCCCTGGACAGTGTGTTGTTACATTATTATGATTATGATTATGTACCCTCTGGTCTCCAAAATTAATCGTATCGTAGAAATTTAAACAAAGTTTGCATGTTTATACCTTACAAGAAGATCAGCTGGAAGTCCTTGCTCGTTGAATCTCCATTCCTGGTATGCTTTGGCAGAAATTTCCATTGAATACTTGCCAGTGGCAAAGTATTGTTCGACAATGCCTTGTGCATTAATCAAGGTTTGCCGTGCAGATCGATTGATGGCCATGGTATTGCGAAAGTGAGGTAACAGCAACTTGTGAAGGGGATGAAGTTTGCTCAAATTTCTGTGCGTAGAAATGACGAACGGCTCTACCACTGCATGAGTCCTGAGCCTGCATTCAAATAAACATATGTAAGTTTATATCTTACAATTTGGTGTACTACCATCTATGTTAAACTTACAATTTGGTGTACTACCATCTATGTTTTATGTTTGTATATTTTTTTAGATTGAAGAGGATAGAAACACTGTACAGTTTAAATGATTTTATGATCATTCAAAAATCTAAATAAATCATTATAAAGAAAAAATAAAAATTAATTGGTAGTTGAGTAGCTTATGCATGGATAACAAGTAGTGACAACCCATTAAACTAAAAAAAGGTAACACATAATTGAGGTATAGACAACATATGATTACAACTTGTTAAAAATCATGGACACAAAGATGGAAATAAAAACAGAAAAATTAAACAGAAATTTTATTATTGCAGGGTGCACATTGCAACCATTGCATTGATGGCTTGCTTATTTATTTCACTATATAGGAACAGTTTGCATAACTAAAATGGGCATAAATAATAACATAAAATAAAAAACTTCTTCTGAAATAGATTTTCTCCTCTAAGTATTTAGATTCTTGTAGGTACTCCATCATGCTGTCTCATCACCCTCATAAAGATAGAATTTGCGAGCTAAATTTCCCATTCCCAGATTCCATTTCCCCCAACAAATCACAGATATCCCTAAATCAATTAATAGATAATCCACATTTCTCATAACCACAATAATCAATGAAAGATCCTTCCTTGGAACACAACTCCCGAATTACTTAAACAACAATCCATACTAAGTTACACTAAAATATTTCACATATCGATTTCACCAAGTATAAAAAATAATGAGGAAGGTAACTCTAGTAAATATATATTTCCACCAATATATGAACCATTACAAACATTGTGTTCTTGCATATCGTGGCTTTAAGAAGTCTTCCAACATAATGCGTTTCCTCCTAATCGCATTAGCGTGTTTCCCTGCATGCTGTTGGTGGCCTCCCTTCACATGACTTGGCAGCTCTTGCATGCAACAATTTATGATGAGACTGATATGGCAGCACTCTATTTGATGGTGGGAATATTTCCAGCTTTATCAAATGTCAGTGCCTTCCAGTAAAACACACAGATTCTTCTCCACGGAGGCCAATAGGCAGCTCCCTATACTTCCAGAAAAGATACAGAAAAATAACTCACACAGTGGCACACTCTTCTCCCCTGTACTAATCTATGTATCCTATGGCACACTCTTCTCTCCTATACTAATCTATGTATCCTATAGTGACCAGGATTACAATACAATAAGTTCATGTTCCAATCACTCACTATCCTAAGAGAGTAAAGGTTGTCCAAGTTCTGATACTATGTTAAAAAATTATGAACACAAAGATAGAAATGAAAACAGAAAAATTAAACAGAAATTTTATAATTGATAAGTTTGTTTATTTATTTCATTACATAGAGACAATTTACATAACTAAAATGAACATAAATATAGCATAACCGTTTAGTTATAATTACATTCAAACTAATTGAAATTTGAAGCCTTAATCTTCAACACAACTAAACATCTAAAACAAGTAAGAAATAACTTATTCATAGTACTTAACCCATAACCTATCAATAACCATAAATAATTATCCTAATATATAAATACATATATATTTAATCAAAATGGCCAATTAACTGTACTAATATATAAATACATATAAATTCAATCAAAGCAGCTTACAGCAAAAACAAATAAATGCTTACCAATGATTAACCAACTGATGATATCCGGAATCGTTCCCCCTCACATGAGCTTTGGCTAACTTCCATAACCATCCACGATCTTCGCCACGGTTGTCAGGAGTGAAGACGCGCCTTGAAGCACGACGTGCTGTCGTGAGAGGTAAACACAATTCAATGGCAACGGGCTTTAAAGCTCCGTTGTGCAGGAAAAACACCGTTCGAGTGGCGTACACTTTGCTTGTAGGGAGCTTATTAATGAGCTCGACGTAAGGCATGTAGGCGTCGTAGTAGTCTAATATAAAGAGCCTCTTCTTTTGAATAGCCTGCTCATAGGAAATCATAACTATCACATTGACTCACCAAATTGAAAGATAAAAAACAAATAAATCCTTTTGACGATTTATCATTAAAAACAACAAATTAATGACAGGGAGTCAACACCTCTTTCACCGAGATGCCATGTAGGTGTTGTTGTATATGTTCAGCGGTGATTGAACTGTCCTTCGAACCATAAATCTGTGGGGAATTCAAGTTGCTCGACGGTGGAAAGCTCTGTTTTGACGTAAACCTAGTGTCAATAATAATTATACTTGCTTACAAACAACGGTTACAATAAAATATATCTTGCTTCTTACTTGTAGACGACGAATGACCATCGGATTCACTCCACATAGGGTCTGGCGGGCAAACTCTTGGTCTGTCATCCAAGCATCAGCATCCCCTGTTGCACATGTAGATCCCCTCATTCATTCACTTCTGTATACCAGTTCGCGAAGATGCACAAATATAAACTTGAGAAAATTGATTGAAACTTCACTTACTGCTGATAATATCGGGGACGGGAAACTCCAGTATTGCAGCTTCATTGTCTGTATCCAAAAGTGTTTTTAGCATCTGACCAGGAAGAACTTCTTTGAGTAATGACATACCCATGTCAGTCAAGCATGAAATAATTCCTTTGCTGTATAGACTTTTAACTTCCTCCAAAGTGCGAAACTCTCTCGGAAGGTTTTCCTGCACAGAGGGTAGTTTTAATCTGGAGAAAGCCCGGAACGAATTGGCTCTGAAGTCAGAAAGACACTCATGTGGAAACTCCTCGTCTGAGGGAACATAGAAGTTCTGTGTAATGCATTGCAGCTTTCGACTCTCCAAAGCCGGACCTGAAAAGATTCGTAAGAATAATGTAGAGATGATATATATATAATTCCCACAAATGTGAAAGTTTTAAACGCAATTAAAGCTAGTTGTAGATTGGTTACTGTTTTTTGTAGGCGGACGACCGGTTCTACATCTGCGGGGATATGGGAGATCCTGGGATCCACCAAGGACCTTCCTGTCTAACTCCTTACTACTGTCAGGATCGCCCAGATCATTGTAAACATCATAGTCGTAAATACGATGTCCTGTCTTCCTCTTGCCATCGCCATTTCCTTTCAAGCTCTCCAGCTCTTCATTCCTAATGCGGATCAAACCACTTGGAGTGTCGTCCGGCAGATAGCTCTGCATCGATATTACAACAGTTCAAGTGTACACTTTACTCGTAAAGAAACCATGAAAAATATTTGATAATGATTTCTATAATCAAATGCTTTTCATAGTTTCCTTGATGCTGAGATGAGTAGAGTGTCTACTTCAAACTTCCAAATCTTAAACTTTTACATCCAGTATCTTAAACTTTTACATAGTTATTTAATACAAATTATATGTAAGAAAAAGAATGGAAGACGATTCTACAATATTATAGTTTAAGTAGACACTTTACTCATAAAGAAACCCTGAAAAATATTTGATAATGATTTCTATAATCAAATGGTTTTCAGAGTTTCCAGTATCTTACACTTTTACATAGTTAAAATACAAATTATATGTAAGAAAAAGAAAGGAAAACGATTCTACAGAGTATGTGTGTTGGAAAACGATTTCACAGAGTATGTGTTGAAAAGAAGTGTACATTATTTACAAAGAAGAGTCGTTTGGCTTCGAAATTGTCGTAAATTTTGGAAGTCCACTTGGGATAAATCCAGGAGTTACACAGGAAACGAATAGGGCGTTTTCCGGGGACGATAATTGTGAGCTCTTTGAGAAAGAACTCTCGCATGTGCTTGTTGATCACCTTCACAGCTCCAGGAGTTCCCAACTTGGAATTCCAGTCAAAAGTGATTCTCTCTATTGAATCCTTAGCAATCTGTACTCCTTCAGACTTCCAACTTAACGCGGCCTTAGGGGAGACTTTTGGATCACCCGTTGCTGCAATGATTACACCTCCAAGTAGTTACTATAAGAAGAAGCTGCAAAAATGGAGGACGGAATTATAATTACCTGCTGGTAAAGAATTAACAGTGTGTAATGTTTCACCTGTATCTGTTTTGTCGAGGCTGACGAGCTGAAAATAGACCTTCCGATCCAGCCATTCGCAAAACCTATCCATAACGTTTGCAGCCGGATCCATGAAATCTAGAAAATATGCTTTCTTGAATACTACCTTCCCTTCGATTATCATTTTTTTCCCCAAAAGTCTGTTCAACTACGAAATGATGAATGACCGACCGCCGGTATTTTGATCTATCAGCGGTTCATGTGAGCCATTATTTATAACAAAAATCGTAGAATCTCCATCCTCATCGTCGTCATCCGTGATTACGTAATACATATTTCTTTTTTACATCAGTGATTACGTAATACATATTTCTTTTTATCCTAAATCATAGATCTCGATTCACAGCTATCAGGCATAATTTCATTTTTAAGCTACCCGAATTCTTGACACTGTAATTATTCCCGACTCCGTATATTATTCTTAAGATAGCACAATTCTCGTCTAACATGGTTACTAATCAGAGGACGAGCATCTTCGTGAAAATAAAAGCTCATCTTAAAGAAGAAAATAAAAGGTGACGAGCATCGAATAAAGCTCTATCCCCGAATTATTAAATACTCGGTGTAAAAATATAAAATGGTTAATAACTTTTTTGTTTGTAGACTTCGAATAATAGTTTATAGACATGAAAAATAAGATTCTTATGACTGTATCAATTTTCATTTTTTTAAATATAACGACACCTATCCACACATTGACTGCATCAATTTTCATCTTTTAAAATATAATGACACCTATCACACATTTTTGAGGAGCTTTGGAGGTAAAGATGGACGAATTATTATTATTATTATTAGATCTTAAGGTGTATATTAAGATGAGAAGTAAACTTGTATGGATTTGGTATAGTTATTTTCTAAAATATTGTTACAATGTCCTATTTTTATAAGTTCTCATTTTAAGTATAATATATAATATATTAAACGTAACTATCACTTATTTTTAGTTTTTTTCTTTAGAAAATTGTTGTTATAGTTTATCACTTGTTATCCAATGGTCTCATTTCATGATTTGATGTAATGTATATGTGTTTGTCAGTGCAGCCTTGCACTACTTAAATGATGGAATTTCACTACACTACTTGAATGATGGAATTTCATTACAAAAATTTGTAGAGATGTAGAGACTTAAATGATGGAATTTCACTACAAAAATTTGTAGAGATGTAGAGAACACGCAAATTTAGTGCATGGCTATTTTTTCAAAATTTATTTTCTTAATTTTATATTTTTTTTAATTACCAAATTTAGTTTCCTTGAAATGAAAAGTCATTTTGTTAGTGCATCTTAAAGGGTCTTAACACAACAAACAATTTTTTTAGATGGTAGGTTTCTTTGTGTTCTATTCTTTTCAGGATTCTAGTATATGTCACGTGAAAATCTATTAAAAACACTAAACAATATTACTTCAAAAAAAATTATATATATGTAATCTAAAGATTCAACTCTAGGTGGGTCTGTAATTTCATTAACAACATATATCTATAGCTTATGAAAAAATAATGTTAAGAACAAATATATAGAGTGATATCTTGAAAATGAGAAGATTTCATCAATTTGCATACTAAAGTAGTAGGTTTGGAAGCCTGGACTAAAATCCAAACCTACCTAGTCAACAAACATGCAAATTCCTTCCCCTCCTCAAATTTGAAAGAAAAACACGTGTTGGAGTGTGTGCACACTTCTGGCATGTACATAGCACGAACATTCACATGATATTAAAGAATATCCCTAATTTCACTAAATATTGGAAAATTCATCCTAAAATTCTATTGTTGAACCCCCCTCCCAATATGCCTTTCCAATTAAGAAAACCCTAGGATTGTAGGGGCGATTGATCAATTTGTAGCATTGGATAGTGGAAGACCCAACGAAAAAATGCGTAACGGGAAACCAGTCAAGAGATCAACATAACAAATAATGTAAAAGGATGATAGTCCAATATTTAGTGAAATGCTTAGAAAAGATGAGAATTGCATATGTTTCACACAACATGCCAATCTACCAATTTTATATCATGTAAATATAAGTATAACCATAGAGAGCTGATGTTTTTTATAAGCTTAATGAATTAAACTCCATAAAAATGCAAAATTGAAACCCTTTTTTGGATGGACTCCCCTACCTTCCTATCAAAACAAACATCATTGATGTTTGAACCCAAATGAGCATAGAAAAATTCCTCTTACTTTCCAATAACACCATATGATCATGTGCATAGCTCGGATTTGGGTCATTCACGAGATACAATATATGAATTTTCTCCACTTCCTCTACATTCATTCTTGCAATCGAGGGAATTAACAACATTTAGTTACCTCTTCTTGGGTTATATCTACTTTTTTTATCTTTACAAGAGAGAGAGAAAAATATCCATTGTTAGGTTCAAGCATGCAATACTTATAAAGATACATAGATGGTGAAACTTATATGATACCATTTCATGGTATCATGTCAGTTCAAATACAACATTAAGACGGATTCCTTGCATATAAGAATTGAAATTACAATTATGAATTTGCCAAATATAACTCAATTTAGCAATTATTCCTAACACGCAATGTGAAAATGTTAAAGAAGAATACAAAAAGTTGAAAGAAATAATTAGTCAAGAAAGATTGATCTAACTTTTCTTGGTTCCAGAGAGCCAAGAAAGACTGATCTCACTTTTCCTGGTTGTCATGGAGCAAGGTTTGATTGACTCTCAATACCCACCTAAACCTCGACCTAAAAAATGAAGAGTTAGATATTATACTTGAATGCCTACAAAAAATACAATACAATTGTTTAACTCTAGAAGTCCCAATTATCTACATCTCTTAACTTAGATGAAAACAATATAACATTAATTCAAACCAAGCCTAAATAAGCTATTAAATGAGGATTGCTCAAGGCTGGTAATCCAAAGTGACTTCCATCGATATTATCATTGGTACACTATTACCAAATTTATGCAAAACTTAGGATCATAAGCAATATAATATAAAAATGGAGGGTCCTTAAGTTTTAGGTGGGTATGAATTGAGCCCTTTTGATGTATATGTAACTTCGGAATGTATTTCTTATTTATATTTATTGTACTCATGTAGAGATGTATTATTCCTCTATACGGAAGTGTCGTCATTTGTATTGACAAGTGTCGCAAGTGGGTTAACTTGTCGATGGGTTATTAGACCACCATATGTGGGGTCGGCCCTGATTTATGTAACTAGGGGTTATTAGACTAAAAGAGACAAGTCAGCCCCATAAGGTTTTTAGGTAGGTTGGACAAGTATAAATAGAGATCGAGATATCTCCATTTAGATCATCTCATTAACTCGCTCTACATCACTCGGAAAGTGGCGCACATGTGAGGAGGAGGATCTGCTGCTAGGAGGAGTCTATCTATTGTGCTTGGGTTGTGATTTGGTTGTACTATTGCTCTATCTATCTCTGAGGAAGTTATGGGGTTTTTCACCTTAGGGTTTTCCCCATGGAAACTCTATGTGTCTATTGTCTCTCATGCTTTTGATTCTTGTGATGATTGATATGCTTGTTATGATTGATATGCACTGATATACTATACATGTTATTCTCTCAGTAAAGATCCTAGATTATATTGAATTAATGCTCAAAAATTAACATGGTATCAAAGCTAACCTGAGAAGAAGACATTCTGCAGTGACAGAAACCAGGGTTTCTTGTTTATTGGGTTTCTCTCCATAGATTTTAGAAAAGCAGTATAGTAGATTGACTCTACTCATCAAGGAGAATCTATCTGTCCAATTAGAATTCAATTCTGAGCACTTTCAGTTTTGGCCATAAACATTAGGGTTTCCTAAAAAAATAGGAATTTCTGAACTCTGCAGACACAGCTAGAAGCTCCTTGGAAAAATCAAAGTTTAGAGCTTTGGATCGAGATTTTTGGTTGGGTAGAACTCCGGGAATCTAAAACTGTAATTCAGGGTCCTCCTTAGTGAATCCGAAAAGACTCAAAGGAATTTCTGAAGGGTGAAACTTTGCAGAACTCAAATTCTGAGTATACCAGGATGATTAACTCATCAAGGTGCATCTTTCTATCCTTTCAGAAAGTTTAAATTCACATTTTGAATTTTTGGAGTTTCTCTAACAAACCCTAATCTGGGACCAGATCTAGTTTTCAAGAAATCTAGTGGTAAGACCTAAATCTTTTCTATTTCCATTTGAAGTACTCTTTAAGATGTCTCACCACACCAAGATTGAAGATAAGCTTGAAGGGGCTGATAACTTCCGAGCCTGGAAGTATAGGATTGGGTTAATCCTGGAAGAGAATGAGTTGGACTCATACATACAAGAAGAGGTCCCTATCCCTGAGGATGAAGAGGCTAAGACATTGCATAAGAAGAACTTGGTCAAGGCAAAGAGAATTATTGCCAATTCTATCAAAGACCATCTTATATCACATGTGTCATCTCTGAAGACACCCAAGGAGATGTTTGACTCTTTGAATGGAGAGACCATTCAATCTTATTTCTCCAAAGTCTCTCAGATTAAGGAACAACTTGAAGTTGTAGATGAAATGGTGGAGAATGGAGAAATTGTGATGACTACTCTGAATGGCCTACCCAGGTCATGAGATTCATTTATCCAAGGAATTTGTGCAAGAAGGAAGTTAATCTCTTTTAGTAGGTTGTGGGAAGAATGCTCACAAGAAGAAGCTAGGCTTGTGGCCCGAGAAGAAAACATGGGGAGTGAAGACCAAGCTCTCGCAGCTCACACTAGAAGAAGCAAGCCCAAGAAGGAGCACTCTCATTACAAGAGATCCTATCACAACCAACAAAAGAATAAGAAGGATCTAAGGTGCTTCACATGCAATGAGAAGGGTCACTTTGCTTCAAAATGTCCCAAGAACAAAAGGGACAACAACAACAACAACAACTTCAACAAGAAGAAGAAGGGCAACAAAAGAAGGTACCATGCTCATGCTGCTGAGGATGATGAACCTCCAAAGAAGAAGGCTAGAGTTGAAAGTGATGATGACTCATCAAGCGAAGAAGAGTATGTTCTAATCTATGCTCTCACAAGTACTATTTCTCATGGTTGTAATGATTGGCTTATTGATAGTGGGGCTTCCAAACGCATGAATGGGTTTAAAGAATATTTTGTAAATCTATATGAACATGAATCACCCCATAAAGTGAAACTTGGGGATGACTATCAATACCCCATCAAAGGAAGTGGTGAAGCATCCTGCAACCTAGATTCTGGAAAGTCTTTGAAGATGAAAGAAGTGCTTTATGTGCTTGGGCTCAAGAAAAACCTTCACTCCATATCTGCATTGGATGCAAAAGGTATGAGGGTTGCATTTGTGGATGGCCAAGTTCTAATGTGGCCAAAAGGAAAGACCATAAATGATGCAGTGATGATTGGAGAGCAAGAGGGAGGTTTGTATAAATTGAAAGGACAATCTGATCATGCCATGGTGCATGATTCCATGGAGCCAAGTGAACTTTGGCATAGAAGAATTGCACACATGCACTACAGAGAATTACCAATTGCAAGTAAAGCTGTAGAAGGTCTTCCCGAAATCAAGACCAAACATGAAGGTGTTTTCAAAGCATGTGCAAAAGGAAAGAACATAAAGAAGGCATTTCCAAGCAGTGAAAACAAGGTATAAGGATTCTTGGAAATTATCCACTCCGATGTCTGATGTCATTCAGTTCTCTGAGTGGGTATGTATACTATGTTTCCGTCATTGAAGACTTGGATTCATTTCTTGAAAAATAAGATGAGGTATTCAGCAATTTCAAGGAACTCAAAGCCTTGATAAGAAAGCCACCTTAAGATTCAATAATGATAGAGAAATCACTTCAAGTGATTTCAAGAAGCTATATACAGTGATTGAGGAAGGATATAAGTTCAAGGACAGGTAATCTAGGAAGCAAAAATCAAGAGGGAGCACACTCCAGTAGTTTCTGCAAGGATGCAGATATTCAGAGGGAATTGACCATCTCTCTACATTCCACAATAGAAATGTGTAGAAGAAGCTACTTCAGATTAGGTCATTTCTTGCATATTAGTTTGTTTAAATAATATTGCTCAATAATGTATATGCTTATGTTCCTAGACTTAGGATGTGTATTATGCATTTTAGAAAGATTGCATTAATGAACAGTATACTACTAATATGCATTTGATGGGTAAGTGGTCTATGGCACTGTACAACATTCCATTGCTACTTATCTAGAATGAAACCTCTTTGCTGACATGTTGGGAGTTATGCACACTCTTAACAATGTTCTGGTAGAGATTGGAAGGAATCTAGAAAGTAATGGGATATGGATAAATATTGTATTGAAGCATTGGCTAAGATAATTGGATGACTGTATGCCATATTTCTTTATGTGTAAGAATTTGTTCTTAAAACTATGAGATGTTTCTAATCATGCAATTTAACTTGTTTTGTAGGAAAGATCATATACCATCACCTACAAAAGAAGGACTACAACATTTGTTCAACAACAAAGTTGTTGAAGATATTAAAATTCCCAGTATCTGGGAAGAATGCCATGATCCGTCGATCATGAAGAATGATGTTTGGAATATAGTTTCAAGACCTAAAGGGAAGTCTGTTGTGACTTCCATATGGATCTATTAAGATCAAGCATACTGTAGATGGCAGCATAGAGAAATACAAGGCAAGATTCATAGCTCGTGGCTTCTCTGAGAAAGAGGGAATAGATTATGAAGAAACTTTTGATCCTATAGTCAAGTACACTTCCATCAGATCAGTACTTTCTCTGGCTACAGTGATGAAATGGAAGATACACCAGATGGATGTCAAGACTGCTTTCTTGAATGGTTTAGTTGAAGAGGAAGTGTATGTGGAGTAGCCACTTAGTTTTGAAACACATGAAAGGGAGTCATATGTGTGTAGATTGAAGAAAGCCTTGTATGGCTTGAAACAAACTCCTAGAACTTGGTATGGAAGGATGGACAATTTCCTATCTAGTTTGGGATTTACCAAGAGTAAAGTGGATTCCAACCTTTACTACAAGGTTGAGGAAGGTAGTCCTATGATACTACTCTTGTATGTAGATTACCTATTTGTAACAGGTGAAGATAGACTGATTGCCGATACAAAGAGGAAACTTCCTGTCGAGTTCTAGATGAAGGACTTGGGGATGATGCACTACTTTCTAGGTATGGAGGTGTGGTAGAGTGCAGATGGAATATTCCTGAAGAGGTTCAGGATGATGGACTACAAGGCCATGTCCACACCTATGGCATCGAACCCGAAGCTTCTTTGTGATGCTTCATTTGATTCGGTTGATGTAACTGTGTGTCGTTAGATGATTGGGTCCTTGATGTACCTGACGAACACGAGACCAGATATTTGATTCGCGGTGAACACATTGAGCCAGTTCCTCATGGATCCGAGAGGTGTTCACCTGGTTCCTATAAAGCATATTCTGAGGTACCTGAAGGGTACAGTTGAGTATGGGCTCAAGTATGATGCGAATCAAAAGTTTAACCTACAGGGTTATGTTGATTCAGATTGGGCAGGTAGTGCTACAGATAGGAAGAGCACTCCTGGGTGCTGCTTTAGTATGGGATCAGGTGTGATCTCTTGGTTTAGTAAGAAGCAGTACTGCGTAGCACTGAGTACAGCCAAGGCAGAGTATGTTGCAGCATGTTCGGCTAAGTATAACGCAGTATGGCTTCGGAAGCTACTGTCTGAGTTATTTGTTCTACCATTAGAGGCTACTGGTATCCTTTGTGACAACCAGAGTTGTGTGAAGCTGTCTGAGAACCCAGTGTTCCACGATAGGTCGAAACACATAGAGATAAAATATCACTATATGAGGGATATGGTGTAGAGAGGAGCAGTGAAGCTCCTGTATGTTGCGACAGATGAGCAGATTGCATATGTGCTAACGAAGCCACTAGCCAGAGTGAAGTTCGAGTACTTCCGAGAGAGGCTTGGTGTTCTTCAGATCGATGAGACTTCGAGGAAGAAGTGATGGAGACATTTGCTGAAGCCATTCCAAGCATGTTGGAAGGAGGATCCTTCACATGGTTGTGGATGTAAGCGCTGGATGATGAGCATTAGGATGATGTTCTAGTTTCTGTTCTGTATGATCAGTTGGATCATTTATGTATGTATGCATCATGTTGGATGCTGGATATGATCAGTTTGATCATTTGTATGTATTTTGTATATGCATCATGTTGGATGCTTGGACCATGTATCTGTATATGTATCAGGTGGATACTTTGTATGATCAGGTAGATCATGTATGTTGATATGTATCAGGTAGATACATTGTGTCTGTATGTATCAAGTGGATACATTGTATGATTAGGTGGATCATGTATGATGATATGTATCAAGTAGATACTTGGTATGCATCAGGTGGATGCATTGTATGATTAGGATGATCATGGATGATGAGCTTTAGAATTTTGCTCCAGATGACATGCATCAGGACGATGCAGTGATGATGATCAGGATGATCATGTGTACATTAGGATGATGTATTGTGAGTATCAGGTTGATACTTTGTGGCCGTGGAACAGGTTGTGCAGATAAGCATATAATTTGGCCCTGGGAGGTTTGCAGATAGTCTTTCGAGGTTTTGCCTATGGCATGTAATCTGGCCCTGGGATATCTGGCAAATGCTCTTTCGAGGTTTTGATTTGGAAGGACATATAATTTGGACCCGGGAGATTTGTAGACAATCTTTCGAGGTTTTGCCTATGGCATATAATTTGGCCCTAGGATATCTAGCAGATGCTCTTTTGCGGTTTTGTCCTATGGCATATAATTCATCCCTGGGAGATCCTTCAGGTTGGAGTTGTGTACCCATAACATCGTGGGATGCTCTTGCGAGGTTTTTCCATGACCACATGTAATATGTCTCTGGGAGATCCTACAGGTCGGAGTTGTGTACCCGTAACATCCTAGGATGCTCTTGCGAGGTTTTGTGGTAAGTGTCACATGTAATAAGTCCTGGAGATCTGAACATGATGAAACAGGCCTCAGATGCTCTTTAGGGTTCTTGCTAGTTAAGAGACTCTTTTAAGGTTTTGTGACAGTCACATATCATATGTCCCTAGGAGATCTGACAGGTAGAGCCGTGTGCTCGTAACAGCCTGGATGCTCTTGCCAGGTTTTGTGACGCATGTAATAAGTCCTGAGATTTCGATAGTATGGCCAGTGATGATGAAGACCTACAGGTGGTGGGCCTACATCCAGTATGAAAAAGGACTGTCTCTGTAGAACTTCCTATGATGAGTAGATTCAGAGATTGATTGAGATAGCAGCAGCAGTGACGATGATGATGATTCGATGACGATGCATCGATGATGATGATCCAGAGAATAAGACTTGTGCCCAATGATCTGTGTCAAGAAATACCTTCCTAGTTAAGATAGAGTGTTGATGTATATGTAACTTCGGAATGTATTTCTTATTTATATTTATTGTACTCCTGTAGAGATGTATTATTCCTTTATACGGAAGTGTCGTCATTTGTATTGACAAGTGTCACAAGTGGGTTAACTTGCCGATGGGTTATTAAACCACCATGTGTGGGGTTGGCCCTGATTTATGTAACTAGGGGTTATTAGACTAAAAGAGACAAGTCGACCCCATAAGGTTTTTAGGTAGGTCGGACAAGTATAAATAGAGATTGGGATATCTCTATCTAGATCATCTCATTAACTCGCTCTACATCACTCGGAAAGTGGCGCACATGTGAGGAGGAGGATCTGCTGCTAGGAGGAGTCTATCTATTGTGCTTGGGTTGTACTTTGGTTGTACTATTGCTCTATCTATCTCTGAGAAAGTTGTGGGGTTTTTCACCTTAAGGTTTTCCACACAGAAACTCTGTGTGTCTATTGTCTCTCATGCTTTTGATTCTTGTGATGATTGACATGCTTGTTATGATTGATATGCATTGATATACTATACATGTTATTCTCTCAGTAAAGATCCTAGAGTATATTGAATTAATGCTAAAAAATTAACAAGCCCATGATTTGTAGGTTATTCCTTAGCCCACCTAAATAAAATAACCCCCATTACTTATATTACTATGTCAAATTAAAAAAAACCCTTGACCCCTTAATACGGGGCAATATATTTTTGAGGTTTTTAAGAGTATTCAAACCCACAATATGAATGGAAGTGATATGATATTGTCTCGCTAGTGAACCCCCCGTGGAATGTGCAAGCACTTAAGTGCACACGTGCTCTAAAAGCATGCGTGCACTTTTATAATTAAAAAATGTATTTAGTATTTTGGCTATAACTTCCTATTGAGGCATAATTTTTTGGAGTTATATAGCTCATTGGAAATGTCTTGAAGATATCTACATGATTAAATCATTATTATTTTAATTTTATACAAACTTTGTTGCTTATTTTGAAAAATAATAGAAAATATGTGTTTAGGTCATGATTGATACCTCAAACCACTACATAATCCCTTTAATGATGATATTGGTGTTCATTAATATTTGGGTTCTCTAATGAGGTTTTTTAAACAAGATATATGTTTCATGATTATGTGTCTAGGGTCTTTGACATTTCCAATAGACGAGAAGTGGACCTCAGGACATAAAGGATGCTTCTAGCCATCCATAGTTAAGAAGGTTTCCTCCCCTAAGGGTATCATTGACCTATGATTGAGTATGCTAGTTCCATTGTGTGGTTTTGAGCAATAAGTACATGTCTTAGGGCCTTGGGAATGATTTTTTGTGGAAGAATACCTTGCCTTTGGACCTACAAAAACTATTAAGGCATGTAGATCCATGAACAATGCCTCAAATCACTACACATGATTTGGAATTGGTATCCATGGTTCTATGTATCCATGTCTTGGGGAATTGGGGCCTTAGCCATGGTGAGGGAGGAGACTTGAAATTTAGGCTCTAAAAGGATCTTCTATCCATCTAGGGATGAGAAGGATTCCTCCACCAAGTGTACATGGCCTCATGATAATATCATTGACTTATGATTGAGGATGGTGTTAATGTGTGTGTGTGTGTGTATGTGTGCGAGAGAGAGAGAGAGAGAGAGAGAGAGAGAGAGAGAGATTCGGGTAAGAGATAGGTGGCGAGAGGGATAGAGTTTACTTGTACTTTTCTAGGTTAATCTAGATCCATTTTATTATGACTAAGATTACCCACTTAGCAAGATTAGAAATAATATTGTTAACCCAGGTTAACCTGATTTCAGTAGTTAGGTGTAATTACTATAATCCTCATAACTTACCTTATACTAGTAGGCTTACATCTAGTATTGATTGAGTGACTAGTTATATGACATTTACTGCTTGTTTCTACACTTGGATACTAACTTGTTATTCATATGAATCAAAGTTACATCAATATTTTTCCATTGACGAGAATATAGCTGGGAGGCTACAATAACTGTCTGATTTTCTTGACCTAGAAACTTTACATCACTGCACAATACAATATTTCTCTCACACTTACATGACAAATGGACTATTCTGTCATAAAAAAAACTACTATAGCTTCCATTTAGGCACTTCAAAAAGAAAGTACCAAAAATGTATTCACTGAATAAGCCTTATCATATCAGGTTAAAAAACAAAAATAGAACCGTCAACCACCAAGAGTTCATCAACAAACTCAAAATCTAGCAAACAATCCATGATTCCAATAACCTTATTGGAAAGGTTATCTTCTTCCTTGTTATGCACACTATAGACATGTGATATATATATATGGAAAAAAATATTAACCAAATCTTATATTCTTTTAATCCATTGATCAATAAAAATAACACAGAAATCATAATTTCCACAAACCCACTCAATTATGACCTTGGAGTCACCATTAACCTGCAAACTGTCAATTTCTCTTCTTCTAGCGAACCATAGGAGGCACCGTAAAGCAATGAGCTATGCTTTTGTATTGGTCCGATACCCCATCCACATCTTGATAATGCATTTATAAAGCAATGAGCTATGCTTTTGTATATTGATAATGCATTTATAATATATAAGAATAAATGCACTTTATAACGTGTATAATAACAACTTCAAACTGTCCTAGGTGTCCTAGGTTCGCATCAAAATGAAAACTTCGGTGATAGCTGAGGAACATTTGAACTGAGTATAGTTGAGGCTCACGAATTCAAATTATCTGATCTAAGGTTCGCATCTCTGCATCAAGCTAGGTTTCGATCTGGTCGCCATTTCCAGTTCGAGCCACAAATTTAAAATGTCTGAGTAGATCCGACCTGAGACTCGCATCTCTGCGTCAAGCTAGGGTTCGATGTAGATTTCGATCTGAGGCGCATTTGAACTGAGTATAGCGCCACCGTTTCAAGGTTGTGGCAAACTATCAGAAGAATGCCATTTCAAGTCCGAGGCACGAATTCAAACTATCCACGGAGATTTCGATCTAGAATCACATCTCTACGTCGAACTAGGGTTCGATTGAGTAGATTTTGTTTCGAGCCTCACATTTGGACTGAGCGATTGTATCTGCGGTCCTTTGATCTGCGGCTAGGGCATCGCGAGAAGCCCGAAGGAGCAGCCAGTGCATCACGAGTAGCCGACATATAATACTGAGGCTAGGGCATCACGAGTAGCCGGAAGGATATCTTGTTTTTTATTTGCCACTATTTGATATGCAGGATTGAAGCGAACCAGAGCAAACTTCAGAGCTTATCTCTTGTCAACTCTAAGGCATTTGGAAGCAAGGAAGCAGTAAAAAGTTTAATCTTCGCATCCATCTGAAGAAGAAGGTGCACAAGTTCCTTTTACTCTTATTCTTTCTCTCTACTTGTTTTCTTTTTCTATATATATCATTCAATTATGAATAATTCACCACATATTCCAAAAACTGCCAAAGGGAGACTTAGCACGACCAACCTACAAAGCCTCGGTGATCGTATAGAACCGTTAGAGAAAAACAAAGAAGAAAGGGATGTCAAACTTCAAATAGAAACCATGTTTGAAAATAAATTTGAAGCTCTAATCGAAAATAAACTTACAACCATGATCAAAAATAAACTTGCAGCCATGCTCGATAATAAATTTGCAACCATGTTTGAAAATAAGCATACATCCATACTCCATAATAAATTTGCAGCCATGCTTGAAAACAAACTTGCTCCTTTGATCCGTAACAAATTGGCATCTTTCGAAGATAATATCCAAAGACACATAGACACTAAATTAAAAATGATGGAAAACAAAATGGAGCCAATAGAGGTTAAAATACAAATTATGGAAAGTCAAAGACAAGAAACCAAGAATTGAACCCCGCAAGGAGATGTTGATGCTTCACAAACTCTTAAACTAAAGGACATGTTTAAAGAGCTCTAGGAAAAAGTAACGACAAATTTGATGCTAAATAGTCCAGAAGGTCACCTAGATACCAAACCCATTAAGGAGGAGGTGAATAAGATATTATCATTAGAACACGAGCACAACAAAAGAGAATTGAACCTCATAATTTTCAGTTTAAAAGAAGAAGACAAAGAAGAAGAAGAGGACACACTAGTCGTAGTCAAGGAAGAACTACACAAGAGGTTACAAATCAAAACACCTTGTCACATAGAAGCAGAGCAATTGGGAAAATGAATTGCAAACAAAAATAGAATAATCAACATTAAGATCATCTCTAAGGACCATAAACTTGGGATACTCAGTAAAACTTTATATCTGAAGGGATCAAGAATATTCATTAATGAAGACCTCATCCTAGAAGGCCAAGCCAAACTAAGAAAAGAAGTTCAAAAGGTTAAAGAAGCTAGGAAACAAGGAAAGTGGGCAATCATTAGAAATAGGAAAGCATTCATTCGAGATCGAAACCAAAAATATACCACTAACTAGCAATTCAACACTCTGAGGATCCTCTCTTGGAATTTTCGGGGCTTCCCATGGAAAAGAGGCCCCAAGTAGAGTTGGATCCTAGATGACATTGATATTATATTACTCACTGAAAGTTTGGAGCATGAAGAATTTAAGGTCCCTAACATAAATGGTTTTGTCCTTTGGTCTTCTTGGAACAAGCAATCCTTTGGGGGTATAGCCTGCTATATTAAAAAAAGCATTTCTTCCAACATTAGACTTTATAAGAAAGACCCTTCCCACCAATATATTTGGTTGGAAATCATGGACATCAATGCTATAAAAACCTACATAGCAATATGTTATTTCGCCCCTATTAACTCTAACTTTTATAAAAGGTGCAATTTAGATAAAAATTGCCCCTATAATGAATTAGAGAAAGATATTTCTAGCCTTAGAAATGCTAGCAATATTATGTTAGTGGGAGAATTCAACACTCAAACCTCAAACAACCAAGCTATTCTCTTAAGAAATTACTCCAACCCTAATCTGCTCTGGTTAGACGAAGACCTTATTTCTGCTAAAAGGTACTCCAGAAGATCTGAAGATTTAGGCAAAAACTTGTTCAGATATGAGTTAATTAAGCTTTGTAGTTCTCAAGATCTTATAATTTGTAATGGCTTAAAGAAGTGGCCAAATTTAGGTAGGATGAATTGCATTCATGGTCTTGGTAGTATTGTAGTTGATTATGTCATATCTGATATCTCCTTATACAATTAAATAATAAATTTTGATATCATAAACAACCACGAGCCTCACTCTGATCATAGGCCTTTAATTATAACCCTTAGTCTTACCATACATAATGAGCCCATTGAGGAGAATTCTCAAAGCCAAAAGCACTTTATCTTTGATATAAATAATACATATGGTTTTCTCAATGATTTAACGAAGAATTTTCTCTCTCTTTCTAACAACAAAAATATATAATATCTCTATCATACTTTCACTACCTCCCTCTCCTATGCCATTAACAAGTTTTCTCGTGAAATATCTAGAAAAAAGCAGAACATAAGAACCAACCTTTGGCATGATAACGATTGTAAGCATGCACGTAGATAAATCAAGGAAGCTATTGATGAGTCATTGAAAGCCGATAAGTTAAGTACATACTAAGCTCTAATTAAAAGGAAAAAGACTTGCTATATAAATAAAAGACATGAAAACATTCTACACTTATCTAAGACGACTCCTAAGAAATTTTGGAGACAAATTTTAACTAGTAAAACTAAAGAAAATAATAATGTCTCTTTGGAGAATTGGAACTCGTATCTTAAAAAGCTTTATGAATCCCTAGATGTCGTGGATAAAATTCAAACCCTCCTTACAATGAAGGAAGCCTTTTCCTTAGAAGACATTGACTTTGGGATTAAGCGCCTAGATAATGGAAAAGCTAAAGACATTGAAGGATACCAAGTAGAAATCCTAAAAATCGAAGCACCCGTCCTCATCCCTTATATTCACAATATCTTTAATTTAGCAGTCAAGCATGGTTTCCCTAAGCCTTGGAATCGGGTCCTTATAGTTCCTATCTTTAAAAGTGGAGAGAAAGACAAACCCTCCAATTATTGTACAATTATGATTAACCCTCTCTTAGTCAAGTTATATGACATTATCCTTCAAAAGAAGATTAGCATATGGCTAGAAAATGAAGGAAATATTTCTAAAGGCCAAGCGGGTTTTAGGAGGCATCACTCAACCACATACCACCTCATTAATCTTAGGATTATTGTAGAGGAGTGTCGTAATAATAAATCCAATCCTTTTTGTTGTTTCGTGAAATTTCGGAAATCTTTTGATACGGTGCCTAGATATAACCTTTGGAATAGATTAGAAGAGCTAAAAGTTCCTCTCGAGTTGAGGGTTGCAACTATAAGGTTATATGAGAATGCCATTTCCAAATTAAAAAAACATTAAATGATGGTCGCAAGATATTAATTGTAATATTGGAGTTAAGCAAGGGTGCCCCCTTTCCCCTACCCTTTTTGGCATTTACATTGATAAGCTTGAAGAATGTTTAGAAGAGGCAGGTTTCGCGGGCACGGCCTTGGTAGAAATAGTAATTATGCTACTTCTCTATGATGATGATATCGTTCTTTTGGCAAGGTTCCCTTATGATCTTGAGAAGCAATTACGAATTCTCAAAGGTTTCAGCACCAATATGGGAATGACTATTAACACTGACAAAACAAAAGTCATGATTATCAAGTCCAATAAAGGTAATTATGACCATTTTTCTTACGACAATATAATATTAGAGGAAGTAACCTCTTATAAGTACTTAGGAATTGACTTTCATCACAAGCTCAACTGGAACTATACTATTGAGAAGAGGATAAATGGAGGGTGGAAAACCTACTTCAGCCTTGAAAATAACTGTAAATCGAAAAACCTTGCAATGTGGGACAAAAAAAAATTCCTCTTTAAAACGCTTGTCACTCCTGTTATTTTCTATGGTTGTGAATCTTAGGGATGCAACATTTCCAAAGAGTCTTGGAAAATAATTGAGCAAATCCAGAAACAATTTATTACTTATAATCTTAAAATTAAGAGCAACACACCCTATCATATTATCCTCTTAGAAGTAGGGATATCCCTCATTGAAAGCATGGCTATGATTAGATATCTAATGTACAAGAACAAATTAAACAATATAGGAGACGACCGACTTCCTAAAATTGCTCTTAAGTCCATTCAAAAGCACCTCCGCCTCAAGTGGGGATGGATTAAAGATGCCATGGCTTAGTTAAATTATTGGAGGATTAATGAAACTGCCACTCTAAAAAATATTGATAACATTAATTACATTATTTCTTCTACCTTCAAAGAGAAAATGTGGCGCAAAGAAGAAATAGAGGTAAGAAGAAAGCTTCGGTATTCCAAATAGATCATTAACCCTAATCTCAAGGATCAAAACTATCTTTCTATCTTACCAAGCTCAAAGAAAAAAAATATATTGTTAAGATAAGAATGGGGTGGAAACGCAAAGTTGTGTAACACTTTCGTGAGAATCGAGCTCCCGAGAAGCATAGCGAAACTTATTCGGCCAAATAACCATATTTATTCGTCCAAATAAATTAATTTATTCGGCCGAACAAATTTGGTTATTCAGCTCAATAAGTGAGACATTATTCGGCCGAATAACTTTTAACGGTGAACTGTTAAAATTAACGGTGTCCTCGAAATGCATGCGATGCATAGCCAGACGGAAAATTTGATCGACGGTGTTATGTTTATTCGGCCGAATAATTGTTCGGTCCGAACAATTATTTGGCCGAATAATTATTCAGCCGAATAATTGTTCTGCATAAAAGCTAGGCCGCAGCAGACACTGGTCATTTTCTCCTGTGCAGGTTGCTGGTCCCCGCTTGTCTCCCCGCCAGTAGCACCTAGACCCGCATCTGTTGCTTTGTTTGTAGATGTAGCGTTTCGTTCTCGCTTGTAGCTGTCGCCCTATTGGCCCTGCTTGATAGAATTTTCCCTGTTGGCCTCTCGTTGTTGCCCCATCTGGTTCGATTTTCCATTTTGGACATTGGTTGTTTGACGTGGAGCTTTGTGGAGATCCACCACCCTATCATTATGGAGATTGCCACCTTCTCGACAAGCTGCGTCTTAGGTAAGCAGTTGTAATGTGTGTAGGTTTTTATTTTTATTTTATTGTTTTATTTTATCTTTTCTAATGTTTGTTTTTATGTTTTGTAATGTGTGCAGGTTGTTTGGCTAGCATGTTGGTTCGGCTTCGTCCGATTGTTTGTCTGTGTTCCACTGGCTTGGCTGCTTGGATTCTGCTTTGGTGGGTTGCCCCTACCTATTGGACCCGGCTGGTGCTTTGTCGTTGAGGTTCGTTTAGCTACCACCCTTCTATTCCGAGTTTTTTTTATGTTTTCTAATGTTTTTTTTTATGTTTTGTAATGTTTGCAGGTTGTTCGACTGTTCTGTTGGTTCATTTTCATTCGATTGTTTGTCTTTGTTTTGCTAGCTCGGTTGGTTGGATTCTGCTTTGGTATCCCAGTTTGCCCCTATCCGTTTCTTTGTCATTAAGGTTCGTTTAGCTGCCACCCTTCTATTCGGAGTTCGTCACCTTCTTTTTGCTGTTATGGTCGTAGGTAATCTGTCAATTGTCCTTTGCGTTTTTAAATTTTTTTGTTATTTTATTGATATAAATGGTTTTGTTTTCTGTGCAGGCTTTGTTGGGCTATCTGCTGTGTTCAGCTTTGTTGGGTTGGTCTGTGGTTACCTGTTCGGATGTGATTAATAGGTGTGCCTAGCATATTTTTTTATAGATTTTATAAGTTAGTAGTTAGTAGTTTTTATAAGTTCATGAACTCTGTCCAAATTGGGCAGAGTTCATGAACTGTGTCCAATTTGGGTTAGAGTTCATGGACCTTGTCCAAATTGGGTGGAGTTCATGGACTCTGTCCAATTTGGGCAGAGTTCATGAACTCTAGCCTATCCAAATCGTAAGCTGAACTCTAGCCTATCCAAATCGTATAATGTCTTTCTTGAGGTTCCAACTTCTTTTGCTAGTTCTTTTGTTAAACATTTTTGTTTAGTACTAGCTGAAACAATTGCTGTATGAATTGCTCTACGTGCAACACTGATATCTTTCTTCCTGGATTTTCTAAATTTTTTAATTGTATCACCTATATTTTCTATCACATTATGTTTTAATTTCGACTCTTTTGTCACCTTTTGAATACCCAATAATGACGTAGCATCTTCTAACTTCTTGGACACTAATAAACTTCTCAAAATTTGTGCTTGCCCTGTTATTGAATAATTCTTCAGAACATCATCATAAAATTTTTGAGCACGATATCGTGCAGCATGTATGGGTATTTTTTTGCCATATTTGTTGCAATCAACGTTTTCTAACATTTCATCATCAATGGTGAAAGTACCTATACATAAAGTTAAATTTAATTTAACATGTATCCAAAAATACAATTCATTATAAAAAATGAATTTGGAAAATACATGATATATACATACCTCGTCCAATTTCTGGATCTTGAACTTGATCTTCAATATTGACTTCATCGACATTAGTATGTAAATCACTATTTACATTTTCAACAATCACCTCTTCAACTTCAATTTGATATTCTTGTACTCTATTTTCAATTTCCACTTCATCAACATTATCATGTAAAACTGCATTTATATCTTCAATAATTGTTGCTTGCGTTTCTGCAAGGCTTGCTTTGTTGGCATGATATTTGAGTTTTTTTTTTCTTTATTATCATCATCATCATCACGTTTACGATCATATTTTCTTTTACGGTTTCTCATACTGCCGATGATTGTTTAATCTATAAATGATAAATTAAATAATCATCACTTTATAGTAAAAAAACAAAATTAAGATTTAAAAATAGTTACGAAATTTATAAACACATGTACTGAAATTTACTTTACCTTATCAAAATCTTGTAAGAGTCTTTTGAAGAAAAACTCCTTGAAAAGAAATTTCCTTTGAAAAAAATCTTCTTTGAAAGAAATAAGAACTCTTTGACAATAAATCACCTTTGAAAAAACCCATTGGAAAAGAATAAGAACACCTCGTAAAGAAATCTTGTTTATAAAACTACTGGAAAAAAAACTTCTTTGAAAAAATACCTAGGAAAAAAAATTCTTTGAAAAAACCCTTGCAAAGAAATAATTTTTTTTCAAAAATACGTTGAGAAAAAAAATACTTTGAAAAAACCCCTTTCAAAGAAATAAACTCATTTGCAAAAATATCTTGGGAAAATAACTTTGTGAAAAAAACCTTTTCAAATAAATGAGAAGAAAAAATACAACTCCTTTGAAAAAATAACTTGGAATTAAAACTTTGTTTGCACAAAATACTTTGGAATAAAAACTCTTTGAAAACACCATTTTGGAAAAAAAAAACCTTCAAAAAACCCATTGCAAAGAAATATTTGCAAAAATACATTGGAAAAAAAATACCTTGAAAAAACCCATTGCAAAGAAATAAGAAGTGCAAAAATACCTTGGAATTAAAACTCCTTTTGCAAAAATGACTTAGAAAAAAACTCTTTGAATGCACCCCTTGGAAAGAAATAGAAAGAAAAATACCTTGTAAACAAAACTTGCTTTGCAACAAAAATTTCCATTGAAAACCATTTCAAAAATATTATGACCAGAAATATGCGAAATTAAAATGTGCGAAAATAATGAATGTACTTAGTTTTATTTATATAAGTTTAAACAACGACGTATTTTTTTTCTTCTTCTGGCCGACGTATTTTTTTTTCACATTTTGTTATTCGGCCGAATAACCTTTGGTGTGATTAACGGATTTGTTACAGTAAAAGGTTATTCAGCTAAATAATTATTCATTCGAATAACCTTTGAAACCTGAAAACTTCAGGTTTCCGCATAGTTTCCAGGTTTCTCCATTTTCATAAGGTAAAAACAATCTCTTACACTACAAAGCGACTGTTGGACTTGATACCATTAGTTTCGTCATTGAATCTACTCTCCGAATATATAGATTTTGTTGTGTATTGGTGTGATCTGATATTTTTAATTTTTTTGTGTTAACATGTGTCGAGTTTGGTTTCATCTCTTTCAAAATGTGGTGAAATGAAAAATCCTTAGCTTTAAGAATACACCACCAAAAAAGTTGAAAAAACTATGGTGCAGGTAATTGGCGTGTCTAATTCAAAAGGGTATTCATAGATTTTTTAGTTTTATATTTAGTTGAGAGAAAAACTTTGCGACAAAAAACATGTTGAAAATTGACAAGGTTTCCCCATTGATCGAATTCAAAAAAATATAATAATTAATATATAGATCCATTGGTTACAAACTTATAGTCATGCAGTAGTATATTGTGTGTAGATTGTCGTAGCATATTTTGTTTTTGCAAAAAACAAGTTTAACAAAGATTTTATGGTTGCGTCAAAACATGGCTATTTTGTAGTCCTTCCATTTCATAAGAACACACTGTCAAACATTTTCCAAATCGACATATCAAATCTCAATATAAAAAATTGAAAAAATTATGAGTAGAAAGCCAACATAATTCTCTAAAAGTTTTCTTTTTAGTGAAAAGTGAAATTCCAAATAAAAATATCACTTTTATTCACCCAAAGCTGGAAAACATGAAAAACTCAGATTTATTTTCTCACGGGACCCCCCATAATAGACACCCATCTTCATTCGAACACTCATGAGCTTCATAGTGAAACTAGGTGTTGGACAACCCCTAAAATGCCTTGAGATAAAAGAATTTTCCATCTATGTGATTCTATGAGCATGGAAGATGAAAATCACTTTCTCTTAGAATACTGGACTTTCACTCACATTAGATCTTAGTTTCAAAATATTTGCTCCGGAACTAACCTTTCTAACCTCCTAGATCCCAAAAACTATAGCGAGCTAGGGACCCTGCTTTGTAAGCTTTTTGAGTAGAGAAATAATATTTTAAAGAAAACCAAATAATCTCTATATTCTTAAGGTCCGATAGACCAAGATCGGTCTCAGTGGACGTTAAAGATCGTCATCATAATGATCAATAAGACAATGATATTAAATATAAATAAGTTTATGTATTTATATAAATTTTAGTTTACATTTCTTTTATTGGGTTATATAATAAGTCAATGATGTTAAATATAAATATGCTTGTGTATTTATATAAATTTTAGTTTACTTTTAGTTTATTGGGTTATATTTAGTATATGATATTCGAATTTGTTTTAATATTAAAATTTATAATAATATATTATCTAAATATTATAAATCTTTTTAAAATATATTATGATAAATAAGAATAAATCCACATTTACATCAACCACTCATGTCCAACTACTTGGTGGTTGACTTGACACTATATTTAAATTTGGAGCAATATTAAACATTTGTAATAAGACTTTCTATTTTTTATATGGTCATTAGATTAATGAATGAAAAAAGTTATAATTATAGTTCAATGTGTGAATTTGGTGTATTGTGATGCATATTAGAATGGCACTTCGCAATGCCTTGTAATAAGATAAAAATGTCTCATTTTACTTTGATCTCAATAGAAGCAACACAAAAAGCTATGAAACAAGCTTTCACTGAACATTCAATCTTAAATATGTCGATGACATTACCACTTCGTAGCTCGAAGCTGTTATGGCCATTAAAACTAACTAAAAAATACATCAATTAAATCATCATCACTGTAATGCCTCTATTGGCATTATAAATTTTAATCTAATTAAACATCTATTTTCTTTTCATTCTGGAAATGAATAAGAGTGTTAATACAAGCTCAAATGGTGGATTTCTTAACTGTATTACCAAGCAACATATAAGCATCATGTAACCATAACAACATATAAGAAGTTTACAACAACATATAAAAAATTTAAAATAATAAGAAAAATACCTCGATATAAGAATGATAATGAAGTCCAAACTGAGCAAGCTTCCATCTTCTCCTCGAGTTGCTTCCCTCTTCATTTCCCAAGTGAAACCACGCCTTTTCCTCCCAACCAACTAGGGGCCTAGCCGACTCCCCAACCCTAGGAATCCATCCAAATGGCCTCCTATCCCTCCGTTTCTGAGACCCCTAGAGAACAGAATAGTGATGCACTAGTAGGTTATGTATCAAATCTTCCAAGAGTTCTCAAAATCTTCCATCTCTTATAACTTTTCATCCCTAAAATATCCAAAATTCCCATCCCTAGAAAAATCTCACCAAAACATCCTTCAAGAGAAAAGAACCCCCTTCCTTCCAATCTCAAGTCTCATATTTATACCAAAAGCCGTCATCCTCCTCCTCATCTATCAATACATTCCAATAGAATAATATTCAACAATCAATAAATTTATTTTCTCAAAAAATAGAAATTTGATTTAAATAAATTAAATTTTAATAAACATGGTTGCAAAGTCTCACTTTTCATGCTATTATTTTAAATGCAACTATGAAAACTCTTTTTTTTTAAAGTGTGCAATCCTATATATCAATTTATTTATATTATCCTGTTATACGTAAGTCGAATAAGATATTTTCATATACTATATTATACTATGACATATGTTATATTATATGTATATAATTATATATGTCATTCAATAATCCAATCAATTTGTATAAATCTAAAACGTATTAAACAAGTGAAAAAACTCATACTTTCAACACACAAGTAATAATTTCAAGTGTCATCATTTGTATTGACAAGTGTCTCAAGTGTCATCTATACAGAAGTGTCATCATTTGTATTGAAAAGTGTCTCAAGTGTGTTAACTTGCCGATGGGTTATTAGACCACCTTGTAAGGGGTCGGCCCGGATTAAAGTAACTAGGGGTTATTAGACTAAAGAGGATAAGTTGGCCCCACTAGTTTATTAGGCAGTTCAGACAAGTATAAATAGAGATCGGGAAATCTTTATTTGATCATCTCATTATCTCACTCTACATCACTTGGAAAGTGGCACACATGTGAGGAGGAGGATCAGCTGCTAGGAGGAGTCTATCTCTTGTACTTGGATTGTACTTTGGTTGTACTATTGCTCTATCTATCTCTAAGGAAGTTGTGGGGTTTTTCACCTTAGGGTTTTCCCCACGAAAACTGTGTGTGTCTATTGTCTCTTATGTTTGCATCTTGTTATGATTGACATGCTTGATATGATTGATATGCATTGATATGATGTACATGTTATTCTCTCAGTAAAGATCCTAGAGTATATTGAATTAATGCTAAAAAATTAACATGGTATCAGAGCTAACCTGAGAAGAAAACATTGTGCAGTGGCGGAAACCAGGGTTTCTTGTTTATTGGGTTTCTCTCCATAGATTTTGGAAAAGTAATATTATAGATTGACTCTCCTCAGCAAGTTGAATCTATCTGTCCAATCAGAATTCAATTCTGAGCACTTTCAGTTTTGGCCCTAAAAATTAGGGTTTCCTAAAAAATAGGAAGTTCTGAAATCTGAAGACATAGCTGGAAGCACCTTGGAAAAATCGAAGTTTAGAGCTTTGGATCGATGTTTTTGGCTGGGTAGAACACCAGGAAACTCAAACCCTAATTTGGGGCCCTCCTTAGTGAATCTGGAAAGACTGAAAGCCATTTCTTAAGGGTGAAACTTTGCAGAACTCAAATTCTGAGTATACCAGGTTGATCAAATCATCAAGGCGCATTTTTCTATCCTTTCATAAAGTTGAAATTCACATTTTGAATTTTTAGGGTTTCTCTGACAAACCCTAATCCAGAACCAGATCTAGTTTTCAACAATTCAAGTGGTAATACCTAAATCTTTTCTATTTCCATTTGAAGTACTCTTTAAAGATGTCTCACCACACCAAGCTTGAGGATAAGCGCAAAGGAGCTGATAAATTCCGAGCCTGGAGGTATAGGATTGGGTTAATCCTGGAAGAAAATGAATTGGATACATATATCAGTTCTGAAGTCCCTGTCCCGGAGGATGAAGAAGCTAAAGCATTGCATAAGAAGAACTTGGTCAAGGTAAAGAGAATCATTGTTGATTCTATCAAAGACCATCTCATACCACATGTGTCATCTCTGAAGACACCCAAGGCTATGTTTGACTCTCTAACCAAGCTGTTTGAGGGGAAGAACATAAATCGGAAGATGACTCTGCAGAATCAATTGAAAGGGGTCAAGTTGTTGAATGGAGAGACTATTCAATTTTACTTCTCCAAGGTCTCTCAAATCAAGGAACAACTTGAAGCTGTGGATGAAGTAGTGGACAATGGTGAAGTTGTTATGACCACTCTAAATGGCCTACCTAGATCATGGGACTCTTTTATTCAAGGAATTTGTGCAAGAAAGAAATTGATCTCTTTCAGTAGACTGTGGAGGAATGCTCTCAAGAAGAAGCTAGGCTCGTGGCCCGAGAAGAAAAGATGGGAAATGAAGATCAAGCTCTCACAGCTCATACCAGGAAAGGTAAGTTCAAGAAGGAACCATCTCATAACAAAAGGCCTTCTCACCACCATCATCAAAAGCGTAAGAAGGATCTAAGATGCTTCACCTGTAATGAAAAGGGACACTTTGCTATAGATTATACCAAGAACAAAAAGAGTTCCAACTACAAGAAGAAGGGAAATAAGAAGAGATATCATGCTCATGCTGCTGAGGATGATGAACCTCCCAAGAGGAAGGTTAGAGCAGAAAGTGATGATGATGACTCATCAAGTGAAGAAGAGTATGTTCTAATCTTTTCTCTCACAGGTACTATTTCTCATGGATGTAATGATTGGCTTATTGATAGTGGGGCTTCCAAACACATGACTGGGTTTAAAGAATCTTTTGTAAATCTATCTGAACATGAGTCACCCCATAAAGTGAAACTTGGGGATGACTATCAATACCCTATCAAGGGAAGTGGTGAAGCCTCCTACAACCTAGACTCTGGGAAGTCTTTGAAGATGAAAGATGTGTCGTATATACTTGGGCTTAAGAATAACCTACTCTCCATATCTGCATTAGATGCAAAAGGTATGAGGGTTCCATTTGTAGATGGCCAAGTTTTAATGTGGCTAAAAGGTAAAACTATTAATGATGCAGTAGTGATTGGAAAGCAAGAGGGAGGATTGTATAAACTGAAGGGACAACCTGAACATGCCATGGTAAATGAATCCATGGAGCCAAGTGAACTTTAGCATAGAAAACTTGCTCATATGCACTATAGAGCACTTCCAATTGCAAGCAAGGCTATAGAAGGTCTTCCTGAAATAAAGACAAAACCTAAAGGTGTTTGCAAAGGATGTGCAAAAGGAAAGAACATAAAGAAGGCATTTCCAAGCAGTGAAAGCAAGGCAAAAGGAATCTTGAAATTCATCCACTCTGATGTTTGCGGTCTGATGTCATCTAGTTCTCTGAGTGGGTATGTTTACTATGTCTCTTTCATTGATGACTTCTCCAGGAAGACTTGGGTTTACTTCTTGAAGAAAAAGGATGAAGTATTTGATAAGTTCAAGGAGTTCAAAACCTTGATGGAAAACCAAATTGATAAGAAGATCAAAAAATTCAAATCCGACAATGGCGGAGAATTCACTTCAGGATATTTCAAGAATTTATGCAGTGATTCAGGGATTAAGAGGGAGTTGAACACTCCTTACAATCCATAACAGAATGGAGTTGCAGAAAGAAAGAATCGAAAAATCATGGAAGCAGCAAGGGAAATGCTGCATGACCAAGATCTACCTATGCATCTATGGGCAGAAGCAGCTAGGACAATTGTATATGTACAGAACAGAACACCCCACAAGATATTGGACAACAAGACACCAGAATAGGTCTTCTCTGGTAAGAAACTTGAAGTCAACCATCTCAGAATATTTGGTTTTCCAGTATACACTCATGTCCCAAAGGAAAAGAGGACCAAGCTAGATCCTTCAAGAAAGAAGGGTATCTTTGTGGGTTACAGTGAAAGCTCGAAGGCTTACAGAATATACTTTCCAGGGTTCAAGAAGATTGATGTCAGTAGGGATGTGACATTTGATGAACACTCAGCATTCATCAAATCAAGGACGACACCTATTGAAGATCATGAAGAACCTAAGGAAACTAGGTTTTAAGACACTACTATGATTGAAGCAATTCCAGACGTAGATCGTGAAATTGAAGATCCGGAAGAACCTATAGATCCACCCCGTGAGAATAAATCTCACAAGAGGAGACCTATATGGGATAGAGAGCTCATTCAATATGCATAAAGATATGGCATTCTAGAAGAGGAAGACAGAGCAAAGAAGAGAACTAGATCAGATACTAGCTGTGTTTCTTTACTCTGTGATATCATGAACAAAGAACCTTCTAGTTATGAAGAAGCAACGGAAAAGAAAGAATGGAAGGATGCCATGGTCGAAGAATACCAATCAATAATGAAGAATGGTGTTTGGGATGTTGTCCCAAGACCTGAAGGGAAGTATGTTGTGATTTCCAAATGGTTCTACAAGATCAAACATGCTGCAGATGGCAGCATAGAGAAACACAAGGCAATATTCGTAGCTCGTGGCTTCTCTCAAAAAGAGGGAATATATTATGAAGAAACTTTTGCTCCTGTAGCCAGGTACACTTCCATCAGATCAGTACTTTCCTTGGTTGTAGTGATGAAATGGAAGATACACCAGATGGATGTCAAGACTACTTTCTTGAATGGTGTAGTTGAAGAGGAAGTGTATGTGGAGCAGCCACTCAGTTTTGAAACACATGACAGGGATTCATATGTGTGTAGATTGAAGAAAGCCTTGTATGGCTTGAAGAAAGCTCCTAGAACTTGGTATGGTAGGATGGACAGTTTCCTATCTATTTTGGTCTTTACCAAGAGTAAAGCGGATTCCAACCCTTACTACAAGGTTGAGGAAGGCAATCCTGTGATACTACTCTTGTATGTAAATGACCTATTTGTAATAGGTGAATATAGATTGATTGCCGACACAAAGAGAAAACTTGCAGCCGAGTTCAAGATGAAGGACTTGGGGATGATGCATTATTTTCTAGGTATGGAGGTGTGGCGGAGTGCAGATGGAATATTCCTTGGACAAGGGAAGTATGTAGTAGAGATCCCGAAGAGGTTTGGGATGATGGACTGCAAGGCCATGGCCACACCTATGGCATCGAACCTAAAGCTTCTTTGTGATGCTTCATCTGAGCTGGTTGATGTCACTATGTATCGTCAGATGATTGGGTCCTTAATGTACTTGACGAACACAAGACCAGATATTTGCTTTGCGGTGAACACATTGAGCCAGTTCCTAACGGATCCGAGGAGTGTTCACCTGGTTGCTGTAAAGCATATTCTGAGGTAGCTGAAGGGTACAGTTGAGTATGGGCTCAAGTATGATGCGATCAAAATTTTAACCTATAGGGTTATGTTGATTCAAATTGGGAAATCAGTGCTGCAGATAGGAAGAGAACTTCTGGGTGCTGCTTCAACATGGGATCAGGTGTGATCTCTTGGTTTAGTAGGAAGAAGTCCTATGTAGCACTGAGTACAGCCGAAACAGAGTATGTTGTAGCTTCTTCGGCTAGTTGTGAGGCAGTATGGCTACAGAAGCTACTGTCTGAGTTATTTGATCTACCACTAGCGGCTACTGGTATCTTTTGTGACAGCCAGAGTTATGTGAAGTTGTCAGAGAGCCCGGTGTTCCACAACAGGTCGAAACACATAGAGATAAAATATCACTATATCAGGGATATGGTGTAGAGAGGAGCATTGAAGCTCCTGTATGTTGTGACGGATGAGCAGATTGCAAATGTGTTGATGAAGCCACTAGCCAGAGTGAAGTTTGAGTACTTCAGATAGAGGCTTGGTGTTCTTCAGATCGATGACACTTCGAGGAAGAAGTGATGGAGACATTTGCTGAAGCCATTCCAAGCATGGTGGAAGGAGGATCCTTCACATGGCTATGGATGTAAGCACTAGATGATGAGCATTAGGATGATGTTCTAGTTTCTGCTCTGTATGATCAGTTGGATCATTTATGTATGTATGCATCATGTTGGATATGATCGGTTGGATCATTTATGTATGTATGCATCATGTTGGATTCTGGATATGATCAGTTGGATCATTTATGTATGTATGCATCATGTTGGATGCTGGATATGATCAGTTGGATCATTTATGTATGTATGCATCATGTTGGATGATGGATATGATCAGTTGGATCATTTGTATGTATTTTGTATATGCATCATGTTGGATGCTTGGACCATGTATCTGTATATGTATCAGGTGGATACAGTGTATGATCAGGTAGATCATGTATGTTGATATGTATCAGGTAGATACATTGAGTGATCAAGTGGATCATGTATCTATGTATGTATCATGTGGATACATTGTATGATCAGGTGGATCATGTATGATGATATGTATCAGGTAGATACTTGGTATGCATAAGGTAGATGCATTGTATGATTAGGATGATCATGGATGACGAGCTTCAGGATGTTGCTCCAGATATCATGCATCAGGACGATGCAGTGATGATGCTCAGGATGATCATGTGTACATCAGGATGATGTATGGTGCGTATCAGGTTGATACTCTTTGGCTGTGGATAGGTTGTGCAGATGAGCATGTAAGTAGACCTGGGAGATCCGGAGAGGATGAAAAAGGCCTCAGATGCTCTTTCAAGGCATTGCTCTAGGAGGACATGTAAGTAGACCTCGGAGATCTGTACAAGATTAAAAAGGCCTCAAATGCTCTTTCGAGGCATTGTCCTATGGCATGTAAGTAGACCTGGGAGATCTGGAGAGGATGAAAAAGGCCTCAGATGCTCTTTCGAGGCATTGCCATGACCACATGTAATCAGACCTGGAGATCTGGACAGGATCAAAAAGGCCTCAGATTCTCTTTAGTGTTATTGCTTGGCGAGACACCCTTTTAAGGTTTTGTGGTAGGAGTCACATGTAATCAGACCTGGAGATCTGGACAGGATGAAAAAGGCCTCAGATGCTCTTTAGGGTTCTTGCTTAGCAAGACACCCTTTTAAGGTTTTGTGGCTGTCACATGTAAAAGATCCTGGGAGATCCTATAGGTTGGAGTTGTGTACCCGTAACAGTCTGGGATGCTCTTTTGAGGTTTTTTGGCTCACGTAATAAGTCCTGAGGATTCCACAGTATGGCCAGTGATGATGAATACCTGCAGGTGGTGGGCCTACATCCAGTATGAAAAAGGACTGTCTCTATAGAACTTCCTATGATGAGTAGATTCAGAGATTTATTGAGATAGCAGCAGCAGTGACGATGATGATGATTTGAGGACGATGCATTGATGATGATGATCCAGATAAGAGGACTTGTGCTAGATGATCTGTGTCGAGAAATACCTTCCTAGTTAAGAAGGAGTGTTGATGTATATGTAACTTCGAAATGTATTTCATATATATATTTATTGTATTCCTATAGAGATGTATTATTCCTCTATATGGAAGTGTCGTCATTTGTATTGACAAGTGTCGCAAGTGTGTTAACTTGCCGATGGGTTATTAGACCACCTTGTAAGGGGTTGGCCTGGATTAAAGTAACTAGGGGTTATTAGACTAAAGAAGTGTCACCTACCCAATTTCTGAAAAATAATATTTTATTCTGCAAAATACTTTATGTTAAATTTTAATTTCAAAGTTTTGAAATTATGACCAAGTTGGTCAAGGATGAATGTAATTACTGAATATTATTATTTAAATAAATTAAGTAGGAGACAAACACCCAAGAGGACTATTAAATGAGTGTTCATTGACCCACTAGAGATTAATGGAGGTTGTTGGAAGTTATGGGACAGATGGCAGCAATTGCATTTCACCACTAGCTGTTGGTTATGGGACAACTACCCCTAATAAAGTCGCATTATCCCCCAGGTGGTGGGAGTGGGCAGGCAGCTCATTTAATGACCAAGTAACAACTGAAAAGGCCTAGGTAGCCTACATAAGGAAAATTCGAATTGAGCAGGAAGCTCCTTACTTGATATCTCTACAAAAATATTCCTCATGTGTTTTAGGTGATCACTAAGAGATTCGAATAGGGAGGCTAGTTGTGAGTGCAATCATAAGTCTGCATACTATTTTTGCTGAGAAGATGCAGAGATACTGATGCAAGTCATTAGACTGTTAACTCTTGAAGGTTCTACAAGCTAAGTGCTACTACAAGTGGATATCCTAGCTTCCTAAGTCTCTTCCTCCTGGTGGTTCAGTGAACAAGCTCGTGGGTCCTTAGGTAGATACTTGACTGTCTACAGGAATTGGTTGGGTGGATCAGTCTTCTTGGGCTGTTTGTTGCCCTATAGATTTATCCAAGTTTTACAAATTTTCTACTTTATCTCGGCTAATAGTTTTGTTCAGTAAAATTAGTAGTCTCTGTTTTCTGTTTGAAATAAGAATCTATTTCTAAATTTGTTTAAAGTCTAAATGTTAAAGTTTAATGATGATTTGGAATTGATAAACCAATCTCTATATTTTTCCACGTGCTGTCTTTGCATCGTACTCTAGTATAGAGACGCAGATTAAGCATAGATGAAAGATAGGAAAATTGCCATTGAATTCGATAGATAAAGATAGTAATCATATGTTTATCAGTTTCTGTCCTATAGTTAATAATAGTAGAAAGTTTTGTACAATACCTAAATATTATAGAAAATCTCATTGTTTTTAGTTTAAATAAACATTGCTTAATTCCTGTACAGTTACATTGCATTATTCTTATCATTACTATCTACATAGGAAATAGAAAGAATTCACATTCCTATGCATCATATTATGTCTGCAGTATAAATAAGGGAGTTGTAAATAAATAAATGTGTTCATTATATCAAAGCTGCAATTAACAGTCTTTTACATAGTCTTCACACTTTAACATTACACAGACACATTGTTTTCATTTTCCCTATTGTAGCATTGCATTGATTATTATTCTAACAAATGATAAAAACTTTATAAACATCATTATTGCCATCATTCATTTTATTATTTTAGAGCTTCTAAACTGTAAGTGTCATTTTCAAAACTGAGTTTCGTATCAAACCCTAGTTAGAAATTCGATTTCCTTTATCATCATTTTTGCAACATAAACCATTACAATCTACACAGACTACAGATCGAATCCTAGTTTTGGCACCATAGTCTTGTTTAGGAATTTCTTATTCAAACAAAACATGAACTAGGGTATGGCCCTGTTCGTATCCATTGCAAACGAAATTAAAATCATTTCGTCATTATACTTTATAGACTTATCATCTAAGACAAAGTTTCACAAAACCTAGTATAGCTTGAAATCACGATATCAACCTACAACATTAAGTCATATAACACAGACGATTCACACAGAAATAGATAGCATACATTTTCATTGCCGAGAAGAAAAATATTCTTTACACAGAAGACGAGTGTCGGCTCTACTCTTTACTCTCATAACTTAAACCAACAAGTCGTGATTCACATTTTTAAAACAATACAAAGGTCCAACTTCAAGAAACGAAGTCAATATTCTCAGAACAAAATTTACAACATGTTTTCCAAACAAAATCGCACCAGGTTTATTCCCAAGTGAAAACATTTTAAACAGGTCCAAAAACCTTCAGCATTTATGAGTAGTATAACTCCCAGTTCAACGAAGTTAGTCATCAAATTTTAAGACCGAGTTTCATACCTTTAGACGAGGGTCATAGCCCTGTACAAACATCATTTAAATAACAGTAGGGTCTTCAAAGTTTCTCAACTAACAGACATTGCTGAGGCATGGTGAAAACACTAGTTAATCATCCTCTTGAAACCACATCAAAGGTCGAAAGGCACCTACGAGGGTTTGAGACCCGGAGCTTACAAGGAATGGAAGCACGTCGTTCCTTTTCCAAACCCTTACTCAAGTCATTCTTCGAACCCTGCAACTGACAAAACAATAGCTTGGATTTAGATAACTGTTATATTTTAAACTGAAAGACGAAATACAACAAAAAAATCACTATTGTTTACAAGAACTATTACCTTTGTAGCAAGAAGCCAAGCTCTTTTCCTTCATCAGAAAAACGACGAGGTCTTGCTGTAGACGAGACCAGGACATTCTATCTTTTGTAACATCATGTATTTCACTCATATTTTAAAAACGTAAAGCTTAAATCATGAACTCGATAACACTCCAAACCTGAGACCCAATTTCTTAAAGTACAAAGCCATTACAGTGGGAAGAACCTACAACTTCAACCCTATCTACAGGTCTCGAGGTTGAACCTCTTACCAACTTTCCATCTAGAATTTCGGCAGCCTGTCGGCCACACAGACCGAAACAATAGAACAATGAACGACTTTCCAAGCTCTTAAACCAAATCAACGACAGAAGTTGGGGTTACAATCTAACAGTCCAAACTCATCACCATCAATGATCACAATAGTGCCAGCGAAATAACATTGGGACAAACAACATCTACATTTAATGCCCCACTCTTCAGTACCAGCTTGGCAATGCCACTATGGCACACAGAGGAACGATCAACAACCAGTTCGAAGGTGTTTCAAAACATTTGACCCTTACACAGTGACAAGCACAAAGACTATTACATCGCTTTCATGCTACGTGCATTGGTAACAAATCCATGTTAGCTGGCGTGGTATGCCAAGTTTCATAACGTAGGATGAGAGGTGTGCCAAGCTTTGGACTGCAGGATCGAGACTCGATCTCCATGACAGCTCGAGGGATACGCTATTAATTGAACCATCCTTTTGCCACCATGTCGACATTAATTATGCCAGTACCATTTATTACAACAATAAACTTTCGTGTTGTTTTGTTAATAGTTTAGTTTCCAATGTTTATGATCGTAATTAGTGCTTTAAGACTATTGTCTAGCTATATATATATTTGTTAAAGTTTCGAATTGCATATTAATGTCAATATTGTAAGATTTCATTTGATCATTTTTGCAATTGTAACATAATTATATAGAATAAGAATCTATAGGATTTATATGGTTAGTGTAATAACCATGGGTTCTATTATTTCACATATAACATTAAAATAATAAATAAAATGACATAGGAGCTATACTTTGATGTTTCCACATGACCTATGATTGGAAAATAGCATAAAAACCTTATTATGGTCATAAGCTCCATACCCTAACTCTTTTTACAATGCATCTGATGGTTGGCAGTACATTCACGACACTAATAATTTACAAGTATTAGTTATTTAAGACGATGACCACATCCAAGCTAGAATTACATTTTTGGCTTACGACTTTAAACATATACAGCAAGTAGACCCTTTCGATGTCAAAATTTTCAACATTTTAAACATTTAAGACAATGTTGAGAAACTGGGATATCGCACAAAACCATCATACCTGTAGATACTTGTTTTCATAACAAAATTCACAACTTTTCTATTTTTGACGATTGAAATGTCTTACACATGTACTTTTAACTACACGGTTATTGAATCTTTTTACCTATCATTTGCACATAGAATATCCAAGTACGTTAGCATTACAGCTAAGTAAACTCCAGGTACCTCGTAGGACACCCTTATGCATCAAAAGTCGAACTGTCAGTATCATTGCAAAAGAAAAGTGTCGCATCATATTTACCGATCTGTTAGTTCATTTCTTTATCATAATCATGTTTTCTATTTTATGTGATTAAGCTGTCACTAACACATTGCTTCTAAACAGAAATTAAATTATGTTTAGTACTAACAGTTGTTTAGTTAATGCTGTCACAATTAACAATTATTATTTTCGCAATTATAAATTAATGCTGTTATTTCTGTTATAAATTTTTTTAAATTTTTATGAAAATTTGGGATGTTACATGTGGTATCAGAGCTCATGTTCGAACTCTAGGCCTGAAAAAGGTCCAAGAACACGCAGCAGAAAATTCTATGCAACATAAAATTTTGTTTCAGCAGAACATTCTTACTAATTTGAAATTTTAATTATGATGTGCCGAGAAATTATTTTAAGTTACAGGTATCGAAAATTCAGTCGAACAACTAGATGACAGATTCCAGCCAAACAGTCACAGAACGGGACAACACTACATAGAAGAAGGCCACAGAGAATTGAATGACAATTCATTAGAATTGTTATGTGCGTTCCATGAGTTAAAAGCAGAAATTCGATCAGTAAAACAAGATAATGAAAAGATTCTGAAAGTGCAAGAAGAGTTAAATCAAGTGATGTTTGAACAATACCCAGCTGAAGAGCAAGAGAGAAATACCAAAGATATTTCCAAAGTGGAAGATCTGTCGCATGCTAATAAGAATAAGAAAATTAAAACCAGTGAAGTGAACAATAGTTCAACCTCATCAGGAGATGCTATGGAAGTACGTAAAAAGAAACGTGACTACACCAGTGATAGCAGTGAAGGAGATTCCAAGCCCAAAAAGAAAAATCATAAAGAGTATGAGCAGATTTCTAGAGAATTCAAAAAGATCAAACCTCCAACTTTTAATGTAAAAACCGAGAAAGGAGAGACAGCTGAAGCATGGATGTTTGGTATAAAGAAGTATTTTCAGATCTATAACTATTTAGAATCCTTGAAAGCCAAAATGGCTATATATAAGTTGACCGGAAAAGTAGATATCTAGTGGCAAGACATAAAAAGAGTGAAGGGCATCAAGGATAAAGACGTGAACTAGAGTACATTCAAAAGATATTTCAAAAAGAAATTTTTATCTGAACAATACTATGAGGAAAAATCCAAGGAGTTTTACGATTTGAAGCTAGGAGGTATGAACATGAAAGAATGAACAGTAAATTTTTGAATTTACTAAGATATGTACCATACCTCATAGAAGAAAAACCAAAGATACAAAGATATTTGAGTTGTTTACCTTTCAACATTAAGGACAAAATCAAGTATGATAGTTCGAAGACCCTAGAAGAGGCTATGCAAAAAGCAGTTTTCTGTTATGACACCAATTAGAAAAGAGAAGGAATGACAAACTGGAAAAGTCATAAGCCTAGTAATTTCGAGCTGAAAAAGAAAAATTTCAGATTCAGTGGAAATTCCGGATTCCAATGGTAAAATTTCCAGAATCAGAATTTCCAAGGGAATAATTTCAGAAACAGTCAGCAGCAGAATTTTACAGCACCCAGAAATGTCCCTAATAACAACAGACCCAGTGAACAAAAGGCACCTGTTAAGTGTTTTGATTGTCAAGGTCCTCACTATGCATCCAAATGTCCCAAGAGAAAGCGGACAACCAACAATATTCATTCTATTCAGACTGAACCAACTGTTGGAGACTTGGCAAGAGAGTTGCCCGGAATTAATGCAGCAATTGACAACAGGCAAGCAGATCATCAGATCTCCATGGTAGAAGTTGAAGGTATGATACAAAATCATCATGTTACTATTTTAATTGACCCGGGTGCTAGTTTAAGTTATATATCTCCAGCAATTGTGGAAAATCTTAATTTGAAAAATAGAAAAATTCAGTAAATCTTGGTTGGTTAGACTAGCAACAGGAACAAAAAGGAAAGTTTCAGATTTCATTGAAAATTGTACCTTATTTTTCAAATAGTTTAAAACGCAAGTCAAGTTAACTATTTTACCCTTAGGGTCATATGATGTTATAATAGGAATGGACTCGCTAGAATCCCATCATGTCATTTTGAATTGTTATGAAAAGAGTTTTACCTGTTTAAATGACGAAGGAAAAACTGTAGAAATCAAGGGCATTCCAAGAAAAGTAACCCTTAGGCATATTTAAGCTTTACAAGTCAAGAAGGTAGTTAGGAAAGGATGTCAAATGTTTGCAGTAAATGTAATAAATAATGAGTTTATGTGTAAGGAAGACTGTAATGTCCCCATTCAAATAAGTGCATAGTAAGACAATCCCATCAATTTTACTAGTTTCCTAGGTTGGATGGGAACATGTGGGATGGTAATAAGGAAACTAATAAATGATATTTAGACATTAGAAGGGTTCAAGCATTTAATAAATATGATGGATAAATAAATTCAAGAGAAATTCTAGGTGGCAAGTGGTTTTGGAGACATATGGAAGTGGTGGGACTCACACTAGCTTGGTTTTTTAATGACACATGGCAGCTCTCTCTTGCCAATTCGAATTCATGGGAAGGTGAACACTATTGGGTGAGTTCGTAAGTCATAACACATGGCATTGAGCATATTAGGTCGAAATGGGAAGGAATAGTAACCTCCATGGGAGAGGAAGAGTCAAATTGGAGACTAGTGGACACATGGGCTAGATTCCCTAGTTTTATGACAACAATAATGAAGCATCTATGACATTTTATGACAAAATTCAGACCTGACTTCTTACACCTTACCATTATGATATGTCAGCCCCAAAAATAGGCTCAAGAAGGTGCTCATGGAGTTGGAGGAATCTAAAGAGACTCAAATTCGAATTTGGGAGAAGATGGAAGGTTGGAACTAGAACCACTTATACTATGAAACGAGAACTCGACACAGTTCTCGTTTTTCTCTCTCCTAATTTTAGTAGGTATTTTTAGCTCCGTTTCAAAAAGGGGTGATGCCAGTATCACACATTTTCATTTCGAGGCATTTTTTGGGACCTTTGAATTATCTTTATCGTAAAAAAAAATTAGTTTCCATTTTCAGGTACATTTTTAGAAATTTAGCAAAATAGCATACATTTTTAAGCAATTTATAATGAAAAACATATACATTTTGCAATTTTTTCTATAAAATAAGACATTTTTATGGACAAAATAAGACACTTTTATTGACAACATTGTAAAAAATTCCAGACAATATAGACATTTAAAACCATTTTCAATCAATTTTCAGATATGTTTTGTGTAAAAATGATACTATTTCATATTATTTTCCGAAAAGTGTTGATTCACATAAATTCAAGAAAAACTATACAAATTATTTGTAAAAAACATATTTCAAACATTATATATAGAAATTTTATTTCTAAAATTAAGTCTGAAAGTCAAAACATTACTAATATATCTTATCAAAATATTATCAAACTTAGCATTTTTTTCAAAACATGAAACTAATCAACAATATCATGGAAGCAAAATTCATGTCCTCTTCTGCTGCATGTTTCCCCCCTCTAACATTATAATAAAATAAATTAAAAAACAAATTAAACTAACCCCTAACAACATTATAATAAAAAATTCCTAACAACATTATAATAAAAAATTTAAAGAAAAATTAAAAACAAATCAAACTAACCCCGTCGATGCCCGGCATCGAGGGGGCCGTGAGGGCCGCCCTTTGACGCCCAAGCGAGTGACCTCCCTTGCTTGGACGCCAAAGGGTGGCCCTCACGGCCCCCTCGATGTCGGGCATCGACGGGGGCCCTGAGGGCCGCCCTTTGATGCCCAAGCGAGCGACCTTTAAACAAAATTTAAAAATACATTAAAAAAAATATACTAAGTATCTATATAGTAACCAAATTTACATTATAAATTTTTTTTTAAAAACTATACAAAAACTTAAAAAACAATTAAAACAAAATTTTAAAAACAATAAAAAAAATCTAACTATACAAAATTTTAAAATAAATTAAAAAACAAAATAATTAAAAAAAAAATTAAACTATAAAAAATTAAACAAACTTTAAACAAAATTTATAAAAAATTAAACAAACTTTAAAAAAAAATTAAACAAAATTTAAAAAAACATAAACTATATAAAAAATTCAACAAAATTAAAAAAAAATAAAACAAAATTTAAAAAATAAAACAAAATAAAAAAAAACTAAACAAAAATTAATCAAAATTTAAAAAAAAAAAACAAAATTTAAAAAATTAAAAAAAACTAAAAAAAATGCAATGGCCGGCCCTTGAGTCCGGCCGTCGATGCCCGGCATCGATGGCCGGCCTCGAGGGCCGCCCGTTGGCGCCCGAGCGGGCGGACGTCCGCCGCTCGGGCGCCAACGGGCGGCCCTCGAGGCCGGCCGTCGATGCCCGGCATCGAGGGCCGGCCTCGAGGGCCGCCCGTTGGCGCCCGAGCGGGCGGACGTCCGCCGCTCGGGCGCCAACGGGCGGCCCTCGAGGCCGGCCCTCGATGCCGGGCATCGACGGCCGGCCTCGAGGGCCGCCCGTTGGCGCCCGAGCGGCGGACGTCCGCCCGCTCGGGCGCCAACGGGCGGCCCTCGAGGCCGGCCCTCGATGCCGGGCATCGACGGCCGGCCTCGAGGGCCGCCCGTTGGCGCCCGAGCGGCGGACGTCCGCCCGCTCGGGCGCCAACGGGCGGCCCTCGAGGCCGGCCCTCGATGCCGGGCATCGACGACCGGCCTCGAGGGCCGCCCGTTGGCGCCCGAGCGGGCGGACGTCCGCCGCTCGGGCGCCAACGGGCGGCCCTCGAGGCCGGCCCTCGATGCCGGGCATCGAGGGCCGGCCTCGAGGGCCGCGCGTTGGCGCCCGAGCGGCGGACGTCCGCCCGCTCGGGCGCCAACGGGCGGCCCTCGAGGCCGGCCGTCGATGCCCGGCATCGACGGCCGGCCTCGAGGGCCGCCCATTGGCGCCCGAGCGGGCTTTAATTTTGTTTTATTTTTTAAATTTTGGTTTTTTTTAAAAATTTTGTTTAATTTTTTATAGTTTTTTTTAATTTTTGTATAGTTTATGTTTTTTATAAATTTTATTTAAATTTTATTTAATTTTTTATAAATTTAATTTTGTTTAATTTTTTATAAATTTTGTTTAAAGTTTGTTTAATTTTGTATAGTTTATTTTTTTTTTAATTATTTTGTTTTTTAATTTATTTTAAAATTTTGCATAGTTTGATTTTTTATTGTTTTTAAATTTTTGTTTTAATTGCTTTTAAGTTTTTGTATAGTTTTTTTTTTAATTTTTTATAATGTTAGTTTGGTTAGTATATAGATACATAGTATTTTTTCTTAATGTATTTTTAAATTTTTAATTATAATGTTATCTTAGTTTAGTATAGATATATAGTATTTTTTTTTAATGTATTTTTAAAATTTTAATTATAATGTTATTTTAGTTTAGTTTGTTTTTTTTTTTTTTTAATTTTTAATTATAACATTAGTTTAAATGTTAGTTTAATTTGTTTTTAATTTTTTTTTAAAACTCAAAGCTAATATTCGTGGAATAGGGAGCATTCGTGCAAGATGGGAGTGTATTAAACCAAGTCGTAGATCCCGAAGGAATATGACATCTAAAATGATGGGTATAGATGTAGACTCAGATTGTGCGCCCATTGATAATAGAGAAGAGTATGGGTCATCTACATCTTCATCAAGTCCTTTATTTGCAGAAAATGTAGATTCTGATGGGGTGTCAGAATCCATGGATGAATTTGAAGAAACAGTGTAGATGCTTTTTATTAGTATGATTTTTGTAATTGAAACTCTAGAGGAGTTTTTGATGATGGGGTGTCAGAATCCATGGATGAATTTGAAGAAGCAGTTTAGATGCTTTTTACTAGTATGATTTTTGTAATTGAAACTCTAGAGGAGTTTTTGAATATTTATATGAACCATTTGTTCTTGTATGGTCTAATATATTATCTCATTATGAATCGCATCATAATTCCTTTGTTTTTATATGGTTATAACGGTGAAATTATTAGAGAAATTTGTTTTTTTGTTTAATATGCAATTTTCCTGAAAGTTGTAATTTATCTCTTCAAGAAAAAAAAAAATTCCAATTTAAGGTTGATTTTAAAGTTTTGTTAAACAACAATATGGGATGTTTAGGCCATGGCTCTATTTTTTACCCTAAAAAAAAATACGTGTATACTGGCATCAACACTTTTCTATTTGGGGGGTGTTTTTGATGTTTTTTTTGCAAAAATCATCGTTTTTATGAGTAGAGTTCTCGTTCATAGTATATAGTTCTCGTTTCATAGTATAAGTGGTTCTAGGAGACAAGTGGCAAATGAGGAATATTTTCTAAATGGAAAATTATTGAATCTATTGAGAGGATTTCGACCCCTTGAAGGCTAATGTTGGTTATAAAATGTAGAAATCAAGTATGAGAATGGCTTTTGATGTTTTGAGAAAAATTGCATTTGTGAAGAGAGAGCTAGTGGATGACTAGTTTCTTGCCTTAGCCAATTTCGAGGGTGAAAGATTCCCATCCAAGTTGGTGTTTGGAGAGGCCACTCAGGTCTTTCATGGTGATTTAATGGAGTTTGTATTTGCAGGTAGAAGCTACAGGAAGTTTCATGGTTTGGTTTAGTGCAGCACTTTCTCTCCACCGTTTCCAGTTTTGAAGGCATATTCGTGCTCCTTGAGGGAGGGCGTTTTTGGTGAGCACTTGTGCTTCTTGAGAGAGCTTCTCATTATATATTTATGATTTTAATAGTTTCATATCCTCTTTTATTCATATTCAGAAAGTCTCAGGTCGAAATACCCACTAGTTGTATGCAAAACTATTGATTAATGAGCAAACAATGTCCATTTCCCCAATGCATTGATGTATGACACTATAATGTTGATTATTTCGAATGGATGGATGATTCTATTATATATTTGTGATAAATATACTACCATGGATGTCTTCTACAAGTTTCATGTACTGTACTTGAGCATTTGAAGCATTTTTACTCAGTTTAGTTGTATTGGGAGGTGAAATAGTGCCATTTCCCCAAGGGTCGAATTTGGGGTTTTTGCTGTTGAATGTGAGAGAGTTAGAATAGTATTAAAAATCAATTAATGGTGCATATGAGACCTTAATAACACACTTAACACATTATATACCTATTTTCATAAATTTGTGGGAGTTTGGAGGCATTTGGAAGGCCATTTGCCGTGTTACCCGAGGGGGATTTGATGCACAAATTACTAGTCAAAATTACATATATTGATAAGAATACAAATCAAGTTTGCAGCAGTATTGGGAGGGCCATAAAACATCCCTGAACCTTATATTAAAGTCTAAATACCATTCATACACTCCTACAGAAGATTTGGGAGCATTTGGGTTGATTTGGAGGTCAAAACAGTAAAACTAGTCAAAAGTCGAAATTGGAAAAAAAAGTGGAAAATTGGGCATTTTAATAAAATTTGAAAAAGGGATATTACAAGTTGTATCAGAGCATGGTCTTGGCACCTTATGGTATTAACAAGAATCCAAACAAATAAAACACCACCCTTTGAATCAGTAGTTGAAGAAGTTTTGGTTGAAGAAGAGATAGTAGCAGAAAAAGAGTTTTTTTCTAAAACAATGGGTAGAGAGGAGGAGGAAAAATTAAGACATAAGGAGGAATTTATTGAAGCCTTAAAACCATGTTTTGAAGGAATTACCACGGTTATGCTAGATATGAATAAACAAATGATGAAAGGATTCGAATTGTTGGGTAGCCAACTTTCAGGCAAAGGGATGATAGGAGATAATAGTGGTTCACACTCAGGGGAAAAGATGAAGGGGAATGAGCATATTTTCTCAAGTACAGGACCTCATAATAGACCTGATGAATTTCAAAGCACACAAAGGCATACTGCACCTAAATTTCTCACACCCAAAGAAGAGCCCAATCTTGAATTGGATTACAAGAAACTAGTAAATGATTGGAATGATTTGAATGAAGAGTGTAAAAGAGGTGTACCACTCAGTGACTACATTGATGCTATGCAAAAGATTAAAATGAAGGGAGACAATAGGATTCCATTCCAAAACAAAGAATTGAATAGTGCTATTGGAAAAATGTCACTTCCTACTTTTGATGGTTCTTCTCAAAATTCTGCTAACACTTGGGTGCAAAAATTGAATGTATATTTTCAGCTGAATCCTATGTTGGAAGAGGATGCATTAAAAATGGCCATTTTGCATTTGGAAGGAGATGCCAATGAATGGTGGTTTCATGGGCTGAAAACCTTGGGTCATAATCAGGTTAAAACATATGGAGAATTTGTTGACAGAGTACTAGAAATATTTGAACAAAAAGATCCAGAATTGCCTTTCAAAGAACTAGCTCAATTGAAGCAAACTGGGTCCCCTACCGAATATATGTTGGACTTTCAAAAATTATCAGTCAAGGTGGCTGATGTATCTATGGGAAGATTAGTATTGCTGTTCACTAAAAGTTTGGCTGAACCCTTAAGAGGTTTGGTCAAATCCCACAATCCAACTACATTAAAAGATGCAATGAGCTTGACTAGGGATCTCCAAAATGTGCTTCCTAGAACGAGATTTCCTCCTAAGCCTAGCTATAAATTTGAAAAGAAACCTTGGCAAATGGATGGATATGATAAGAAACCTTGGAAAAGAGAGTCATTTGAGAGGAATAAAAAAGAGGGACTAAACAGGGATGAACTTAGAAAAAAGAAACCATGCTTCACATGCTTCCAACCATGGACACCGGGGCACAAATGTACCAAAGGAAAGGCTCAATACATAGAAGTATTTTATGATAATGAGGGGTATGATGGAGGCATGGATGAAGATGGGCATATTTTAGATCAAGAAGAGGCATATGAGACAGCAGTAGAAGAGGAAAGACAAGAAGAAAATCATCCTTCACCGGACAAAGCAAGAATGGCAGTGCTTTCAGCAGTACCTCGCTATCATACTATCCGATGCAAAGGTGTGGTACAAGGACAAAGAACTTCAGTTTTGGTAGATGGAGGAGCCACTCATAACTTCATTGATGCAAAGATGGTAGAGAAAAGAAAGATACCTATTGAACCATTTCATGGCTTCACAGTTGTCATTCCCGGTCACAACACAATGCAATGCAAAACATGGGTTCCAAAGCTGCAAGTCACCGTAGGTAACTATACTTTTGTTGATAGTTTTTATGTGGTTGATGTTGCTGATACTAATGTGGTTTTGGGAGTGCAATGGTTGTATTCAATAGGAGAGCATACAGTAAATTATCAAATTCCTGAAATGAAATTCCAAGATTCAAAAGGAGTACAAAGAGTTGTGAGAGGGCAACACACTTATCCAAATCAAGTAGTGACTTGCAATAGCATGAGATCTATATTGAGACATGGGGATATAGAATGGGCTACTGAATGTCATATTACATCTCCCAAGCCAACTATAAATATTGTCAAACACCCAAAGGAGATAGAGAGACTTTTGCAAAAATATGACAAGGTTTTTAGAGACCTTCCACATGGTAGGCCACCAGATAGGGGGGTTGAGCACAGTATTGTTTTGGAGGAGGGTACTTCACCCATTCAGATACCACCTTATAGACATCCTAAAAGGTTTAGAGATGAGATTGAAAAAGCTATCCAAGAAATCCTAGAGTTGGGGCTCATTAGACCAAGCTCTAGCCCTTATGCTTCTTCAGTAGTGCTAGTGAAGAAAAAAGATGGAACATTGAGAATGTGCATAGATTTTAGAGCCTTGAACAAAAAGACTATCAAGAATAGGTATCCTATTCCTAGGATTGATGAGCTCATGGATGAGCTACATGGGGCCAAATACTTCTCAAAAATTGACCTTAAATCAGGGTATCACCAAATTCGAATGAAAGATGAAGATGTGCAAAAGACCGCTTTTCGATGTCATTTTGGCCACTTTGAATTTCTTGTCATACCTTTTGGGTTAACTAATGCTCCAGCCACCTTTCAAGCATGTATGAATAGGATATTTTGCAAGCAACTAAGAAGGTTTGTTTTGGTTTTCTTTGATGATATTCTCATTTACAGTAAAACATGGGAAGAGCATTTGCAACAGTTAGAGATTGTGTTGAAAATCTTGCAAGAAGAGTCCTTATTTGCTAAATTATCAAAATGTGAGTTTGGGATGAAAGAACTACTGTATCTTGGGCACATTATTGGGAAAGAAGGAGTGAAGGTACACATGGAAAAAATAAGGGCTATCTTGGAATGGCCATCACCAAAAAATATTACCGAATTGAGAGGCTTTATTGGCATATGCACCTACTACAGAAAATTTGTGAAAGGGTTCTCCAAGTTGACTTCTCCACTCACTGATTTGACTAAGAAGGATGCTTTCAAGTGGGATGAAGAGGCTGAAAAAGCATTCCAAAAAATAAAAGAGGTAATGAGTAGTTGTCCCATACTTGCACTTCCTGATTTTACTAAACCTTTTGTTGTGGAATGTGATGCTTCAGGTGGAGGAATAGGGGCTGTCCTAAAGCAAGGCCAACACCCCATAGCCTTTGAGAGCAGAAAGTTGCAGCCTCATGAAAAAATTTACTCCATATATGATAAAGAAATGCTGGCCATTATGCATGCATTGGCCAAATTCAGACAATACTTGGTGGGTAGCAAGTTTGTGGTGAAAACTGACCATAATAGTCTAAGACACTTTCTCACCCAAAAAGATCTAAATGAAAGGCAACAAAAGTGGGTAAGCAAGATTCAAGCTTATGATTTTGATATTGAATATGTCAAAGGAAAGAATAATATAGTAGCAGATGCTTTGTCAAGAAGGCCTTCCTTTTCTCTCATGGATATTGCCAAGGATTGGAAAAACATGCTACTAGTTGAATATGCCAAAGACAAATTTCCTTGTGATGTGTTGGATGGAATAAAAGGGGATGACAATTATAGGATTTTGAATGGACTGATATATTATAAGGGAAGAATTTATTTAGTTCATAACTCCAAGCTCAAGTACCAAATTTTGCAAGAAGCACATGATTCCCCACTAGCGGGCCATCCGGGGATCTTCAAAACTTATAAACAGTTGTGGCAAAGACTTTTTTGGAAGGGGATGAAGGAAGATGTTCAGAAGTATGTGAATGAATGTAAAGCATGTCAACAAAACAAATCAGAACTTACATGTCCAGCCGGCCTATTACAACCATTGCCCATTCCGGAGCAAAAATGGGACAGTATTTCCATGGATTTCATCACCGGATTGCCTAAATCCTTAGGTAAGGATTGCATCTATGTGGTAGTTGATAGGTTGACAAAATTTGCTCATTTCTTTGCTATTACATCATCTTTTAGTGTTGCACAAGTGGCTGATATTTTTTTCAAAGAAATCTTCAGATTGCATGGGCTCCCCAAGAGCATTGTCAGTGATAGAGATAGTAGATTCATGGGTGCTTTTTGGCAAGAACTTTTTAGATTGGTAGGCACTCAATTGACTCCAAGTACCAGGTATCATCCACAAACTGATGGACAAACAGAGAGGGTAAACCAATGGTTGGAAGGATACCTAAGAAACTATGTGGGGGGGCAGCAAAAAGCATGGGCAAAATGGCTACACTTGGGTGAGTTTTGCTACAACACCATTTATCATATGTCAATAGGAATATCTCCTTTCAAAGCATTATATGGTTATGATGCAATTACATTTGTTGACATTATATTTGGTGATAGTAGAGCCCCAAAGGCTAAAGATTGGGTGGAAGAGAGCCAAGAAATTTTAAAGCTCTTGAAAGACAATTTGCAGGTTGCTCAAAATCAGCAAAAACAATATGCTGATAGACATAGAGAAGAGAGAACCTTTCAAGTCAATGATTTAGTATATTTAAGGTTGCATCCCTATAAACAAACATCTCTCAAAAAGAATGGAGCAGAAAAATTAAAACCAAGGTACTATGGGCCATACAAGGTAGTGCGGAAGGTTGGAGAAGTAGCATATGAACTAGAACTTCCGGAAGGGAGTAAAATCCACAATTTATTTCATGTTTCTTGTCTGAAGAAAGCTCTTGGTCAGCAAATCATCACTTCAGAAATACTTCCTCCTTTGGATGATGAAGGTCAGCTCACACTTGTTCCGGAAAAGATTTTGAAGACAAGGGAAAGAACGTTGAGGAGTAGAATCATCGAAGAATATTTAGTGCAATGGAAGGACTTACCAAATGAACATGCCACATGGGAAGAGCAGAAGATTTTGCAGCATCCAAATTTGAAATTGCTTGAGGACAAGCAATCTTGGGTGGGGAGGACTGTAATGTCCCCATTCAAATAAGTGCATAGTAAGACAATCCCATCAATCCTACCAGTTTCCTAGGTTGGATGGGCACATATGGGATGGTAATAAGGAAACTAATAAATGATATTTAGACATTAGAAGAGTTCAAGCATTTAATAAATATGATGGATAAATAAATTCAAGAGAAATTCTAGGTGGCAAGTGGTTTTGGAGACATATGGAGGTGGTGGGACCCACACTAGCTTGGTTTTTTAATGACACATGGCAGCTCTCTCTTGCCAATTCAAATTCATGGGAAGGTGAACACTCTTGGGTGAGTTGGTAAGTCATAACACATGGCATTGAGCATATTAGGTTGAAATGGGAAGGAATAGTAACCTCCATGGGAGAGGAAGAGTCAAATTAGAGACTAGTGGACACATGGGCTAGATTCCCTAGTTTTATGACAACAATAATGAAGCATCTATGACATTTTATGACAAAATTCAGACCTAACTTCTTACACCTGACCATTATGACATGTCAGCCCCAAAAATAGGCTCAAGAAGGTGCTCATGGAGTTGGAGGAATCTAAAGAGACTCAAATTCAAATTTGGGAGAAGATGGAAGGTTGGAACTAGGAGACAAGTGGCAAATGAGGAATATTTTCTAAATGGAAAATTATTGAATCTATTGAGAGGATTTCGACCCCTTGAAGGATAATGTTGGTTATAAAATGTAGAAATCAAGTATGAGAATGGATTTTGATGTTTTGAGAAAAATTGCATTTGTGAAGAGAGAGCTAGTGGATGACTAGTTTCTTGCCTTAGCTAATTTCGAGGGTGAAAGATTCCCATCCAAGTTGGTGTTTGGAGAGGCCACTCAGGTCTTTCATGGTGCTTTAATGGAGTTTGTATTTGCAGGTAGAAGCTACAGGAAGTTTCATGGTTTGGTTTAGTGCAGCACTTTCTCTCCACCGTTTCCAGTTTTGAAGGCATATTCGTGCTCCTTGAGGGAGGGCCTTTTTGGTGAGCACTTGTGCTTCTTAAGAGAGCTTCTCATTATATATTTATGATTGTAATAGCTTCATATCCTCTGTTATTCATATTCAGAAAGTCTCAGGTCGAAACACCCACTGGTTGTATGCAAAACTATTGATTAATGAGCAAACAATGTCCATTTCCCCAATGCATTGATGTATGACACTATAATGTTGATTATTTCCAATGGATGGATGATTCTCTGATATATTTGTGATAAATATACTGCCATGGATTTCTTCTACAAGTTTCATGTACTGTACTTGAGCATTTGAAGCATTTTTACTCAGTTTAGTTGTATTGGGAGGTGAAATAGTGCCATTTCCCCAAGGGTCGAATTTGGGGTTTTTGCTGTTGAATGTGAGAGAGTTAGAACAGTATTAAAAATCAATTAATGGTGCACATGAGACCTTAATCACACACTTAACACATTATATACCTCTGTTCATAAATTTGTGGTAGTTTGGAGGCATTTGGAAGGCCATTTGCCGTGTTACCCGAGAGGGATTTGATGCACAAATTACTAGTCAAAATTACATATATTGATAAGAATACAAATCAAGTTTGCAGCAGTATTTGGAGGGCCATAAAACATCCCTGAACCTTATATTAAAGTCTAAATACCATTCATACACTCCTACAGAAGATTTGGGAGCATTTGGGTTGATTTGGAGGTCAAAATAGTAAAACTAGTCAAAGGTCGAAATTGGAAAAAAAAAGTGGAAAATTGGGCATTTTAATAAAATTTGAAAAAGGGATATTACAAAGACAAACTAAAATTTGAAGACATACCTGTACTAAAGGATTTTAAGGACGTCTTTCCTGAAGAGATTCCAGGATTACCTCCTAAAAGAGATTTAGAGTTTACCATTGAGTTGATACTAGGAGCTGTGCCAAATTCTAAAGCACCTTACAGAATGAATATATTGGAGTTAAACAAATTGAAATCACAGTTGAAGGAACTAATTGTCAGAAATTATATAAGATCCAGTGTGTCTCCCTGGGGAGCACCTGTCTTATTCGTTAAGAAGAAAGATGGAACTCTAAGACCGTGTATAGATTATCGCCAGCTTAATAAGATGACGATTAAGAGTCGGTATCCATTTCCCCGCATAGATGATCTATTTGATCAGTTGCGTGGAGCTACAATATATTATAAGATTGATCTAAGGTCAGGATATCATCAAGTACGAGTCAAAGATGAAGACATCTTCAAGACAGATTTTAGAACTAGATATGGACATTATGAGTTCGTAGTCATGCCATTCGACTTGACTAATGCACCAGCTATATTTATGTGTTTAATGAACAATATTCTGCATAAGTACTTAGATAAATTTGCTGCGGTATTCATAGATGACATTTTAGTGTATTCAAAGAGCAAAGAAGAACATGACGAACATCTACGGATCATTTTACAAGTTTTGAGAGATCATCAACTATATGCTAAGTTTAGTAAGTGTGATTTCCACAAGGACACAATTCAATATTTAGGACACATAATTTCTGAAGAAGGAATTTCGGTTGACCCTGACAAAATCAAAGCTATTAATGATTGGCCGGTTCCCAAGGATGTGTCAGATGTAAGGTCGCTTATGGGTATTACTGGATATTATAGAAAATTCATAGAAGGCTTTTCAAAAATTGAAAACTCCATAACGTCCTTGCAGAAGAAAGGAAAGAAATTTGTGTGGGATCAGAAGTGCTCTAACAGTTTTAAGAGATTAAAGGAATTGTTGACTACAGTACCTATCTTGAGAATAACAAATCCTAACAAAGATTTTATGGTTTGTACAGATGCATGCAATGACGGACTCGGTGGGGTCCTAACACAAGAATGGCATGTGGTGGCATATGAGTCTAGAAAGCTGAAAATACATGAGAAGAACTATTCTACTTATGACTTGGAGTTGTTGGCGGTAATTCATCCCTTAAAAATGTGGCAGCATCACCTTATAGGCAGAAAATTTACATTGTTGACAAATAATATGGGTCTGAAATATTTATTAGATCAGACAAATCTGAACGCTAGACAAGCTAGATGGCTAACCTTTCTAAGTGAGTACGATTTTGAAATTTAGCATATAAAAGGGAAAGAGAACAAAGTTGCAGATTATTTGAGTCGTAAATCAAAACTGAATTTCATTTCAGCCATCAGTACTTACTCAACAGATTTGGAAAATCAGATTATTGAAAAGAGCGAAACGGATGAAGAATATAGAAAAATAAAGGAAAGGAAAGCAAACAATAATTCTGAAAATATCATGGCGGATTTCAGTATAAAAGAAATTGGACTATTGCTGTATAAGAACAGGTTGTATGTACCAGACATACAAGAAATAAAAATTCTAATATTAAATGAGATGCATAAAAGTCATTATTCTGGTCATCTAGGTTATCAAAAGACCATTACTATGCTAAGAAAAGAATACTATTGGACCAGAATGAAGGATGAAGTAGCAGAGTACATAGCTAAATGTTTGGATTGTCAAAAAGTGAAGGTTGAACACCAACATCCTGCTGGATTGTTGCAACCATTACCGATACCAAGTTGGAAATGGGAAGTGATAAGTATAGAATTTATTACTGGATTGCCTAAGAACCAGAAACAGAATGACTCTATCATGGTAGTGGTAGACAAACTCAGTAAGCAGGGCATTTTATACCTGTAAAGACAACTCATAAAGCCCCAGACATTGCAGAAATCTTTATGAAACATGCTTTTCAATTACATGGGATACCAAAGTTGATAATTTCAGATCGTGACTCTAAGTTTACCGGAAACTTTTGGAAGTCACTGTTTAAAGGGTTGAATACAACCTTAAATTTCAGCACAACATTTCATCCACAAACGGATGGACAGACAGAAAGGGTGAATCAAGTTTTAGAAGATTTACTAAGAATGTATGTTAAAGATTAGGCAGGTAAGTGGAAAGATTACTTGCACTTAGCAGAGTTTGCTTATAATAATCATTATCATGCATCAGCTAGACTTAGTCCTTTTGAAATTCTTTATGGTAGGAAATGTGATACACCTGTTTCGTGGAATGATCCAGTAAATAGAGTTGTTTTAGGACCTGAATTGTTGCAGGAGTTAGAACTAATTGTGAAACAAGTGCAAGGAGATTTAAAAGCTTCCCAAGATAGGCAGAAGAGTTAAGCCGATTTAAAAAGGACTCATAAAGAGTTCCAGGTTGGTGAGCATGTGTTCCTCTAGGCAAGACCAAAAAAGAGTTCACTAAAATTGGAGAGCTGTGCCAAGTTGGCACCCAGGTATTGTGGTCCTTCTGAAATACTGTTCAGGGTTGGACCAGTGGCATACCAACTGGCCTTGCCACCAAACTTAAAAAATTCATAATGTTTTTCATATATCATTTCTAAAAGAATATGTAAACGATGTTGCTCATGTTGTAAACTAGAATGATGTACAGGTGGGACAAGACGACGATTTTTAGGTGGAACCAGACTGTATCCTCGGAAGGAGGGAAACTATGCTCCGGAATCACACCATTGGTCAAGTGAAGATGGAATGGAAGCACCTTAGCCCAGAAGAGGCAACTTGGGAGTAAGAGAGTAGTATGTGGGCAACATACCCAACTCTGTTTCAGGAACAATCAAGGAGTGATTAACCAACATCGAGGACAATGTTGAGACTTAAGGGGGGGTGTATGTCACCTGCCCAATTTCTGAAAAATAATATTTTATTCTGTAAAATACTTTATGTTAAATTTTAATTTCAAAGTTTTGAAATTATGACCAAGTTGGTCAAGGATGAATGTAATTACTGAATATTATTATTTAAATAAGTTAAGTAGGAGACAAACACCCAAGAGGACTGTTAAATGAGTTTTCACTGACCCATTAGAGAGGAATGGAGGCTGTTGGAAGTTATAGGACAGATGGAAACAATTGCATTTCACCACTAGCTGTTGGTTATGGGACAACTACCCCTAATAAAGTGGCATTATCCCCCAGGTGGTGGGGCAGGCAGCTCATTTAATGACCAAGTAACAACTGAAAAGGCCTAGGAAGCCTATGTTAGAAAAACAGGATCGCAGAGCAATAACAATAAACAAAAATGCAAATATAATCACACATACACATTACAAGAGAGACACAGATATATCGTTGTTCACCCAACTTGGGCTACGTCCACACTGAATTTTCTAGTCCTTATTATTATTACCGTCCAGTAAGGTGAAGGGATACAACCTGCATCACAACCACTGCACTTCCTCTTCACTGTCTCACAGTCTCTCTCTTGATCTCAGAGATCTTTACAATGCATAAAACCTAATACATCATCATCTCTAGCCGTATTACAATGTCTTTATTTTATAAGGGAAATACAATGGGAAAATACCACAAGATACCCAAAACCATGGGCCTGCAAAACAACTGGCAAAAGCAGCCCCAAAAATTTTCTTCGGGGGCGTTGCCCCCGAACCCCCATAACTTGGGAGCATTGGCCCCCAGACCCCCTGGGATCATGCCAGGATCATAACTAAACCTGGGATACGGACACGGCTGAATAATAATATCTTTGAATTTGGAGATCAGGATCCACAACCAATAATCTCCCGCTTTGAGACTGATCACAACAACTCCACCGCTGCTGCACTTGCTGGACTTGGACTTGGCAAATTTCTCCTCTTCACCTTCATGCTAGAAGGCCAACTAAAACCGAGCATGAACTCAGTTTCTCTCTGGTCACTACCTTTGTGAACATGTCTGCAGGATTCTGGCTAGTATGTATCTTTTCCAACTTCAACAGTTCATCTTCTAGAACAGAGCGTATGAAATGGTACTTGAGCTATATATGTTTAGTCTTGGAATAGAATGCTGAGTTCTTTGCAAGACGAATGGCACTCTGGATTTCACTATACAACCTACTATTCTTTTGCTTCTTACCCACTTCCTCCATAAACCTCTGCAACCAAATCATCTCTTTACTAGCCTCTGTAATGGCAACATACTCTGCTTCTGTTGTTGAAAGTGCAACAACCTTCTGTAGTTTCGAAATCCAGCTTACTGTTGTTCCACCTAGAGTAAACACATACCCTGTGGTGCTCCTCCTGCTATCCTTGTCACCTGCCATATCTGCATCAACATATCCCTGTAGAACAGTGTCTGAACCTCCAAAACATAATGCCTCAGTGGTAGTACCTCTCAAATACCTGAGAATCCATTGTACTACCTTCCAATGTTCTTTACCTGGATTGTTCATATATCTGCTCACAACTCCCACTGCATGTGCAATATCTAGTCTTGTGCACACCATGGCATACATCAAGCTGCCAACTACTGATTAATAGGGAATCTCGGACATGTAATCTGTCTCTTCTTGTGTCTTGGGACACATTTCCTTACTTAGACTGAAATGGCTAGCCAAAGGTGTACTTACAGGTTTTGCATTCTGCATTCTGAACCTCTCCAACACGTTTTGTATGTACTCACTTTGAGACAATGTCAATTTGCAATTTTTTCTCTCTCTCGTTATTCTCATACCAAGGATTTGCTTTGCAACACCCAAATCCTTCATTGCAAATGAATTAGCTAGCTTCCTTTTGAGTACATTTATATTCTGCATGTCAGACCCTGCAACAAGCATGTCATCCACATACCATAACAAGATAATATATCTTTTATTGTCTAGCTTCTTGAAATAAACACAGTGGTCAGAACGACATCTACTATAACCTTGTTCTATCATAAACCTATCAAACTTTAGATACCACTTCCTTGAAGCTTGTGTCAAGCCATGCAAGCTCTTTTTCAACCTGCATTCCAAATCCTCCTTACCTTTGACCTCATACCCTTGTGGCTACTGCATATATATCTCTTCCTCCAAATCCCCATGGAGAAAGGATGTTTTTACATCTAACTGTTCAAGATGCAAATATTCTACCACCACTAGACTTAAAATAGTCCTAATTGAAGTCATCTTAACAACAGGAGAAAATATTTCATCAAAATCTATACCTTTCTTCTGTGCAAACCCCTTTACAACAAGTCTAGCCTTGTACCGCTTCTTACCTCCTTCTTCCTTCAACCTATAAATCCATTTGTTCTCCAATGCTCTTTTACTAGCAAGCAACTGAACCAGATCCCAAGTCTGGTTTCCCACCAATGAGTCCATCTCCTCATTCATGCATTACTCCCACTTCTTTCTAGTTTCCACCTGCATTGCTTCTTCATAACATTCTAGTTCACCATAATCAGTCATCAATAAATAATACATTGAAGGAGAGTATCGTTCAGGGAGTCTACTTAACCTGGTAGATCTTCTTACACTTACAGGAGTTTCATGTACTTGCTGCTGTTCTTGATTTTCTGGCACCTTCGAAACTTCATTTTCTTTAATTTCATCAAGCACTGTGTACTCGGTGTTTTCCTTTTCCTGTTTCTTTCCTTGCAACTGATCTTTATACATGACCTTTTCATTGAATATCACATCTCTACTCCTAATGATTTTGTTATTTTCATAATCCCATAAACGATAACCAAATTCATCAACCCCATATCCAATAAAGGTACATTTTGTTAAATTTTCAGAATTTACTTCAATCTGATCTAGGATCTTAACTGAGAGAACAACATGTACAGCATATCTATAGCATATCAATCATGGAGACAATAATGAAAGCACACAAGAGACACAAATATTTACTTGGGGAAAACCATAAAGGTGAAAAACCCCAATAACTTCCTCAGAGATAGATAGAGCAATGATACAACCCAACCATAAGAGATAGACATAACCTAGTAGCAGATCCTCCTCCTCCATAAGTGCGCCACTCCTCCTTGAGTGCATGAGTGAGAAGTGAGTGATCAAATAGAGTGCCTCCCACACTCTATTTATACTTGACTTGACTTGCCTTTTACATAAATCATGTAGGCTCGAACTTAACCACATAACATAATGCTGACTGGGCCGACCCCCAATAGGGTGGTCTAATAACCCTTTGACCCACATGACTTATACAGGGCTGACCCCAACAAGGTGGTCTAATAACCCATCAACTATAAGTTACGACATTTACAATATAAATGACAACACTTCTATATAGAGGAATAATACCATCTCTATAGGAATACAATATACATATATGTGAAATACATTCCGAAGTTACATATACATCAACACTCCCTCTTAACTAGGAAGGTATTTCTTGACATAGGTCTTCTAGCACAAGTCATCTTCTCTGGATCATCGTCACTGGATAATCGTCATCGAGTCATCATCATTTTCACTACTGCTGCTATCTCAATCAATCTTTGAATCTACTCGTCATAGGAAGGTCTACAGAGCCATTCCTTTTTCATATTGGATGTAGGCCCACCACCTGCAGGTCTTCGTCATCACTGGCCATACTGTGGAATCCTTAGGACTTATTACGTGCATCACAAAACCTGGCTGCAGCATCCCAGGCTATTATGAGCACACAGCTCTACCTATCGGATCTCCCAGGTGCACATTACATGTGACCCATCACAAAACTTGGCTGAAGCATCCCAGGCTATTACGAGCACACGGCTCTACCTGTCGGATCTCCCAGGAGCACATTACATGTGATCTCACCACAAAACCTGGCTGAAGCATCTCAGGTTGTTACGAGCACATAGCTCTACCTTTCGGATCTCCCAAAAGCACATTACATGTGGTCCACCACAAAACCTGGCTGAAGCATCTGAGGCCTTTTTCATCCTGTCCAGATCTCCCAGGAGCAAATTACATGTGGTCATGGCAAAACCTGGCTGAAGCATCTGAGGCCTTTTTCATCCTGTCCAGATCTCCTAGGAGCAAATTACATGCCATAGGACAAAACCTCGAAAGAGCATCTGCCAGATATCCCAGGGCACCGAATTACATGCCATAGGCAAAACCTCGTAAGACTATTTGCAGATCTCCCAGGGCACAAATTATATGTCCTCCCAAGCAAAACCTCGAAAGAGCATTTGCCAGATGTCCCAGGGCACCGAATTACATGCAATAGGCAAAACCTCGAAAGACCATTTGCAAATCTCCCAGGGCACAAATTACATGCTTACCTGCACAACCTGATCCATGGCCACAAAGTATCATCTGATACTCATCATACATCATCCTGATGTACACATGATCACCCAGATCATCATCACTGCAACATCCTGCTGCATGTCATCTGGAGAAGCTTGTCATCCATGATCACCCTGATCATACAATGCATCCATCTGATGCACACCATGTATCTACCTGATACATATCATCATACATAGTGTATCCACCTGATACATAGATACATGATCCACACAATGTATCCATCAACATACATGATCTACCTGATCATATTTGATACATATCAATATACATGATCTACCTGATCATACAATGTATCCACCTGATACATATACAGATACATGGTCCAAGCATCCAACATGATGCATACATACATATAAATGATCCAGCTGATCATATCCAGCATCCAACATGATGCATACATACATACATAAGAATGATCCAACTGATCATATTGGGCAGAAACCAGAACATCATCCTGATGCTCATCATCTAGTGCTCACATCCACAGCCATGTGAAGGATCCTCCTTCCATCATGCTTGGAATGGCTTCAGCAAATGTGTCCATCACTTCTTCCTCGAAGTGTCCTCAATCTGAAGAACGCCAAGCCTCTCTCTGAAGTACTCAAACTTCACTCTGGCTAGTGGCTTCGTCAGCACATCTGCAATCTGCTCGTCCGTCGCAATATATAGGAGCTTCACAGCTCCTCTCTGCACCATATCCCTGATATAGTGATATTTGATCTCTATGTGTTTCGACCTGTCATGAAAGACTGGGTTCTTGGACAACTTCACACAACTCTGGTTATCACAGAAGATACCAGTAGCATCCAATGGGAGATCAAATAACTCAGACAGTAGCTTTCGTAGCCATACTGCCTCACAACTAGCTGAACAGGCTACAACATACTCTGCCTGAGCTGTACTCAGTGCTTCGCAGGACTGCTTCCTGCTAAACCAAAAGATCACACCTGATCCCATACTGAAGCAGCATCCAGATGTGCTCTCCCTATCTGCAGCACTGCCAACCCAATCTGAATCAACATAACCCTGCAGGTTAAGCTTTTGATTCGCTTCATACTTGAGCCCATAATCCACTGTACCCTTCAGATACCTCAGAACATGCTTTACAGCAATCAGGTGAACACTCCTCGGATCTGTCAAGAACTGACTCAATGTGTTCACAGTAAAGCAAATGTCTGGTCTCGTGTTCGTCAGGTACATCAAGGACCCAATCATCTGACGATACATAGAGACATCAACCGGCTTGGATGAAGCATCACATAGAAGCTTCAAATTCGATGCCATAGGGGTGGCCATAGTCTTGCAGCCCATCATCCCGAACCTCTTCAGGATCTCTACTACATAATTCCCTTGTCCAAGGAAGATTCCATCACTCTGCCACACCTCCATGCCAAAAAAAAATAGTGCATCATCCCCAAGTTCCTTAACTCAAATTCGATAGCAAGCTTCCGCTGTGTGTCGGCAATCAATCTATCCTCACCTGATACAAACAGGTTATCCGCATACAAAAGTAGTATCACTGGATTGCCTTCCTCAACCTTGTAGAAAAGGTTGGAATCCGCTTTATTCTTGGTAAAGTCCAAACTGGATAGAAAACTGTCTATCCTACCATACCAAATTCTGCACACATATATGACTACACCATGCTGTCTTGAAATCCATCTGGTGCATCTTCTATTTCATCACTTTTATATTTCTCAATGCTGCCATCTGCAGCATGCTTGATCTGATAGTTCCATTTGGAAGTCATAACAAACTTCCCTTCACGTCTTGGGACTACATCCCAAACATCATTCTTCATGATCGATGGATCATGGCATTCCATTTCTTCATCCCAAATCCTGGGAACTTCAATATCTTCAATATCTTCAATAGATACTTTGTTGCTGGAACAAATGTTGTAGTTCTTCTTTTGTAGGAGATGGCATACGATCTTTCCTACATAACAAGTTAAATTGCATGATTAGAAAACATCTCATAGTTTTTAGAACAAATTCTTACACATAAAGAAATATGTCATACAGTCATGCAATTAGCTTAGCCAATGCTTCAATACAACATTTATCCATATTCCGTAACTTTCTAGATGCCTTCCAATCTCTACTAGAACATTGTTAAGAGTGTGCACAACTCTCAACATGTCAGCAAAGAGGTTTCATCCTAGATAAGTAGCAATGGAATGTTGTACAGTGCCATAGGCCACTTACCCATGCATATTAGTAGTATACTATTCATCAATGCAACTATTCTAATATGCATAATACACAACCTAATTCTAGGAACATCAGTATATACATTATTGAACAGTATTATTTAGAAAATGACAATTCAAATACTTATCTTTGTTTTTTCATTGGGTGGACTCCCTTTGAGTCTTCGCTTCCTTGCAGGAGCTACTGGAGTCCTAATCTGAAGTAGCTTCTTATACACCTTTCTATTGTGGAATGTAGAGAGATGGTCAACTCCCTCTGAATATCTGCATCCTTGCAGAAACCACTGGAATGTACTCCCTTTTGATCTTTGCTTCCTGGATTACTTGTCCTTGAACTTATATTCATTCTCGATCCCTATGCATGCTTGTTAGTATCATCATTGTTTTATCCTCTAGGTCTCATACGTAATCAAACATTCATTAGTATAATCTTAATATTATCAAAACACAATAATCTCAAGCATGTATAGTCAGGATCATTTCAAACACAGATAATAAACATTAGTATTCAAGGTTTCAGTGAAGTCTTCTTTTACTCATGCATATTCTTATTTGATCATAGGACTCTTTTGGTTAGTTAAATCATCAATCATGGTAAGAAACACAATATTCATACAACCATGACTATTCAAACCTATGACTTCATGAATAATCATTATCAACAACACAACAGTATAAGATCCTAACACAAGATAGGATTCTATCTTGATATAGGAAAAACATACCTAGATTAGCATGCTAGCTAGTTATGTCTAACATACTCACATGATGTCTTCTTGTTCTTCTTCAATGACCTGTGCTAGTAACCTGTATATCTCATAGGTTAACCATTATAAAACCAAGTTATACATACCTCGTAAATGGATCTTCTATGAGATCCATGACAATGGATGAATCTTTGTCCTCATGTCATCATGATCATATGTTCTTGAACCAGAACATGATTTGTCTTTCTTGGTGTACCTTTCATGTTAGTAGACAACATAAACCTCATACAACACCATAATGCATTAGTACAATCATAAGTGTCAACACCCTAATCAATGAATATTTTCTATCGTGCATTCATAATTTTATTAAGGTGATATGACAAGTCCAAAATTCAAGATTGTACTAACCGTAATAACATGAAGACAAACATACCATAAACTTAATTATGAACAAATCTCAAAACATACCTCGATGAGTCATACCTGTCGAGATCGCTTGTAATATTCTTATGTAAGGCCTTAGCCTCATCTACCTCTAAAATAGGAACTTCTTTACTTATGCAGGTGACCAATCCATCTTCTTCTAGGATTAACCCAATCCACTTGATTTGCAAGAACTGGACCTGGAGCTGGATATGGGTTTGTAAGAGAAACCCCAAAAATTCAAACTTTGAATTTCAAACTTTCGAAAGGATAGAAATATGCACCTTGATGAGTTGATCAAGCTGGTATATTCAGAATTTGAAAACTGCAAAGTTTCACTCCTCAATTTTGCCTTTGAAACTTCCAGATTCACTGGACGCGACCCTGAACTGGGGTTTGATGAAGCCCACTCTTCTTCCCAATCAAAAGGTTTGATCCAAATCTCTAAGCTTATATTTTTCTGAGGAGCTTCCAGCCGTGGTCACAGATTTAAAAAATTCCCATTTTTATAGAAGCTCTAATTTTCCACTTTTCTAATCAAATTCCCGAACTAGGGTCTGATCAAGCCCAGCCTTATGCCCAACCAAAAATTCTGATCTTGGTCTCTAAATTTTTATTTTGATGAGTAGCATCTAGCCGTAGTCTCTGATTACAAAAATTCCAACTTTCTCCAAAGCCCTAAATTCCGGAAGCCATGAATGAAGGTACTAAAAAATAATTTTGTTTTGACATAAATATGTACCTAATTGTTTCTGGTGTAACTCTGAACTTTTTGATCCACAAGGTCTGAAAACGTTTCTTGAGATAGCCCGACCTATTATCTTTCCATCTTGACATATATGACCTCAATTGGATTCTCTGAGAGATATTTATGCCAAGTGTCGCAACATGACCCGTTTATGGGATAATACAGGAGAGTGAACTTGTACGGCGTTCCACATGTCACTATTTCAACTTCGGCCTCTAAATTTTTTTTCTATGATAGCTTGCCCTAGTATCTTTCCATCCTGATAGGTCTGATTTCAATTGGACTCTCTGAGAGAGAGTTATGCCAAGTGTCGCAACATGACCTGTTTATGGGATAATACAGGAGAGCGAAGTTGTATGGCGTGCCACATGTCATTGGTTCAACTTCAACTTCTGAACACTTTTTCTGACATAATACAATCTGTGTACTACTTGTCACTTTTTATGAAATTTTATTTGGAGCTTCCTAGCCCGAGTTATGACTTTTTTCCCAAGGTCACCTGATTTTGACTCAGGTCTGGAAGAGGCAGAAACCCTATATTGTACAGATCATAAATCACAAAGTAAAATGAATTAGAGGTTTTCCTTTGGACACAAGGTACATGGGGATTTAATATTCAACCTGTAAATATTTCAGATCCGAAAACTTCACCAAAACGGATTTATAGCGAAAGTGCTACGATGACTAGTTTTTGCTATATCAAGTCCTAGCATCGTAAGTGCAACAAGTGTCATACATGCCATATCATGCCTTCTTTCAGGCTAGCTCTGATACCATGTTAAATTTTAAGAATTTACTTCAATCTGATCTAGAATATTAACTGAGAGAACAACATGGAGACAATAATGCAAGCACACAAGAGACACAAAGATTTACTTGGGGAAAACCATAAAGGTGAAAAACCCCAATAACTTCCTCAGAGATAGATAGAGAAATGATACAACCCAACCATAAGAGATAGACATAACCTAGCAGCAGATCCTCCTCCTCCATAAGTGCGCCACTCCTCCTTGAGTGCATGAGTGAGAAGTGAGTGATCAAATAGAGTGCCTCCCGCACTCTATATATACTTGACTTGACTGGCCTTTTACATAAATCATGTAGGCTCGAACTTAACCACATAACATAATGCTGACTGGGCCGATCCCCAATAGGGCGGTCTAATAACCCTTCGACCCACATGGCCGACCCCCAATAGGGTGATCTAATAACCCTTTGACCCACATGACTTATACAGGGCCGACCCCAACAAGGTGGTCTAATAACCTATCAAGTATAAGTTACGACATTTACAATAGAAATGATGACACTTCCGTATAGAGGAATAATACCATCTCTATAGGAATACAATATACATATATGTGAAATACATTCCGAAGTTACATATACATCAACACGTTTCTTGAATTTAGCTTCAAGCTTTGTTCTATTTTCTTTATCAATATGGACAAATGCTTCACAACCAAACGTTCTTAGAAATGAGTAGTTTACCTTTTTATCTGTCCATGCCTCCTCTGGAATACCACCATCCAAAGCACTTGGATACCTTTGATATTTTCTTGGGCCATGTGGTTAGTACGTTACACACGCAAGTATTTTTAAGGTAAGACTTCAATTACTAAATTACATCCAAGTGTAACATCAAATAAAGTTTGTATTTAAAGGAAATAAACAAGTTCTAATGATGAAAAGGTCAAGAATGGTAGGAGTATTCAAGGTAGACAAGACCTAGCTATGGGATTTTTATAGTGTATGTTAGTGTAGGCCTAGTTTATCTGGACTTGGAGGAGTGATTTTCCTTTTAGATTCACACAAAATTACATCAATCCATTTTTGAGTGACAAAATTAACGTCACTCGGGTCTCTAAATCCATCTACAATGTTACAATTTACTAAATTTTAGCACTGTAGATGGATCAGATTCAAAGACTTCCTTCAAAGTGGTCTCTGAATCCATCTGCAATGTTAAAACTTACTAAAATGTACAGATTCATTGTCAAAATTGTAATTCTCCACTATCGAGTGACACAACTAAAAATGACTAACATAAACAACTAATTCATATTCTTAATAATTGTTATCTAGTCATATTTGTATTCATGTGACTAGGGTGTTTTTTAAGGATTCTAATATTATACTTAAGTGTAGTATCATAGGCGATTATTTTGGATTGAAAAATCAATGTATATAGATAGGTAGGCGAATATTAAATATGAAACATGCAATTTGCTACTGAAATGTGTAAATTTTGATGAATATCATCACAAAAAAACATATTTTATGTAAATATAAGCGATATTAGAGACTAAAAATGACCAAATAACGAATTTATTTTTTGAAAAAAAGTCCAAAAAATAGCCAATTGGCGAAATTTCACACCTAAAATTTACTCTGCATGTGACTAAATTAGTCATTTACGTTAGTCATTTTTATTTTAGTCACTTGTTATATAGTCATATATCTTATCCTATGACTGAATTAGTCATTTATCTTAGTCATTTTAGTTGGATCACTTAAAATTGCTAAATTTTGGTCGTTTATCCCTTGAAAAAACTATGGTGACTAACGTTTTTAGTGGCTTAGTCACTTATCTCTCATTTTGTACTAGTGTGTGTACATCAGGATGATGTATGGTGAGTATCAGGATGATACTCTGTGGCTGTGGAATAAGTTGTACAGATGAGCATGTCTGGGAGATCCTATAGGTCGGAGTTGTGTACCCATAACAGTCTGGGATTCTCTTTCGAGGCATTAATCTGGGAGGACATATAATAGCGCCCTGGGAGATCCTATAGGTCGGAGTTGTGTACCCGTAATAGTTTGGAATGCTCTTTCGAGATTTTTTCCTATGGCATATAATAGCACCCTGGGAGATCCTACAGGTTGGAGTTGTGTACCCATAACAGCCTGGGATGCTCTTTCGAGGTTTTTCCATGACCACATATAATACCACCCTGGGAGATCCTATAGATTAGAGATGTGTGCCCGTAATATCCTGGGATGCTCTTGCGAGGTTTTGTGGTGACCGCATATAATAGCGCCCTAGGAGATCCTATAGGTCAGAGTTGTGTACCTGTAACAGCCTAGGATGGTCTTTCGAGGTTTTGTGGTGGGCTCACATGTAATACTGCCCTGCGATATCCTATAGGTTAGAGTTGTGTGCGTGTAACAACTTGGGATGCTCTTGCAAGGTTTTGTGGTGCACGTAATAAGTCCCGAGAATTCCACAGTATGGCCAGTGATGATGAAGACTTGCAAGTGGTGGGCCTACATCCAGTATGTAAAAGGAATGGCTCTGTAGAATTTCCTATGATGAGTAGATTCAGAGATTGATTGAGATAGTAGCAGTAGTGACAATGATGATGATTCGAGGATGATGATTCGCTAATGATTATCTAGAGAAGAAGGCTTGTGCTAGCAGATCTATGTCGAGAAATACCTCCTAGTTAAGAGGGAGTGTTGATGTATATGTAACTTCGAATGTATTTCATCTATGTATATTGTACTCGTATAGAGATGTGTTATTCCTCTATACGGAAGTGTCGTCATTTGTATTGACAAGTGTCACAAGTGTCATAACTTGCCGATGGGTTATTAGACCACCATGTGTGGGGTTGGACTTGATTAAGTTAACCATGGGTTATTAGGCTAAGCTAGAAAGTCGACCCCACTGGTTTATTGGGCAGGACAGGACAAGTATAAATAGAGATCGGGAGATCTCTATTTGTCATATCATTACTCACTTCTACATCACTTGGAAAGTGGAGCACATGTGAGGAGGAGGATCATCTGCTAGGAGAAGACTATCTCTTGTACTTGGGTTGTACTTTGGTTGTATTATTGCTCTATCTATCTCTGAGGAAGCTGTGGGTTTTTTCACCTTAGGGTTTTCCCCACGGAAACTCTATGTGTCTATTGTCTCTTATGTTTGCCTCTTGTTGTGATTGACATGATTGACATGCTTGATATGATTGATATGTTGTACATGTTATTCTCTTAGTAAAGATCCTAGAGTATATTGAATTAATGCTAAAAAATTAACATGACCCTTCTTGCAGTGTCGAACTATTATGAAAATAATATTGGAAATAAGAAGGGTCGTCCGACCCTTCATTTAGGAGGGAATTGTAACAATAGAACACCTTGGATAAAGAGCGACTGCTCTTTCTCTAAGAATATTTTGACTTGTCAGCAAAGTCTTTAAACCCAAATGTCTATAAATTTTGTTGTTAAAATGTTGATATCTAGTATCCTAGGGTGACACATGGAATCATCATATTGTGACACATTGCATATTTGATTTGGCACATTGAGTATAGCGAGGTTACTATTTTTTATTTGATTTGGCACATTAAGTATAGCAAGGTTAATAAAGTTGGTTTGACCACAACACAATCAGGAAATGAAAATTCACTGATAGTAGTTTTAAGAATTAGGCACATGTAAGACTACCTTGTAGCGAAAAATGCTAATTGAAAAATTAACATGAATTTATTAATTTATGTTAATCATTTGCAGAAATAGATAAATGTTTTAATTAAATAAATTCACTTAAAACATAAAAGACACATAGATCATGAGTAAAGACAAATCCAAATTGTAGATCAATGTATAGATTATTGATTGCAAAAATTAAACAATGTTCATAAATAATCTGAAGTGAAAATCAAATTCATCAAAGAAATTTGATCAATTAACAAAAGATGAATGAAGAGAAGGACTAATTGTATTACTTCAAAGTTGCAAAAAATTACAATCTATGCATCAATCAGAGTGTCTCTAGCCTTCTTTTGCTAATTTTCTCCCCCTACCGCATGAGACCTCTACCCTTTAAATAATAATTACAAAAATAGCTACACAAGATAGACTTCCCATAAAACAAGGATTACAAATCGAAACTAAAAGGCATCCTCAGGAGCGACTAATACCGACAATATTTTCAAAAAATTCCCAAAATATTTTCATCACATGGTAAATTCTGGGAAGTATCCCGTGACAAACTGTGGAAGATACTAGCAATCCACTAGCTATCTGTGACAGAAGTTGAAAGATGCTTCTTAGAAGATTCATGATGATCGACAATGTCCTAAAAAACCGAAAAATCAGCCACTTGTCCTTCCTTCAGGGGAATTGGTGGAGTCATAGGCACTTGATTAATTATAAAATCCCAGATGACTGTATCATTTCGATCAACATGTTTCTCAGTGATATTCCTTCTCTTCCTCTAAGGGAGTCGTATATACATGGATTGAATCTTAGAGTCTTCTTTTTCACTATCAGTGCTTTCATCCAAAACATCAACTTTAAAAGGTGGCGACAGAGATTCATGATATTGAAGAGGCTGAAGTTCTTTCTCGCCACAAAATCCGACTGAAGATTTGTGACTTTTTTGCATATTGTTCACAAGAAATCTCTGAAAATTGAATAAGAAGATTTTTTCTATGGAATATGATGACTAACAAATTGCGCATATTGGTTTTGTGTTTAAGAAGAGCAATAAAGATCCCATAATGATTAACTCTAATGAATTGCCATGATTAAAACCTTTCGGTCTAAGAAATGCAATTATCACATTGTAACGAAATAACATATAGCATGCGCCAACAAAATTTGGATTAAGATGAAGTACAATTTTAATTATATCAAATCTAAACGACTTATCATTATGGATTATTCGGATCAATGACTATGACTTCAAATTTGGCCGAAGGTGAAAATCGCAGTTAGGAGCCTAATTGCAATTTTTAAAAATGGTAGAGGGGAAAATGGACAAGCTAAACTTCATTTAAATCACCCAGTGTAATCTCATCCACGGGATCAAGAGAAATCAATGGTTAAAACTTAAAATGTGGGAAGGAAAAGAAGGGATGCAGGGCTTTATTTCATAAATATATAAATGCCTGGCAATTGAAAAACTAGATTTATGATTACAGATTTATGGTTTGAATAATATAAATACCTAGCAATTGAAAAACCAGATTTATGGTTACATATTTATGGTTTGAATAATATAAATACCTGGCAATTGAAATGTTCTATTACATATTTAGATAAAAATATAAATACCTGGCAATTGAAATGTTCTGTTACAGATTTATTATTAAGACATAAAAATCAGTAGAAGTTATTCCTGGCAATTGAATTTACTTCTATCCTTCAACTTTTACAGAGCTTGGGATCTTAATACATTTCATGACTATAAGCTTGAGCTCACAAACACAATCTCTACTATAGGATTTATATTAAAAAATTTCTTACTAAGTCTACATAAAAATCGGTAGAAGTTATTCCGGGTTAAAACAGTGCAACTTTGCCGCATTACACATAGTTGAAATTTACTTCGATCTTTCACCTTTTACAGATCTTGGTCTCTTAATACATTTCAGGACTACGAGCTTGAGCTCACAAACATAGACTCTTCTACTATAGAGAATTTACACAGAATTTATTTTTGCTTCAACTAGAAGCTATACATTATCTTTGCTTCCACTAGAAGCTTCAACTAGAAGCTATGAGTCACATTAGAGACAAATCTCAGTATTGGGGCTTCGACAATGCTCGAAATGCCCATATATCATGGTGTGGTGTGGATTTGTCAAGGAATTGTTGTCAAAATTCTCAGATATCACTAAGAGCGACAATAGGAAATGGAACAGAGGCAATAAAGAAGAGTGCCATGAATCCATGATAAAACAACAAAGGAAACAAAATAGAGGCGGTAAAGAAGAGTGCCATGACTTCCCAAAGATTTCATTTTGCTGCGATATTGGGTATGCTTTAGTCTTTATATAATAGTGAATTGGTGAATTGACTTGGATGTTACAGATGGGGAAGTACAATTATCACAGTATGGAGGGATGGTGGTCAAAGATATCATCTGTACCGACTGTAGATTTTGCTGGAGTAATTGTACATGTATCACCCCAATCGATTCCTTGAGAAAAGAATGTATGCTGACATGGAGATGGCTTATACGATGAAATTCTGAAATGGCAGTTATCCTGATGGTGCTAATGGTGAATGATGGCTTGTATCATGTGTGTGAAGAAAATAATCACATCATGCTTTAATCGAAATTATGTCTTATCAGCAACATTCATCAACGTTCTGTTCATTCAACTACAATTATTTTCTGATTTATTCAGAACGAAGAAAGGTATTGTTCATGAGGGAGATGTTGGAGGAGCTTAGGTCGACCTCTCGACTAGGTCCTCGGTAGTGCTTCTATGTCTACAAGTCGAAGCTCCAATAAAAGTTTAGTATTTAATTACTCCTACAAAGGTGATGATATGATTAAGGATAAGGAGAGTCTAAAATGTTTAGCGACTTAATGCACTGGCAACATTTAATGCGTATGTACTCCAAAGTGAGAGTCTTTTATTACTCCATTTAATGTGCTAGCAGTAGGCATGTTGGCCGTTAGATTTTCATGGAATCGATTGCATTGATACATGTACAATTACTCTAGCAAAATCTATAGTCACTACAGATGATATCTATGACCACCATGATCCCACCATACTGTGATAATTACCATTTCCCATCCATCCTAGACTCCCATCCCATTCAATCCATCAACACACTGGCCACTCACTATATATAGGCTAACCATGCCTCGTATCATGGATTAACATTGTCGAAGTCCCAATACATGGATTTGTCATTATGTTCCTGGATATGCAATGAGGAGGGGACATATGGAGATTAGCAGTATTGGAAGCTTTCTTCTCTAAGACAACATGCGCTGTTGCGGTGGTCAACACTTGTAGTAGTCATTGAATGTTGTTTTAGTACCATACCATGTTGTCAGCTTCTTCTTCTTGCATGGACACCTTTCCATACATGAAAACCCATTTCCCGCAAAGGGAGTATCGGGTACCAGGTCATAGTCATCATGTTTATGCCTCCAGATCATGGTGTCAACTTCTTCTTGCATGGACATGTTTCTAGACCTGAAGAGCCATTTCTAGCCAAGGAAGTATCGGGTACCAGCTCATAGTCATCAACGTGTTGTTCATCCAACTCCAGTTATTTTTTGATTTCTTTGAGAGTCCGAAGAAAGGCATTGTTCATGGGGGAGATGTTGGAGGAGCTTAGGTCGGTCGCTCGAATAGGTCCTCTGTTCGACCACTTCAGAGAACATGTCGAACTGTCGTGTCGATCACTGTTAAATTTTGATTAGCATTATGGTGTGCCTGGGAAGGCATGCATGTGTTGCTTGGAATGTGTTGAATATAATTGTACCACTGATGACAAAACTATTCATTAATGATAGTCTGTAAATTTCCTTCCTTTCTCTGTTAATTGTTATTTCGAGTAATGAGAGTGACTGTAAATTTCCTTCATTTCTTTGTTAATTGTTATTTGCAGTAAATTATGTCAATCTGTAAATTTCCTTCCTTTCTCTGTTAATTGTTATTTGTAGTAAATTAATATGTCAGTCTGTAAATTTCCCTCCTTTCTCTGTTAATTTTTTATTTCCATTAAATCTTTTCTAGTGTGTTATTCTGAATTCATATGTTTATGCTCTAGTTTACTGCATCTAGGTATTCACCAATTTTTTGCTAAAATTGATATTGGATTCATTTACGACCAATGCCCAAAGATAATGGACTGTTTTCTTTTCTTCATTATCAACCTACAAATTAAGACCAGAATTGAAGGAAATAAATTCTGGAAATCTGAAGAAGATAGACAAGGGTGGAAGGGTGGTGCTAGGGAAGGTTGCATCCTGCTAATGGTGTTGGTGCATCCAATCAAGTTACTTCTCTATAGTTATATTGAAGCATTTGACCATATTTCTCTATAAAATACTTCTCTATAATTATATTAAGCATATAGATGGATTTATTCAAAAGGCTGTGCACAACCATTCATTACAAAAAGGAGACCTTGGGAGCATAAATAAATTTCCCAATATGGCTCTGTAAATTTAAAAAATTTCAAAATTGATGTCAAAACTCATTCAAGTAGGGATCTCTTCTACAAAAATTATGCCACTGAACAAAGGTTTCCTTAGCAATTCTCATGTCCACAGAGGGGGATTCCTGGCAGTGGCTGCACTATGACATCCTAGCCATCTTCAAAATTTCATCTTTTATAAAATACACTATCCCCATAAGTTCAAACAAATTGCATTCCAAATCATCAATTCTGGAGCCGTGATAGGTTAATTTCCGAGAGATATACCTCATGTGGTTGGCTGACTCTCTATGCACTTTGATGCCCAAGCAGACTGCCTTATAAACCTTTAACAGGTGTTTTTTGAAGTCTTCCACACTAGAACTTAGGGACATCATTCCATCAGCAAGGCCCGCCATTGAATTGAGAGAAGAGGTTAGACAAGGGACCGAATCGAGGTATCTACTTGAAGTTTGAAATAAAACTTCGATCCGCCAACAGTTCCAATTGTTTAATCCACCAATCGTCTTATGAGCACGAGAGACTCTGTGACCACCACAGGTTATATTCTCCTCTTGCTCCTTGGTGATCTATAATGCTCGTCGAACTGAAGTTTACTTTTGGAAGTAATTCTAAATAAGTAACTCTACATATTTACATTAGTATAATTATAGTAGCATTATACAAAAACTATTCTATTTTTTTTAAATAGAATCATTATTATTTTGTTATTTTTTTAATAGAAACTTTCTTTCTTTTTGTTTTTTAAATAGAAACATTCTTTCCTTTTGTTTTTTAAATCGAAGCATATAAAAATAGTTTGTCCTGACTTTAGTTTTGTGACAACAAGGATCGACCGCCCCTTCTTTTCGTATTAAATTGTGAAAAAATTTATCCAACAATTCAACTATATGCATAATGGAGAACACAAGAAGGATCAACCAACCCTTCTTGTAGTGTCAAAATATTATGAAAATAATATTGGGAATACAAAGGGTCGACCGACCCTTCTTACAGTGTCGAACTATTATGAAAATAATATTGGGAATAATAAGGGTCGACCGACCTTTCAATTACGAGGTAATTGTAAAAATAGAACACCTTGGAAGTTATATTATATAAAAATGGTTTGTTATGACTTCTGTTTTAATCCAAGAAGGATCGGCCACCCCTTCTTTTCGTAGTGAATTGTGAAAAGCTTTATCCAACAATTCAGCTATAGCCATAATGGAGAATACAAGAAGGACCGACTGACCCTTGTTGCAGTGTTGAAAACTATTATGAAACAAATATTGGGAATAGGAAGGGTCGGCCAACCCTTCACTTAGGAGGGAATTGTAACAATAGAAAACCTTGTAGAAAGAAAGGTCACTCTTTCTGTGAGAATATTTCCACTTGCTAGCAATGTCTTTAAAGCGAAAATTTTATAAATTTTGTTGTTAAAATGTTGATATCTGGTATCTTAGGGTGACACGTGGAACGATCATATTGTGAAACGTAGCATATTTGATTTGGAACTTTGAGCAGACCCAAATGTATATTGTTTCTATTTAAAAATAAATAAACAAAAAGAAAGAATGTTTTTGTTTGGGTAATCGCAGTTAGAACTATTCCAACCAATGGCATCACTATCTACATTGTCGTCATTGTTTAATTCCTTTTCTAGCACAGTATCCTACTTACATTTTAATTAGCATTATGGTGTGTCTGGTAAGGCATGCATGCATGTGTTGCTTGTTTTTGAAATTATACATGGAATCAGTGTTGAATATAATTGTCACTCATTTTGTATCTAACCCATTGCAATAAAAAGTAAAATGTTTCTATTTAAAAAAAGAAAAAAGAAAAAGTAAAATGTTTCTATTAAAAAAAAAAAAATGTTTCTCTTTAAAAAGTAAAATGTTTCTATTTTAAAAAAATAAAATAAAAATTGTTTCAGTTGTAGCCGACAAATTTGAAAAATTGGGTGTTGGTGCATCCAGCAAGTTGGAAAGAATCAAAATGGAAGACACAATTTTAACGTCGAATCCCAAATGGGAAAACCACCAACTCTTTCTAATATTGCAAAATTATATTTACAATTAGTTTGCAAGCTCCAACTTGATATTCCAACAGGATGATGGAACAGTCCGATGCAAATATTACATGTTTGAGGAATAATGACTGGTTATTTTTGCGGTTGCAGGGGATGAGTGTTAATTTTTTGATAATTTCATTCCATTATCATTCAGGATCACTAAGAGAATAACATGGACAACATATCAATCATAAACACAAAAGCAATCACATAAGAGACACAGAGTTTCACCGGGGAAAACCAAGAAGGTGAAAAACCCCACAACTTCCTAAGAGATAATATAAGCCACAAATGAAGATCACAAGGATCAAATCCAATAAGATGTCTCTAGCAGATGCTCCTCCTCCTCCACATGTGCGCCACTTTCTCTCTTAGCTATTGCAAGCTTGAGAAGTGAGTGAATGATGTAAATGAGAGACACAACCTCTCTATTTATACACTGACTTGACCTGCCAATAAACTAATGGGCCCGACTTCTCAATGAAGCCTAATAACCCTACCACATGACCTAAACAGGGACGACCGCACACTGGTGGTCTAATAACTCATTAATACAAATGACAACACTTGTCAATACAAATGACAACACTTCCAAATGCAAATTACGACAATTCCAAATAGAGGAATGTAACATATCAAATGGATATACAATAAAGTACAACTGTAATACATAGAAGAATATCTTCCAAAGTTACAAATACATCACACTCCCTCTTAACTAGGAAGGTATTCTTTCGTCACAGGTCATCAATACATATTGGCGCAAGTCTTCAATTTTGGAGCTGGATCATCATCACTGGATCATGAAGCATCATCATCATCACTGCTGCTGTACTCGACACCTCGAACACTGGGCTATCTATGAATTCTTCTTGTCATAGGAAGTTATACAGAGCCAACCCTTTTTCATGTTGGATGTAGGACCACCACCTGTAGGTCTTCATCAACACTGCGAATGGTCTAATAGAGGTGGTATCTCAGGACTCATTACGTGCATATGCAAATACTAACAAGACTATCCCGGGAACAGTTTACGTGCCTAAGCACGACCGAAAAGATATCCCAGGGCTTATATGCATCCCTTCACAAAACCTTTAAAGAGTATCCCAAGATTAGTTTACGTGCCTCAGCACAACTGACAAGATTCTCTAAAGAGATTCCCAGGACTTATTACGAGCACACAGCTCAACCTGTCAGATCTCCAGGACTGATTACATGTGATTAGGAAAAACCTTAAAATAATATCCCAGGATCAGTTTACGTACCTAAGCACGACCAGCAAGATATCTAAAGAGCATCCCAGGACTTATTACAATCACATCGCTCAACCTATCGGATCTCCAGGGATAATTACATGCCTCCCGAGCAAAACCTCGAAAGAGCATCCCAGGACTTATTACGAGCACACCGCTCAACCTATTGGATCTCCCAGGATCTTTTACATGCTACCTGCATAACCTGCCACATATCATCGACCTCTGAGTATCATCCTGAAACTCATGATCCACCTGATCATCCTCACATAGAGCATCATCTTGATGCTAATGATCAACCTGATCATCAGCATACTGTACATCATCCTGATTCACATCATCTGGAGTATCATCCTGGTACATATCATCCAAAGTATTGTCCTGATACTCATCACACATGATCATCTTGATCATCGTCACTGCATCGTCCTGATGCATATCATCCAAAGCATCGTCCCGATACTCATCACATATGATCATCCTAATCATACAATGTATCCACCTGATACATATACATATACATGATCCAACTGATCATACCAAGCATCCAACTGATGCATATACATATACATGATCCAACTGATCATACCAAGCATCCAACTGATGCATATACAAGCATTAACTGGAGCATCATCCTGATGCTCATCACACAATGCTTACATCCACAGCCATGGGAAGGATCCTCCTACCACCATGTTTGGAATGGCTCCAACAAATGTGTACCATCACTTCTCCCTCGAAGTATCTTCTATCTGAAGAACACCAAGCCTCTCTCTAAAGTATTCAAACTTCACTCTAGCTAGTGGTTTCATCAACACATCTGCAACCTGCTCATCTGTCGCAACATATGGGAGCTTCACTGCTCCTCTCTGCACCATATCCTTGATATAGTGATATTTGATCTCAATATGCTTTGACCTATCATGGAACATTGGTTTCTCAAATATCTTCACACAACTCTGGTTGTCACAAAAGATACCAATAGCATCCAATAGGAGATCAAATAACTCAAACAATAGCTTCCTAAGACATACTGCCTCACAACTGGCTGAACAAGCTGCAACATACTCTGATTCGGCTGTACTCAGTGCTACGCAGGACTACTTCCTACTAAACCAAGATATCACACCTGATCCCATACTGAAGTAGCATCCAAAAGTGCTCTTCCTATCTGCAGCACTGCCTACCCAATCCAAATCAACATAACCTTCCAGGTTAAACTTTTGATTTGAATCATACTTGAGCCCATAATCAATTGTACCCTTCAGGCACCTCAGAATATGCTTTACAACAACCTGGTGAATACCTCTTGGATCCGTCAGGAACTGGCTCAATGTGTTCACCGCAAATGAAATATCTGGTCTCGTGTTCGTGAAGTACATCAAGGACCCAATCATCTGACGATACACCATGACATCAACTGGATTAGATGAAGCATCACACATAAGCTTCAGGTTTGATGCCATAGGTGTGGCCATGGCCTTGCATTCAATCATCCTGAACCTCTTCAGGATCTCTACTGCATACTTCCCTTGTCCAAGGAAGATCCCATCTTCACTATGCCACACCTCCATGCCTAGAAAGTAGTGCATCATCCCCAAGTCCTTCATCTTGAACTTGACAGCAAGCTTCCTCTTTGTGTCGGCAATCAATCTATCCTCACCCATAACAAATAGGTCATCCACGTATAATAGTAGTATCACAGGATTGCATTCCTCAACCTTGTAGTAAAGGTTGGAATCCGCTTTATTCTTGGTAAATCCCAAACTGTATAGAAAGTTGTCCATCCTACCATACCAAGTCCTAGGAGCTTGCTTCAAGCCATATAAGGCTTTCTTCAATCTGCACACATATGACTCCCTGTCATGTGTCTCAAAACCAAGTGTCTGATCCACATACACTTCCTCTTCGGCTACACTATTCAAGAAGGTTGTCTTGACATCCATCTAGTGTATCTTCCACTTCATCACTGCAGCTAGAGCAAGTACTATTCTAATGGAAGTGTATCTAGCTACAAGAACAAAAGTTTCTTCATAATCTATTCCCTCTTTCTGGGAGAAGCCACGAGCTACAAATCTCGCCTTGTATTTTTCTATGATACCATCTGCAGCATGTTTGATCTTATCGATCCACTTGGAAGTCACAAAAGAGTTCCCTTCAGGTCTTGGGACAACATCCCAAACATCATTCTTCATGATCAACTGGTATTCTTCGATCATGGCATCCTTCCATTCTTTCTTTTTCACTGCTTCTTCATAACTGGAAGGTTCTTTGTTCATAATATCACATAGTAAGGCAACATAACTAGTATGTGATTTAGTCCTCTTCCTTTCTTTGTGTTCTTCTTTTGGAATGTCATACCTTTCTGCATCTTGAATGAGCTCTCTAGCCCATGTAGGTTTCGTCTTGTGAGAGTTCTTCTCACAAGGGGGATCTATAGGTTCTTGTGGATATTCAATTTCATGAACTTCTTCCGGAATTGCTTCATTCATGGTGGTGTCTTGGAATCTAGTTACCTTTGGTTCTTCATGATCTTCAACAGGTGTCTTCCTTGATTTGATGTATGTTGATTTCTCATCAAATGTTACATCCCTGCTGATGTCAATTTTCTTGAACCCTGGAAAGTATATTCTGTAAGCCTTCGAGCTTTCACTGTAACCCACAAAGATGCCCTTCTTTCCTGAAGGATCTAGCTTTGTCCTCTTTTCCTTTGGAATGTGTGTATATACTGGACAACAAAATATTCTGAGATGGATAACTTCTGGTTTCTTACCAGAGAAGACTTCTTCTCATGTCTTGTTGTCAAGTATTTTGTGAGATGTTCTGTTCTATACATATACAGTTGTCCTAGATGCTTCTACCCATAAATGCATAGGCAGATCCTGGTCATGAATCATTGCCCATGCTGCTTCCATGATAGTTCTTTTCTTCCTTTCTACAACTCCATTTTGTTGTGGATTGTAAGGAGCAGTCAACTCCCTCTTAATCCCCGAATCACTGCATAGTTTCTTGAAATCACCTGAAGTGAATTCTTCGCCATTATTGGATCTGAAGGTCTTGATTTTCTTATCTGTTTGATTTTCTATCAAGGATTTGAATTCCTTGAACTTATCAAACACTTCATCTTTATTCTTCAAGAAATAAACCCAAGTCTTCCTAGAGAAATCATCAATGAAAGAAACAAAGTATACATACCCACTCAGAGAACTTGAAGACATTAGTCCGCATACATCGGAGTGGATGATTTCCAAGATTCCTTTTGCTTTGCTTTCACTGCTTGGAAATGCTTTCTTTGTGTTCTTTCCTTTTGCACAGCCTTTGCAAACTCCTTCATGCTTTGACTGGATTTTAGGAAGACCTTCTACAGCTTTGCTTGCAGTTAGTATTGCTCTATAGTGCATGTGTGCAAGTCTTCTATTCTAAAGTTCACTTGGCTCCATGGAATCATGTACCATGGCATGTTTAGGTTGTCCCTTCAATTTGTAAAATCCTCCCTCTTGCTCTCCAATCACTACTGCATCATCTATGGTCTTACTCTTTAGCCACATGAGAACTTGGCCATCCACAAATGCAACTCTAATTTGTTTTGCATCCAAAGATGATATGGATAGGAGATTCTTCTTGAGCCCAGGTACATATAGAACATCTTTCATCTTCAAAGACTTCCTAGAGTCTAGCATGTAAGAGGCTTCACCACTTCCTTTGATAGGATATTGATAGTCATCCCCAAGTTTCACCTTATAGGGTGACTCATGTTCAGATAGATTTACAAAAGATTCTTTAAACCCAGTCATGTGTTTAGAAGCCCCACTATCAATAAGCCAATCATTACATCCATGAGAGATAGTACCTATGAGAGCAGAGATTAGAACATATTCATCTTCACTTGATGAGTCATCACTTTTTTCTCTAGCTTTCTTCTTGGGAGGTTCATCATCCTCGGTATCATGAGCATGATATCTATTCTTGTTGCACTTATTCTTATTGTTGTTGGAGTCTTTCCTTCTTTTGGGACATTCAAAAGAAAAGTGTCCTTTCTCATTGCATGAGAAGCATCTCATATATTTCTTGTCTTTTGAATGGTAGTGAGAAGACTTCTTGTGACGATGAGGTGGTTCTCTCTTGAACTAGCTTTTCTTGGTGTGTGCTGTGAGAGCTTGATCTTCACTTCCCATCTTTTCTTCTCGAGCCACAAGCCTAGCTTCTTCTTGTGAACATTCCTCCCATAGTCTACTGAAAGAGATTAGTTTCTTTCTTGCACAAATTCCTTGGATGAAGGAGTCCCATGACCTAGGTAGGCCATTCAAAGTGGTCATTACAATTTCACCATTCTCCCCTACTTCATCCACAACTTCAAGTTGTTCATTGATTTTAGAGAACTTTGAAAAGTAGGATTGAATGGTCTCTCCATTCAGAAGCTTTACCCCTTTCAATTGGTTCCGCAGAGTCATCTTTCAATTTATGTTCTTTCCTTCAAACAACTTGGTCAAGGAGTCAAACATTTGCTTAGGTGTCTTTAGGGAAGACACATGAGGTATGAGATGGTCTTTGATAAAATCAACAATGATTCTTTTAGCCTTGACCAGATTCTTTTTGTGTAATGCCTTAGCCTCATCTCCCTCTGGGACAGGGACCTCTTCACTTATCTAGGAGTCCAACTCATTCTCTTCTAGGATTAACTCAATCCTATACTTCCAGGCTCGGAAGTTATCAGCCCCTTCAAGCTTATCCTCAAGATTGGTGTGGTGAGACATATTAAAGAGTACTTCAAATGGAAATAGAAAAGTTATTAGGTCTTACCACTTGATTTGCTGAAAACTTGATCTGGAGTTGGATTATGGTTTGTCAGAGAAACCCTAAAAATTGAAAATTTGAATTTCAACTTTTTGAAAGGATAGAAAGATGCGCCTTGCTGAGTTGATCAAGCTAGTATACTCAGTTTTTGAATTCTACAGAGTTTCACCCCACATAAATGCTTTTCAATCTCTCGGATTCAGTAGGGAGGATCTTGAATTAGGGTTTGAGTTTCCTGCAGCTTCACCCAACCAAAAAGTTCGATCCAAATCTCTAAACTTCAATTTTTTCAAGGAGCTTCCAGCTATGGTCTCAAGTTTCAGAAATTCCACTTTTTTTGGAAACCCTAATGTTTAGGGCCAAAACTGAAAATTGCTCAGAATTGAATTATGTTTCGACAGAAAGATGTGCCCTTGCTAGGAGAGTCAATCTAGCCTCCTACCTTTGATGAACTGTGAAGAGAAACCCAAATATCAAGAAGCCCTAGATTCCACAGCTGCATAGTGCCTTCTTCTTAGGTCAACACTGATACCATGTTAAATTTTCAATAATTTCATTCCATTATCATTCAGGATCACTAAGAGAATAACATGTACAGCATATCAATCGTAAACACAAAAGCAATCCAAAAAAGACACAGAGTTTCACCGAGGAAAACCAAGAAGGTGAAAAACCCCGCAACTTCCTCAGAGATAAGATAAGCCACAAACCAAGATCACAAGGATCAAACCCAATAAGATGTCTCTAGCAGATTCTCCTCCTCCTCCACATGTGAGCCACTTTCTCTCTTATCTATGCGAGCTTGATAAGCGAGTGAATGTTCTAAATGAGAGACACAACCTCTCTATTTATAAACTGACTTGACCTGCTAATAAACTAATGGGGCCGACTTCTCAATGAAGCCTAATAACCCTACCACATGACCTAAACAGGGCCGAACCCACACTGGTGGTCTAATAACCCATCAATACAAATGATGACACATGTCAATACAAATGACGACACTTCCAAATACAAATGATGACACTTCCAAATAGAGGAATGTAACATCTCGAATGGATATACAATAAAGTACAACTGTAATAGATAGAAGAATATCTTCTAAAGTTACAAATACATCAATAATGAGTCTAGTGCTTATATGTCTACAAGTCGAAACTCCAATAAAAATTTAGTCTTTTATTACTCCTGCAAAGGAGATGATATGTTTTTTTTTCAAGTAAGCATAGGTCCAATCTATTGCTGAAAACAAAATAATGGTACAAAATACAATTACAAACGAGCACCGAGCAGCTGAAAAAGCTAGAAAAGATCAAAATGAGGAGAATACAACCAAGCTAAATAGCCCATGAAGCAGAGGAAACTACAGATAAAACTAGAGATTACAATAGACTGAAGATATCATGGCCGATAGACAGGTAACCACGGAAAGAACTAAGAGGCCCCAAGCCTCAAAATACCCCAACATGATCAGAAGAGCAAGGAAAACCTTAACCAAAAAGGAAGAGGGATCTGGCCGAGTAGCCCCCATAACAAAACCACGCTAACATTTGGAGTCTGCACGGAGACTGAAGTTCCCAAGACATGGCAAAATCCACAGGAAAAACAGAAAAGAGCTCATATGAGCCACCAGCGCAGACACTAACCATGAAGACCGACATGAACATAGACCGCCAAGACCAGTCAAGGAGCAAGGTGCTCCCCCGGTGGGGAAAATGGTTCTTCACAATGAAAGTCCCTCGAGGTATCCATATAATCTTCCAGGGAAGACTTGAGCAAGCGAACACCGAATGAATTAGTTTGTTGGCCGCCTTTTATAATTTGGATGGCTTCACGGAGGCTGTGAGCCAACTAGTTCCTCACTTGAATATCGTGAGCCAACAAGATCCTTACTGTCCAGAAGGGGCTGCGATTAATTTCCATCCTAAGTGGGCTTCGTATTCACAGAGAAGGGCTACTTCACAGTGTGCTATCTGCGCCTCTATCGGAGTAGGCATCTCTACTAGATACTCAGCCCCCCAATTGAAGCGCTGCGGGGAAGATTCTTCCAACTCCATGGTCTGTTATTGAGACGATCCTTCTCCCTGAGAGCGACTTTCCCCCCCAGGTCATGAAGACCCTCCACCCCTACTGGATCGCCTGTGACTACCGGGATCCATGATATCCCGATTCAAAAAACTGAACCACCAAAAATCCACCCAGAAGTTCATCCAACCTTTAAATTGCACCTCTCTTGAGTCCATTAAGAATATTTATAGGAATCTCTATGGAAATCAGGGAGGAGAGACGACTTGACTCGCAGATATTGTCACAGAAGCCCACACATACGAGAGGATTTCCATTAATGGATTTGTAGAGATCGAATGACTCAAAATCCATGTAAAAGGCCAAATCGTACAATTGAAAATCGTTTTTGTAGTACAATGATGGAAACGAATCGTGTAAACCGACATCGGGATAATGATTGAGGGTGTAATTTATTGGAGGCATGAAGTTACAGGGCATCCCTTCAAACGATCCTGCATCCGTCTGAATAGTACTATCATGATGGTTGATAGGGGTGTCATCCATGGTTGATATAAAATATGCCGCCAAAGTTCATCGACTGGCAAGGAGAATCTAAAACATTCAGCGTCTTTAAATTAGTGTGAACTTGAATTTAAAATGAAAATTTTTATTTGAAAATTGCAGTTTTCATTTGTAAATGTTCAAAATTTGCATGAGAGATTTTCAGATATTTTCACAGAAGCCCACACATTTGTAATGGCTTTGTAAAGATCGAATGACTCAAAATCCATCTAAAAGGTCATCTCGTACAATTGAAAATTGATTTTATAGTACTTGCTCGGCAACGCGGTACAATCACAAAAATGAGTTAGACTTGACAAATTTGTTGTAACTAAGAAAGTGTGAATTTAGGCTTTGAAAGTGTCAATATCAACCTTTCTAAAGTGCAAAAATAGGTTCTGAAAGTCTCAATATTGGCTTTGAGAAGTGCGTTTTTCTATTCGAATAGTGTGTTTTTTTATTACTCATGAACCTTCAAATTGCAGTTTTTTGTTATAAAACTATGAATTTCAATTCAAAATGTTTGAATTTCAAATCAAAAAATGCAAATTTTGATTTGAAAAGTGTGAATTTCAAATTAAGAAATACAAAATTTGATTTCAAAAGTGTGAATTTCAAATCAAAAAATGAAAATTTTCATTTGAAAAGTGTGAATTTAAAATTAAAAAATGCAATTTCTGATTTGAAAAGTGTGAATTTCAAATCAAATAATTTAATTTTTTATTTGAAAATTACAATTTTCATTTGTAAATGTTCAAAATTTTAAGGTGAAAAAATCAATGTCTAAAATATTCAGTCATTGTTTGAATAAAAAATCAATCCGCTAAGTTATAACATATAAAAATGGTTTGTTCCGACTTCCATTTTTCGACAATAAGGATTGGTCGCCCATTCTTTTCGTAGTTAACTGTGAAAACATTTATCCAGCAATTCAACTATATCCATAATGGAGAACACAAGAAGGATCGACTGACCCTTCTTGTAGTGTTGAACTATTATGAAAATAATATTGGGAATAAGAATAGTCGGTCGACCCTTCAATTTCGAGGGAGTTATAAAAATAGAACACCTTGGTAGTTATAACATATAAAAATAGTTTTTCTCGACTTCCATTTTCCAAAAAGAAGGATCGACCGCCCCTTCTATTAGTAGTTAATTGTAAAAACATTTCTCCAACAATTCAGCTATATCCATAATGGAGAACACAAGAAGGATCGACCGAACCTTCTTGCAGTGTCGAAATATTATGAAAATAATATTGGTAATAAGAAGGGTCGACTGACCCTTCTTGCAGTGTCGAACTATTATGAAAATAATATGGGGAATAAGAAGGGTCGACCGACCCTTCAATTACGAGGGAATCATAAAAATAAAACACCTTGGAAGTTATACCATATTAAAATGGTTTGTCCCAACTTCCTTTTTACGACAAGATGTATCGACCGCCCCTTATTTTCGTAGTTAATTGAAAAACCTTTATCCATCAATTCAGCTATAGCCATAATGAATAATAAAAGAAGGATCGACTAACCCTTCTTGCAGTCTCGAACTATTATGAAAAGAATATTAGGAATAAGAAGGGTCGGTCGACCCTTCATTTAGGAGGGAATTGTAACAATGGAACACCTTGGAGAAAGAGTGGTCACTCTTTCTCTAAGAATATTTCTACTTGCCAGCAAATTCTTTAAAGCAAACCATCTATAAATTTTGTTGTTAAAATGTTGATATATAGTATACTAGGGTGACACGTGGAATGATCATATTGTGACATGTGGCATATTTGATTTGGCACATTGAATATAGAGAGGTTACTAATTTTTATTTGATTTGGCACATTGAGTATAACGAGGTTACTAATGCGGGTTTAACCACAACACAATTAGGAAATGAAAATTCATTGATAGTAGTTTTAAGGATTAGGCACATGCACAATTACCTTGTAGCTGGAATGCTAATTGAAAAATTAACATGAATTTATTAATTTATGTTAATCATTTGCAGAAATACATAAATTTTTTAATTAAATAAATTCAATGAAAACATAAAAGACACACAGATCATGAGTAATTACCACGATTACCCAGTTATTTTATGATTTCTTTGGAACGAAGAAAGGTATTATTCGCGAGGGATATGTTAGATGAGCTTAGGTCGGTCCTCCGTTCTAAAACTTTAGAGAACATGTCAAACCGTCATGTCGATCACTGTTAAATTTTAATATAATGTGTATGGGAAGGCATGCATGATTTGCTTATTTTTTAAATTATACATGGAATGTGTTGAATATAATTGTACCAATGATGACAAAACTATTCATTAATGGCAGTCTATAAATTTCCAATAATGACAGTCTGTAAATTACCTTCCTTTATCTGTTAATTGTTATTTCAAGTAAATCTTTTCCAATGTGTTATTCTTGATGCTTGGATGAAAGTAATATTAAATCAGAATTCATATGTTTATGCTCCAGTTTACCGCATCTAAGTATTCACCGATTTTCTGCTAAAATTGATATTGGATTCATTTGTTACCAATGCCCAACAATAATTGACTGACTATAAGAAGATAAGTAGCAAGAATTGAAGGAAATAAATTATGGAAATCTAAAGAAGATAGACAAGGGTGGAAGGGTGGTGCCAGGGTAGGTTGTATCCTACTATTGGCGTTGGTGCATCCAGCCAGCTGTAGCTAACAAAATAGGGATCAATCGCCCCTTCTTTTCGTAGTTAATTTTGAAAACATTTATCCAGCAATTTAGCTATATAAGTAATGGCGAACACAAGAAGGGTCGTCCCTTCAATTTTGAGGGAATTATAAAATTAGAACACCTTGGAAGTTTTAACATATAAAAATAGTTTGTCTTGACTTCTGTTTTCCGACAAGAACGATCGCTCACCCATTCCAACAATTTAGCTATATCCATAATGGAGAACACAAGAAGGGTAATAAGAAATATTATGAAAAGAATATTGGTAATAAGAAGAGTCGACCGACCCTTCAATTATGAGGGAATTGTAAAAAGGGGGTTCTTTATCACTCAATTCAGCCATTAAATAGTTTAGTGTAGAGCAGAGAACCTGCCTGGTAGGTTGAAGGTTGGCTTGGGTCCCTAGTTGACTTGTCTTTTTCTGCATAGCTAGCTCCTATCGCTTTCCGATGCAAAATAGGATAGATGGAATCCAGCTCTCCATGCAGGCGATTTTTTTATATTATTTATCCTTTGCTAATATCCCTGCATCTCTTGCGGCGTGGAAGCTTCCTTGGCCATCTATTTTACTAATCCATTATGGACTGTGGACTGCTACTACTTTCTAACTCTATGATCCCTGGTGGTCACCAATCCTGCCACATGCCTCCTTTTCTGCCAGTTAAAACCATGGGAAGTCACCCACCGTTCATTTGGATCTTGCATGAATCTTAGCTATCAAACGGTGCGACTTTTACAAACTTCAAGGATTTCGCTTGCGTTGATGTTTCATGCAAGTTAGATTCGTGAACAAAACCTCGGCCATAGATCTTAGCCTCGTCAGATCTGAGCCGTCCAAACCCGCAAACCTCTACCAAAAATTTGCAAATCTGAAAATTTGTTTTCTCTGTGCATGTCGTATTGGATAAGTAATTCTCGATCGTCGATCTGCTTAATTAGCCATTGATTTGCTCCTTAAGATGCTTGTGGGATAAACCTCCTACCTCCGTCTAAAACACCTCGCCCTTTTTTCATGAAGCGTGCTCATGACTGTAGATCTTCACCATTGTCGATCTAGACTGTTTATTTGCGTAGATATGTAACTAGAGGTGGACCTCTACATTGTAATTCTCCTTGCAAAGTTTCAGGCTTGGGATTTGATCATTCAGCCATTAAGGCCGTGAATACCTACCCAGATGATTTTATTTTGCTCATATCACTGAGGCTTTCTCCATTCTTTCTAGAAATTGAAACTCCCACTTTCATCCAGGACAAAGCTACTGCTAACACCGACAAGATAAACGGGCAAGCTAAACTTCATTTAAATCACCTACTGTAATCATATCCATGGGATCAAGAAAAATCGACGGTTAAAATGTAAACATGCAGAAGACCACAACTATTGAAGAATATTTTTGCATCCGCACTCTGCATTGTGGATTGTGGGTTGCGGAAAGAAAATGTTTCAAAACTGAAAACCAAGATTCCGCAATCCACATTGCAGATTGCAGATTGCGGGTTGCAGAAAGAACCTGACTTTTGGAAAAACTCGGTGCTTTCCTCAACTCACAAAAACACTCAAAAAATGTAAGAAAATTTAAAAGGAAAGTGTCAACATCTACCTGACTTTGAAAGTGTCAATATCAACCTTTCTAATGTGCAAAATCAAGTTCTGAAAGTGGCAATATTGGCTTTGAAAAGTGTGTTTTTCTATTCGAATAGTGTGTTTCTTGACTACCTATGAACCTTAAAAGCGTGAATTTCAAATCAAAAAATGCAAATTTTAATTTGAAAAGTGTGAATTTCAAATCAAGAAATGCAATTTTTTATTTGAAAAGTACAATTTTCATTTTTAAATGTTCAAAATTTTAAAGTGAAAAGTCCAATGTCTAAAATATTCATGCATTGTGTGAATAGCTAGTCAATCGGCTAAGTTATAACATATAAAAATTGTTTGTCCGGATTTTTGTTTCCGACAAGAAGGATCAATCGCCCCTTCTTTTCGTAGTTAATTGTGAAAACATTTATCCATCAATTCATCTATATCAATAATGGATAACACAAGAAGGAACGACCGAGCCTTCTTGCAGTGTCGAACTATTATGAAAATAATATTTGGAATAAGAAGGGTCGATTGCCCCTTCTTGCAGTGTCAAACTATTATGAAAATAATAGTGGTAATACGAAGGGTCAGACAACCTTTCAATTTCGAGGCAATGTTAAAAATTGAACACCTTGGAAGTTTTAACATATAAAAATAGTTTCTCCCGACTTCTGTTTTCCGACAAGAAGGATCGGTTACCCCTTCTTTTCGTAGTTAATTGTGAAAACCCTTATCCAATAATTCCACTATATCCATAATAGAGAACAGAAGAAGGATCGACTGACCCTTCATGCACTATCAAACTATTCTAAAAAGAATATTGTGAATAAGAAGGGTCGACCGACCTTTCATTTACGAGGGAATCATAGCAATAGAATACCTTTGGGAAAGAGCGACCACTGTTTCTCTGAGAATATTTCCACTTGCCAGCAAAGTCTTTGAAGCAAAACGTACATAAATTTGGTTGTTTAAATGTTGATATCTAGTATCGCAGGTGACACGTGGAATGATCATATTGTGACACGTGGCATATTTGATTTGCCACATTCACTATTAGAAATATAGTTTAATTATAATATTTGCTCGTATAGAATATTTTCTCCTATGAGCACTGCTGAATTTGGAACTTTGAGTATAATTACTCTGAGGATAATTACTTGATTTTAAGTGCAACAAATAAACCACTACTAGTAATTAAGGTGTTAATTACAACACTTAACGACAGTTAGTGCACAAATGACGACAGTGATCACAAATCCAATTTTTTAACAAATAACCATCCATTCTCAATCCCAATGGCCTTTCCTTTTATAAAACTTTAATGAAATGAAAAAATACAACTTTTTGTTGACCAAGTGGAAATTTAGAAAGACAACAATTTTGTTTCCTAAAACTGCCACAAAGAGAAATTTAGAAAACAATTTTGTCTAGTTTTTAGAAACCATTTTTGTCTACAATTTAAAAAACATATTTTCTTGTTGTGCACTGACTACTGCAAGGCCCTTCTCGTTTATGCTAATTTTTTCTCCTACCCATCCTTGCCTTGGTGACCATGCCCATATGATGATATTTACGTTAATGATCATATTTTCTTCTGCTCCAACAACCCATTGTTGCTTTCTATCTAAGTATTTTTTGTACAAGACCTTCAGATCCTTCGATGCTCCTGTTGGCTTCCACCATTGCACCACTACTTTGTAATACCCAACAGTACTAGCATCTGACTCCTGATAAATATCACCAATCGCCTTACCCAACCAGATTGCACAATCTGGCTCTAGTGATTGCACAATGACCATTTGGCCCTTTACAACATCCACTCTTGGAATGAATTCATCTCTAGGCTTGTTGCACAATGGTCCAACATAGCAATCCTGCAAAGCAGGAACATTTTCCTTCAAATAGGCATCCATAATTTCATGTTCAAATCTTGTAGGTTCACTACTACGAATATCATGGCTTATCGATGGCCAAAAGTTAGTTGATGACTAATCAACACTCTTGAAGGGACTGTCCAAAGCTTTAAGTACAGCCTCCCAATAATTTAACTTGGGGCGCCAAATTGTTCACCTCCCTTCTCAATCCCTTGATTCCAAAATGACATATATGTTTCTATTCCATTTTTTATTTCGTCAATCTCCAAAGGACTTTTTGATTGCAAATTTAATAGCCTAGGTTGTCCCACCAGCAAGTCTGCGCTACCATCTGGCAATGACCACCAGAGATGAATAGGAGACGACCAAGCTTCATCCTGAAGTGATGCCTTCCATTGCATGACTGGAATGTCATCTATGAGCTGAAATTTAAAAGATTGGCATTTTTTTATATCGATGATTTTGGCATTTCCATCCAAAAGGTGGGGTTTCACAAAACTCTTAAAATCATAAAGTTCATCAATTAGATAAGGAACAAAGGAATTTCGATCTTCACATGTCCTATATGTATCCATAATTTCCAAGAGTGAAAATATATCCTTGCGCATTAGCTTTGCTGATAACCTGCCAGAAGTTCCATCTATGTCTTCATGGGTGTGTCCGACTGGGAGGAATCCAACTTCAACTATCTCGAACACTCTCCTTGTTGTTAAAAGAGATAAAAATGCAAATACAAAGCGGTTTTTGTTATTGCCTAAACAATTATCCATTTGCAACAATAATATGGGTGGTAGTTTTCTATTTGGCATGAATTGATTAGTACCATCAATGAACATTACATCATCTTGCATTACATCTTGTCTGTATATCAAACACTTTTCATATGAGTCTAATTACAATAGAGAATCATGTAATTGGTGCTTAGATGTTCCACCTTTGTAGAGCAAATCACCATATTTATCACTCACTTGATATTCAAGACACTTCAAGCATTTAGCCAGGGATGTCACAGTGAAATTCGATCCCATCTCTAAAATGAGAGGCTGAAATGACCAAAACCCCTAGTCTTGTGCCCACGAGTCAACATTCCAGTCAATGATATGGGAAGATTCATAACATTACTAAAAGATTTTTCCTTATTACCCATCCTTGGAATGGAAGTCTTTGACTTATCCATTTTGTCATGAACAATACCGAGATAAGTCTTTAGATTTTTCTGTGAAGCCGACCTGTGAGAATAATAGAGCTGGTGACAACTTCCGATGTATTTATTATGAGCTACTTGGTTTGCTCGCAATTTTTCCACCTTAGTTGGATCAATGGTCCCCTTAAACCTATCCTATATTGTAATGCACTCATTACACCTTGCAAAGGAGTTTGATTTAGAAATTTTAACATCTGGAAAATATTCTCTTATCACCTTGCTAAAGGAGGATTGTGATACCGGAGACAAACTGATTCTTTCGATTTCAACATTAGCCATTTGTCGTAGCAAACTATGGGACATATTCGCGGGCAATAATTTCAAGGTTGTCCTTGTTCCATCTCCACTGATTAATCGTGTGAGATGTGGAGATTTGTCTGAATTCTCTACTACAATGTTATTAATAGTAGCTACCAGTGCAGTAGTGTTCACCCTAGACTTTTCCAAGCCACTGTTGCTGTGCACATCTCTCACATCACCATTCAAGAACATTCTTTTATAATTGAAGAAAGTGCTCCTTTTAATCCCATGGCATTTATACCATGCATTTTGATAGACGTCTCTTGTGTCTAATCTCATTGTAAACAAGCTTCTTTTTCTGTCATCTCCTTCTTTGGCGACGAGAGCATTTGATCCCATAAAATTTATAACATACTGTCTTTTTGAATTTCCATTCATACTATCAAATTTCTTCCGACATTGAACTATCGATTGAATTGGAATTTTTGATATACATAAATTTGAGCAACAATGTTCGGTGCCAATTTTTGAAAGGAATGCACCCTGATTTATTGCAGGCCTGTAAGGTACCGATCTTGAATTTCTGTTGGAAATTTTTGTTCGAGCTTGCCAATTTATGGAATTGTATGGCCTTGTTCCATTACCTTTAACATCTATATATTCACAATGGGGAGTACCTGGAAAGACCATCTATAAAGGATATTCTTCAAACACATTCCAAAAGTTGACCATAACTTTGTCTGCTTTCTTTTTTAGTATAACATCCAAAGGAACATCATGGAGGTCAAGCAAATGGTTTGCAAGCCATCTTATAAGGGAGCCTTCAAATACACCACAATCATCGCAATTGCAAAAGACTTTATGAACTAAAATACAAAACTCACCAGCATCTATTGCTTTGAATTGTACAATGTCTCCCTCAAAAATAGTTGACACTATTTCCCGAGCAACATACTGTGGCTTTAAAGAACATTGATGTATCAAATTAACTTTCTGTCCCAAAAACCTGACATTGTGATTTTCTCTTAATACTTTCAAAATAGATTCATATTGATTATTGTTGAAATTGCTTGCAACATGAAGCAATGTTTATGTATTAAAATAGACCATTCTTTTAATCGGCCAAACAACAAAACTTCCACTGCTCAACCCTAGACAACATTCCATACAAGAAAAAACCACTTCATCCACCAGAACACCAAAGGAGAAGTCACCCAAAAATGTCCCCCCAACAAAATCAATCCCACTCACATTTGTTACCAAACCTATGGAAATGCAATCCTTGCTTTCTGAACACTTATGTAACAACTTAACTTTTCTCATAATAAAAGAAGATCTATTCTCAGTTGTTATGGTATGTGCTACACTCGTCGAAGTAGAAGCTGGTATATCATTCACCTCACTCGCAATTGTTATGATATGTGCTACACTCGTCAAAGTAGAAGTTGGTATATCATTCACCACATTCTTGTGAAGAGCAGAACCAATTTGGTTAACGATCTCAGATACGGGCCATTGAATATAACCACTAATAGCCTCTCACAATGTATCTACACCTTCCGATGGTGTTGACGCAGCCCTGGTCGACAAGGTTCACCTCACTGTCGATGCACACCGCAGTCTCCCTGGGCACCGACCCGGGCAGGTTTGATCCCACCTAGCAACACCCTCAGAGCGGATGAGTTCTCACCCGAGGCATCCGGGAAGAGCAGACGGAAACATGTTTCCACCGAGGGAGGAGGAGGGTTGTGGTTTGGGTGAACTAACTCTTACTGCAACACTTAACAAATACTTCAAGCATTCAACATGGAATTATAACATAATACTTAACTGCAGCATTAATCATAACAACAATAATAAAGCAAACATTGCATCAAATAAAACCAACATTCATGTATTGCAACATTGCACAAAGATTGTACCAAAACACCAACATTATATTACCGCTGCATAAGCTCAGTTATAATAACCCCAACCAGATACTAGAAGCAAAACATAGATCTCCACCAGAGGTATCGCACCCATCTTGTTTCACATATGCCTCTTCCTTTCCTCACACTTACAATTCTCAACTATTTATAGGCTTTCGCCGTTACAATACATGTCCACTTATAACAACTTTCTAACCGACACTGTGGACAATTGACCCAATATCCAATTGACTCGGTCCAAAAGACCAAAAACTCGCATACCACGGTACAACCAACTCAATATTACATATTATGTGGTCCAAATGACCCAAAACCCGCCACCGCGGTATTCTTTTACTCAAAATACTCCTTCCATGACTTCGTGCAATGTGTCGCAGCATCGACAATACTGCGACAATCCTTCATCGAACTGCTTGCCAATAGGCCCCCAACACAATCTTGTGGCTCGCCCTCGAGCCACGTCAACTGGACATGGTACTTGCCGTCGTCTTTACCTTAAAGTCTTCATATGGCTATTCAACATTTTGCACGAGCTCCTTGGCATCCATAGCCGTTACCTGGCTGTCAGTCACATCATCTGTAGATGGATGATCGATAAGCTTGTTCATGACTTGCTGGCGATACTGCTGCACTGCTTGCTGAGCTTCGCTAGCTTGTATCATCAATTTGCTGCCAATGTCCTAGAACTCTTCTAGCTGGGTCGTGCGGAGCTTCTATCATTCATCTTCTTTGGAAACCCGATGTTGCAATTCCTTCAGCTCATGAGACTTAGAAACCTACTCCATCATTGGCAGTGCTTGCATCGCAATCTTTAATGTGGCCAACTGGTCCTCCGCTTCCTGTCAGGATTTTGTCAGCTGCTCGACTTGCTCATCCTGAATAATACAACCCCAAAATTGGACTGTGTCGATCATGAGCCTGGTTTCCTGTGATTCCAGCTCTTCCATCTAAGTGGCAACTTCCTCCAACGCCCTTCGTCGTTCATCTATCTAGACCTGCGGTGTAATGGGTTTGAGCTGGGCCTTCAATGTGTCATTTTCCTATCGCAACTGAGAAATGGTAGCTCCCAATCGCTGCACCCGTTGAAACACATCGATCTTGGGGACATCCGCTGGCAGATGCTAACAAGCCTCGCTAATGACTGTTTCTAAATTCACACTGTGGTTCCACAGGCGGGTCTTCTCCACAATAACAAAATACTGATCCTTTTTAAGTTCTTCAAGTGTGCGAAGCTTCTCGGCCCGCTCCTTCTTGATGTTAGCCTCAAGTTCATCCACCACTTTCTGTGTGGTAGCAGCCCTGCTGATAAGCTCCTCCATAGCGGTGGTTGCAGTAGTCTTGCTCGCTTGCAATTGTTGGAAGCTCATGCTGAGTTCATGAATCCTATCCATCATTTCTCGAGAGGCGACCATCTGCATGGTCGTCACCACTGTCGTCGAGAGTGAATTCACATCGACAGTGATTTGGGAAACTGTCTGCAACATAGTGTTCAAAGCCTCACTCCCGGTCACAACCACAGTCGGGGGAATATGGATATTCTGAACCTAGGGCATAGTGCTGATTGTGGCTATTTTCGGTGTGGGTACAACATCAGGTGCCTTCTTCAAAACCACCTCACACAAAGAATCCATCCGAGTAGTAAGCACGTGAAAACCTTCCTCTGCCTTAGCAGACATCTTATCGGCAACTGTTGTGGCTGCATGGTTAAGTGTTGTCATTAACCGGCCCAATTGTGCCTCTACTGGTAATGCCAGCCCACTGATTGCCGCATGCTCCTGGTGCTGCTTTGTCCGATTTTCTTCAAGAGCACAATCACTATCATCCGCTGTGGGTGTCCTACTCGACTCGTGATCAGAATCATGGCAACTTTGCTGATCCTGCGCTAATACTTGATCCTTAGGTGTTAACACCCAAAAAGTGCTCACTACCTTGTTTCCCTCATCAAATGACTCATTTGTCTATTTTCCCACTATATTTGCCTCCAAATCCTTGAAAAACCATTAAAAAGCCTCCAAAAGGCCAAAAAACCCCCTTTCCCCCTCCAAAATAGCAAAAACCTCTAAAAAAGGCTCTAAATTCCCAAAAATCAAATAAAAGGGAATAAAAAATATTCAAAAAGGAAAAAGCAGGGAAAAAGTAAAACAAAAACCCAATACCATAACCCTAAACCATATAGGGTTAAAAACCATGTGAAAATACTTCACCACCAAAAAGCTATAAATAGGTGATGGAGGCACCCCATTTCATATCCATAATCTTTCCTATCCACACTCTACCAAATTTTCTCCTAAAACCCTAACTCATTCCTTTGAGCTCATTTCATGTTTGAGAAACCCTTTTGGCTCATTGCCCAAGCACTTGGAGAAGGAGAAGATAGTTTTGGAGCACTAGAGAAACCCTCTTGGATCACTGCAACAAGCTCCATCAACCTCAACTTTTGAGGTATAATCAATACAAAACACCATTTTTTACATTCCAATGTCTTTTATTTTACTGTCCATGCACATGCTAGGTTAATATTATTTACTGTTTTGCTGTCATTGTTTTTACTTTTATTGAACTGCTACTAAGGAGACCCTCCTCCTTAGTAGGTGCCCTTTTTGCACAAGCTAGGGTGAAAGCCCTAGCTACAGTTTTGGCGACTCCACTAGTGTATCTTTGAATTTCTGGTTTAGAAAAGTTTTAAAAAAAATTATTTCTGCAAATATTTTCTGTTTTCCCCTTTTAGTTTTAGTTTTCGGCAGTTGGGTTTTCTACCGTAAATCGCATATTTTTCCCCGAGAGTTGCGATCTGATCGCCGCTTTCGGGCTGTTTCCTATGATCTCCCCACAGTTTTTAGTCTGTTTTCTGCGGTCGGCCTGTGGCTCTGAGCCTCTGTCCCGCGATCTGCCTGCGGCTTTTAGCCTCTGTCACGCGACCCGCCCGCAACTTAACCCCTATTTTCTGCAATCTGCCCGTGGCTTTTAGCCCCTGACCTGCGATCTGACCGTGGATTTTTGCCTCTGTGCTGCGATCCAATCGCGCATTGTGGCCATAAACCTACGATCCGACCACACCTCAAAAACCCTCTGTTGCAATCCCGACCACGTCTTTCATCCCCTGACCTGCGATCGGACCGCGGATTTCTGCCCCTGTGCTGTGATCCAACCGCGCACTGTGGCCGTGAACCCGTGATTTGACTGCTGCTCTCAGCCATTTTCTTACGATCTTCCCGCAACTTCGACACTCTCACGATCTGACCGTAGCTTTGACCCTCTGTCTCGCGATCTGACCGCAAATTTAACCCTCTGTCCCGTGATCTGACCACACCCTTCAGCCAATTACCTGCGATCTGACCATGTCTTCCTGTGTATTTCCTGTGATCTGACCGCAGTTCTCGGCCTATTTCTAGCGATCTGGCCGCACAGTTCAATTACAGACCCGCGATCTGATTTTCTGCACTTTTTGTCCTGTTTTGAACCATGATTTTTCTGCAATATTTTCTGCCCTTACACAACCATCTGTCCTATCTGTAGCCCTAGTTACCTACAACTTTTTCTGCAGTTTTTCTTTCTGTCCGTTTACAGTATTTTTTGCTAGAAAATTTTTAGGCATTTTTGAAAAAGAAAATTTTGCATTACATGTTTAAATTCTGCATTACTAGTTAGAAAGTTGCCCACCCCCGGGCATTTTTTGATTGGGTTCATCACCTCACAAGCACACACTTTGTCACTTAATTCAAAGTAATCCTTAAAAACTATTTAACTTCAACCAACATTCTTAACGCCACTTGGGGAACACAGAAGAACATTGTAGTTAGGTAGGACAGGGGGGATAGGCATCCAAATAACACCCCTCGGTCACTTACATTTGAGACATAGTGGTTGTCCAACTAGGGAACCAAAACCCCCTAGTATTTTTTGGCACGGTCATGACTATTTTGTCAGAGGGCCTCTCCCTTAGGAGGGTTGAAGTAGCCAGACTGGTTTCGGATGCCTGGGTGAAATACTGCACTTCACTCAGTAACTGAAGGATACCTACTTGACTATCCACGTGTGGTGTTCTCTTTAGGCCCACACGGTGACAGGACATGAGCTGCAGATTCACCTATTCTGGATGTGTCATGAATGGGGTAGCTTAGTTGCCATTCTTCTAGGATTTTCTACCTGGTGTCCCTCCCAGTAGGGGGATATCTTAGCCACTTGGTTCCATTATTCATATCGTCTGACTTGGATTTCATCACCTTGCAAAGGATATGTCTAGTTGAATCAGAATACCATTTAGCTAGGTGTTTACATGCTCCTTTACCTCCCTTGGTCTAGTGGGTCCACCATTTTATATTTTATAGGAAGTCATTTGCTTGTTGGTATTCTGACCATATTTTTTGTTACTCCACTTATTGTAGCACAGCTGTTGCAGTAAGTGTTTTGAGTTGGTTGTTGGCCTGCGAGCCGTCTTTTTTCATGCTCTCCTTCTGCACACTCGGTTGCATTAGGGTTTTTTAGCCTTTGTTTACTTAAACAGAACCCTCATACACTTGACACCATCTGTCACCATTGAGTCCCCGAGACATTTTCGGTGCCTCTAGGGCGAGCCCCCACAGCTAGGGTCTCTTGACACCATTCGTCATAGACGTAGAGCTTCATCCCTTGACTCCATTTGTCAGAGACGTAGAGCTCCGTCCCCTGACTCTGACACTCCTTATTTCACATCAGATTCGGAGGCCAAGTCAAAACACCCTATCTATACATCACCAACCAGCCCCATGGTTGGTACGACATCCACCCCTTTCTTTGTAGGAACTGTTGGTGGAATGTCCACCACAACCTCAGCTACCACACTAGCCACTACCACATCTACTTTGGGTATTCCCTCTATGGGACCCACACCTTCCTTGGGTATACCCTCCATGGACCCCATACCTACTATCCCTGTTACTATGCTAGTTTCAGCAGTTACCATACCAAACTCAACCCTAGCCATGACTCATGGTACACTTGGAGGTCATAGACCCTCCCATGTGGCCTACATTCCTCAGTCTGGGGGAACAATCCCCATCATGAACCCAGTTCTACACTTGGGGGAAATGGCCCCACCATGACCATTCCTACTAGTACAGCACATCCATCTACTAGTTACCGTTCATGGCTAGTCTCAACCTTCCTGACCTAGCCAGACTGACTAATGACCCCATTAGACACGATCGTGCGTGACCTCACATGCCAACTAAACTCCCTTCAGACATCCCTAAGTTTGAGGGAAAGGCAGGCGAGGACCCACAGAACCACATTATGTCCTTCCATCTATGGTGTTCCTCTAACTCCATAGTGGATGACTCTGTCCACCTCTGCCTTTTACAGCAAACCTTCACTGGCCCTGCAGCCAAGTGGTATATTGAGCAACACCATGCGATCCATGCCACCCATGCCACTTTCACCTCTCAAGCCTCGACCTTCTTACAGTTCTTTCAGTTACCCGTCTGCTATGATGCGGGTGTCGAGATCCTATTATCTTGTAGACAGAACACGGCTACCCATATCACCAACCATATCCATGAGTGGCGAAAACGTCGTAGCCTGTGCAAGATCAAACTCGATGACCGGATCTTTTTAGATTGGTTCCTAAAGTCCTTGCTTCCCCTCATAGCTAAAGATGTAGCTTATGAACGACCCCAGTGGGAAGAAGAAGCCATCTTGAAAGCATAATAGTTTGACCTAATCTACGCCCAGTCTGGTTATTTGTATACCATCATACTCGATGCTCCCCGCGGGGATTCCCGAATCGACGCACCGGGGGCATCCCATGCCGCCGATGGCATCATAGGCCATGTGGCATCACATAACCAACCCTTTTCCATAGCACGTCCTAGTCCCAGCCCCGACCTCTCGCGGGCCACAGCCCACTTGGGGGAAACCACTTCGTCTGCCCCCCGTGGCCCTTCACCGCCACACCCACAGACCGTCATGTCCCCCCCAATGCTTCGGGCACCCACCTTACGCTCCCTCGGTTGCACCTCAACCCTATTACCACCAGCCGGTTGCACCCACTCCTATGTCATCTCAAACTCCTCCCGCTTACTATCTTCCACAGTAGCACCTACGACATTCCAACCACCAGTCCCACAGATGTATCAGTATCCCCTACAAGGTCCTGCACCTACACCACCCCCAACACCTCCTGCTTCTTATCCGCCGCAGCCCGCTCCCACGCTTGCGCAACCTCAGCAACCACCTACCACCCAAGGGTAGGTGTATGCCCAACAAAACCCGCAACACAACCAAAACACTCAACAGAACCAGCAAAACCATGGGAAAGGACGTAACCACGAGAACAACCCTCCTCTCGATCAAGGTGGTCAACCACCTAATCCCCCAGATAACAACAATGCTGCCCCGACAAACCAAAATCTGGATCGACCACCAAAGCAAGCCAAAAACCCCACCTTACGAACGAACCATCCTTATTCTATTTGGGGAGTCTATGGTCATTACACACATGCTTGCCCACATTTGGAGCAAGCACGAAAACTCTAGACTGATGAGGCTCATCGCCAGGGACATGCAGTGCCACAAGCGCCACCCAACCCCCCGCCACCTCAAGCTCCACCTTTGGTCTTGCAAAATCCCTTGACCACCTAGGGCATGGTGAACTTGCAACCATTAGCTCCTCCTCAAGGACAGGTGCCCCCACCATAGCAGATCACTTACGCTTCTCCCACCCACACTACTTTCGATTTAGGTACCCATCACTTGCTCATGATGTCATCAGCTGATGTCAACTTTCAAGCCCGTCGGAACTAGTACGGCTCCACCCCTGAAACCCCCCCTACCGATAAGACCACTAATGCTCTTCCCACATATCAGTCATTACATCTACCCCCTGTTCCATTAGATGGATCCCCAAAAGCTCCTCGCTTCCCACTTCGTTGCGTCAATAATAACCCGAATGCTCGAGCTTCGTCTAACTACAACATAGTCGATGACCTAGCTCAGTCCCCCGCAGCCATGTCTGCCCTAGAAGTCTTAAAAAACTGTCCCACACAGTGCAAGACTTTACTATCCTCCATTGGTGCTATTGACCCAAATGACTCGCAAATGATGACCTTTGATTTGGACCAATCCGAACCACATTTTCCTTCCACACTCACATTCCAATTTTTTGTCTCCGTTCGGAATCTTGTCATCCATCGGTACATCATCGATGAAGGTGCCTCTACTTGCATGATGTCTACATTCATTTGGCAGAAGTTGGAATCCCCTACCCTACAACCATCCACCACTGCATTGCGAGCCTACGACGGTCATTCAACTCAACCCCAAGGTCTATTAGCTAATGTCCCCATCCAGCTGGCTGGAAAAATAGTGCTCATTGACATAGAGGCCATCAACACCCAACTTGATTATAACCTCTTACTTGGTCGCAGTTACATGTATGCCATGCGAGCTGTTGCCTCATCTGTCTTTCGCACCATGATGTTCCCTCATGATGGACGCGTGGTCAAGTTTGATCAACTCACCTATTACGATCCTAATGCCCCAGCATCACCCGAAAATGTTCTCCCCATGGTTGAACAACATGTTCACGGTGCATCTACCTCGTTGGTTTCTTCAGTTGGACCAGGAGTCCACTCAGATACGCCGATGACGGACACGTTTCATTCCATTCCACCCCCGTCACCAGCAACCTAAATATCTGACCTATGTACACTCTCCCACAATACTCAAAACTCCAACTATCAGCCTCTCTTGTTACCCCAACCACCTTCGGTGCCTAGCCATGTCGGCGCCACACCTATCCATACCATCCCCTTCCTATTCCCTACTTCAGGAGTAGTAAGCACCCCTGTGATGGCTACCCTTAACTTTCTAGGGTTAACATTAGGACTACCTGTGTGGTATCTCACACCTCCAGTGTCCCCCCCGACACCAAATGTCATCCTGCAGCCGGTACATCCCATTAATACTGCTAGTTATCCACCTCCTGGTGTCGTGAATGCCCAAAATCGACCACTCCCAATAGTGACGACTGCACTGACTTCTACTTATACTCTGCCACCACTCCGCAACACTGGGGGCAAAGGCCCGCAAACCTATACCACTAGACCGACCACTCGCACCCCCGCAGCACCCCCCAAGCCAGCAAAAAATCCCCCAACTCCTCGTGCTCCCCCCAAGTGCTCTTTGTGCAACAATATTGGCCATGCCACACACCAATGTCCATGACTACCAGCACTACAAGAGCACATGAACATGTTGGATGATGACGCTAACATTCCAGTGGTCCACCTCGATCCGCATCCTCAACCCTGTGATAAATCGCTGCGCACCAACCACCCTTGTGCACTTTGCAGTATTTATGGCCATTAATCCCATTATTTCCCTGATCTCCCAGACTATAGAGCTGCCCTTTATGAGATGGATAACCGAGACCTTGAGGTATCTCCTCCCACCATTGAAGAAATCCATTGCCCGGAGTCTTCTTCATCAGGAGAGATTAATACCATTTACATGATCTCTTCCACTAGCATCCCCTCGTCATCTGATCTGACCACCAAAATTTTCCACAGTGATGAGGAAATTCTCGAGGCTCTTACAGCACCAGATTACCCTTGGGAGGACATGCACCACTGCTCCTACTTTCTCCCAGAAGAGTCCTCCACCACTACAGCTACCCAACTTTCAGTTGAGTCCAAAGACTTCCTTCCCACCAAAGTCGACTAGTTCAAAGAGCTCATTCCTGCTCCCGATGCCTTCGAGGAAGGTAACATGGCAAACATATCACCCACCATCCAGATTGATATCTCTACCCCAGGCGGTGCCCCCAAGCTCATTACTTTGGGTGCATCCTGCACTAAATACGAGGTTGGAGAATATAAGAAACTTTTCCAAGAGTTTCGTGATATTTTTGCCTGGTCTTACACCAAGATGCCTAGTCTCGATCCCACGATCATAGAACACCATATTGACACATGGCCTAATGTAACCCCTGTTCACCAAAAATAGCGCCCCATTCACCCATCCATGCTCCCTATCGTTAAAGCCAAGATTGAGAAACTCTGCACAACGGGTTTCATTTACCCCATCGCGTACACTACTTGTGTTTCCAATCCCATCCCCGTCAACAGAAAACAAGGCACTATTAGAGTATGTACTAACTTCCATGACTTAAACCAAGAATGTCCCAAAGACAACTTCCCCACATCATTCATTGACCAACTCACTGATGCGTGTGTGGGACATGAGGTCCTCTCCTTCATGGACGGCTTCTCTGGGTACAACCAGATTCAAATATGCAAGGAAGATCAATACAAAACTGCCTTCACTACCCCATGGGGCACCTTTTCCTATCACATCATGCCTTTTGGCCTTAAAAACACCGGTGCCACCTTCCAGCGGGCCATGACCTATTGTTTCCATGATTTGGTCCATATCCTATTAGTTTACCTCGATGATCTCACAACACATTCCGAGAAACGGTTCGACCACCTTAATGACCTCCAGCAATTTTTTCTGCATTGTCGCAAATATCAGATCTGGCTAAACCCACTTAAGTGTGTCTTTTTTGTTCCAGCACGCCGGTTGTTAGGTTTCATCGTTTCACACAAAGGCATTGTTGTGGACCCATTGAAATTTAAAGCCATCTTAGATGACCACGCACGCTCCGGTAGCTGCAGAGCTTACAGGGGAAATCTAATTTCCTCCATCGCTTCATTCCTGACTATGCCACCACTGTTCATGGATTCTTGCGCTTGCTTTGTACCCACATACCCTTTGTTTGGGACAATCAGGTGCAAGTTGCATTCAACGATCTTAAGAAATCTCTCACAAAAGCCCCTTTGATTTCCCGTCCTGATTTCTCTAGGGACTTCATCCTTTACGTTTCGACATCCGATCATTCCGTGTCAGGGGTCCTTATACAAGAAGACTCTGCTCGCCAAGAGCACGTCATCTATTATGTCAGCCAAACCTTGTCTGGACCACCACTCCGTTACCCATACGAGGAAAAGATTGCCCTTTCCGTCGTCTTTTCCATCCAGAAATTGTGACACTATATCCTCCTGAGTCATACCACCATTGTCGCTAACTCTAACCCAATGGTCTATCTATTGAAATGTCACCTCCCGCAAGGTCGTGTCGCTAAATGGGTAATTATTCTCTAAGAATATGACTTGACTTTCACCACCCCTAAGAGTACCAAAGCTATCGCACTTGCTCAACTCATAACTGATCTACCATCCCTTTTACCATCACCACCAATCCCTAATGCGTTAGCTAACAACCATTCATTTATTATCTCATCAGACGACCCATGGTATGGTGACATCTTGCTATACCTCCGCACATAGAAGTTTTGACCTGAGGTTGATCGTGATGGACGCCGTCGTATCCATCACCATGCCTCTCGATACCTCCTATTGGGAGATGTTCTCTACCGACGCGGTGTTGACACCATCCTCTGCCATTGTCTTACCCATGAGGAAGTTGAGCAAGTCCTCAACGACTGCCATAGTGGTGCATGCGGTGGACATTTTTCTGGAATGCCCACCGCCCAGAAGATAATCTGCACCAGATACTTCTGGCCCACATTATTCACTGACTGCATCATTGCAATCAAGCATTGCCATAATTTCCAACTCTTTGCCCCAAAGGCACGGACACCACCCGCTCCACTCCATCTGGTCGTTACTGTTGGTCCATTTTGCAAATGGGCCATCGACTTTACGGAATGTAGACCTTCATCCACCAATGGCCATAAATACATCATAGTCACCATCGACTACTTTACTAAATGGGATGAAGCTATGCCTACCTTCAATTGTAAAGCTGACACCGCTGCCCGTTTCTTCTTCAACCACGTCATTACTAGATTCGGGGTCCCCAAACAACTCATCTCTGATCATGGTTCCCATTTCGAAGACGCCATTTAGCACGAGTTGTCCACTTTGCTCAAGTTTAAACACCAATATGTTTCTGCTTACTACCCCCAAGGGAATGGTCAAGTGGAAGCCATTAACAAAATTCTGAAAACCATCCTCCAGCGTACCATTGATTGACATAAGTCCAATTGGAATTACATGCTCTTCCCTGCGTTATGGGCTTATTATACATCCAGTAAGACCACCACTGGTTTTACCCCTTTTCACTTAGTCCATGGAGTTGAATCTGTCCTCCCCATCAAGTGTTAGACACCCGCCTTGCACATAGCCATCGAACTTCTCCCCGACACATCACCACTCGAACAGTGTCTACTATTATTAGAACAAGCTGATGAGGACCATCATGTAGCTCTCCAAAGCATAGAGGCTGCCAAGAACTGATCCAAAGCTAGTTACGACAAACACGTCCACCCACAAGCTTTTCGTGGAGACCTAGTACTCACTTACGATCAAGCCCACGACAAAATTGGAAAAGGGAAGTTTGAATCCATGTGGCAGGGCCCTTACATGGTACACACTTGCCTTGGACATGGGGCATACATTCTAGTTGACTCAGAAGGCCACTCCTTGGTCAACCCCCGTAATGGGTTGTATCTGAAACGCTTTTACCCTTGACACTCTTGCGAACCCACTAGTCCATACTGTACAGTTTGCTATCTTTTTGTTTTTCACATTTTTTCTGCAACCTTACATTCATTATTTTCCTGCATGCTCACAGATGGACCATTTTCCTCCTCACTATGTTGGGTTCGCCGACGGAGCAAGTCGCTGGTCCCCTAACTTGGCCTCTGTTGCTTGGGTACTATATTCCCCTTCACATGAGTTGATCCACATTAACGAACTGTGTATAGGAGCTGCCACCAATAACCAAGCTGAGTACGATGTCGTGACTGGTCTCCTGACTGCTGCACTTCATATAGGTATACGTCACCTTTGCGTGTTCCTTGATTCCCAGCTTCTTGTCTCCCAGCTCAACAACCACTACCAGGTACATGATCCTTGCCTCTTTAGAAAGTTCCTGCACACAAAACAATTAAGCCGACAGTTTGAATCCATGACATTCACTCATGTCCCACGAGCTCAAAATAGTGTCGCAGACCAAATGGCCAATGATGTTCTAGAATGGCATATCAATCACCACATGTAAATTGTCCATCATACATCAAATATAGACATACCAAAAACAGATAAACTCCAAGAAGTTTACAAAATAGGGGCATCCACATGCCTATCATAACATATAATGTTGCATCCACGTGCAATATATATATATATATAACATCAGCAAGGGGCATCCACGTGCCTATCATAACATATAATGTTGCATCCATGTGCAATACATACATACAATACATACAAGGGGCATCCACATGCCTATCATCATAAATCATTTGCATCAACATGCAATAAACAAAGCTAGACAATAAAAAGTGCATCCATGTGCGTACAACAATGATAACCGCAAAAAATGCATCAAGTGCATATATATATATATCAAAATATCAATGTCATATACATGTCCTGAGTACCCTTGTACTCAGCTATACAAAAAATATATATACATCGAGCCAAACTCATATCATAAATGCCATAACTACAAAAAATACCGAGTGTCCATACACATCGAAAGGGAGTCCTCCATACTCCTTAGCGAGAGTCATATCCTCTGTCACTACCCATATCAGCTACCTCTGAATCCTCACCTCACTCATCCTCGGGTAGATCCTCATCCCCGGGTAGGTCTTGCACCCTGTCTCTCTTCGTCAACAGAGCCACCTGAATCGCAATAGATTGGAAGTCTTGCGGAGCCCTGAGGCAAGCATCAATCACCTCCCGGTCCAGGTCTTGCCACCCCTCCTCAGTCACTCCCACCAGTAGCTGATCCATGAGAACTCATAGAGACTCCAAAGTCCCCTCGGCATCCCAGCGATGCACCTCTCCTCGACCTGGTAGCGCTGGTCCCGCTACATGACCCCTACTGGCTATATACCCCAGTGGCGGCCTTGGTCCAACATCTGCATAATATCACACATGGAACACAGTCAATACCAAAACATACATATCTCGAAACATCCAAACATATCAACATCTAAATAAGCAAATAACTATAAACATACCATCTAGACCCCAAGCCTGTCCAGGGGGGCGTGGCACCTCAGGATCCCCTGTGAAGTCCATCTCCCGATACGGGTAGTCATCCAAAGTCACAGGTTACAGGCATCTGTAACCATTGCATATAAATCACCTGTGTAAAGTACCTCACGACATCCCCACCACCTTGGCATCGCATCATCTCCCCCTAGTGTACCATGCGAGCCTCCATCACTCCTCTCGGCCTGACCGGCACCCGCGGCCGTAATGTTGGCACTCGTTCCATGAAAAAGGAACACAGAAACGGCCCGTAGTAGAAACCCTAGCCTGTTACCTTCACCTTTGTCAGCTCTCGTTGAACATAGGTGAGAAACATCTGGGCCCATGCGAAGTAGGTGCCATCCAGCACTCTCTCCACCAGCTGCATCTGCCCCCCTGACACCTTCTCAGGTGCCTGGGACCCTAGAACTTGAACCACGCATGCTGTGATCACTTGCACCACTGCAAATCACATATCTAGAGTGCATTTTTATGCACCACAGCCTCTGGACCACAATACCGCTCTAGCATGTCCCCCATATCGACGTCACGGACCTCCATGGCTGCGTATCAGCCACTCTCCCTAAACAGGGTAACCCAGTCAAGAACTAGACATCTGTCAGGGTGAGCTCCACCCGCTTGCCCTGCACCATGAAGGCTCCAATGTCAAGGTCCCAGAACCCTACCAACCTGTTCAGTAGCAGACCTACTGAACGTATCATCGGCACCTGTGCGAACTTCAAAAGTCCACACAAACCTAGCATAGACCGCACATGCGGATCATCGTGAATAAATCGCATCGTGTCCTCCGGGATCTCTTGCTCCCACCATATGACGACCGACATCCTGTCCATCACACAAGCAAACTCTATTAGAACCTCATCACATAAATAATCTTCCCCCCCAATCGTACGGTCCAAATCGCACCTTTGGGGCCACTTGTCGCGATCTTCGATCGTGACTATCAAGGCTCTGAGCTGCGATCCTAGATCGCAGCTGTCAGGCCTTTAGTCGGGGTCCCAGACCGCGGTTGTGGAGGAAAACCTCATGATCTAAGATCACAGGTTACGCCTCGAAAATTGCGATCCCAGATCACGGATTCCACCGTGGAACTCGTGATCCAGGATTGCGATTCCACCCGTGGAGCTCGTGATCTAGGATCGCGATTCCACCCTCAAAACTCATGATCCTAGATCGTGGTTCCACCTAGCAAACCCGCGGTCCACCCCCTAGTGGACCGTACAAGCTCCCTGGGGACCCACCAACCCCCCAAAACCAATAAAAAATGCAAGGTACAAGTTCAACAGAATACCTGCAACTCCCGGATCTAAAAAAGACCGGTCAAATCATCCAGAAACACCAACTGATCTTTTGTCCACTATGATCTACAGTCCAAGTCAACAACACAACTGACACATGTCAAGATTGGGCGCACTTACTATTTATAGTCTGTTGACTTTTTCTTGTTTTGACCATTCTGGATCCATACGGAGTCCATTCTTCGAACCGTTTCCACCACCGGAATCAGCACGACGAGACCTTCATGATGGTCAACTCATTTTCTTCTTTTTCCCACATTATTTTTTGAGCATCTTTCATAGACACCTCTCGTCACCTCGATTTGCATGCCACATTGGCTGTGCTTCATTTTTGTTATATTTTATATCGTTGGATTCAGTTTTCCGTGCTCGTGATGATGCTTGAGATCATTTCTCACTCTCACCCCCAGTTTTTTTTGGTATTTTTTCCAAAATGCCCCTCGTCGCCTCGGTTCACACGCTACATCAGTCGTTGTCTGTTTTTGACATTCCTTATATCGCCAGATACATTTTTTCGTGCTTGTGATGATGCTTGAGATCATTTCTCGCTCTCACCATACACCTTGTTAACATTGTGCCATCGCACCTTGTTGCCTTGATTCACGTACCACAATTGGCAGCTATCAGCTTTTTGTACAACACTTGCATCACAACTTATACATGAGCCCTTCACTCCATCCATACTGCAGTTATGGCATTATTTTTCCACCACTCAACATCCCACAAGGAGGCCCCACTAGTGTTCCCCCCCAGCCACATTCTCGACTCTCATTGATGTCCCTTGAATGAACACTTCCTCCTTGCTTGGCCATTCCTTTTGTTCGTTATACTTTTATCCCTTTTTCGGGCCAGACAAGACCTTTATGAAAAAGGCACTTAGAAAGTTTTTGTTAAGCTCTTTTCTGACTCCTAAAACAATGAAAAGATCGCCGAGCAATCTTGCATCCTTTTATGCTCATTAAAGTACCTGAAAGGGAGTCTATCTAGTATAAGTTTAACCCTTTTCCGGACCTGGTAGACTAATTACAAAAAAGGAATACTCTAGTCACACTGGCTAGAAGAGTTCTTCATTGCATTCTTTTATGCTTTTTCGGGCCTTGGAGACTAACACACGAAAAAGAACCCCCCTGGAGTCTTCTTATTCTTTTTAGACTCTCTAAAATTGAAAGCAACCACGAGCATGCACTATCCTGGGCTCGTAACCACACGACAGTACCATTCCCTTATTACAGAGTCTTCTTATCGCTTTCAGACTCCTTAAAATTGAAAGCAATCACAAGCATGAACTATCCTGGGCTCGTACAAATCCACACGACAGTACCAGTTTATACCTTCTTTTGAAGGACCCAATGATGCCTCCTTGCACCATCAGAGATCATATCTCATCCCCCCTATTATGGTAGCACCCCCAGTTCGGTCGCCTTTATTCAGAGTATTCTGGAAAATGCCACCCTTAAAACAAAACCCTCGATACCATCTATCGGTTTACCCAAGTTTTTTCCCTTACAGACACCTTCCCTGGTCCCATACAAAGCTATGATCCCTTCCCCCTCAAGTCAGTGTCATATGCTTCCAGGTCAGCCATGTTGTCATACTCTGAACAAAGGAAGTTTGAGTCTACCCCCAGCTCAGTGCCCCCAATTATTTCCCTACTCAAGAAGTATGTCAGTCCCACTTTTAGTACTATCCTATCTTGGTTTTACACCTAGCGCTCCTATTAAGGGAAGATCATTGCCTTGGTAGTTGCTAGGTCTCCCTCTGTCGACACCAACCCATCTATTCCAGAGGATAGATCCAGAGGTCCCTGCGCCTTGGACTCATCACCATCTATGGTGAGTGCCTACAGACCATTTTGAGTGGATTCCTCATTGCCTCTCCAAATGGTTGTTTCTCATGTGCTCGACTGCAGCGCTTTAATCGCACTGTTGAGATTCTTGCAGGGTATATTTTTCCCCAATTTGTTGTAGAAGACCCCGGACCTCCCCCGACTCTAGCACATTGGTGAGTCATTTCAAAACACCCCAGTATATGTTCCTCGGGATATCCCAGTTGCGTTAGCAATTGTATTCGGAAGCCATCCACTTATATGCTTCCTTGAGTACCCAGTTTAGTTCCAGTCCAGAGTATCATTGAGAGTATGACTCATTGTCATTCTGATCCACCAATTCATCAGTTCCTCTAGTACCATACTCAACATTATTCCAGTGTATCAGTTATTCAGCTCAGCCTTGGTCAGACTCAGAGTATATCCCATATTTGTGTCCCCTCTGGACCATTATGATGTACACAGCAGTTTTCCATGGATTGTTCAGGTCCTCCCTTTTTGGGGCCTCAGTGTTATGTTATATATGTTGATACGAGCATGGGTATGCTCACCTCGTCCATATATTAAGATTATTCCTCTTCAGGTCCTCCCTTTTTGGGGCCTCTTTGTTATTTTATGTATCTTAATATGAGCATGGGTATGCCCGCCTCATCCATATGTTGAGATTATCCCTCATTCATTATTGAGGTCATGTATTTTCAGTTTTTGCAGTTGTTCCGGGCCCGTTGTTCTAGTCTCCAATACATTTCTTCTCCTCTCCATACCCCAGGAAAACCATAAAAGACTTATGATGTCTATTCACCATACGATGAGCTCCTTCCCTCACACATCAGGGGGAAATCTGTTAACACCCAAAAAGTGCTCACTATCTTGTTTCCCTCATCAAATGACTCATTTGTCTATTTTCCCACTATATTTGCCTCCAAATCCTTGAAAAACCATTAAAAAGCCTCCAAAAGGCCAAAAAAAACCCCTTTTTCCGCTCCAAAATAGCAAAAACCTCTAAAAAAGGCTCTAAATTCCCAAAAATCAAATAAAAGGGAATAAAAAATATTCAAAAAGGAAAAAGCATGGAAAAATTAAAACAAAAACCCTATACCATAATCCTAAACCATATAGGGGTAAAAACCATGTGAAAATACTTCACCACCAAAAAGCTATAAATAGGTGATGGAGGCACCCCATTTCATATCCATAATCTTTCCTATCCACACTCTGCCAAATTTTCTCCTGAAACCCTACCTCATTCCTTTGAGCTCATTTCTTGTTTGAGAAACCCTTTTGGCTCATTTCCCAAGTACTTGGAGAAGGAGAAGATACTATTGGAGCACTGGAGCAACCCTCTTGGATCACTGCAACAAGCTCCATCAACCTCAACTTTTGAGGTATAATCAATACAAAAAACCATTTTTTACATTCCAATGTCTTTTATTTTACTGTCCATGCACATGCTAGGTTAATATTATTTACTATTTTACTGTCATTGGTTTTACTTTTACTGAACTGCTACTAAGGAAACCCTCCTCCTTAGTAGGTGCCCTATTTGCACAAGCTAGGGTGAAAGCCTTAGCTACATCAGGACCCAGCGACGGGCCTCCAACATCAATCTCTACGGAACTCATGGGTTGTCGCCAGACTTCTAGCCATTCATTCACGATAACCTCCAAATCCTTCGATGTCACCTTGTACTTAATCTGCAACCATTGTCGATCAGGATCCCACCGAGCTTGGATATGGATAACACTGGGCCGAATGGCGAAGGCCATAATAGGTTTGAATCACGCCATGGTATCCTTCGATAACCGCGGGACCTGTGTGGCTGCACCACATAGCATTTCCCAATACATCCAAAACTGCAATTGGCAATCCTTGAGGTGCTTGGGCTCTTGGACATACCATAAATTTTGATAACGCGCCCCCCATCATTCCACCACAGCCGGGAAGTCCATGCCTTGGTAGGTGTTGGGCTCCTTCCATGTAATGAGAGCGATCAACAGTAATAACCAACTATAGGAAAAAGTGCCCTTATCCAATTGAACCGCTGCGACACCCTCCATTAGCTGATTCAAAAGGTACAGGGACCAGTTCATCTGGACATCCTCCACGCATTGCTATGCACAAGCAACTATGTTGGAATTACATTGGTTAGGGCAACCTCCCCTAATCACCTTATAGGACAAAATATTGAGGCTAGTGAGTACTGCCTGATATTTATAGCTACTAGTGCGATACCCATGCCCATCCGATTCCAGGCGACCATACTTCTGTGCCAACTAACACGCCCGCTTCTTCTCATTTGCTTTCCCCTGAATGAACTACACTAGATCGATGCCATTCTTTGGTAAGCTGGTGATGAAGGAAATCAATTCAACCATGACCGACACCTCTTGGTCCAGCCACAATGAAACCCCATGGAAACATGACAAGAGCTGCTTGACATAGGCATTGACTTCGGCCATGTGCCCAAAATGTGGCATGTTTATCAGGCCCAACAAGCCATCCTGTCGTAGTCCTCGTGCCCAGTCATGTACTTCTGGTGTCGGTAAATGGCATGTCTCAGCCACATAGGGCACCGACACAACTTTGGGGTAAGCCACCATGTCATGGTCCTCATAACGCAGGCGCATCAGTGCCAACCCAATATCCACCGAGCACTCCATCCCAGCTGGGAGTGCAGGCATCCTCACACTGTACTTTTGCTTCGGATTGAGCTTCTGTGGGGTGGCATATGGATGAACAGGGGGGACATACCCAAGGATATCACTAGCAGACTATCCCAGCCATTGAGTAGATGCCCGAACGGGGCGATTGGACTGACCCACCTGCTCCTGAACTTCACCCGCCGTAGCAGAACGAAGCTGCCACTTACTCTGTGAATATTCAGAGGGCTAACTTCCCCGTCGCTTCTTAACAACTACTGATGCTCCTACCGGCATGTTGGCAACCTCGACTCCAAGATCAGCAATAACAGAGGTCACAACGTCTTGTTCTACTGGAACAAGAACAAAAGGAGACTCCACTTAACTACTGATTTCAACCATCTCTCATTCACTTGGAATACCTCACCACTCCACGGTATCTACTTAACAGTAACTAACTTAAATAACTATAACATCACTTCTCACTAAGTTCTTAGTGGCTTCCGACCAACGCCAGTCCAGCTTTTATAGTATTCACCCAAATCTACCATAATCATGACTAAATCATGCATTAACTTCAACCAAATCGTGTATTAATGGCATAAGTCCACCGACCGTCCTGTCCGCTGACCGACCGGATCCGCCATTAATGCCCAAGAGCCGTTAACTAACTATCAACATGTTTAGCATTGATTGATGATTGGACTCAGTGGCCATGCTATCATGTATCGCAAACCAATCCTAACTTGCAGCACAAGCCTCACAGCTTGCACATTCTTACTCCTATTGGTGCGCCATCCTGCCACCAAGCAACCTACATTTTTTTTTTATGCGACTCAGGCATCGCATTATTCCAAACCCGACTGATAGAGCTTCATCCTGTGACCATTTACCAGCCTAGGTAGCATCAACCCATCTAACCGCTGCAACTGAACCGCTCCACCTATAGTAATACTAGTGATGCAATATGGACCGAGCCAATGTCGCTGCAATTTTCCTAGATGTTTCATGAACTTGCTGTCGCACAACAACACCAAGTCACCTTGTTGAAACTGTTTGTTCTTAATCTGGCGATCGTGCCATGCCTTTTGGCGATCCTTCTCGACCCCTTGGTGAAAGCCAGGCCGATAAATCGATCTTCCTCTAGCTGCACTAGCTGCGCTAGTCGTTCAGCTAAGGTTTCAACATCGTCCATTCTTGTAGCAGCTGCAATCCTCAAACTAGGAACAATGTACTCCATTGGTGTAATTGCTTCTTTCCCATATACCAACCGAAAAGGTGTCTGACTAGTCAACCTTTTACGTGTGGTGCGATAGGCCCACAACACCGATGGGATTTTTAGATCCCAGTCATCGTGGTTCACATTGTACACCTTTGTCAGCGCATGCTCCAGGACCTTGTTGAAAGCCTCCACCATGCCATTCGCCTACGGATGATAGGGCGTACTCTTCTTATGCTATATTTGCAGTTCCTCTATTAATGCGCTGATGGTGCGACTGAGAAAGTGATTGCCTTGATCACTTAACAAAATCTCGGGGCAGCCGAACCGAGTGATGACATTATCGAACAAAAATCAAGCCGCAATTGCTGTAGAACAATCAACTATAGGTGTCGCCTCAGCCCATCGGGTCAAATACTCGGTCACTGTGATAATATAGCGTGCGCCTATATGTTTCCCTACTAGATTGATTGGCACGACGAAATCCACAGCCCACTTTTCAAATGGTTACAATGTGACTTGAGGTAACAACGACATTTCATCGCGTCTAGACGGTTTTCCAATTCACTCACAAACATCGTAAGACCGCACGTAGTCGGTTGCATCAGTATGTAATGTAGGCCACCAAAGCCCTGCACACAGCACCTTTCTGGAAATCACTCGGCCGCCATAGTGTCATCCCATGACTCCACCATGCGCTTCCGGCAATATCTGTGCTTGCTCATGTGGCAAGACACATCTACGCAATATCTCATCGGCGCCCAATTTGTACAACTCTCCTACAATGAGCTGGAAGTTAGCAGCCTTGACAACCAACTGTTTCTTCTGAGAAGTGGTAAAGTCATCTGGCGCGGTGTCGGTCACCAAAAACTGAAGGATATCATCAAAATATTCATCAGCAGCACCAACCTTAAAGAGTTACGCATCCGGCAACCCATCCTCAATATTCATCGGTTCCTCCCTGGTGTCAATCCGCGATAAGTGGTCGAGACAAGCATTCAACCTCCCAGGTTTCACAATGACTTGAAAATCAAACTCCTGAGACAAAATTAGCCACCGACATATTCCCCCCCCCAACACAGGCTTATTGACCAGGTATTTCAACGCGGAATGATCAGTGAACATTTTAAAGTGGCCACCCAATAGATAATTCCTGAACTTCTGCATCGCATAGACCATGGCGAGACCTTCCCGCTCCGTGGAAGTGTAATTCTTCTCTGCTGAAGACAGCTTCCGACTAGGAAATGCGATGGGATGATCAAGGTCACCTTCACCAAGTTGAGCCAGCACAACACCTAGTGCAATCGACGAGGCATCAACATGGACATGGAACTCCTTACTCCAGTCAGGAATTACCAGGATCGATGCCGACACCATCTTCACCTTGAGCATTCAAAGCTGTCTTGGCATTCCAGGCTCCACTGGAAGGCCGCATCCTTCTTCAACAACTTTTCCATAGGGGCAGTAATCGCAGCATAACCCCTGATGAACTTGCGGTAGTACCCCGTACATCCCAAAGTTGCTCGCAACTACTTAACAGTACTTGGCAGTTGCAACCCCAAAATGAGCGCAATCTTAGTTGGATCAACCAAAAATCCTTGTTTGCACACAATATGACCCAGCAATATCCCAAACAGTGCGCAAAAGATGCACTTCTTTAAATTCAGCGATATCTAATGCTGTTGGCATCGCTCAAGCATTAACCGCAGATGAGCCAGATGATCGTGGATCAACCCATAAACTGTCCAATCATCCATGTACGCTTGCAAAAACTTCTGAATAAAATCATTAAATGTGGCAACCACAACCTGAGAAAATATCGCAGGTGCATTCTTAAGGCCAAACGACATCACAGTGTACTGAAAACAGCCATATTCCATTACAAAAGTAGTCTTATGCCGATCTTCCTTCGCAATGCAAATCTGATGGTAACCGGAGAACCCATCCATAAAGTAGTACATCTCATGGCCACCGACTCCCTCCAGCACTTCATCAATAAATGGGGTCGAGAAAGGGTCATGTAAGCAGGCATCATTCAATTTCCTCAAATAAACACAAATGCGTATCTCGCCAGTTTTCTTATATTGAACCACCATAGGAATGATCCATTTAGATTCTTCAATAGGTTCAATAATACCGGCCTGCAACATACAATCTAGTTCCGCCTTAACTTTTTCCTTGTGCCGCAGATTTAGCTGATAGGGTCTCTGTCAGACCGGCTTAGCATCTGGTTTCAAAGGAATCTTCATCTCGCCTAAATCACCCAGGATCCCTTTCATCTCAAAGAAATTTGTAGGAAACAAGTCTTGAAACTCATGAAGTAACTCGGTGATCCTACTCATCATCTCATCGTCCCAACAGTCCCCAATATTGACAAACTTAGGAATATCCTCTGTGTCGATAATCATCTTGCACAGCTACAAAGGTTGACTGAACAGATTACTTGGTACTACCGGCAGTACCACATCGCGACTGCGTTCTGGCGCAGGAATGTTAACATTGTGGGGATCATCATCATCCTCTAGCCCACCGGTGATATTGAAAGACTCCATAAGAGACTGCATCTGACAAGACGTATGCAGATCGACAGGGTACGCCACCGGAACAACCTGAAGCACCACATCATGGATGAGTCGTAATGCATTGTTGATGTCGGGGTTGGCATCCGTGAAAGTGAATGTATGAGTGAAGCAAACCATCAACTTGCCCAATGTTGTAATTTCTCGGCGCAACTCAGTTGCAGTGTACCAGGAGCATGGCATCTCATCTAATGTATGAATGAAAGCCTGAACCCACTCATCGCGAGGTCACGTAATCCATAGTTGTTGACATTCTAGCACATGATCATGGGGATTACCCCAGCCATCATATTTTCTAGCATGATAAACTTCGGTATCGCCAAACCGAACCAACATCAACCTTCGACACTATGACCAGTCATTAATGGATTACCTGTGTGTTGCCCACCAACGTGTTGGAGCAGCCTTTAGCGCCTCCTCCAATGTTAGCAACCATTTTGGTTCTGAAACACAATCTTCAAATTCCATCAAAAAGTTAGCTAGGCCCGACAACCCCTCATAGATGGGCAATGTAACTGTTTTGGTCGCAACACGACATAAGGACTGTGTAACTAGGCCACATTTGTGGAATGGTACTTCCTGCAAGCGGTTCTGCCAATGTTCTAATGCATCATCAGAGTCGGAAGACGCAGAGCTCTCGCTACGCCACTCCAACTCACTGTTGGTAGTAGGATGAATGTAGTCTTCAGAAATATTAAATGCATGGTTCCATCTAGTGGGATCGTCATCTTTAACAAGCTCTATGTACCGTCATCCTTCAGCTAGATCCAACGGGGCTATGACTCTGAAATCACGATTTTCAAAGATCATCATACGTCTCTTGATGTTGATGACAGCTCCACTATCATTAGCCCATCCAATCCCTAATAGCATAGGATAGGAGCTTCATCCCTCAACTACTTCAATGACATCAAAGTCAGCATAAGTCTTCATACCTTCAATATCAACCATCAGCCGTGGAACGCGCCCAATAGGTGTGACTTTTGCATGGTTAGCCAACCGTAGTTGTACAAGAGACCAGCTCAATGGGGGAATCCCCATCTTCTGCCACGCTTGCTTGGTTAAGATGTTAACATCCGAACCAAGGTCAAGAATAATAGAGTTAACATCATAGTCAACAATATGAATATTCATCCGCATTTCTTTGCCAGTCTTCCGTCGCTGTAGGGAGTTGACCACAGACTACTACCGACCTCTCTGAAATCGCTGCAACCATCCCTCAATCTCAACCAAGGCAGCTGGGTCTCTGGCCAATAACAGACAACTTTCAAGAAAAAATTTCAATGTCCCTGAGGGTGGTAAATCAGCACCAGTCATCACATCGAATACTGGCGGCATATCACAAACAACCTCCTTACTACGACCTTGCTCCAAAGTTTGATGTGCCTCAAGAAATGTCTCCCTCTCAGCATCAATGTCAAAAGGTACTGTCTTCGGACCAGCTAATCGAATCTGTTGTCGCAAACTATCTTCCCCAGTTGTCTTACCTCCATGAGTGACAACAACCACCGAAGCATCTTATGGTCACGGCTCTGCAGAAATGGTCGCGATATTTGCACCATGCGTCTGGTTCTACGGCAGATTCCCTGGTTAATTGACATTCTGATTGGCATTCGATGGTGGTCGCGGGGGCTGGTTTTGCACTGGTTGTTGTGCCTGATTTTGTACTGGTTGATGTGGCTGGGCTTGAGTCTGTAACTCTGGAGTGTTCCCAGCCTGCCATCGTGCAATCAGCTGCGGGCAATTCTCAACCTGAATGATCATTAACATAGCAGAACGTACACTAATTCTATAGCAACGGGTAGTCGCATTGGTAATGTCCCCATACCACACAATAGTAACATTGAATTGGGCCACAACCACCCCATCCACCTCCTCCACGACCAAATCCGCCACCACATCCTCCACGGTATCCTCCTTGGTAGCCGCCCTGCTGCTGGTACTGCGGCTAGTTAATCTATTGGTGCATCGGTGCCAGCTACATCGCTTGTCCCTGTGGTGCATACTGCGGTTGCTATACATACTATGGCTATGGGGAATCCATCTGTATTGGAGGCGGCATGAACTGCTACTGTTGTTGTTGCTGTAGTACAAACTGCATTTGTGGTTGAGGTAGCAGCTGAACTACCTGCGGTTGTAATTGCGAGTGTTGTACAGCACGCGGATCCTCCTTGACATAGAATGTATCACACATTCGCTCTTGCAGCAACCCATATGCATGGAAATATTTGTCATCGTGACCCACTGACTTTTAGAATGTACAATAAGGATTTCATGGGGTCGTGACCATCTTCTGCATATACAGACAACCATCATGACTGTGCCCATACACTTGGAAAACCTGACACCATGGCATGTTGCCACCATTCAATGGATTTGGCGCACCAGATACTAAGTAATTATGAAAGTCAGGGAAATCATCCTTCGTATTCCCTTCTCCTCGCCACTGTGTACACCAGACTTCATCACGCTGTCCCTTGCTCTTTTTCAAATCTTGCAACTGTATGGTCAAGTTAGCAAGCTGTGTCTGTATTTGCGACATCCCGGCAGCATTATCCCCAATCGGCAATGCCTCCAATCGCATTGCAATCTCCATAGCTTCACTGGGCATCGAGATGTTTTGTTGCATCAATGGGAACTGAATGTGGGGTAACAGTGCCGCAATGAACCACTCTTTATGTTGAACATCGCTCATATCAAAACTATCTTTGGCCATCAGCGTCTTGAATCTCTGGTCGAAATCCCATAATATCTCATTGGGATACTGCTTAATTTCCTTCAATTCAGTAATATATTGAGCTTCTGACTTAGGCCTTCTAAATTCAGCAATTAGCCCATCCCAAATGTCATCCAGCGAATTCTCCGGAGTTCCTGTAGGGACTGAAATGAACTTCATAAACCAATCCAGCGCATGGCCTCCCAGGGTCGTCGCTAGTTGTCCTTTCTTAGCACCACCATCGGTGATCTGCTTTATAGTCCAAACTGCTTCACACAAAAACCAATATTGTTCCAGGTTATCTATCACACTCCCATGGAACAACGACAACTTAGCATCATCACCCGCCATTCTGGGCTTCCTTCCTCCTGTTACTGTACTATTACCAATTAACTTCTGCGGAGTTAATGAAATGGGCGGTGTCGAAGTAGTGTTTCTTGATATTTGAGAAGTAGTGAGTGGAGGTGTGGGTACATTGGTGCCAGGGTTTGATCCTGCCTCTATCTTGGCCGTAGCCTAGTTGTCCTTGTCAGGACTGTGAGGTCGCTTCGTTCCATGTGGCCTTCCTTCATGGTCTTACAGTTCGATCGCAGTAGGACCTTCTCCTATCCTCTGTCTCTTTTCCCGTCAAAACCTTCTCCTCCCCTCATATGGCCACTTTCTTCCTCAACTTCACTCACAATCTCATCATGACCTACACCCATCTACCTCTCTACCATTTCCTCTATCGGCCCTGACAGTCGCGATACCCACAGCCTCCACCCACCAGGTTGTCTACTGATCAAGATGCATCTTCAATATACCTTTTTTGCAAATAAGCATCTTGATTGATAGTTGAAGTGACAGCAGAAACCTTCCCCTTGGTCCGTGGAAAAAATATCTTTCGGCTCCACTATAATATTTATGCATATCAACCACAAATCCAGTGATGTATCCCGCTAAGATACTATCAAGCCAAATTTCGATAGCCTGCAATGCCTTATTATCAACTTCCTGCAGCTCTTGAATCAACTCCGGAGTCCAAGTTGTCGGCTCACCACCCTGGAATTTTCTCTTCTGGAAGGTTATTTTTGATAGCCACTTGTATAGAATAACTGGAAACTCACAGAAGAACCATTGATGTGGACCATCGTGAATGTATCTGCCTACCCATTGATCTACTGTCAATCGAGTATTCTGACTTTCTTCTTCAGCAAATTCCTGCAACTTCTGGTCAAACCAGCTTTGTATCTCCGGCTGTGTTGGATACCACAACATATCCTCCTATCACTCTGCACATGGTCCCGACAACAGAGCCATTTGTTGACGTAGCCCCAGTCGACAGGGGTTCACCTCACCGTCGACGCACACTGCAGTCTCCTTGGGCACCGGCCCGGGCAGGTTTGATCCCACCCAGCAACACCAGCAGAGCGGATGAGGTCTCACCCAAGGCATCTAGGAAGAGCAAACGGAACCATGTTTCCGTCGAGGGAGGATGAGAGTTGTGGTTTGGGTGAACTAACTCTTACTGCAACACTTAACAGATACTTCGAGCATTCAACATGGAATTATAACATAATACTTAACTGCAACATTAATCATAACAACAATAATAAAGCAAACATTGCATCAAATAAAACCAACATTCATGTATTGCAACATTGCACAGAGATTATTCCAAAACACCATCATTATATTACCGCTGCATAAGCTCAGTTACAATAACACCAACTAGATACCAGAACCAAAACATAGATCTCCACCAAAGGTATCGCACCCGTCTCGTTTCACATATGCCTCTTCCTTTCCTCACACTCACACTTCGCAACTATTTATAGGCTTTCGCTGTTACAATACATGTCCACTTACCAACAACTTCCTAACTAACACTGTGGACAATTGACCCAATATCCAACTCACTCGGTCCAAAAGACCAAAAAACCCGCATACCGTGGTACAACCGACTCAATATTACATATTATGTGGTCCAAATGACCCAAAACCCGCCACTGCGGTATTCTTTTACTCAAAATACTCCTTCTGCAACTTCGTGCAGTGTGTCACGGCATCGGCAATACTACGACAATCCTTCATCGAACTGCCTGCCAACAGATGGATAGGGCAATGGAAGACTTGCATTTAAAGTCTTGGTAACATTTACAATGATACATCCTACATTAATGCTGATTATGTAAAATATTTCTTTCTGGAAAAGAGATTCCCTCAGCAACTTTCAATCCATTCAAGAGTAGGTCCAGACATTGTTGAGTACCAAAATCCATTTCATAAATGATATCTGAAATATAAAATAACAAGACACATTGTTCAGAACAAAAATCCAGTTTAGAAGCATTTTCTGAAATATAAAATAACAGGAGGGCATTAAAAATCATATTTATTTTAAACAAATATATAACATAAGTTATAATATATAAAAATATGTCTGTCTGGACTTCCAATTTTCCGAATGGAAGGATAGACCACCCCTTCTTGAAGAAAAAAGAACACAAGAAGGATCGAATGACCCTTCTTGCAGTCTAGAAAGATTACCAAAAGAATACTGGGTAGAAGAAGCATCTCTCGCTCATTCATTTATGATGGAATATTAAAAATGTTCAACCTATGAATGCTAGGCCTTCAATACATGTATTTCCAAAATTGTGAAAAAGGGAAGAATACTAAGCACAGTAAGGGTCAGCCGACCCTTCATTTATGATATAAATTTAAATATATTTAATCTACAAAGGCTATGTCGACAATTCCCGACTTCTGACTTCCGCTGTAAATAGTAGGAACCCGGACATCATCTAAGTTCTAACATATAAAAATGTTTGTCCCGACTTCCATTTTATGAAGAGAAGGATCAGCCGCCCCTTCATTTAGGAGATAATTGTGAACAACTATATCCAACAATTAACCTATATCTAGAATGGAAAAAGAAAGAAGGAACTACAGACCCTTCTCGCATTCTAGAACTATTCTGAATACAATACTGGGCAGAAGAAGGGTCGGCCACCCCTTCGTTTATGAGGGAATTGTAAAATTATTCAACCTACGAAGGATAGTAGGTCAATTCATCTATATCTAAAATGGTGAACAATGGAAGAAGGGACGACCGCCCCTTTGTTTAGTAGATAATTGTGAAAACCTTTATCTAGAAAGTGAACGATATCCAGAATGGTGAAGATGAAGAAGGATCGACCAAACCTTCTTGCAGTCTCAAGCTATAACGAAAAGAATATTGGGAAGAAGAAGGATCATCTGCACCTTCTTTTACGAAGGAATTGTAAAAATAGAACTTGGAGAAAGAGCGGCTGATATTTCTCTGTGTATATTTCCACTTTCCAGCAAAATGTGTGAAGCAATGTTCCTATGAAATATGTGTTTAAAGTGCCGATATCTAATTTAGCCACTCCGAAAAACTCATCCTTAGGGGAAGGAGCGGATGCTTTTTCTCCTTAGCATCTACTTCCAACACCCCGAAATGGAACAACTTGGCAAAAGAGTGACCTCACTTTTTCTGACAAAATTTCGACTTGACAACAAAACGTTTGTAAATTTTGTCATTCAAATATCGAAATCAGGTCTCCAGGGTGACACGTGGAATGCTCTGATTGTGCCACGTTGCTTTGATTATTCCAGAATTGATCTGTGCTACACTAGGCGAAGTAGAAGCTGCTATATCATTATTGTCATTCTCAGGAAGAGAAGACCCAAAAGTCTATTGTTTCTATTTTTTTTTAAATAGATAAAAAGAAAGAATGTTTCTATCTGGTTAATCGCAATCATAATCATTCCAACTAATGGCATCACTATCTGCATTGTCGTGACTGTTAAAATCCTTTTCCAACACGGTATCCTGCTTAAATTTTAATTAGCATTATGGTGTACCTTGGACAAAAACTATTCATTAATGATAGTCTGTAAATTTTAATTATACCATTGATGACAAAACTATTCATTAATGACAGTATGCAAATTTACTTCCTTTCTATATTAATTGTTATTTCCAATAATGACAGTTTGTAAATTTCCTTCCTTTCTCTGTTAATTGTTATTTCCAGTAAATCTTTTCCATTGTGTTATTCTTCATGCTTGGATGAAAGTAATATTAAATCAGAATTCATATGTTTATGCTGTGGTTTACCGCATCTAAGTATTCATCAATTTTCTGCTAAAATTGATATTGGATTCATTTATGACCAATGCCCAATATTAATGGACTATTTTCTTTTCTTCACTATCAACCTGCGAATTAAGACAGACAAGGGTATTCTATATTCACCAATTTTCTGCTAAAATTCACTTAATTTTAAGAACATTTTTATCAACTTTATCTATTCAAGTAAGTGCCTCGGTATCATATGCAAGACCCACATGTGTTCTAATTAAATCCAACAATTTGAGTCATACACCATGTCCAACTACCCAATACATGAGACTTTTTTAGCCAAGATAGTGTATTGGCAAACAATTATACGTTAATAAATTTGTTTAAAGCTATTTGATTGCTTAATTTTATTCAATTAAACTAAAGAATTAAATTATATATATTTATAAAAGAAATGTAATCAATATTATATAAATTAAGACATAAATTATCAATTTCAAATATTTCAAATAAAGTATAACATTTACATAGATCACTATACTATAGTGAATATTCACTGCAAAATGATATTAAAAACAAAAAAACATGTTTCAATTTTCCAAGTTCATTTGTCGTTATCTTTTTCCAACAAACCTATCCAAATGCTAGAGGATTTGCAGAAAAAAATATGGAATATATGAAAATAATACGTTACATCACCAGACATAAAACATATGCAAGCTGGTGGCAATCGACATTAAACCTATTAATTCCGTTAATTTAGTCCAGTAATGAGTAATGTACGATTTTGCAAATATAACGATGTGATTTCATATTAATGGACTATAAGAAAATAACTACCCAGAATTGAAGGAAATAAATTATGTAAATCTAAAGAAGATAGACAAGGGTGGAAGGAAATCTGAAGAATCTAAAAAGTTCAATGACTTTAAATTACTGTGAACTTGAAACTGTCATTGCATTGATTTTTGACAACCATGGAAGATATGGTTTTTAGCCCGGAGGCTGAATAAGCATGCTCTGTTACAGATTTAGATTTATAGTTTGAATAATATAAATACCTGCCAATTGAAAAACTAGCAGTCGATTCTTCAAACCAATCTTACAACTCTACCTACCCAACACTCTTCTCGGTTCCACCTCAGCAAAAGCAAACCTTGGTCTTGAGAGAAAACAGAGCTCCAAACTGGCAAACACGGTTAGTTTGAACTTTAAGTTTCAATGTAGGCAGTGGGTGGCTAGAGCAGTGTGGAGGGATATCATCACAATATCAATGCAGAAAAGATGGTGACATTAATTATCATAGTGTGGCAGGATATCATCTGTACGTCGTGACACATAAACACAATCCATCATAAACGTGACATTAATCACAGTGTGGTGTGATATCATTTGTACGTCACGACACATAAAACACAATCCATCATAAATGTGATGAGATTATTCACACGAGTGATACAATCCTTAGGATCACCTCCATGCCAACGTACAAATCATTTTAAATGGCAGAAAAGATAAATCGAGTAGGGAAAGATCAAGGGTCCCATATCCGTTCTGCATCCCCAACATGCGCGCTAGGACGGAGGGTTCATATTGACAGCAAGGGTTCATGGGACATATTGACAGGACATATTGATGGCAATGGTCCATAATTAGTAATTCCTTACTAATTAAAACAAGATTGAAAGACTATGAAGATCAATGATGAATCGATGCATGATCTAATATTTTTTTATGAAGAGGCATGATTTTCCTTAATAAAGTTGTCAAATAATAAAGTTCTTTGAAAATATATATAACCATACAAGTCAAATGTATGAAGAGGACCATAGGTGTCTATGAAGTTTTGGTAATTGCATATAAAAAGCAAGATCTAAAAAACCGAAGCAAGATCATAAATTAGAGGTTTGTTGGGTGCTTCTTGGGGCAGGTTTAGGCCTTCTAAGGGAATTGTTGCCTCCTTCCAGTCCTGGGTAGAGATTTAGGGTGGTGGGGCATCCTTGTCTGTTTAGCAGGTAGAAAACTAGCGGTGTAGGAGCATCCTTTTTGTAGGGGCAGAAGAATTCATGGGATTAAGTTCTCCATCAAGTTGGTGCTTGTAGAACAATTTTGTATTGATGTGTTCAAACTTTTAATTGTCCTATTCACATTGGGAATGATTATTTAACTTGTGCTTAATAATAATTTTATATAAAAGGGTTGAAAAAGGAAATATTGATTCCCCCCCCACCTCTTAGTATTGTTGGATGAACCAACACCTGTCGCATAGAGCCCTCATTGTTGTGCTAGTATGTTGTGTAGTTGATGCTCTATCACACCTGCTTAATATTTTAAGTGCTTGGGCATATTGGAATAATTTTGTAGGCCCCCTAAGGTAAGCTTACTTCCCTTATACTTTTTAAGCCTTTTTTGGACTCTAAAGATCATGAACTATTATCCAGCCGTGTTCGTACCCCAGGTTTGGTTATGATCGTGGCACGAGCCCCAGGGGGTCCGGGGGAGTGGTTGCACTCCCCCGGCTGGGGGGCGTGGGGGCCAGCGTGGGTTTAGGGGCAACGCCCCTGAGAAAAACATTTGGGGCTATTTTCGCCAGTTGTTTGCGGGCCCATGGTTTTGGGTATCCCATGGTATTTTCCCATTGTATTTTCCCTATAAAAGAAAGACATTATAATACGGCTAGGGTTGATGTATTAGGTTTTATTCATTGTAAATATCTCTGAGATCATGAAGAGAGACTGTGAGACAATGAAGAGGAAGTGCAACGGTTGTGCTGCAGGTTATATCCCTTCACTTTGTTGGATAGAATAATAATAAGGACTGGCAACTTCAGTGTGGACGTAGCCCAAGTTGGGTGAACCACGATATATCTATGTCTCTCATGTAATGTGTATGTGTGATTATATTTGAATTTCTGTTTATTGTTATTGCTCTGCAATCTTGTTTTTCTAACAATTGGTATCAGAGCCGAAGGTCTATTTGGAAGATAAACCCATAGGAAGCTAAGGTTTCTGGTTCAAGTGGGAGCAATGGCAGAAGAAGGAAAGTTTAAGGTCGAGAAGTTTAACGGCTAAAACTTCCAGTTATGGAAGATGCAAATGGAGGACTATCTGTACCAGAAGGATCTATTTCTGCCGTTAGGAGGAAGAGCAAAGCAGCTGACGGCCATGAAGAATGAAGAATGGGAGGTTCTTAACAGAAAGGAACTGGGGACAATACGGTTGTCCCTGGCTTCGTCGGTGGCTTTCAATATCTCAAAAGAAACGACAACCGAGGGTTTGATGAGCACATTGGGTAAGCTATATGAAAAACCCTCGGCCTCCAACAAGGTATTTCTAATGAAGCGTTTATTTAATATGAAGATGTCTAAAGGTGGATCTGTTACTGATCATTTAAATGAGTTTAATACGGTTACACATCAGCTAAGTTCTATAAGTTTGAACTTTGATGATGAGGTTAGGGCTCTTCTAATCTTGTTTTCATTACCAGAAAGCTGGAATAGCTTGGTCATGGCTGTAAGTAACTTTGTCTCTGGTTCAAACACCTTGAAATTTGATGATGTTATTGGTGTTATTCTTAGCGAGGAAATGCGAAGAAAAAACACAGGTGAGACATCAAGTAATGTGTTGACCATGGAGAGCAGGGGAAGACAAAAGGAGAGAGGAAAGAGCCAAGGTAATCGTGGAAAGTCTAAAACGGGTAGACCTAAGTCCAAACTGGGACAGAAAGAGTGCTAGAACTGTGGAAAGAAAGGACATCTGAAGAAAGACTGCAGATCTCTAAAGAAGAAAGGAGATGGACAGAAGGAAACTACCTAGGAAGCAAATGTAGCAGGTGATGTGTTACAAGATACTTTGATTCTTGCATTAGATAATACTAGTGATTATTGGGTAGTAGATTCAGGTGCTTCATGTCATGCTACACCCCATATGAAATACTTTCATGAGTATGTTCCAGGAGATTTTGGACATGTTTTATTAGGTGATGATGAGCCATGTAAAATTGTTGGAATGGGTAAGGTATGGATAAAAGTTAAGAATGCAACTAATTGGCTGTTGAAAGATGTTAGGCATATTCCTGCTATGAAAAGAAATATGATCTCAATAGGGAAGTTGGGAGATGGCAGTTGTTTATCTACATTCGGAGAAAAGTGGTGGAAGATCACTAAAGGATCAATGGTGATAGCAAAAGAAGACAGTGTAGGTATCTTGTATTTATGTCCTCATAATACTGACCATTTTATCTCTTTAGCTTCCACAGGAACAGATACATCATTGTGGCATCATAGGCTTGGCCACATGAGTGAGAAGGGGATGCAGATTCTCCACTCAAGGAAGTTGCTACCAGATTTGAAGCAGGTAAGTTTGGAATTCTATGAGAACTGTGTTTATGGAAAACAGAAGAGAGTCATATTTCTCAGGGTTGGAAAACAGAAGAAGAATGAAAAGTTAGAGCTTGTTCATACAGATGTATGGGGACCAGCTTAGGTACAATCTCTTAGTGGCTCTCATTATTATGGTACATTTATTGATGATGCAACTAGGAAAACTTGGGTTTATTGCATTAGACAAAAATCTGATGTGTTTGCTACTTTTAAAAAGTGGAAAGCTTTGGTTGAGAATGAGACAGGAAAAAGATTGAAGTGTCTCAGATCTGATAATGGAGGTGAGTAATGTGGTAAGGAGTTTGATAGTCACTGTTCATACCATGGGATTCGTAGAGAGAAGACAATCCTAGGAACACCACAGGAAAATGGTGTGTCAGAAAGGATGAACAGAACGATCATGGAGCGTGCAAGGTGTATAAGACTGCATACAAGGTTGCCCTTATAGTTTTGGGTAGATGCTATAAATATTGTTGTTTATTTAATAAACATAGGACCTCCAAGTGCTTTGGATGGTGGTATTCTAGAGGAGGCACGGGCAGATAAAAAGGTAAACTACTCATTTATGAGAACGTTTGGTTGTGAAGCATTTGTCCATATTGATAAAGAAAATAGAACAAAGCTTGAAGCTAAATCCAAGAAATGTACCTTTATTGGATACGGGGTTGATGATTTTGGTTATCGCTTATGGGATTATGAAAATCACAAAATCATTAGAAGTAGAGATGTCATATTCAATGAAAAGGTCATGTACAAAGATCACTTGCAGGGAAAGAAAGAAAAGGAAAACACAGAGTACATAGTACTTGATGAAATTCAAGAAAATGAAGTTTCAAAGGTGCCAAAAAATCAAGAACAATAGCAAGTACCTGAAACTCCTGCAATTGCAAGAAGATCTACCAGGTTAAGTAAACTCCATGAACGATACTCTTCTTCAATGTATTATTTATTGATGACTGAATTTGGTGAACCAGAATGTTATGAAGAAGCAATGTAGATGGAAACTATAAAGAAGTGGGAGCAAGGCATGAATGAGGAGATGGACTCATTGGTAGGAAACAAAACTTGGGAACGAGCATTGCAGAACAAATGGATTTATAGGTTGAAGGAATAAGAAGAAGGTAAGAAGCGGTACAAGGCCAGAATTGTTGTAAAGGGGTTCGCACAAAAGAAAGGTATAGATTTTGATGAAATATTTTCTCTTGTTGTTAAGATGACTTCAATTGGGACTATCTTAAGTCTAGTGGCGGTAGAATATTTTCATCTTGAACAATTAGATGTAAAAATAGCTTTTCTCCATGGTGATATGGAGGAAGAGATATATATGCAGCAACCACAAGGGTATGAGGTCAAAAGGAAGGAGAATTTGGTGTGTAGGCTGAAAAAGATATTGTATGGCTTGAAGCAAGCTCCAAGGTAGTGGTATTTACAATTTGACAGGTTTATGACAGAACAAGGTTATAGTAGATGTCATTCTGACCACTATGTTTATTTCAAGAAGCTAGACAATCAAAGATATATTATCTTGTTATTGTATGTGGATGATATGCTTGTTGTAGGGTCTAACATGCAAGATATAAATGTGCTCAAAAGGAAGCTAGCTAATTCATTTGCAATGAAGGATTTGGGTGCAGCAAAGCAAATCCTTGGTATGAGAATAACAAGAGACAGGAAAAATCACAAATTGACATTGTCTTGGGGTGAGTACATACAAAAGGTGTTGGAGAGGTTCAGAATGCGAAACCCGTTAGTACACCTTTGGCCGGCCATTTCAGTCTAAGTAAGGAAATGTGTCCCAAGACACAGGAAGAGACATATTACATGTCCAATATTCCCTATCAATCAACAGTTGGTCGCTTGATGTATGCCATGGTGTGCACAAGACCAGATATTACACAAGCAGTGGGCGTTGTGAGCAGATATATGAACAATCCAGGTAAAGAACATTGGAAGGAAGTAGGATTCTCAGGTATTTGAGAGGTACTACCACTCAGGCATTATGTTTTGGAGGTTCAGACATTGTTCTACAGGGATATGTTGATGCAGACATGGCAACTGACAATGATAGCAGGAGTAGCACCATAGGGTATGTGTTTACTATAGGTGGAACAATAGTAAGATGGATTTCGAAACTGCGGAAGGTTGTTGCACTTTCAACAACGGAAGCAGAGTATGTTGCTATTCCAGAGGCTAGTAAAGAGATGATTTGGTTGCAGAGGTTTATGGCGGAAGTGGGTAAGAAGCAGAAGGATAGAAGGTTGTATAGTGACAGTGAGAGTGCCATTCATCTTGCAAAGAACTCAGCATTCCATTCCAGGACTAAACATATACAGCTCAAGTACCATTTCATACACTCTGTTCTGGAAGATGAACTGTTGAAGCTGGAAAAGATACATACTAGCCAAAATCCTGCAGACATATTCACAAAGGTAGTGACCAGAGAGAAATTGAGTTCATGCTCGGTTTCAGTTGGCCTTCTAGCATGAAGGTGAAGATGAGAATTTTCCAAGTCCAAGGTCCAGCAAGTGTAGCAGCGGTGGAGATGTTGTGATCAGTCTCCAAGTGGGAGATTGTTGGTTGTGGAGCATGATCTCCAGATTCAGAGATATTATTATTCAGATGTGTCCCTACCCCAGGTTTGGTTATGATCCAGGCACAAGCCCCAGGGGGTCTGGGGGAGTGGTTTCACTCCCCCGGCTGGGGGCTGTGGGGTCCAGCGCCCCCAAGTTACAAGGGTTTGGGGGCATTGCTCTCGAGAAAAAAAATTGGGGTTGTTTTCACTAGCTATTTACGGGCCCATGGTTTTGGGTATCTCATGGTATTTTCCCATTGTATTTTCCCTATAAAATAAACACATTGTAATAAGGCTAGGGTTGATGTATTAGGTTTTATGCATTGTAAATATCTCTGAGATCATGAAGAGAGACTGTGAGACAGTGAAGAGGAAGTGTAGTGGTTGTGCTGCAAGTTGTATCCCTTCACTTTACTGGACGGAATAATAATAGGGACTGGAAACTTCAATGTGGACATATCCCAAGTTGGGTGAACCACGATATATCTGTGTCTCTCTTGTAATGTGTATGTATGATTATATTTGCATTTCTGTTTATTGTTATTGCTCTGCGATCCTGTTTTTCTAACATGGACAAAAATAATGCTAAGAATGGGGTCCCTTTGTGCAGAGATTTTGTACCTTGTCCCACTTGATGAACACCTTCCAAATTTATCTTTCACATGATCATGTATTCCATGCCACACGATATCCATTTCCATTGCATTATTATTTGTTAGATCCTTCATGGATGCAACTTTTTGTAGTCTTTTTAAAGTAATGTAAGCATTTAGAACAGATTTCCAAATATCAAAACCTTATGCATTTAAATGGAGTCTCATTCTTATAATCCAATCATATTAGGATTTGATCCATAGAAGAGTCGAACCCCATCTTCCGACTAGAGACTTTCATGTTCGTCCATGTGCTCTAGAGATCTTCGATCCATCTATCAAACTCTCTCGAAGGAATTGACTCCATGATTTAACTGCACCAACTAGAAGGAGGCTCGAAACCTAAGGAAGCTCCAACTCCTCGGTTTACTAGCTCCATCTAGAACGAGGCCACAACCCCTTAGTTTTCATAATTTCCAACCTATAGATAAGACTCCATACCTCAGTAAAGTCCAACTCAATAGTTTTACTAGCACCAACTAGATGGAATCCCCAACTCCCTGAGATCAGGAGCACCAAGTACTCAAAGGAGACTTCAATCTCATATCCTTGCTCGATCCTGCCACCCTAATATGAATAAGAAGAACAATATGCCTCCAATGAGTGTAATCAAAACCCAAAAGTAATCACAAATAGACTTCATCTATTTTCACCTTCAAACCCTTACATCATAGACCTCATAGTACATTCCAAAACCTTAGAGGGATCTCATGCCAATATCATTACCATGGAATATTCCAATACAATCACCAATAATATCTATGCCATTGGAGAGTGGTTTTTTATCATTTCTCATTTTGCATATTGGAGTGCATAACTTGTCCATGCTTATGGAGTGTTTACTCTAGACCTCATAGTACATTCCAAAACCTTAGAGGGATCTCATGCCAATATCATTACCATGGAATATTCCAATACAATCACCAATAATATCTATGCCATTGGAGAGTGGTTTTTTATCATTTCTCATTTTGCAAATTGGAGTGCATAACTTGTCCATGCTTATGGAGTGTTTACTCTACTTGCCTTAGTACAAATTTCAAGGGTGAAATATTCCCATCCTAATTGGGAATTGGAGAGGACATTGTGCATTGGACCATGAGGACACATATTAAGAGGTTGTGGGACCCATTTGTGGCAAGATTCCCCAGTCACTTGGCATGATTCTCTCACCACTTCGAGTTTCAAGATGAAGGGTAACATACTTGGGGTAGCATTCATGGCATGAGTCATGTAAGGTCGAATTGGAGTGGAAGAATAAGTCCCATGGAAGAGGAAGAGGCATCTTAGAAGAATTGTGACACTTGGGCTAGATTCCCTAGCCTCTAGTATGACAACAATGATGAAGATGCTATGACACCTATGACACAAATCAGACCCAAATGCCGACATCTGAAATATATGACATGTTAGGGATAAAAATTGCCTCCAAGAAGGTGCACAAGGGAGTTAGGGCAGCCAAAGAGACACCCATTGGAAATGAGAGAATAAAGAGAGTCACTACGAATTGTTGGACAAGTGGCACACATTTGAATCTCTTCCCAAATTGAGTTGGAATGAATCTTTTGGAAGGAATTTGACCCATGGAGGACTTGAGAAGTTTATAAAACTCACAGGAACAAAGAAGGAGAGTAGCTTTTGATCATTTTTATTTGCATCTTTGCAATTTGTAGAGCTTGTACCTTGTCAATGCTAGTGGATTGTTTACTCTACTTGCCTTAGTACCAATTTGTGGATTTTTCAAAATTTGAGCACACCAGCTTGCTCGCCTCAGTCAATTGCATCTCCATGTCCAGTTAGAAGTTTGAAATTTCAAGTTTGGATTTTTACGGTTTCTCTGTCAAACTCTAGCCAGTTCCAAATCCAGCGGTAAGATCTAAATCTTTTATTTCCATTAATTGAGTTTCTCATTAAGATGTCTCACCACACCAAGCTTGAGGATATTAAGCTTGAAGGGGTTGATAAATTTTGAACATGGAAGTATAGGATTGGGTTAAATTATCCTAGAAGAGAATGAATTGGATACCTACATAAGTGAACATGTTCCAATCCTAGAGGGACATGAGGCTAAGGCCTTACATAAGAAGAACTTGGTCAAGGCCACGAGGATCATTACATATTCTATCAAAGACCATCTCATACCACATGTGTCATCCCTAAAGACACCCAAAGAGATGTTTGACTCCTTGACCAAGCTGTTTGAAGGAAAGAACATAAATCAGAAGATGACTTTGAGGAATCAATGAAAGAATGTCAAGATACAAAATGCAGAGACGATGCAGTCACACTTTACAAGGTTATCTCAGATAAAAGAACAACTTGAAGCCATTGAAGAATATATAGAGAACGGAGAAATAGTGATGACCACCTTGAATGGTCCTCCTAGGTCATGGGATTCCTTCATCCAAGGAATTTGTGCTAGGAAGAAGCTCATCGCATTCAGTAGGCTGTGGGAGGAATGCTCATAGGAAGAAGCTGGAATTGTAGCTCGAAAAGAAAACATGGGTAGTGAAGACCAGGCTCTCATAGCACACACCAAGAAGAATTACAACAAGAGAGAGCATCCTCATCACAAGAAGGAGATTGTCCCAGGAACAAAAGCAGCTCCCACAAGAAGAAGAACACTCTGTTAGAGACTCCAATAGTTCCTACAAGGAAGCAAAGATTGAGAGGGAGTCCACCCAACAACCAAACAAAGATAAGTATTTGAATTATTATTTCTTGTATAATATATGATTACTTAAATAATGTTGTTCACTCATATACATACTTACGTTCCTAGATTCAAGATGTATATTATGCATGTTTAAGAAAAAAATTGCATTAAATTATGAACAAGATACTACTTATATGCAAGTAATGGGTACTAGGTTGTCTATGGTATTGTACAACATTCCATTGCTACTTATCTAGAATGAAACCTCTTTGCTGACATGTTGGAGTAGTGCACACTCTTAACAATGTTCTGGTAGAGATGGAAGGCATCTAGAAAGTTACGGGATATGTGGACAACATTCTTGAATTATGGTGTAGTGGAAAAGGGAGTGTATGTGGAGCAACTGCTCAGGTTTGAGACACATGACAAGGAGACTCATGTGTGTAAACTGAAGAAATCCTTGTACAATTCGAAAGAGTCACCCAGGACATGGTACAACAGAATTGACAGTTTCCTGACTAGTTTGGGCTTTACCAAGAGTAAAGTAGATTAATTTCCAGTGATTCCTGAAGAAAGCCTTGTACGATTCAATAGAAGGTTGAGGAAGGAAATCCAGTGATACTCCTACTGTATGTGGATGACTTGGTTGTGACAGTTGAGGATGGGTTGATTGCTAACATGAAGAGGAAGCTTGCTGTCAAGTTCGAGATAAGGGACTTGGGTATGATGCACTAATTAATTTTCTAGGCATGGAGGTGTGGCAGAGTGCCGATAGAATCTTCCTTGGACAAAGAAATATGCAATAGAGATACTGAAGCGGTTCGGGATGATGGAATGAAATCCCATGGCCACACATATGGCATCGAACCTCAAGCTATTGAGTGATGCCTCATTGGATTCCTTTGATGCCACAACATGTTTTTCAGAGACAGTGTAATCAGTCCTAAGATGTACCCATGGAGGACTTGAGAAGTTTATAAAAGTCACAAGAACAAAGAAGGAGACCAACTTTTGTGATGGTCCAAGAATATCCATTTATTTGTATTATGTTACATATACTCTGTATTTAATGCTCAGAAGAATCTTAGGTCGAAATACAAAGTGAAACTATGTAAAAATACCAAACAATGCATAAATGGTGCCATTTTCCCTATAATATATAGTTGCTAGAGCTTGAAGAGACATTTTTTCGAATTGTATAAGTCAATCTTTAGGATTTTGTTGATGTATGGAGTGTCATTAATGTTATGAAGAAGTTTCATTAACATTGCACAAGTCCTTGGAACCTAAATCTCGAATTTCATAACCAGTGGTGAAGTTTATTAGCATTTCCCCCTAGTATGTGAAGACATGTATACAAACATCTGATTTATGGTAGTTGACGAAGCGTATAGAAAATAACTGATGATGCATTGGGGAGAATATCATTGAATTCATTTATCAGTATGATGTCTCTGTTCTAAAATTTGGGAAGGTCTTACAACATTTGGGAAGCCATCTTTGTCCCCTACTCTTGGGGGTTTTGAACCTCGATTTGACTAGTAAATTTCCGCAACTTCTCCTGAAGTTAAATGGATGTTGCAGACGTATTCTGATATTAGTCTACAATCACAGTTGAGGTTCCTTTTTATGTCTTAATACCCTTCATATACCTTCAGACCCAATTCAAAATCCTTTAAAAGAGTCTTTTGGAGCCATCTACCATTGGGGCCTTCAACATAGATTTTCCTAGTAATTCTTCCTCTCATTCTCTAATTGTAAATTCAAGTGGCTAAAGTATTTTGGAAGTTTCCAAGCCTATAATAGTTGCATAAATGTGTCATATTACACCTCAACAGTTATGAATATTTTTCAAATGCTTTTTTTTCAAATTGTTAGGTATTTTTAATGTTTCTACAATTTCCTCTATATGGGTTCTTGGTTTATCTCGGTTAGACATTGCTTATTAAAAGCTGTAGAGAGGAACGATGCAAATTTTCTCACTTTTTATGTCCGAATACCTTTCAAACACCTTCAGACCCAAATCAAAAGCATTTGGAGCCATTTGGAAGCATTCGAGTCATTAATAGTCTAAGGGTCGAATTGGCCAAAAATTGCAATTTTCCAATTTTAACAAATTTATTAAAAAGGGACACTACATGAACAATAGAATTATGCAACTAATATGAAATGGGATGTGTAAAAAAACAACACCAACCTTAGATGTTATTGCTACGACATGTGATATCTCCTTCTTTTCCTAATTTAATGTTTCATCTCAATGCCATCTTGGAAGATTGATCTTGTTGTTTAGACTTCTCTTATCTCTTAATATGGTCATCTCTCCCTCTTCTTCATCGACTTCTTCCCATGTTACACTAGATCTTCTACAAACCCATCTACAAACAATGTTTAGAATTGGTATAATTTATCAAACAAGTGATTTCTTCATATTGTTAGCATTTTTGTCTTTATGTTTTTTAAATTTATTCTATATGGATTCTTGGGTTATTTAACATTAATATAACATTGCTTATTAATTTTTATAGAGAGGAACAATGCAAATATTGTCACTATTCTAAGGTCTCTACATAAGGTCTCTCACTCCAAGGGCGGAGGTGGAAAAGACACTGAAAAATTGGAAGACTCACACCAAAACAGACAAACGTGTATCAACGTGGCAGAATAATGATGTAGAAACATCTAAGGTTCCCACCCAGAAGCAAATTGACGGTGGAAATGGGTTCCCACACTAGAAAGTGCATGGTGGTTAAACTTGGAGAAGGTAGAGTGGAAATAAAACCGCTTACCACATGAAAAGCGTTGGTCTATAAAAGGTTTGTTCGAAATTATAAAAAATGTTTTTGTTGCTTTTTGCCTGAAGGAAAAGAACACATGGGAAACACGTCATTGTCTTTGTCAACTAGAACAGCACGCAAGAAGCTCACTTCACAAGTAGCTCAAAACCCTCAGTGTTTGGATTTTGTGTCCCAAATGGAGAAAACCCAAGATCTTTTTCCCTTCAATGAAAGTTCAGATGAAAATGAGAAGCTTGTATTTGATAGGGAAAGGGATATTTTCAACCCTGTTTTGTTTGTGTGTAGTATTTCACAGTTTAAGTTGCAGGGAAAGGGTGTATTTAATGTTTTTGGTTCTTTTCTGTACTACTTTTGTGTCGGACAAACCTTACACTTCCCTGAATTTGTTTGTTGGTGTGTGGTGAATTATTCACAGGGAGAAAGGGTAATCATTAATGTAAAAACGACCAAAATTTCTATGCCGAGTAAATGCGCAGACTATTTGTGAGGTTATACATTTACCTGAAATATTTCCCAAAATCCCTGAGTTGTTTAACGAAGAAAATTTGGCAAATGTTTTGTTATCTTTTGAGCATTAATTCAATATACTCTAGGATATTTACTGACAGAATAACATGTACAGCATATCAATGCATATCAATCATAGCAAGCATATCAATCATCACAAGAAGCAAACATAAGAGACAATAGACACACAAATTTTTCGTGGGGAAAACCCTAAGGTGAAAAAACCCACAACTTCCTTAGAGATAGATAGAGAAATAGTACAACCCAAATACACAAATATAGTCTTCTCCTAGCAGCTGATCCTCCTCCTCACATGTGCACCACTTTTTGAGTGAGTAATGAGATGATCGAATAGAGATCTCTTGATGTCTATTTATACTTGTTCTAACCTGCCTAATAAACTAGTGAGGCCAACTTGTGTAACTCATTCTAATAACCCCTAGTTACATTAATCCAGGCTGACCCCTTACTAGGTGGTCTAATAACCCATTGGCAAGTTAACACACTTGCGACACTTGTCAATACAAATGATGACACTTCCATATAGAGGAATAATACATCTTTATAGGAGTACAATAAATATATATATGAAAAGCATTCCAAAGTTACATATACATCAACACTCCCTCTTAAATAGGAAGCTATTTCTCGACATAGATCATCTAGCGCAAGTCTTCTTCTCTGGATCATCATCATCGATGCATCATCCTCGAATCATCGTCATCGTCACTACTGCTACTATCTCAATCAATCTCTAAATCTACTCGTCATAGGAAGTTCTATAGAGCCAGACCTTTTTCATGTTGGATGTAGGCCTAACCTCCATGTAGGTCTTCATCATCTTTGGTCGTACTGTGGAATCCTCAGGACTCATTACGTGCATCGACAAAACCTCGCAAGAGCATCCCAGGCCTTTTACGAGCACACAACTCAACATATCGAATCTCCTAGGATCTTTTATATGCCATTGCACAACCTGTCCATGACCATAGAGTATCATCCTGATACTCACCATACATCAACCTGATGGACATCATTATATGATCATCCTTATCATCATCATCTCTGCGAGCAAGCCATCAAGTAGGTACACCTCAGGACTGATTACACTGCCTCTGCAAAACATGCAAGATCTCTCAGGATTGATTACACTGCCTCTGCAAAACCTACAAGAGAATCTCAAGACTGATCACATGCCTCTACAAAACCTGTGTACCATATTGTCAGATAATCATCTTCAGATCATCTCATAGTCCATGGAACACAACCCAAATGCACACACAACACAACACTTACATTCACCGACATGGAAGGACTTTCCTCTGAGCATTCGGGAAAGGCTCAGCACTTACACTCACCAGCATGGAAGGAATTTCCTCTGACCAACTTGGAAAGGCTCACATCAATTACATCAACAACCATGGAAGGACTAACATCTTGACCATGTTGGAAAAGCTACATCAATTACATCAATGACCATGGAAGGACTAAAATCTTGACCATGGCGGAAAAGCTCGGTAATTACATCAATGACCATGGAAGGACTAAACTCTTGACCATGTCGAAAAAGCCTCGGCAATTACATCAAATACCATGGAAGGAATAAACTCTTAAACATGTCGAAAAATCCCAGCACTTACATCAATGACCATGGGAGGACCAACCTACCACCATGTCGGAACGGCCCAGCCCTTACATCTCACCATGGAAGGACTAAACTCTTAACCATGTGAGAATGGCTTAGTGTGCATCAGTGTCTCCGGACTCATCACTTCCCCTTGGAAGACAGCTCGATCTAAAGTACACCAAGTCTCCCTCTAAAGTATTCAAACTTCACTCTGGCAAGTGTCTTGGTCAACACATCGGCTATCTGCTCATCCGTCGCAACATACAGGAGCTTCATTGCTCCTCTCTGCACCATATCCCTGATATAGTGATACTTGATCTCAATGTGCTTCGACTTGTCATGGAACACTGGGTTCTTAGACAAATTCACACAACTATGGTTGTCACAATGTATACAAGTAGCACTCAGCTAGAGATCAAACAAATGAGACAGTAGCTTCCTAAGCCATACTACCTCATAACTAACCGAACAAGCTGCGACATACTCTGCTTCGGCTATACTCAGTGCCACAGAGGACTGCTTCCTACTAAACCAAGAGATCATACCAAATCCCATACTGAAGCAGCACCCCGAAGTGCTCTTCCGATCAATGGCACTTCCTACCCAATCTGAATCAACATAAACCTCCAGGTTAAACTTTTGATTCATCTCATATTTGAGCCCATAGTCAATTGTACCCTTCAGGTACCTCAGAATATTATTTGCAGCTATCAAGTGAACACTCCTCAGATCCATCTAGAACTGGCTCAATGTGTTCATAGCAAAGCAAATATCTAGTCTCGTATTCGTCAGGTACATCAAGGACCCAATCATCTGACGATACATCGTAGCATCAATCGGCTCAGATGAAGCATCACACAGAAGCTTCAGGTTCGATGCCATAGGTGTGGCCATGGCCTTGAAATCCATCATCCCAAACCTCTTTAGGATCTCTACTGCATACTTCCCTTGTCCAAGGAAGATTCCATCTGCACTTTGCCACACCTCCATACCAAGAAAGTAGTGCATCATACCCAAGTCCTTCATCTTGAATCGGCAGCAAGCTTTCTCTTCGTGTTGGAAATCAATCTATCCCCACCTATTACAAACAAGTCATCCACATACAATAGTAGTATCACTGGATTTCCTTCCTCAACCTTCTAGTAAAGGTTGGAATCTGCTTTACTCTTAGTAAAGCTTAAACTAGATAGGAAGCTATCCATCCTACCGTACTAGGTCTTGGGTGCCTGTTTCAAACCATACAGGGCTTTCTTCAGTCTGCACACATGAGTTCCTCTGTCATGTGTCTCAAACCTGAGTGGCTGCTCCACATACACTTCCTCTTCAACTACACCATTCAAGAAGGAAGTATTGACATCCATCTGGTGTACCTTCCATTTCATCACTGCAGCCAGAGCAAGTACTTATCTAATGGAAGTGTACCTGGCCACAGGAGCAAAAGTTTCTTCATAATCAATCCCTTCTTTCTGGGAGAAGCCATGAGCTACAAACCTAGCTTTGTATTTCTCTATGTTGCCATCTACAGCATGCTTGATCTTATAGATCCATTTGGAAGTCATCATATACTTCCCATCTGGTCTTGGGACCACATCCCAAACATCATTCTTCATGATCGACTGATACTCTTTGATCATGTCAACCTTCCATTTTTTCTTTTTCCGTTGCTTCTTCATAACTGGAAGGTTCTTTATCCATAATGTCACAGAGCAAAGCAACATAACTGGTATGTGATCTTGTCCTTTTCCTTTCTCTGTGTTCCTCTTCCGGAATGACATATCTTTTTGCATCTTGGATGAGCTCTCTAGCCCATGCTGGTTTCCTCTTGTGAGAGTTCTTCTCATGAGGTGGATCTATAGGTTCTTGTGGATCTTCCATTTCTTGGTCTTCTTAATGAATTGCTTCATTCATAGTGGTGTCTTGCTTTCTGGATATTCTAGATTCTTCATTGTCTTCAATAGGTGTCTTTCTTGATTTGATGTATGTTGAGCCTTCATCAAATGTTACATCCCTGCTGATGTCAATCTTCTGGAATCCTCGAAAGTAGATTCTGTAAGCCTTTGAACTTTCACTATAACCCACGAATATGCCCTTCTTTCCTGAAGGATCCAACTTTGATCTGTTTTCTTTTGGGATGTCAGTGTATACTGGACAATGAAATATTCTAAGATGGCTAACTTTTGGTTTATTACCAGTGAACACTTCTTCTAGTCTTTTGATGTCAAGTATCTTATGAGGTGTTTTCTTCTATACATACACATTTGTCCTGGCTGCTTCTTCCCATAAGTGCATAGGTAAATCTTGATCATGAAGCATTTCCCTTGCTGCTTCCATGATTGTTCTATTCTTTCTTTTTGCAACCCCATTCTGTTGTGGATTGTAAGGAGTGGTCAACTCCCTCTTAATCCCTACATCACTGCATAGTTTCTTGAAATCTCCTGAAGTAAATTCTCCGCCATTGTTAGATCTAAAGATCTTAATCTTCATGTCAGTTTGGATTTCTATTAAGGCTTTGAATTCCTTGAATTTTTCAAACACTTCATCTTTGTTCTTCAAGAAGTAGACCCAAGTCTTCCTAGAGAAATCATCAATGAAATAAACATAGTACACATACCCACTCAGAGAACTGGATGACATTGGTCCGCATACATCGAAGTGGATGATTTCCAAGATTCATTTTGCCTTGCTTTCACTACTTGGAAATGTCTTCTTTGTGTTCTTTCCCTTTGCACAACCATTGCAAATGCCTTCATGCTTTGTCTGGATTTCAGGAAACCTTCCACTGCCTTGCTTGCAATTAGTAGTGCTCTATAGTGCATGTGTGCAAGCCTTCTATGCCAAAGTTCACTTGGCTCTACTGAGTCATGGACCATGGCTTGTTCTGATTGGCCCTTTAGTTTGTACAATCCTCCATCTTGCTCTCCAATCACAACTGTATCATTTATAGTTTTCCCCTTTGGCCACATAAGGACTTGGCCATCTATAAATGCAACCCTTATTCCTTTTGCATCCAATGTAGATATGGAGAGTAGATTCTTCTTGAGACCTAGAACATATAGTACATCTTTCATCTTCATAGATTTTCTAGAGTCTAGATTATAGGAGGCTTCACCACTTCCTTTTATGGGATACTGGTAATCATCTCCAAGTTTCACCTTGTGAGGTGATTCATGTTTAGATAGATTCATAAAAGATTCCTTGAATCCTGTCATATGTTTGGAAGCCCCACTGTCTATAAGCCAATCATTACTTCCATGAGTAATGGTACCAATGAGAGCATAAATTAAGACATATTCTTCATCACTTGAAGAATCTTCACTTTCTTCCCTAGCCCTCTTCCTGGGAGGTTCATCATCCTCTGCAGTGTGAACATGATGTCTTCCTTTGTTTGCTCTTTTTCTTGTGAGAGCTATCTTTGTTATTTTTGGGACAATCCCTAGCAAAGTGTCCCTTTTCATCACATGTATAGCATCGGACAGAGGACATGTTTCTTCGAGGTTTGGTGTTGCCTCTCTAATTTTGATAGTGGTGCCTTTCCTTCTTATTTTGGTGATGTCCCTTCTTATCATCATACTTCGTGGAGTGTGCGGTGAGGGCTTGATCTTCATTCCCCATCTTCTCTTCTCAAGCTACAATTCAAGCTTCTTCTTGTGAGCATTCTTCCCATAGCCTACTGAATGTGATAAGTTTTTTTCTGGCACAAATTCCTTGGATGAAGGAATCCCATGACCTAAGGAGGCCATTAAGAGTGGTCATCACCACTTCTCCATTCTCTATATCTTCACCCATAGCTTCAAGTTGTTCTTTTATCTGGGATACCCTTGAGAAATATGACTGCATAGTCTCTGCATTATGGATCATGATATTCTTCAATTGATTTCTTGGGGTCATCTTCCGATTTATATTCTTCCCTTCAAATAGTTTGGTCAAGGAATCAAAAATATCCTTTGGTGTCTTTAGGGATGACACATGGGGTATGAGATGATCTTTGATAGAATCAACAATGATCCTTTTTGCCTTGACCCAGTTCTTCTTGTGAAGAGCCTTAGCCTCTTCTCTGTCTGGGATAGGGACTTCTTCACTTATATAAGTGTCCAACTCATTCTCTTCTAGGATTAACCCAATCCTATACTTCCATGCTCGAAATTTATCAACCCCTTCAAGCTTATCCTCAAGCTTGGCATGGTGAGACATCTTGAAGAGTACTTCAAATGGAAATAGAAAAGATTTAGGTCTTACCACTTGATTTGCTGAAAACTGGATCTGGTGTCAGATTAGGGTTTGTCAGAGAAACCCTAAAATTTAAAACTTTGAATTTCAAACTTCTGAAAGAATAGAAAGATGCACCTTAATGAGCTGATCAGCTTGGTATATTCAAAAATTGAGATCTACAAAGTTTCACCCTTCAGAAATGCCTTTTAGTCTTCCCGGATTCACTAGGGAGGACCTTGAATTAGGGTTTGAGTTTCCCATAGATTTACCCAGCCAAAAATCTCGATCCAAAGCTCTAAACTTCTATTTTTCCAAGGAGCTCCTAGCTATGTCTTCAAATTTCAGAAATCCCTATTTTTGTGGAAACCGTAATTTTTAGGGCCAAAATTGAAACAACTCAGAATTGAATTCTGATTGGACAAATAGATTCACCTTGATTAGGAGAGTCAATCTATCGTATTAATTTTCCAAAATCGATGGAGCGAAACCCAAAAACAAGAAGCCCTAGCTTCCGCAACTACACAATGTCTTCTTCTTAGGTTAGCTCTGATACCATGTTAGATTTTGAGCAATAATTCAATATACTCTATGATCTTTACTAAGAGACTAACATGTACAACATATCAATCATAGCAAGCATATCAATCATCACAAGAATCAAACATAAGAGACAATAGACACACAGATTTTCCTTGGGGAAAACCCTAAGGTGAAAAACCCTACAACTTTCTCAGAGATAGATAGAGCAATAGTACAACCCAAATACACATAGATAGTCTTCTCTTAGCGGTTGATCCTCCTCCTCACATGTGTGCCACTTTCTGAGTGATGGAAGAGTGAGTAATGAGATGATCAAATAGAGATCTCTCGATCTCTATTTATACTTGTTCTGACCTGCCTAATAAACTAGTGAGGCCAACTTGTGTAACTCAGTCTAATAACCCCTGGTTACATTAATCCGGTCTGACCCCTTACTAGGTGGTCTAATAACCCATCGGTAAGTTAACACACTTGTCAATACAAATGACGACACTTCCGTATAGAGGAATAATACATCTCTATAGGAGTACAATACATATATATATGAAATACATTCCGAAGTTACATATACATCAACAGTTGTATAGAAATTGCAGTCCTGCAAAAAAGACAAGTTTTTATTACAAGTCTTGAAAGATGGCCAGTCGCATGAAAAGATATCGTTCCCTTTGAGTATTGATGTCTTTCAGCAAGATACCCAGTTAGTTCTGTCCTTGTTGAGTAAAACTTTAGGTCTAGATAGCGATAAGTCAATCACGGAAGTTATGTTAGGTTTCCTTCTCCAAGTAAATTCACCAGAGTCACAGTCGAGTCCAGTGTGTTGTTATAATTTTGATGAATTTCTAGCTGAAGCGATTCATGTCCAGTTGGTGAAATTCAACCACTTGAAGCATTTCAGATATTAGTCATATCTCCTTAAGCTGTTCGTGTGTTCAAACATTTTGGAATCCAAGTTTCTGGGTACCATCTTTTCTCATGACCTTCCTAAACAGGTCAATATGTTTGAGTTCACCCATAAAATCATGGCAGAAGTTTATAGAATTATTTTTAATGCTGAAATTCCCCGGGTGTTAGAAGAAATGAAAGAAACTTTGCAACCTACACCAAAAGGCCAAACAGGTGATTGGTTCTTGTATAGAGAACATACTATACTTAGGGTGTATGGTTTTACTAGAGCACTAATCTGTTGCCATCCTTTTTAACAACGAGGGTTTTTGCCTTGGAATTTATTAGACAAAGGTTGCATTCGGAAGAAGAACATTTCTATGCTTTCAAAAAAGCATCGTATGTGAAATTCCCTCCTAAAGTTGGTCCATTCATCATTAAGAATTAATAAGGCAACCCTCTCTGTAGTAGAAAAATTACTGAAGATTATGGATTTCCAAGAGGCTGAAAGGATAAATTATGATCCTATGTCATGGTCAAAGGATTAACTGGAAAGACAATAATTGATAAATTGATCGATGATTTTGAAATACTTGAACAATTTGTAATGATTAAGAAGGGTCTTCCAAATGTATGTTACATAAAATGCACAGAATTGGAGGTGATGGTGAAAGAAATGATGGATTATGAAATCCCAACTCAAGAGCAATGGAAAATTGTTGAAATATTTGAGAAACCAAAACATAGGTTTTGTCAGGAATAAATATTTGAGAATAGATTTGGATGTCCCATTGGTAGATTTCTTTGAAATTTCTTTTTTAGCAAAGAATTCAAAGAACGTTTTGTATAATTTTGAGTTTACAGAGTAATAGGGGTTGGATCCGAGAGCAAAAAATACAGTGACGTAATATTTTTTGAAGACTTTAATGAATAACATAAGTGCAAGTATATCTTAAACAGAGATTCATATGTTGTTACTTTCTTCAGTCTTTTAATTTCTCTTTTGTGAATTTATTTCGTGTTACACCATCTTATCGCTTTGCCTCCTAGTTGACTGTAATATCTGAGTTAGAATTTATTTTTTATGCTCTGATCCACACATTTAAATATTGTCAATGTTATTTCTTCCAAATTAATGCAGAATTCATCCTAGAACGGAGATTGGTTAAGTTATAACATATAAACAATATTTATCCTAGCTTCTAACCTCCAACAAGAAGGATTAGCCGCCCCTTCGTTTATTATAAAATTTTCAACAACTATATCCAACCATTCACCTGTATCCAGAATGGTGAACACAAGAAGGAGCAGCCGACCCTTCTGGCAGTCTAGAACTATTTTGAACAGAATATTGAGTAGAAAAAAGGTTAGCTGACCCTTCATTTATGAGTGAATTGTAAAAATATTCAACCGGCTTAGGCTGGGACAACAATTCCATACTTCTGACTTCCGCAGTGAATAGTTGGGATTGGTGTATTGGCTAAGTTATAACATATCAACAATATTTATCCCGACTTGTGACAAGAAGAATCAGCCGCCCATTCGTTTAGTAGATAGTTGTAGACACCTATATGTTACAATTCCCCTATATCCATAATGGTGAACACAAAAGGATCGACCAACCCTTCTTGCACCCTAAAACTACTTTGAACAGAATACTTGGCACAAGAAAGATCGGCCGACCATTCTTACACCCCGCATGAGGATTTCATCGCCTTTTCCGAAGATGCAAATATATTGTGAATTGTGGATACCTAGATTTCTTAAAGCGTTCCATCAATTCCGTATCCCGCAACCCGCAATGCAGATTGCGGGATGGGACAACAATTCCTGACTCCCGAATTTCACAGTAAATAGTGGGGAATGGAGATTGGTTAAGTTATAACATATAAACAATATTTATCCCGACCCTGACCTCCGACAAGAAGGATCGACCACCCCTTTGTTTAGTATAAAATTGTGAACACCTATATCCAGGAGTTCACCTATATCTAGGATGTTGAACACAAGAAGGATTGGACGACCCTTCTTACAGTCTAGAACTATTATGAAAAGAATACTTGGTATAAGAAGGGTTAGCCACCCCTTCATTGCATAGGAATTTTTAACAAAGCCAAGGTAGCCATTTAGTTACAGTCAAAATGCTTTGGTTTAGTGGAAAAGAAGAGATAAGAAACAATCCAATCAATACTCTTTAATAATTTTTTTTTGTTATCTCTGTATGATTTGTAGATCTTGTTGTCCAGTAATTGTCCAAGCTTAATTAAGGTTTCCATCTATTCAATGCATGTAAATTCCATTTTTAATACCAAAAATCTTTTCAAGTTATCGGGTGGCCTGCATATACTTCCGTACAAATATTCAACCTCCGAAGGTGAGGGTGTCAATTCATGTATATGAAGAATGGTGGACACTAAAACAAGACTGAGGACAATAAGGGTCGGCCAACCCTTCATTCACGAGATAAGTGTATACACAACAAAACCCCTATCACTAGCCCCTTTGGCATCACCTTGTAAACAGGTTGAAGTCTTACCTGAAGTGAATATGGAGGTTGCATAATCAAGATTCTCTTAACCATGGAAATGCAGAGATGTTGTTATTCGTTATGATCTTCGCATAACATTCTATTTAACATCAAATAACTAATGGGATAGAACACCAGAATTCTTCGCACTTGGAAGCTATCGCAGTATACAGAACTACGCTGAATATCTACTGTATTCACCAGTTAGCCACGAATTCATCAAACTATGTGTTTCTTCTTCATAATCACGCACTTGTATTCCAATTAACCAATGTGCAATTACCATTCACATACATATAAATTAAGTACAAAAACTCACATAAACTCGAATACAAAACATGTTGTTAACACCAAAAAAATGCTCACCAGCTCAATCCTTTGAACATACACCTCTGTTGACCAAATTTCCTACCAACCTAGCCTCCAAAACCCCAAAAAACCCAAAAGGGTACCAAAATACCCACAATTCCCTCAAAAACATACCAAAAACCCCAAAAGTGGGTTAAAATCAAAATAATGGGGAATAAAACTCAAAAGAAAATATAAAAAAGAGAAAATAGGGAAAAAACCCTAAAAAAGCCCTAAAACCCTAATCCAAGGTTATAAAAAGGGGTGGAGGCCCCGCATTTCCATATCCCTCAATCACTCTACCCTTATGCTGCTAAATTTTTGCCAGAGCTTCAAGCCACCCATATTTGAGCTTTTGGCCTCCCTTGGGATTAAAAACTTTAGCCACCACCGAAGCATTGGAGAAGAGAGTATGGAACCAAAGGAGCTCTGGAGCACATTGTTCTACCATTAGCTTCGCCAACCTCACCTTTGAGGTAAATTTATTTTTTGCAAGCCCTCTGCTTTCCCACAATATAAAAAAATTCAAAAAGATTCTTTATTTTACTGTTTTGCAAGTGTATTGTTCGTTATTTCAAGTTCTATTTCATTTCATGCACATGTTTTGATCTCATGTTTATTGTTTAATGTTATTTGCTTCAATAACTCACATTTAGTTTTTTATTACTTCCCATTTAACCTGCTACTAAGGGCCCTTTCCCTTATTAGGTGCCCTTTTGCACAAGCCGGGGTGAAAACCTCAGCTACAGATTGGCGACTGCCCTAGCTGAACCCATCTCTGAAAAGTTTAGCTTTATTATTTCTGTTTGCAGGTTTATTTTCCATTTTTACTTGCTTAGTTTATTAGTTCTACGTGTTTTCCTGTACGGTTGCAACCAGTTTGCATTTGCGTAGAAAACTGCATCTCTTTCATTGACAGCTGCGGTCCACACCGTGGCTGTTCTCCATTTCCATGTAGCCTGCACATTGGATTCTTGGTTTTTTGCTGCGACCCAAAAGTGTTTTACCCTTTCCTGTTCGAGGTACGAACTGCGGCTGTTCCCCATTTTTGCGCAGTCTGCACATCAGTTTCTTAGTCTTTTGCTCCAACTCAAAATGCGAGTTATCTTAGTCTGGTTTGCGGTTCAGATCGTGCCTGTTTTCCACATTCTCGCTGGCTGCACCACGGCTTACACCACCCTACCCACGATCTCGTCCTCGCACCAGTACGACTTCCACCGCAGGCATACCCCCATGAACCGCGCTACAAACTGCAACTTTCCTAGCAAACTGCGTGCTGCCAGTGCCACACCTACACGCATAAACCTCCACAATTTTTATGCTACACACCACACTCTACTCGCCGGAACTCACACTGCAATCCGTAGTTTCCGCGCCGATATCTGCACCGCTAACCACGCTGTCATCCCCCTATCTTGCATTGCAATCTGTGAGTTTCCGACCGATACCTTCATTGTACCGCGCTCAATTGCCCAGAATTTGCGCTGCACACCACAACTTTCAGCGAAAAAGTCGCGCTACACACCGCACTTAGCAGGCCCTTAGTCCCGTCTAATTTCCATTTTTTTCCTCAATTTTAGTTGTTTTTAAAATAAATAAATAAACAAAAAAAAAAAAAATTGTTTTAAGTCTTTGAATTAGCATTCAATTTTCAGTATTGTTTCCTTTTTTCTAGCATTTAAATATCATCTTTTCATTTGCTAGTTAACTGCCAACATTATCATTGCACACACTCTAACACCTAAGTCAAGTGAGCCCTAAAATACTATCCAACTCAACCAATTTTTAACCCCACTTGGGGAACACAGAAGAATTTTGTAGCTAGGTAGGACAACCTGGATAGGTAACCAAATAACACCCCTTTGTTGTCATTTAGGGTGCCAAAATCCCATAGTACTTGTTGACACGGTTACTACCAATTTGTCGGAAAGGCCTCTCCCCTAGGAGGGTCGAAGTGGTGAGACTGGTTTCGGAGGCCTAAGTGGAATACCGCAATCCATTCAGTCACCAAAGGATACCTACTCGTTGTCCGCGTGTGGTGATTCCTTTTAGGCCCACATGGTGATAGGACTGGAGCTGCAGATTCACCTTTCTGGACGTGTCATGAATGGGGTATCTTAGTTGCCTTTCTTCTAGGATTGTCTACCCGGTGTCCCTCCTGGTAGGGGGATACCACTGGCCTTTGGTTCTTCTCTTTGTATTGTCTAACTAGGATTTCATAACCCTATAGACGATACATCTAGCTCGAACCAGCATACCATTTTAGTTAGGCATCTGCATGCTCCCTTACCTCCCCTGAGTCTAGTGAGTACACCTTTTTCACTTTTTTAGGAACCACTTTTTTCTGTTGGTATTTTGACCATTTTTTGCCGCTCTATTTGTTGTAGCACAACTATTGCAACGAGCGTTTTGAGTGTTTTTGTTGGCCCGAGCGTCACCTTTTTTACGTTCTCCTAGTGCACACACGGTTGCACTAAGATTTTTGAGCCTTATACTCACTACACCCCAGTCAGATTCACCCCATCATTATCATTGAGTCCCAAAGACAGTCCCTGTGCCAACAGAGCCAACCCCCACAACACAGTTTAATTGGTTCTCCTCACCATCAACGTAGAGCCGCGTCGCCTGACCTAGATGCCCCTTATACCACATCTGAATCAGAACCAGAATACAACACATATACTGCCCCATCCAACCCCTTGGATGGTATGACATCCAACACCTTTTTCGGCTGGATGGTCGACGAAGGACCCTCTAGTCATCCAGCTACCACGACAATGTCTATCCCTGTCATGTCATCCATAGGCCCTACACCTATCATCCCCACCACCACATCTATCCCTATTGGGAGTGGATTGGCAACCAACACAAACCCTTTGGTGACTAGTAGCATACTTGGGGGTAGTGGCCCCACCATCGCCGCTATGGCCCATACCATTTCCCCAGACATTGGGGGTAGTGGCCCCACCATTTCTGCTATGGCCCATATTGTTGCCCCACACAGTGGGGGCAGCAGCCCCACCATTTCTATTACGTCCCACACACATTGGGGGTAGCACCCCCACCATGGCCACTATGGCCCACACCATTGCTCCACACATCAGGGGTAGTGGCCATACCACCACCGCCATGGCCAACACAATCCCCCCGCCAACCCCGACGCACCTTCCCGCTAGTTTTCCATTCATGGATAGCCTAAATATCCCCGACTTAGCTAAGTTAAATAATGACCCAATATGACATGATCCGACGTGGCCTCCTATGCCCACCAAACTCCCCTTGGAGAAACCCAAATTCGAAGGAAAGGAAGGAGAGGACCCTCAAAATCATATCATGTGTTTCCACTTGTGGTGTTCCTCAAATTCCATCGTGGATGACTCTATTCTCCTTCGACTATTACAAAGAACCCTCATTGGAGCCACAGCCAAGTGGTATATTGACCAACCTCATGGGACCCACCTTACATTCACATCCCTTGCTTCCACTTTCCTGCAATTCTTCCAACTACCTGTTCACTACAATGCCGATGTAGAGATCCTCCTATCTTGCAGGAAAAACACAGCCACCCACATTATGGACCACATCCATGAGTGGTGTAAACGGTGCACTTTGTGTAAAATCAAGTTGGACAACTGTATCTTCTTATATTGGTTCCTAAAGTCGCTCATACCAACCATTGCAAAGGATGTCGCATCCGAGCGACCTCAGTCTGAGGAGGAAGCTATCCTCAATGCCCAACAATTCGATCTTATCTACGCCCAATCCGGCTACTTGTACTCCATCCTACCCGATGCCCCTCGCGTCGATTTCTCCCGCAACGATGCACTAGGGGCATCCCATGTCGCTGATGGCATCATCGTACATGTATCATCTCGCACCCAACCATACATAGCTATACCCATCCCTAGTGGCCCCAACCTTTCGCGCGCCACGTCCCATTCAGGAGCAACTACATCATATGACCCGGTCATAAGACCCCCACATACCCATGGACCATCATGCCCACTGCAGTGTTATGGTCACGTACCCCCACCTTATAATCCTCCGATAGGACAACCCACTTTCTATCAACACCCAGCTCACAAGTCCAGCCGGCTTACTACCCTCCACAGGCCCCACTTCCACAACCACAAGCTCCCCCAGTTTATCATCCACCGCTGACCCCACCAGCACCGCTTCAACCCCAAGTACATCTTGGTTACTATCCACAACAGACCCCCCCACCACCGACTCAGGCACAGAATCCCCCCAACCCCCAAGGACAAGTTTATTCCCAACAACACCCACAGCAAAACTAGCCTACTCAACATAACTAGCAAGGCCAACAGAATAGGGGGAAAGGACGGAACCATAGAAATAACCAACCTCCGGACCAAGGGGGTCAACCACCAAATCCCCCCAATAATAACAATGCCATCCCACCCAACCAAAACCATGACAGACCACCTCATCGGGGTAAGAACCCCAATTTACAAACAAATCATCCTTGTTCCATATGCGGTGTTTACAGCCACTATACGCACAATTTCCCACACTTGTACTATGCCCGTCAACTTTGGATGGACGACGCCCAACGCCAAGCACAAACTGCTCCCCCCGCACAACCCAAACCCCAGCCACCTCCCTTGGTGCTACAAAACCCCTTACCCATGCAAGGAGTAGTAAACACGCAACCACTGCCTCCTCCTCAAGGAACTGCACAAACACCCCACCAAATCACGTATGCTACACAGATAAACCCTTCAACGGATTCAGGGACCCACCACCTCCTCATGATGTCATCAATCGATGTCAATCTTCAAACGCATCAAAATCAATATGGACCCAACCCCGAAACCCCCCGATTGAAACTGCGACTCCCACAGATCAACCCTTATTCATACCCCCGCCACAGGGCGATGGGGCCCCCAAAGCCCCTTGTTTCCCACTATGTCTAATCAACAACAATCTTAACGCTCGAGCTACAGCAAATTATAATATTGTAGAAGATTTAGCGCAGTCCCTCGCCACCATGTCTGCTTTGGAAGTTCTAAAGAACTACCCTAAACAAAGGAAATTATTACTATCCTCCATTGGAGCCATAGATCCCTCTGATTCACGATTGATGGCCTTTGACTTAGATCAAGCTAAACCTCGTTTACCCTTAACACTAGCTTTCCAAGTTTCAGTATCAGTTCAGAATCTTGTCATCCATCGATGCATCATCGATGAAGGCGCCTCTACTTGCATTATGTCAATGTTTATTTGGAAAAAACTCGGATCCCCCACTCTCTAGCCATCAACAACTGCATTAAGAGCTTACAATGACCACAGAGCCCAACCACAAGGCCTATTGGCCAACGTCCCTGTTCAAATTGGGGGCAAAACAGTCCTTATCGATATAGAGGTTATCAATGCGCAGCTTGACTACAACCTCTTACTTGGTCATAGTTACATGTATGCGATGAAGTTCGTTGCCTCTTCCGTCTTCCTCATCATGATGTTCCCCCATGAGGGACATGTGGTCAAAATCGACCAAATAACTTACTACGATCCCAATGCCCCTGCCACTCTTGAGAATGTTCTTCCCATGATCGAACAACCCGTGCACAATGCTCCCACATCGTTAGTCTCCACAATTGGACCTGGGTTATACTCGAAATCACCCATGACCTCCATGTTTCAGTCCATTCCACCCCCTGTGAAGATAACTAAGATATCAGATCTATGCACAATTTCCTCCAACCACACAATGCCCAATCAGCAACCACCCCTACTACCACAACCACCATCAGTACCAAGTTACATAGGGGCAACACCCATCCATACAATCTCATTTTTATTTCCACCATCTGGAGTGATAAGTATACCGGTAATGGCCACTTTAAATCTCCCATGATTAAATTTAGGCCTTCCCATGTGGTATTTACCCGCCTCAACTCCTACACCAACACCACAAGTCGTCCTCCAACTAGTTCAACCCATTAATGCTTCCAACCTCCCACCCCCGGGAGTTGCGAACTTAGCCAATTGTCCTCCTTCCGGCATAACATCTACATCTAATACAAACCCGCCCCCACTACCACCAAAAAATGCTAAGGGCAGGGGCTCGCAAAGCTATACAGCTCCCGAGGAAAGAAAAATAGTGGCACCCCAGCTACCTCCACGAGCACCCACTAAGTGCTCCTTATGTGATGATATCAGCCACACCACCCACAACTGCCCCCAATTGCCAGATCTCCAAAAAGACATGCAGACCTTGGACGATGACCCCAACATCCCCATAGTTGTACTAAACCCCCCATCCCACCAGCACAACAAAGCATTGCATACCGACCATGCTTGTGCTATCCGTGGAATATACGGTCACTACTCACACCACTGCCCCAACCTCTCAGATTACAGAGCAACCCTCTACGAGTTAAATAATGCTGACCTAGAGATATCCCCTCCTACCGTTGAAGAAATTTACCCCCCAACATCTTCCTCTTCAGAAGAAATCAATACCATATACATGATCTCCATGGTCGTTGGATGTGATCTACCTCCAACTTGTACCCTTGCCCCGGACAACTTGACAACTCAATCCTTCCGGAGTGACGAGGAGATACTTGAAACACTAAATGTACCCAATTATCCCTGGGATGACATGCACCACCGATCTTATTTCATACCTAAAGAGACCTCCACCTCCATGAAAACACAATTGTCCATTGAAACAAAAGACCTCCTTCCAGAGAAAGTTGATTGGTTTAAGAACCCCATCCCTGCACCTGGCGCCTTCGAGGAGGGAAACATGGATACTATATCACCTACCATACAGGTTGATATTTCCATTACACTTGGCACACCTGAACTCATCGCAGTAAGTGCTGCTTGTACAGAATATGAAATCAAGGAATCCAAGAAGTTGTTTCAGGAATTTCAGGACGTCCTCACATGGTCATATACAGAAATGCCCGGACTTGATCCTACCATTGTCAAACACCACATCGACACATGGCCTGAAGTCCCACCAATCCGCCAGAAGCAGAGACCAATTCACCCCTCCAAACTTCCCATTATCGAAGTTGAAATTGAGAAGCTTCGGAAAGCCAGATTTATTTACCTTATCGCATACACCACTTGGGTATCCAACCCCGTACCCATCAATAAAAAGCAGGGCACTCTCCTTGTTTGCATAGATTTTTGAGATATCAATCAAGCATGTCCCAAAGATAGCTTTCCCACACCCTTCATCGACCAGCTCGTTGATGCTTGTGCCGGACATGAAGTCCTCTCCTTTATGGATGGTTTTTCTGGATACAACCAAATCCACATTCGAAAAGAAGACCAATATAAAACAACATTCACAACCCCATGGGGCACCTTTGCCAACCGGGTCATGCCATTCGGTCTAAAGAATGCAGGCACCACTTTCCAGTGAGCCATGACTTACTACTTCCACGACCTCACTCACATTATCCTCATTTACCTAAATGACCTTACTGCCTGCTCCAAAAAACGGTCCAACCACCTCAGCAACCTCCGGCAAGTCTTCCTTCGTTGCTGCAAATACATAATCCGCTTGAACCCTCTTAAGTGTGCCTTCTTCGTTCCTGTAGGACGATTGTTAGGATTCATCATTTCACAAAAAGGGATCACTATTGACCCCTTAAAAGTTCAGGCCAACCTAGACCTACCCCCCGCACCATACGTTAGTTACAGAGTCTACAAGGGCGAGCCAACTTCCTCCGTTGCTTTGTTCTTGAATATGCCACAATGTTTCATGTCTTTCTCTGCTTACTCCGCACCCAGAGCCCATTTGTTTGGGACGAGCAAGCTCAAGAATCCTTCATAGCCCTTAAAACCGCCTTAACTAATGCCCCCTTGATCTCCCCCCCAGATTTCTCAAAAGATTTTATCCTCTACGTTTCAGCATCAGAACACGCCGTCTCCGGGGTGCTAGTTCAAGAAGATAGCACACAGAAAGAGCACGTAATCTACTACGTGAGCCAAACATTGTCTGGCCCATAGTTACATTACCCCCCAGAAGAGATTGCTGAGCTCAACTACTGTTGTGGCCGACTCCAATCCTATGGTTTACCTTTTAAATAGCCTCATTCTACAAGGCCGTGTGGCTAAGTGGGTCATCATTCTCCAAGAATATGATCTCACATTCACAACACCAAAGAGAATCAAGGCCCTTGCATTGGCTCAACTAATGACAGACCTTCCATCATCATCCAATTCAACTCCCATCCTTACAAGTCTCCTGATGACCATCTATTTATCATCTCCTCAGATGAGCCATGGTACGGCAACATCCTGGTATACCTTCGCACTCAGAAATTTCGACCCAAGATTGACTGCGATGGGCATCGACGCATACATCACCATGCTTCACGTTACCTTCTCTTAGGAGATGTTTTATACCATCGCGGAATTGACACCATTCTACGTCGTTGCCTCACCCACAAGGAGGCCGAACAAGTTATTAACGATTTCCATAGTGGTGCCTGCGGCAGACATTTTTCAGGAATGGCCACCACTTAAAAGGTCATCCGCGCTGGATATTTTTGGCCTTCCCTCTTCACTGACTGCATGACTGCAGTGAAGCATTGCCGCAACTACCAACTCGTTGCCCCGAATGCAAGGACACCTCCCACCCCCCTCCACCCAGTTGTTACGGTTCGCCCTTTCTGCAAATGGGCCATCGATTTCATGGAATGCAACCCGACCTCGACAAATGGTCACAGGTATATCATTGTAGTTGTGGATTATTTCACCAAATGGGATGAATCCATGCCCACATTTAACTGCAAGTCTAACACCACAGCCCGTTTCTTTTTCAATCACGTTATTTCCCGTTTCGGGGTCCCACAACAACTCATGTCTGACCATGGAATACATTTCGAGGACTCGGTGTGGAAGGAATTGTCCACCTTTTTGAAGTTTACGCATCAACACTCTTCCTCTTACTACCCCCAAGGAAACGACCAAGTAGAAGCCATCAACAAAATATTGAATACCATTCTTCAGCGTACCATAGATCATCATACGTCTAACTGGCATCACATGTTATTTCTGGCACTTTGGGCTTATCGCACATCCACTAAGACGGCCACAAGTTTCACACCTTTCCGCTTAGTCCACGGTGTGGAATCAGTCCTCCCCATCGAGGGCCAGATTCCCGCCCTCCACATAGCTGTCAAACTTTTACCTGGTACTTCCCCTCTCAAACAACGCCTCATCCTTTCAGAACAAGCCAACGAGGATCATCGAATGGCCCTCCAAACCATTGAGGCTGCAAAAAAATGCTCCAAAGCGGGATATGATAAACATGTCCAACCGCGTAACTTTCGAGAGGGAGACCTTGTCCTAGTCTATGACCAAGCACACAATAAGGCTGGGAAAGGAAAATTCGAATCGATGTGGCAAGGACCATACATCATGCATACCTATTTGGGAAACAGGGCATACATCCTCATTGATTCTGAAGGGACCCCTTTGCGCAACCTTCGTAATGGGTTGTACCTCAAACGCTTCTACCCATAACACCCTTTCTTGAGGATACACCAGTCCCCTTTCGTACAATTTTTTTCCCTTTTTTGTTTCCCACCTTTTTTTTCCACGACCTTACATTTTTGTTCCCTTGCATGATCACAGATGGGCTCCTTCCCAGCACCATACTTTGGTTTTTCTGATGGCACAAGTCGTTGGTCCCCAAATCTCACCTTTGCAACTTGGGTCTTATACTCCCCCTCCCATGAACTCATCCACCTTGATGGAATGTGCATAGGTGCTTCTACCAACAACCATGCCGAGTATGATGTTGTAGCCGGTCTATTGACTATCGCCCTCCATATGGGCGTATGTCACCTTCGGGTGTTCCTTGACTCCCATCTACTTGTCGCTCAACTCAATAACTGTTACCAGGTATGGGATACCGACCTTTTTAGAAAGTTTATGTGCACTAAACAAATGATTAGATAGTTTAAATCCATTACATTTACTCATGTCCCACAAAATCAAAATAGTGTGGTAGGCCAAATGGCTAACAATATTCTAGACTGGCACACGAATCATCACATGTAGGGCATCAATAATACATAAACAAACATACCACCCGCATGTACATAATAATATCATTTTAAAAACATCTAAAATAAATCAAACCATGTTTGCATCCACATACACCATATTGTATCCAAGTACACATAAAACAAACATCATGCTAACTGCATACACGTGCATAGAAAGCAAAGCATCATCACAAAATGGCATCCACATGCCATAAATATATATATATATATATATATCACCATGTAAATGTCACAAGTACCCACTGTACCAAAATATACATATAAACATAGAAGGAGCCCTAACAACATCCTCTGTAAAATATCATGAGCTATATATACAAAAAATTCCATCAAAGTGGGGGTAGCCATGTCAACTGCCTAGTCTGACTCCTCCCAATATTCCTCATCATCATCCCCCCCGCTTCCCCTCCTATTTCAGCAGCAACTACTACAATTTCCTGCGCTGCCAACTCATCCTCTCCCAACTCTTCCTCAAGCATCTCCTCCTCAAGGTCCTCCTCCTTGGGCTCATCATCCTCCTTATCCTCTCCAAGATAAGGTACATCCCCTCGATCAAAAATCTCTCACAGTCTCCGTGTCCATCGCAATACGCTGCAGAATAGGCCTCCACTCCTATGGAGCATCATAACAGATATCTATCAGCTCCTGGTCTAGATGCTGACATCCATCACTTGTGATCCCCTCTAGAAGCCAATCAATCCCCTGCCTCAAAACATCCAGTGTAACTGCAGCACTCCAGTGACGACCTTGTCCACGACCGGCTAGGTCCACTCCCTCCACATGCCCTCGTCGTAGCCTATAACCCAGAGGTGGCAACGGTCCCACATCTAGCAAACAAAAACATTAAAATGTCAAATACAGGTCAAAAACTAACATAGGATATCATACACAACACCTGACCAACTGAAATAAAGTAGACATACCATCTGGTCCCCAAGCCTGACCAGGAGGTCTCGGCATCTCTGGGTCCCCACGAAAGTCCATCTCGGCATATGGGTAGTCCTCAATAGATACTGGGATCTGCATCCACTGCAGAAATAGCTCCTCGGTGAAGAAACGACCCACTATCCCTCCACCACTGTGAGTCATCATCTTGCTCCACCGTCGCATCTGCAGCTCTGTCGGTGTCGCCGCCCGTACAGGTCTATGGGGCCGCAGCGTATGCACTCGTTCAAAGAAAAAGGCACACACAAAGGATGGGAAACAAAACTCCTTCCCTAAGTGTCGGACCTTACTCAGCTCTCGTCAAACAGCGGTCAAATAGATCTGACCCCAAGCATAGTACATCCCATTAAGGACGCTCTTAATCAATAACATCTGCCCTCCTGTGATCCGGTTAGGGCCATGGGAACCCAAAACCCGAACCACTACTGCTACAATATCCTGTGTGACTGGGCTCTCTATGTCACACAACATGAGTGAGGAACCACTCACCTCTGCCACAGGAAAACAGTGCCTCTCCAGTAAAGTATCCATAGGTATGTTGCCCAGCCTCCTCGGCTGAGTCTCGGAAACCATACCTAACCGTGGTAGCCCAGTCAAGAAGTATACATAGGCTAAGGTCAGATCTAGCCGCTTGCCCTGGATCATGAAATCCTCAATGTCTGAATCCCAGAACTCAACTAACTTGTTCAACAACAGAGGTGCTGAACGCATATATGGGATTTGGGAAAACTTCAGGAGCCCACTATCAGCTAGTGCCTCCCGCATTGTTCGATTTGTCTCAATAGTCCTCTAAATGTTCAGAGGGATCTCCCGCTCTCTCCATCCCACTGCTGGCATCCTGCCAATCAAAAAACCAAAGGAAACTCATTAGATTCCCACCAAAAAAAAAGAAAAAAAACATTTTTGGAGCGTGCTTTCTCCATTGAAATACGCGTTCCAGACCACAGTAACTATACAATTGCCCCATGGTCCACACCGTGCTTTCCTCCTGGAAATCCGTAGTCCACACCACACATCGAACCACCCCCTGGTTGCACCCTGAAGCATGTTTTCCCCTTGGAAAGCCATGCTTCAGAGCGAAACCAGCTTGGGCCTACCCGTGGAGCACACCGCACATTCCTAGTCATCCCAACACAGTATGATGCACAACCTTGGCGAACACAACTGCACTTTGCAGCATAGCTAGCTCCCCTATTGTCATGGACCAAACTGCACCAAACCATCCGTAACTCGCGCTATGCCACGTAGGTTCCCATTTATGGTCGGTACGACCCCCTAGAGACCCAAAAACATTTAAAAACTCTTAAATGACAAAGATAAGGACATGAGCTCTTACCTGCAACTCCCAGAATCGAAATCCACCAGTGAAATCTCCCACAAAATCAACTTTTACCTTTGACCTCCTCTACTGTTCTGTCAAACTCTACTGTTCTATCAAACTCACCACACACAAATGACACCTATTATGGGGGACCACTTACGATTTATAGGCATTGGCCTTATTTTCCTTTTTCCATTACGGGATCACCCGACACCCATTTCTCAAACCATTGATACCAATGAAATCAGCACAGCTTGAACTTCGCAGTGGCCTTGTCGGTTTCCAGTTTTCACCGGCACCATTTTTGGGCATTGTTTACGTGCTCCTCATCACCTCGGTTTGCGTGCCACATTGGTTGTTGTCTGTTTCAGACGTTCTTTATATCATCGGATTCAGTTTTCTGCACTTGTGATGATGCTTGAGATCATTTCTCGCTCTCACCCTCAGATTTTTCAGGCATTGTTTACATGCCCCTCGTTGCCTTGGTTTGCATGCCACATCGGCCGTTGTCCGATTCCGATGTTCGTTATATCATCAGATTCAGTTTTTTGCACTCGTGATGATGCTTGAGATCATTTCTCACTCTCATCCTTAGATTTTTTAGGCATTTTTTACATTCCCCTCGTCACCTCAGTTTGCGTGCCACATCGGCCGTTGTCCATTTTTGACACTCTTTATATCGCCTGACTCATATTTCCATGCTTGTGATGATGCTTGAGATCATTTCTCACTCTCACCAGAAATTGTTCTTGACATTGTACCCTTGCACCTTGTTGCCTCGATTTGCATGCCACATCGACAACTGTCGATTTTTACAAAACATTTGCATCACAACTTCTACATGAGTCCTTCACTCCATCCATACTGCAATTATGGCGTTGTTTTTCTACCATTCATCATCCTACAAGGAGGCACCACTAGTGTTCCCCAACAGCCCCCATTCTGGACTCTCATCGATGTCCCTTGAATGAACACTTCCTCCTTGCTTAGCCATTCCTATTGTTCGGTATAATTTTATCCCTTTTTCGGGTCGGACAGGTCATTTACGAAAAAGGCACTTAGGGAGTTTCTGTTAAGCTCTTTTTTGACTCCTAAAAGAATAAAAAGATCGCCGAGCAATCTTGCTTCCTTTCATGCTCGTTAAAGTACCTGAAAGGGTGTCTATCTGGTATAAGTTTAACCCTTTTCCGGACCTGGTAGACTAATTACGAAAAAGAAATACTCTAGTCACACCGGCTAGAAGAGTTCTTCATTGCATCCTTTTATGCTTTTTGGGCCTTGGAGACTAACACACGAAAAAGAACCCCCCCCGAAGTATTCTTATTGTTTTCAGACTCTCTAAAATTGAAACCAACCATGAGCATGTACTGTCCTGGGATCGTATAAATCCACACGATGGTACCATTCCATTATTTCAGAGTCTTATTATCGCTATCAGACTCCTTAAAATTGAAATCCATCATGAGCATGAACTGTCCTGGGCTTGTATAAATCCACACGATAGTACCATTGTTGAATTCTTTCAACCACAAAGAAGGAACCAATGGTGTCTCTCGATGCCACGACATATCCTATCTAGTCCCCACATTATGGTAACACCCCCAGTACAGTCACCTTTGTTCAGAGTAATCTGCAATATGCCAGCCTTAAAAGTTTCCTAATATCATCCATCAGTTTGTCCATCCAAGTCTCTCCCCTTACAGACACCTCCCCTGGTCCCTTAAGCTATGATCCCTTCCCCCTCAAGTCAGTTCCATATGCTACCAGGTCAGCCATGCCATCAAGCTATGAACAAAGGAAGTTTGAGTAAGCCCCCCCCTTCCACCCTACAATCCCAGTTACTCCACATCCCCACAGTCTGTCAGTCCCACTGCCAGTACTATCACCTTTTGGTTGTACACCTCGTGCCCCTATTAAGGAAACATCATCGCCTTGATAGTTGCAAGGTCTCCCTTTGTCAATGCCAACCAATCTATTCTAGAGGATAGACCCAGAGGTCCCTATGCCTTGGACTCATCACCATTAGTGGTGAGTGCTTAGGGATCATTTTGAAAGGAGTCCTCGGTACCTCTCCAAATGATTGTTTCTCACATGCTCGACGTCAACACCTTGATCGCATCGTTGAGACTCGTATAGGGTATTAGTCCTTTCAGTTATTTGACGAAGACCCTAGATGTCACCGGCCTCTACCACATTTTTGAGTCCATCTCAGGAAACAATAAGTTAAATATTCTTGTAGATATCTAGGTTGCGCCTGGCAACAGTATTCACAAGTACCGCAGTTTTTGGATACCAGCAGATCCAATAGTTCATCAACCTTTTAGACACCTCATTCAGAATGGTTGGTGCTCATTTCCAATGTATCAGTCTTTAGATCAGTCAAGGTATGACCATGAAGTATGTCCCAACATTGTGTCCCCTCTGGACCATTATGATGTACACAGCAATTCTACATGCATTGATTAGGTCCCCTTTTTGGACCACACTATTATTTTTTATATCTTGATATGAGGAAGGGTATGCCCGCCTCATCCGTATGATAAGATACTCCTCAGTGAGACATGTATTTTTATTTTTTGATAGCCATGGAAGACCTCGTACTCCGGTCTCCAAACAAGTTCGTTCTCTTTTCCATCCCAATGCTCACCACCCAGGAAAACCATAGTACTTATGATGTCCATTGGCCATACGATGAGCTCCTACCCTCGCACATAAGGGGGCAATTTGTTAACACCAAAAAAATGCTCACCAGCTCATTCCTTTGGACATACACCTCTATTGACCAAATTTCCTACCAACCTAGCCTCCAAAACCCCAAAAAACCCAAAAGGGTACCAAAATACCCACAATTCTCACAAAAACGTACCAAAAACCCCAAAGTGGGTTAAAATCAAAATAATGGGGAATAAAACTCAAAAGAAAATATAAAAAACAGAAAATAGGGAAAAAACACTAAAAAAGACCTAAAACCCTAATACAAGGTTATAAAAAGGGGTGGAGGCCCCGCATTTCCATATCCCTCAATCACTCTACCCTTATGCTACTAAATGTTTGCCAGAGCTTCAAGCCACCCATATTTGAGCTTTTGGCCTCCCTTGAGATTAAAAACTTTAGCCACTACCGAAGCATTGGAGGAGAGATTACGGAACCAAAGGAGCTCTAGAGCACATTGTTCTACCATTAGCTTTGCCAACCTCACCTTTGAGGCAAATTTATTTTTTGCAAGCCCTCTGCTTGCCCACAATATAAAGAAAATTAAAAAGATTCTTTATTTTACTGTTTTGCAAGTGTACTATTCGTTATTTCAAGTTCTATTTCATTTCATGCACATGTTTTGATCTCAGGTTTATTGTTTATTGTTTTTTGCTTCAATAGCTCGCATTTAGTTTTTTATTACTTCCCATTTAACCTACTACTAAGGGTCCTTTCCCTTAGTAGGTTCCCTTTTGCACAAGCCAGGGTGAAAACCCCAGTTGCACATGTGATTAACTCATACACATAAACAAGAAGGATCAGTCACCCCTTCTATGATGATCGCTTGTTCTATGATCGATCCTTATCTCAAACGACTCGGTAAAATGTGCATTCGATCTCTCATGGATAATGCTAGTAGATTTGTTCTTAATCAATCAATTGATTTTGAAAATGAGGGATCGTTCATTAACCATAGATCATTAGCATGAACATTTGCAAGTATACATCTAATTTTAAAACGCTAATTTATAATTATAGACATTGTATGCATTCTTATATTGACAACTTAATATTGACTGTTTTGAAGATAAAGCATGGTTGCATTGTTGAGCCTCAGTAACTGCCAACAAATCCATCTCTTTGAATTGCTAAAAGATCAGTACTACCGTCGGCCATTCAGAAATGGATGGTATGTTGAGATGGAAAAACCAGATAATTTGTACCCGGATTTATATCTATTCTACTTCAATGAGGATGGAGCTCATACTAGAGCTGGAATATTGACATACGCAGCTCCCATTGAATCTGATGAACAATTGCGAGTTCAAGTTGAAGCGGTCGATGGTGAAAATTGTTGCCTTGCACAGCTTGATCTTATGGTTTGTAATTATCGACCAGATCTAATGAAAAGTGGTCCCGATCCAAATCCAATTTCCTGTGCGGAGCAAGGGTGGGTTTTTCCCTTGTATGAAGTTGATAATCGTTCCGGAATTGATACCGCGACATCCTTGAAGAAAGGAATTTTGTCGGTATGGAGGAAAAGAATGCAGGCTATGAAAAATTCCTCTGTATTGCATTACATGAATATTAGTAAGAAGCCGATAAAGGTGTTCCATGAAAGGATTCTTACATACAACAAAAGAACATTTCTCCAATTTATTGTAAAATATTTGAACAAATATTCCTTCAAAAAACTCAAAGGAAGTCCTTCTAGAGTGATAATGTGAAAAGCGACTAAGAGCTTCTAAAGTTCAAAAGAATTTCAACAAGAGCAGATCAAATACTTTTTGTTCAATGAGAACATTTTTTTCCATTGACGTAACAAGATGTGTTGTTGTGCCTCTACACTTACAATAATGAAAGGTTGATGAGGAGGTCATGCAAAAGATGGTTGTATCTCTTCTCCATACATTTACAACAACATTGAGAGATGCCATTCTATCGCCTTTCGATAAGGAGACCGTGTTTCCCTTTCTTCCTCGAAATGAAGAGGAAATTAATTTTCCAATAGTAATTTTTTATATATTGGGTGGGCAACATACCATTTATGCATAGAAAATAATCATTGTAGATGATCGATATAATTAGCTCCATCCAAGGTATCAGCATCGAACAACTCGTATTCCACATAGAGATGTTCCTCAACACATCATCAACAAATTATGCAAACAACAAAGTTTATCAAATAAAGAATTTTCAGAGACTCCATACATTTCTCAAGTTGAAAAAGCAAGGGAGAAATGGATATCACATGATATCCCATCTCTCCCTGGAAAGGAAAATGTTTCAAGTGATGCTTAGCAGGTATAAATTTTTTCTTCTTATCAATCAAAGTCTTTAGCTTGCTTCATGTGTTATGAAATTAGCAAATTAACTGGAATATTGAATTTAATATGTTTGCAATCTTTCCAATCTGAATGTATGGATATCTTTCAAGTTCAAAATAAGGATAGCCTTAAAGACAAGCTAACTCTTGTTTTGACATTGGATCGACTGTGGAGCAAATGGAAGTATGTATTCGAGCTTTACAAAAGTGGCTCCTTGTCATGCTCGCCCAAGAGCATCAATCAGGAAGATTTTGCTCCAAATAAAATAAAGAATTATGGCTCTAATTTTTTTAGACCATTGCATGATCTTGATGAAGATGAATTGACTGTTGTGGCGGACAATATAATCAACGGATCGGTTTGGATGAGCACATCATTCGATAAAAACATTTGCGCTGAAACTTTAAATCAATATTGCAAACGAATCAAGGACGAGAGGTCAACCAGGCATTTGATCGTTGAATATCTTAAAGTTAATGATGTTCAAAGTGATCAATCACGGATTGTAACTAACCATAACATCATTGAAATATATAAAATTGCACCAAACCATCTCTAGCAACTGTGCAGTATTTTATGCTCCAAAAAGCAAGTAAAATCTCCGAGTAAAAAGAGAAAGAACGAATCTAAAGTGGATAATGGTACCAAAATACCAATTGATGCCTAGAAAATATTGAATCTGTATATCGATAAAGAGAGGATGGGTATGTCCATTGGAGACGTCAAAAATAGTTCACAGTTTGCATGTCAATGTTGTTATCCTAATTCTTTGGTCAGCACACTCAGATTAATTCCATTTTTTGTTGCTGTGGATATGTGTAATTGTGATAGTCCATGGACAGAACAAGACATGCTTGCATTTTTGTACTACTTAGAAACAAATCAAGAGGCATGTACTTGTATTTTTTTAGATGATATGGAAAAATCTTGTATGATTTCTAAAGATTTCACAATTTTCAGCAAGAAATCAAAAAAACATGTTACACCGAATCCTACAAAGGGACTTTATAGAGAATTCTCTAGGGACTCGTTTATAGGATTCTCTATTATATAGTCTTGGAGCATTGGAAGGGATATTAAGGATATTTTATCTACTTCTGAAATTGAGATGGTTTGGAAGGACAAGGGCCTACCGATGATTGATTTACCTCGGCCCAAGGTTAACAATGATACTGCTAGAAGCCATGTGTTTGCAAAAGAAAGGACATGGGAATTCTGGGATCACATAGTTTCCAGACAAGTCTCTTCTCAAGGCACAGTTCTTTCATTGTACACAGGAGGTATGCTTCTTCGTTCATTGATGAGGGATCTAGAAATAATAGTTATTTCTATTGTGGAGACACTACAACAAGAGTTGTTCATGAACAGTTTCTATCATGAATTGGGTGTAAAACAAGGTATTTCTATTAACTTTTTTAGATGTCTTTGATTATATTTTACTTTTCTACAACAAGGTATTTCTATTAACATTTTTAGATGTCTTTGATTTTATTTTACTTTTCTCAGTCGGTTATGTTCAATAACTTCTTCAAATTCCTATTCTACTACAGCTTCAAATAAAGAACACACCCAGGTATCTTCCAATCAAATAATACTATCCGATGACAAAAGTGAATGTGATATACAATCTACAAAGAACTACCAAATAGGAGCACAAACAGGACAAGAAGGTACAAAATTATTTTTCAAAGATCGTGGTTAAATTAACTCAGTTATGAAAGGGGATAGTGACCTTGAATACTTGCAAAAAATTATATAAAATGTATACCTGTAGATTTCTAGGTCAACATGTGAATCATCCACAACCAGAGCTAGCATCAACGATGTCCCTAGATATTGGCCAGCAAATCATATTGGAGAATAATGGACCAAGCGGGAGCTTGGACAATAAAGAACCATAACAGTGCTTGGACAATAATGAACAAGGCGGGAGCTTGGACAATAACGAACCAGAAGAGTGCTTCGACAATATTGAAACTGGAGAGGGCTTGGTGTCAAAATGCAGTGTCTCCAGTGATGTTGCTCACCAATTAAATGTTGGCTTTCCATTAACAGGTAAAATACAAAGAATGTTTTTTACTTAAATTGATCAAACAAATTTATTCTGAAGTATATAATGAAAAGCAATATTTCTGTGCAGCTCCCCATACAAAAATTGTATTGATATTAGAAATGGAAGGTTTTCTATTTCACAAGAAAGCCAAAGAAAATGACTCCAAAAGAGATAAAAAGGAAATCAAAAAAATACTGGTGGAGGGGAAAGAGGAAAAAAGGGGGAAGAGATTACTAATGGTGAATTTGAATTTAAACATAAAAGATTTTCATATGAGTTGCGAGCACATGCCATTGAATTTTTGGATTTACTTCTTTCCAAATTCAATGTTGGGATTTGGTCATCTAAATGTAGTGTCAATGAGGGGAAGCCATTGCTTACAAAATATTTGTTGGCAGACGGTAAAGATAAATCATATGAGAAAATATTTTTATTTATTTGGTTTTGAGGGAGATGTACCTACGATCAAGGAAATACACACAAAAATATGCAGAGTGTGTGGATGGAGTTCCCAATGAAAACTTCATAAATTAATACATCAATGATTGTTTTGGAGGGTGATGGTGAGAAAGCACTTCAATTTACAAACTGTATTTTGAGTAAGCCCTTTACTGAATCGTCCCTTAGGACAGATACTGAATTGGTACATGGACTTTGGCAGCATTTTAGTAAAATGCATGAATCAGCTGATATCAGAACCTGCAATGCCTTCTCCCAGTTGAATCATGGTTGAGTGACAACCATCAAATGTAACCTATCATTGCCTATTTCTAGATGTACTCTATCATTTGCCTATTTTAAATCATTCAACGTGCTTTCTATTTTTTCCGAAGACATTGCTATTTTCATCTGAATGTAACATATTATTAGTGTAGTGTGATGCTTTTATTAAATCAATTGAAACTGTGAAATTTTGGGTGATTTTTGTATTATTCTTTGGAAATCAACATCTTCATGTATAGTTGCATGGTTGTGATCATTAACTTCATGAACAAAGTGTTGTTGTTGTTGTTATATATATAGTCACTGTTCTTGTATGCAGTCAGGATATCACCGCAAAAGAAACTATTGGTCCTGGTATTAGAGGGATTTCTCTTTGGAGTTCGGATGTTATCCAACATTGGAGATTCTTCAGAATGTCCACCTCATTTTGTCCATAATTGCTATCGTTATTTTACACGCATGTTCAGCCCCAAAATTATTAGTGTTTCCAGAGAGCATTTCGACGTTGCTCTGTGGTTTTCATCACTCGACAACATGGAAATTAAAAATTTCTTTGGCATATTTGAATGGTTGAAAATTGAAGAATTTGTATTTATTTGGGGTCGAGAGTAATGTAAACTTAGTACTATTTATAATCACTCAATGTCTGCATACTATAATGTTGGTGAAGTACAGAACATATACAAAAAGTCATTCATGGATGTACTTATCCAATATGGAGATATATATAAACAAACAGACATGTTGTTTATAGATGAAGGGCAATATCAATCAGCAGACAATTGCAAGGAAAACTGCTTGAAAATGCCAACTAGTTGGAAATTTGACGGTTCACAAGAGAGAGATATAACTATAAAAACAATGTTGTGTTGTTTGTTGAATTATCTTGGGCCTCGTTCAAAAATGGGGTGTTGGTTAAACACATTGAATTTGAAATGACCATCATATTATACAAAAAAAATTCATTTAGTGATTTGTATATTTTTTACAACTCCTGCATTTAATTGATGTAAGTTTTATTGCACAGTTCTCAAATTATTTATGGACATCATACCATGTATCTAGTAATGTGTTTCAAAAATTGTTGAACATGAAAGAAATATACTTAGAAACAATGAACCATAATATTTTATTGACTGGGTTGTGTGTGTGTGTTTTTTGTTTGCATATAGTACTAGAAGATTTGTTTCTAGTAAACTATTGATAATTTTTTATTTCAATGGCGTTTTGTTACACGCATTACATAGAAAACAGTAACTTGGATTGCAACAACCACCGGACTTTGAAACATCAACAAAGTATTATTTTATACGGCCAGGCTTAAGGGAATTTTTTGAAAAATGCTTAACTATTTTTTAGGTTGGCGTATGGACATCTGCTCAATGAAAAAACGTTGACGGGTTTTAGCCTATATTATTAGAAAGAACAGGATTGAAAAGGGAACTATTTAGATTAATTTTAACACAGGAAGATTGTTCTTCTGTAGCCAGAGAGGGTTTCAAGGTGATGGAAATCCTCATGTATTTCACAAGCCTTTGAGTATCATTTGGGACACTTTGATCCATGGTTGGGATCGGACAAATACTGTGATTGTCAATGAATCTGAAGAAAAACAAGTTTCTAACGAGGAAGGAAACTATATTATAACAAAAACTTATACTTACGACAAAAATGTCAAGGACACGTTTTTGTTAGATCGATTATGGCCTTGCTTGTTGTAGCTGAATGGTGTGAGCGATGTGAGACCAATTGTGAATAAAATGAAAATGGAAGTATTTTGTTAAATAATACACTTGAATGTTTGTTTTTACTAGTATGTTCAATTTCACTGTGATTATAATTCTTGTAAAGTGTCGAGTTTGGTTTCCGAAAATGCAAAATCAGAGTTTAAAATTGCTAAAATCTATTTTAAAATTTCAAGATTAAGTATTGGATGTGTAAAAAGTAGCCTTCCAAAAGGGAAAGTGGCCATATGCCCTTGGCAAATCAGATGAATGGGGGAACCATAGAAGGAGAGAACTGGAGAAACTCTCTACTTGGAGAATTGTAATGTTTTATAATCTTAAAAAAAAATTAGTTAGTTTCTCTTTTCCTTTCTTTTGTTGTGTATAAAGTTTCCTTGATTCATTTTGGTTTTTCATACATACATCTAGTACCCCTGTTTAAATCCGTGTGCTTGATTTATCATTCATATGAGTGATATGCAGGTTATGCATCAGTAAATTTCTTTACTTGATTCATATTGTTTCACATTCTGCAATTACATAACAGTCATTATCATCAAATTTATTAATTTGCTAAGTTACATTATTAAGCATCTAATTAACAACTCATTAATGAGGCTTATGCCTATCATTCTTAGAACATACAGGAGGCATCCATCCATCAATGAGGTTGTGACATGGTGTTCTTGGTTATCAGCCTGTGAAATGGTGTTCTGTTGAATTGTTGCTAGTACTCTACTTTGTAGGTTAACAATTCTATGTTGTACTCTAGCAACACTTGTTGGCAGGCGGTGTGGTAAGGTACTATCGCAGCATCTCCAATGCTGCAACAAGATAGAAGATACCGCGGAAGGCAACGAGCGAGGTGCGAAGAAGAATAGTTTATGCATTTTTGGGTCAATTGTACCGTAGGTTGTGGGTTTTGGGTCATTTGGACCACATAGTATGTACTATTGAGTCAGTTGTACTGCAAAATGCGGGTTTTTGGTCGGTTTTGGACTATGTCAGTTAGATATTGGGTCAATTGTCCATAGTGTCAGTTAGGAAGTAGTTAGAAAGTGGAAAAAAGTTGTAAGGAGAAAGCTTATATATAGATAAGAGTTGTAAGTGTTGAGACATCATCAGGCTGGAATGAATTATGCGAGCTTACCTAATATGGGATGTATGGTTCTTACTGAGATCTAGTTTTGCAGAGACATTGTAACTGGGTTTTGTAGCGATAATATGATGAAGCTATTTTGGTACAATATCTGTGTTCTTTCTGTTGAGTTATAGTAATGAAATATTGCACTATATGAATAATGTCATGCTTCTTTGATGCGCTATTTGTTCTACTGTTACTGTTGCTGCAATGATGAATGTCTTGGTTGAATAATGCTCTAATGATACAATAAGATGCTTAAAATATCTGTCTTAGTGTTGCAATAAGTTTCAGTGGTATAGCCGCAACCGTCATCCTTCCTTGGGCAGAAACATGGTTCCGTCTACTCTTCCTGGACACCTTGGGTGAGACCTTATCTACTTTGTAGGTGTTGCTGGGTAGGATAAAACCTACCCGGGCCAGTGAGTGGAACCCCTATATGTGTCGATAGTGAGTGGAACCCCTGTCGACTGGTGTCGCGCTAACAAATGGTTATGTTGCCAGGATCGTGTGCGAAGTGATAGGAGGATATGTTGTGGCACCCGATGCAGTCGGAGATACAGAGCTGGTTTGATCAAAAGTTGCAGGAATTTGCTAAAGAAGAAAGTCGGAACAATCGACTGACAATAGATCAGTGGGTGGGAAGATAAATTCACGATGGTCCGCACGAATGGTTCTTCTGTGAATTCCTAGTCATCTTGTGTGAGTGGTTGTCGAAGCTGACCTTCCAGAAGAGGAATTTCCAAGGTGGTGAACTGACGACTTGGACCCCAGAGTTGATCCAGGAGCTGTAGGAATTCGATAATAAAGCATCATGGGCTATCGAATCTTGTCTTGATAGCATCTTGGAGGGATATATCATTGAATTCGTGGTTGACACGCAAAATTCTTATAGCGAGGCCAAAATATATTTCTTTCGCAGACCTAGGGGAATGTTCTTGTTGTCGCTCCAAATGTCAATTAAGATGCTTAACTGCGAGAAAGGTATATTGAAGATGCATCTAGATCAGTAAACTGCCTGGTGGGCGGAGGCCGTGGGTATCACGACTTTCGAGGGGCAGTACATGGAATGATAAGGGGTAGATGGGTGCAGGTCATGAGGAGATTGTGAGCTAGATGGGTGCAGGTCATGAGGATACTATGAGCAAAGCCGAGGAAGAGAGTGGTCTTACAAGAGGAGGAGCGAGGTTTCGATAAGAGAAGAGGTAGAGGATAGGAGAAGGTATTTCTGTGATCGAACCGCGAGGCCGCGAAGGAAGACCACACGGTATGAAGTGACCTCACAGTCCTGAAAAGGACGACTAGGATACGCCCAGGATAGATGCAGGACCAAACTCCGGCACCAACGTATCCACACCTTAGCTCACTATCTCACAAACAATAAGGAATACTACTTCGACACCACCAAGTTCATCAATTCCACCACAATTAATTACTGGTAGTTCAGTGACTGGAGGAAGGAAGTCCATGATGGTGGGCGAGGATACTAAGTTACCGTTGTTCCATGGCAATGAAACAGACAACCCTGAACAGTATTGGTTTCTATGCGAGGTTGTATGGATAGTAAAACAGATCACTGATGATGATGCGAAAAAAGGGCAACTAGCGACAACTCTCCGAGGTCGCGCCTTGGATTGGTTTATGAAGTTTATGTAGGTTCCCGTTGGCACTTCGGTGAAGACATTGGATGAAATTCGCACGGGACTAGTTGTTGAGTTCCAGAAGCCCAAATCCAAAGCACAATACATTATAGAGGTCAAAGAAATTAAGCAGTATCCCAATGAGTCTATGTGGGACTTTGATCAACGTTTCAAGATGCTAATGGCAAGAGTTAGTTTTGATATGAGTAATGTCTAGCATAAGGAGTGGTTTATCACAGTGTTGCTCCCACATATTTGACTGTCGTTGATGCAACAAAGCATTGCCACACCAAGTGAAGCTCTAGAGATTGCAATGCAGCTAGAAGCGTCACCAATTGGAAAAAAAATGCAACTAGAATGTCATAGATCCAAACACAGCTGGCTAACCTTACTATACAACTACAAGATATGAAAAAAGGAAAGGAACAAAGAGAAGAGGTTTGGTGTACACGATGTCAGGGTGAGGGCCATACTAAGGATAGTTGCCCTGACTTCCGCAACTATATTGTTTCAGGAGTGCCAAACCCGTTGAATGGCGGTGGCTTACCATGGTGTCATGTTTTCTAGGTATATGGGCACCGCCATGAGGAATGTCCTTATATGTAGAAGATGGTAACTAAGCCCATGAACATGTACTGCATGTTTTGTCAATCAGTGGGACATGACGATAAAGACTATCATGCATATGGATTGCTTCAGGAGAGGATGTACGACGCAGTTTATGTGAAAGAAGATCTACGTGTCGTACAATAATCGCAATCTCAACCGTAGGTAGCCCGGCCACTACCTCAACCACAGGTGCAGTTTGTACCATAGCAAAAACCCCAACAGTTTATGCTACAATATACTCTAATGCAAATGGCTCCACAATAGCCACAATATGTCCAGCAATCGCAGTATGCACTGCAAGGGTAAGGCATGCAACCGCATCTGATGCAACCACAATACCAGCAGTAGGGAGGATTCTGAGCAGTATATCGGGGCAGATGTGGTGGAGGATTTGGTTGAGGAAAAGGACAAGGTGGCTGCGGACCTATTCAATGCTATCACTGTGCCATATGGGGGCATTACCAATGAGACTGTCCACTGCTACAGAACCAGTGTATGTTCTATTTTGTTAATGATCACACAGTTGAGAATTGTCCATAGTTGATTGCACGATGGCAGGCTGGGAATGTTCCGTAGCTATAGAATCAAAATCAGCCGTAGCAACTAGTACAGAACCAAGTACAACAACCAACACAGAACCAGAATCTGTGGTCGAATTAGAACGCAAATCAAAATGTAAACCAACCCAGGAATTTGCCGTCGAATCAGACATAGGGTGCAAATATTGTGACAATTTCTGTAGAACCAAGACCACAAGATGCTTCTGTTGCTATTGTTACTCGCAGAAGTAAGATGACGGGAGAGGATAGTTCATGGCTTCTAATTCAGTTGGCAGGACAGAATACGGTACCATTTGACATCGACGCTAAGTGAGAGGCATTCCTTCAGGCACATCGCACCTTGGAAAAAAACTGCGGTAAGGCTGTTGTTTGCAATATGCCCCCTATCTTTGATGCTACATCAAAGGCAGGTCCATCGACACCGTCTGAAAATTTACAAAAGTTTCTCGAGAGCTGTCTGTTATTGGCCCGAGACCTGGCTTCCCTGGTTGAGATCGAGGGATGGTTGCAGTGATTTACGAGGGGACGGTAGGATTTTGCAGTGAACTCCTTACAACGGTGGAAGACAGGTAAGGAGATGAGAATGAACATTCACATTGGCGACTATGATGTTGATTCTATTACTCTTGATCTTGGTTCAGATGTTAACATCTTAACCAAGAAAGCTTGGCAGAAAAAGGGGAGCCCCCCATTGAGCTAGTCTCCTGTAAAGCTCTGGTTGGCTAACCATGCGAAAGTGATGCCCATTGGACGAATTCCACGGCTCATGGTCGACATTGAGGGCATGAAAACCTATGCTGACTTTGATGTAATTGAAGTTGTCAAAAGATTAAGCTCTTATCTCGTGTTGTTGGGGATTGGATGGGATAATGATAGTGGAGCTTTAATCAACTTCAAGCGGTGAATGATGACCTTTGAGAATCATGATCTCAGAGTCATAGCCCCATTGGATCCGGTTGAAGGACGATGATACATTGAGCCCATGAAGGATGATGACCCCACTGGATGGGACCATGCATTCAACATTTCTGATGACTACATTCATCCTACTGCCAATGGTGAGCTAGGATGGCACAGCGAGAGCTCCATGTCTTCCAACTCAGATGATGCATTAGAACACTGGCAGAACCGCTTACATGAGGTATCGCTCCGAAAATGTGGCTTAGTTACACAATCCTTGTGCCGTGTTGCAACGGAAACGGTCACACTACCATTTTATGAGGGGTTGCCTAGCTTAACCAACTTTTTGATAGAATTTGAAGAACAAGTTTCAGAACCATGGCGACTGCTGGCATTGGAGGACACACTAAATCTTGCTCCAGCACGCTGGTGGGCGACACACAAGAAATCCATTGATGGTTGGTCACAGTGTCGGAGGTTTCTGATGGTTTGTTTTGGCGATACAAAGGTTTACAACATAGGATAGTATGATGGTCGGAATAATCCCAGTAATAATTTGATGGAGTGTTAGCGGCTATGGGTAGAGCGACCACGCGATGAGTGGGTCCATGCTTTTATCCATACCTTAGATGAGATGTCGCGCTCGTGGTATACCACCGCTAAGTTGCACAAAGAAATTACAACGTGGGGGGAGTTGACAGTCTGTTTCACTCATACGTTTACTTTCGCAGATGCCAACCCTGATGTCAATAATGCATTGGAGCTCATCCATGATGTAGTCTTGCAGGTTGTTCCGGCGGCCTACCCTGTGGATCCGCACACGTACTGTCAAATGCAGTCCCTCATGGAGTGCTTCAACATCACTAGGAAGCCCGACGACGATGATGACCCACAGAATATCAACTTTCCCGAAACAGCAAGAAGTCACGATGTGGTACCACTTGATGCGCCAAGTAATCCATTCAGTCAGCCCTTGAAGCTTCATAAGATTAATATCGAGACAGAGGCCACTCCCAAGTTTGCAAATGTTAGGGACTATTGGGATGATGAGATGATGAGCAAGGTCACCGATTTACTCCATGAATTTCAAGACTTATTTCTCATGAAGTTTTCTGATATGAAGGGGATTCTAGGAAATTTAGGGGAGATGAAGATTCCATTAAAACCAGATGCTAAGTCAATCCGGCAACGACCCTATCAGCTAAATCCATGACATAAGGAGAAGTTCAAGGCAGAACTTGATCACATGTTAGACGCTGGTATCATTGAACCAGTTGAAGAGTCAGAACGGATCAGTCGTATGGTGGTACAGGACAAGAAAAGTAGTGAAGTGCGCATTTGTGTTGATTTGCGGAAGCTAAATGATGCCTGCTTGCGTGACCCCTTTCTGACCTCCTTTACTGACATAGTACTCGAAGGGGTGGGCGGCAAGGAGATGTACTCATTCATAGATGGATTCTCTGGCTACCATCAGATTCACATTGCAAAGGAAGATCGCCATAAGACAACTTTCGTGACTGAATGGGGCTGCTTTCAGTACACTATGATGTCGTTCGGCCTTAAGAATGCCCCTATGATTTTTTCAAAGGTTGTTGTTGCTGTATTCAAAGATTTTATTCAGAAGTTCTTGCAAGTATATATGGATGATTAGATAGTTTATGGGTTGATCCGTGATCATCTGGCCAATCGACGGTTGATGCTTGAGCACTGCCAACAGCACGAGATATCGCTGAATTTGAAGAAATGCATATTTGGTGCATCGTTTGGGATATTGCTGGGCCATATCATGTGTAAGCAAGGATTGTTGGTTGATCCAGCCAAGATTGCACTCATGTTGATCTTGCAACCACCGACCACTGCTAAGTAGTTACAGGTGACTCCGGTGCATACGAGGTATTATCGCAAGTTCATTAGGGGATATGCAGCGATTACCTCCCCTATGGAGAAATTGCTGAAGAAAGACGTGCTATTTCAGTGGACCCCAAAATGCCAATACATCTTTGACACACTGAAGGCGAAGATGGCTTCAGCGTCGATATTGGTATTTCTGGACTGGAGTAAGGAATTCCATGTCCATGTCGATGCCTCATCGATCGTGCTTGGAGTAGTATTGGCTTAAGCCTAGAGAGGGGGATCTCGACCACCCCATTGCTTTTGCTAGTTGGAAGTTGTTATCTGTAGAACGTAACTACACCACGACAGAGAGGGAAGGTCTGGGCATGGTTTATGCACTGCAGAAGTTTCGAGATTACTTATTGGGTGGCCATTTCAAGATGTTCACAGACCATTCCGTATTAAAATACTTGGTCAATAAGCCTGTGTTGGGGGGGAATATCTGTCGATGGCTACTTCTTTTTCAGGAGTTTGATTTTGAAGTCATTGTGAAGCCAGGGCAATTGAATGCTGGCCCTAATCATCTATCACGGATTGAAATGGGGGAGGAGCCCACTAACATTGAAGGTGGGTTGCCTGATGCCCAATTGTTTAAGGTTGGCATCACTGATGAATATTTCGAAGAAATCATTCATTTTCTGATGACAGGCACTACACCTGAAGAGTTCACCACTAGTCAGAAGAAGCAGTTGGTAGTCAAGGCTACAGACTTCCAACTAATCGCAGGAGAGTTATACAATATGGACGCCGATGAGATATTGCGCAGGTGTGTCTTGCTGCATGAGCAAGAGCAGATCTTGGCAGAAGCACATGGAGGAGTAGCCGGAGGGCACTACGACGGTTGTGCGACTGCTAGGAAGGTGCTGTGTGCGGGGATTTGGTGGCCGCCTTTGCATAATGATGCGACAGATTATGCATGGTCCTATGATGTTTGTCAGAGAACTGGAAAACGGTCCCGACGTGATGAGATGCCACTAATGCCTCAATTGCCATTGCAGCTATTTGACAAATGAGTAGTGGACTTTGTAGGACTGATCAATCCATCAGGGAAGCGCATGGATGCATGATACATCATCATGAAAATAGAGTATTTGACCTGATGGGCAAAGGCGGCACTAGTAGTTGACTGTTCCTTAGCCACGGTGATGCGATTTCTATTTGATAACATCATCACTCACTTCGTCTGCTCCAAGATATTGCTGAGTGACCAAGGCAGCCATTTTCTCAATCGCACCATCAGCGCATTGACGGAGGAACTACAGATACAACATAAGAAGAGTACGCCCTATCATCCGTAGGCCAATGGCACAGTGGAAGATTTCAACAAAGTATTGGAGCATGCGTTGACAAAGGTGTGCAACGCGAATAGCGATGATTGGGATCTGAAAATCCCAGCAGTGTTGTGGGCCTATTGCACCACATGTAAAAGGTTGACACGTCAAACACCATTCAAGTTAGTATATGGACAAGAAGCGATTATGCCCATGGAATATATTGTTCCGAGTCTGCGCATCGCAGTAGTGACAGGACTGGATGATGCAATAGCATTAGATGACCGTCTAGAGCAGTTGGTGTAGCTGGAGGAAGATCATTTCATCGCTGGTTTCCACCAGGGGTGGAGAAGGATCGCTAGAAGGCGTGGCATGATCGACACATAAAAAACAAACAGTTTCAGCAGGGTGACTTGGTGCTATTGTATGACAGCAAGTTTATGAAACATCTAGGAAAGTTGCAGATGCATTGGCTTGGTCCATATCGCATCAGTAGTATTACTTCAGGAGGAGCGGTTCAATTGCAGCAGTTGGATGGGGAAATGCTCCCAAAACTGGTAAATGGTGATAGGTTGAAGCCCTATCAGTCAAGCTTGGAGCAGCATGATGCCTAAGTCGCATTGGGAAAAAAAACATGTTGCAGGATGATCGGTGGCAGGATGGCGTACCGACAGCAAAAAGAATGCGCAAGCAAGGACGCTTGTGTCGCAAGTTAGGAGTGGTCCACGACAAGTGGTAGAGTTGTGACAGGGTCAAATCAGCAATAAATGCCAAAAGTTCATATAGTTAATTTACGATGCTTGTTCGAAATGATGGCCATTAATGGCGGATCCGGTCCATCGGCGGGCAGGATCGACGACGGATTTGCGTAATTAATTCTGAAATTTGGTTGAATTAATGCAGGATTTAGTCATGATTATGGTGTATTGGGTTGGAAGCTATAAGAACGGATAGAAGTTGGTCCGAAGGCACTGAGACATCAGTTGTTCAGTATTGTTGTTGTTTGTAGAGTGCAGTCATGAGTTGGGTAGGGTTCGGTTGACCTTTCGATATACGGTTGTTGGATGCTGAGCGAGAACTATGGATAATGTTGTGATATCCCTTTCAATTTGACGAGTTGGAAATCACTCACAAATGGGACGTTGCCAACATACCGGTCGGAAGGAGTCTTATGTAGTTGCAGCAGAGACAGCTTGTGACCTTGTCACCTCATGGCCCCATCATCCCTACACATGATTGCATCTGACAGATCCGACATGCTTACCACCTGACGACGGTATGTTTTGCACAGGGCACGCTGGGCCGGTATGGTCGAAAATAAGTGAGGGGATTGCTCACACATTTTGGCACATGGGATCCTTGGTGGCAGCATGATCACCACTTGATGCGTCAGTCGCACGGTAGTGGGGAATCATTACCACCGACGATGACCCGAGAATGGTCCGGCTATAAGTAGTAGATGCAGAAGGTAGTTTAATACAGAGAGGTCCCTCCAAAGTAGAGTGTTTATTCTAATAGAACAGTCAGGTAGTTGATTAGTTAGGAATTCCAAGGAGGCTGTGGAAATGCTTCACTTCATTTCCCGCGGCCGCACACCAGGGGCCCTGCAAGCCTGAACAATGAGTGTGCATGAGCGCCTTGATACACACTTACACTGAGGTATGACCGAGCCGAGGGCCAGTCCCAGAATGTTTAAGCACACAGTAGTTGTTCGAATTTTTGTGGTCCTCCTGACCACTGAGATGGCTAGGGCGGCAGTTCCTTGGCCCTAGTAGGAGATGTTCGCTAGTGCAAAACAGATGTGCCAGAGCCATCTGTTGGTTTCACACCTTGGTACTGTTCGTCCTCTTTTTCTTCCCATCTGTTCCACTGATAGAGACTGGAGGATGAGTTTGACTAGTGCCTGGTTGTTCGTTCGGCGATCCTGGCATTAGCATGAGGCATCCATGCTTGGGATCTTGTAGACAAGACAACAGTTTGACCGATACACCATAGTGAGATCCAAACGTGCCAGAGTAAGATACCAGTTGTTGTGAAAGTCTGTAGTTCTGATAGATACGACAACGGAGTACACCCTGTCCAGTTGACGTGGCTCGAGGGAGAGCCACAAGATTGTGTTGGGGGCCTGTTGGCAGGTGTTGTGGTAAGGTACTATCGAAGCATCTCCGATGATGTGATAAGATAGAAGATACCGCGGAAGGCGATGAGCGAGGCACGAAGAAGAATAGTTTATGCATTTTTGGGTCAATTGTACCATAGGTTGCAGGTTTTGGGTCATTTGGACCACATAGTATGTACTGTTGAGTCAGTTGTACCATAGAATGCGGGCTTTTGGTCAGTTTTGGACTATGTCAGTTAGATATTGGGTCAATTGTCCATAGTGTCAGTTAGGAAGTAGTTAGAAAGTGGAAAAAAGTTGTAAGGCGAAAGCCTATATATAGATAAGAGTTGTAAGTGTTGAGACATCATTAGGCTGGATTGAATTATGCGAGCTTACCTAATATGGGATGTATGGTTCTTACTGAGATCTAGTTTTGCAAAGACATTGTAACTAGGTTTTGCAGCGATAATATGATGAAGCTATTTTGATACAATCTCTGTGTTCTTTCTGTTGAGTTATAGTAATGAAGTATTGCACTATATGAATAATGTCATGCTTCTTTGATGCGATATTTGTTCTACTGTTACTGTTGCTGCAATGATGAATGTCTTGGTTGAATAATGCTCTAATGATACAATTAGATACTTAAAATCTCTATCTTAGTGTTGCAATAAGTTTTAGTGATATAGCCGCAACCGTCCTCCTTCATTCAGCGGAAACATGATTCCATCTACTCTTCCTAGACGCCTCGAGTGAGACCTCATCTGCTCTACAGGTGTTGCTTGGAGGGATAAAACCTGTCTGGGCCGGTGCTCAAGAAGACTACAGTATGTGTCGACAGTGATTGGAACCCCTATCGACTGGTGTCGCGCTAACAATGCTATCATTAGAACTTTTCAATATTTGTTCAAGTGAAAGGGGTCCTCTAGTAGGTGATATGATAAGGATATCCCTTCTATTTTCCTGCTGAGGTGCAAGTGTACCAGGAATTATAGTCGGTTGTGGGACTATTTGTTGTTCAGAGGTAGATTCCTGTGACTGGCTACGAGTGACAACCAATGATGTTCTTGTTGGAGGAGGTTTATGAGTATTCTGTTTAGGCATATTTTCCTTCAGGCCCTCCTTCTAGTGCCATTTTTTGAGGCCTCAAGTGTGTATATGCTGGAATAGGTTCCAATGCTCTCAACAGAGGGAGAAAACCCATCCATAGGCTTCAAATAATCTTGCGCAAGTATTACCCTATCCTCGAGCTGTTTAGGATTGTGATCTCCCACAGATACAAAGGCCTCCGATGGCACTTGTGGTTTTGATCCTAAAAGGATCCGTCTTCCAATGAAGGAAAACAAAGTGTGTTTAGTCCGAAACAAATCTAACTAGGAAGGAAAATCTAAGCTAAGTTAGACCTACTCTAAAAGGTGTCTTGTTTAAATGCAGATTAACTTGATGTGAAAATAAATAAGTACATTCATCCACTTAACATAAATGTGAAGAAGATCAATTCCTTAAATTTTGCTTAAGTTACAATCAATCAATCAAAATTAACTGAATGCAATATTAAGTGTTTAAGCTCATTCAAGATTAACCTGTAACCAATATGTCAATTGAAAAATTAACATAGATTATAATTTACTGTAAATTATTTGCAGAAATTGATAAATATTTTAGTTGAAGAAATTCAATTAAAACATAATGCATACACAGATCTAACATAAGGGAAAATCCAGATTAACAATATCTGCATGAAAAAATATTTGCAAAGGATTAAACAACATAGATAATAGCCTGAAGTAGAAATCAATATTTACCAAAGAAATTTGATCAATGAACAAAAGATGATGCAAAAGAATAACTTTACTATATTAATGGAAGTCTGTAAGAAATTACAAGATCAACATAAAATAGAGCATCTCTAGTCTTCTTTTGTCAATTTCTACCCCAAAAATGATCATCCATTGCCTAAGAGAGATCTACCCCTTAAATAATAAATTACAAAAATAATAGAAAGGATAAATTTGCCTTAAACATGGATTACAAAATCAGAATATTATATTTAGTGAGTAAATCTTCCCACTTGTCCCAAACTTCTATCGATTCATCTATATCTAGATAATGAGGAGATTCGAGCCCTAGCTTGGCATCACACATGAATCCTTCAATCTCATTTCTGGCTATTTTATGCCATGTGCGGATAAACATATAGATCTTGGCCTCCAAGGAAACAGGTTGCATAATCAACCAATCCACGTCTTCAATTTGGATATGCTCAATCTACAGGATTTTCTCCTTGACTTGATCACAACGGGCTTTGACATGTTTTACCATCAATTTTGGTAGATCTGCCTCCTCGATGAGGCCCATTGCAGGGAATGCCAGTATCTCCATGAGATTGTCTGAGGCAGACCATCTTCTTCTGCAAATGGCTTGAGCTTGTGTGATAGTATCCTGTACCATCTCAATAGCATTCTCTCGAGCTCGCACAACAGTTGGGATCCTTCTGAATTTGAGGCTATCCAACTCAAGGATATCAGTTGGCTTATCTTCAACATACTTCTGCCAATACATGATGTATTCTACAACTTTAGAAGCCTGTTTTGTTTCCTCTACTTGCTGGCCCAAGGTACCAGCCATTTTGTCAAAGACAATGTAAGTCTCATGGATTTCTCCCAAGGTAGTAAGTAGCTTAGCTAGAAGCTGATGATGCTCCAGGTTGACTTGATAGGCTAGGTCCTTGAACTCTTGCTGTGAAAACCTAGAAAACACGGAGGAGGCTACACTTGTAGTTGCATCCTTTAGCTGTTGTTCAAGCACAACAATCTTTTCACCATTAGCAGTGTCCAAAGCTTCAGCATCTTGCAATTGTACTTGAAGAGAAGCATTCTGTTCTTGAAGGTCTTCAATCTTATTTTCAAATGCTTTTCTCAGTTCACGAATGTCAGCTTCATGTTCTTCATTGGCCTTAACCAGCTGCTCTTGAAGTTTCTTGAGCTCCTCCTTCTTGACATCAATTTGTTTATTTAGTGTGATTATTGAATCAAAATTGGCACCTGCAAAAGCACCCATGGCAGTAGTATTATCTAGTGCTTCTTGTTGTATGTCATCTAATTGCTTGGCCCAAATGATTTGATTAGGAAAGGGGCACTGCAACACATCCTGATCTCTTCCTCTTTTGTTACCCTTCTTCACAACTGCCTTAGCCTTTTTTCTATAGAAATAATCTCCAAGGGAGGTTACAATATCTTCCTCATAAGTAGCTACCAATTCAGTGGAAGACGTAGCCACATCTCCTATTGCAATTATTGGGTCTATCTGAGTAACAGTGGTATTAGGTATTGTCATAGTAATCTGAGAGGCGTTTAGTGGAGAAGGGATAACTTTAGGGACTGAAGGTAAAGAGCTTGGAGTAGGGATTGAAGTAAAAAATTCAGGAAGTGAAAAAGATGCACCGGCAACTAATGGTGAAGACAGTAACAACCAGGATTTGGACATCATTGGCTGGTGGTGATGAAATAGATGATGGTGGTTGCAGAGAGACAGTTGAAGACTGGATCTCTGCAACTATTGATGATGGTATGGAAAGTGGAACTAACAGGGTTGGAGATGGAACAGTAATGGAATTTATTGCATGAAATAACTGGGATATGGTGGATGGTGGTGTTACCCCAGAAGATAAGGTGTAAAGAGCTTGAATGGATGAAAGTAAGAGTGCCGAAGTTGTGGTATCAACAGTGGTAGTGGTTTCAAGAGACTGTTGATCTAGGACAAGATGATCCATGACTATGGCATCCAAAAAATCTATTATTTCTTGAGAACTTTTAGTTTATTCTTGCACCACAGTCACAGAAGGGAGTGTTTCATTTTCCACATCACTGTCTTCAATAGTAAGAGTAGGAATTTCCAAGGTGGAAGTTTGAATTTTCTGTCTTTTAGTGGGTTTACTCACAGCAATCACTTGAACATCACTAATCAGGTTGGCTATAGTAGCCACGTGAATATCAGTAGTGGGTTTGGGTACTGCAACCACTTGGGTATCCAGTACCAAAGATTTCATCTGTGCTAATTTATGCTTGAATTGTTGAGATGTATGCATTAAGATCTTTAATTCTGCAGCAGTTTTCTACTTCGGAGTATCCTCCATAAGGCCTTTTCCTTTGTCTCCATCTGGGTAGGTAAGCATCAATGGAGCACTGGCTTTGTGAGCTTCCTTTTCTTCCCTGCCTTTTCTTGTTTGCTCATCAAGCTTTTGTTCCATGCTTCTATAGCTCAAAACCTTGGTTTTAAGCTCCCACTGATACTGAAAGATATGGCTCTGTTCTTCTTTTCTCTTTTCCCTCAGCAGGACTTCAGATAAAATATTAACTCCCTGATAAATAGAGTCATCAAGGATGTGTTGGTGTGCATAACCAATCCTCATATGCGCCTGTTTCAAATGAGCCTCTCGAAATCATGTGGGGTCATGAGTTCTTTTAGGAGCAAATCCCAATTTCAAAGAAACAATCTTGTCTCCCAGTGTTGCAGCCCAAGTTGAAGTTGGGATAACCAAAGGCCCAAGGTTTAAAGGGAACTTAGGCCATCCCTTCCTTTTGGGACCAGTGAGCTTAAGGTAGACACCATCTATAATAGTCTAATAATATATCTCCTCAAATAACAGTTTGTCAGGGACAACTCTTGGTAGCAAATGTACAATACTGCTTCCCCAGACTCTAATGTAAACAAAGGATTCTCCCACATACCGGTCACCCAATGTAGGGATCAGAGTTCTGGCATCAGGATAAAAGACAGGGACATCTTCCCTGAAAATCTGCTGGTAAATTGCACCAAAGAAATCGTTCCAGATGTCATAGAGCAAGGGAACAAAATTGCTTTCCCATAAGGCAGAAAAATAAATATGAACAGGGGGTGAGGACTTAATCCAACTCCACCTCATGGTGGGATACTAAAACTCTGTACAGAAAACATCAATTACAAATGCAGAGAAAAAAGTATGGCTTCCTTGTAGCTGTTGTTTTCTGATATTTCTCAATGGTTGTATTTAACTCTGCTGATAAAATTGAAGCCCAAGGGAATGAATACCCCGTTGTTAGGACATGATGGGTGATAGGATCCCATTCAGCTTTGAATACTGAACAATTAGGGAGACCATAAAGTCTACAGAGAATGGCTGCTAGAAGAGAATAAGGCTCTTTGAACCAGGAAATTGGGTATAAATTATCATCCCTGGGCATGAAATTTGTCGGTCTGTGCATCCAAGACTTCAACATTTCATTGAAATTGTACCTAGTCTTTGACCACTCAAGGAATACAACATTAAGGGGTTGAACAACTGGTTTTAGGGCGTAAGATGTGGTAAAAACCTCAGGGCGAAAAGTAGCCAATTGAGACCCTGCGCTATCATTGAAAGAGCGATATTTAGGGTTAGCATGGTCTATAATCCACTTAACTGCATCATTGTAGGGAAGGATAGCAGGTCTGGAAGCTATAACATGGAGTTGTGAATTCCTAATATTTTCACAGGTGGGGCAGTCACTCTGAATACCAGTTAGGTCATCATTGTCAAAGATGGAGTAAATTTTGGACCAATCCATTTGGTATGTCTCAGAAACCTTATTTCTAGTGTCAGAAAGGATGCTGAAATTTGGGTCTTTGTTCAAAAGATCTTTCTGAGGAGTTTTGCAGCGAGTGTTGCAATACATGTTTGAAAAACTGGAGAAATATGATGAATAAATATACATCAATAAGAAAAAAAACTTAAAATAGCAAAAAACCTTGAACAATTGAATAAGAAAGTGACACGAATCCAACCTGTGCAAGCTGGAAAAAATGGCGAAAATGACTCCTGGTAAAAAGTCGCGAAAACGACCCCTAGTAAAAAGTTGCGAAAAGAACCCCTAGTAAAAACTTGCAAAAATGACGCTTGGTAAAAACTCGCGAAAATGACCCCTGGTAAAAACTAGCAGTAAAATCCACACAAATGGCGAAAACGACCGCTGGTAGAAACTCGCAGTAAAATCCACACAACAGGCAATTCTCAAATATGAAAACTGATAAAAGAAAACAGAAACAAAATCAACATATTTATTAATTCTGTCGAGTTAAATCTAGGCTGTAAGATTAAGACAAATCAGCGGATGAGATATGATCTCGGGAATGCAGAAGACGTGTTGTGGGGATTTAATTTTTTGGAAAGATATACAATATTCCCGCAATCCGCAATTACGGGTTCCAGGACCACAACTCCAAATAAAAACAAAACAAAGTGTCCTCACTTCCTATGATGTCAGCTTTCTCTTTGATGTTAGCGTGACCTCGGTCGTCAGGGGTTTGCCACACTACCGATGCCCACCGTAGTCCCCCTAAGCACCGGCCCGAGCAGGTTTGATCCCACCCAGCAGCACCTGCAGAGTGGATGAAGTCTCACCCGAGGCATCCAAGGAGAGTAGATGGAACCATGTTTCCGCTGAGGGAGGAGGATAGTTGTGGTTTCCATGGAAACTAACTCTTACTGTAGTACTCTAACAGATACTCTAGACATTGCACATGGAATCATAACATCGTATTTAACCGCAACATTGGTCATAACAGAGATAATGAAATAAACATTGCATCAAACAGAATCAACAATAATGTACTGCAACATTTACACAGAAATTGTACCAAACATCATCATATTATCGCTACATAAGCTCAATTACAATAACCTTGGCCAAATACTAGAAGCAAAACATATCGCACAAGTCCTGAATCACATATGCGGTTATCTCAGTTTTTCTCCCGTTCCTCTCTCCCTACACTTACAATGTTCAACTATATATAGGCTTTCCCCGTTACAATATGTGTCCATTTACTAACAACTTTCTAACTGACGCTATGGACAATTGACCCAAAATGTAACTGACTTGGTCCTAAAGACCCAAAAACCTGCATGCCGCAGTACAACTGACTCAATATTACATTTTATGTGCTCCAAGTGACCAAAAACCCGCCATTGCGGTATTCTTTTCCCAAAAATACTTCTTCCGTGACTTCGTGCAGCGTGTCACAGTATCAGAAATACCGCAACAATCCTTCACCAAACCACCTTCCAACAAACCCCCAACACAATCCTGTCGCTCGCCCTCGAGCCATGTCAGCTGGACATTGTGCTGGCCGTTGTCGTGACGATCAAAATAGTCGGTCTTCGCAACAACTTGGAGCTTATCCTGATGCATCAATATCTTAAAACAATGTAGCGGTCAGTCGACGACTGCACCCAAAAGTACGTGATCATGGGAACAAGTGCTGGTCAAACTCATCCTCTAGTCTCTTGGATTGGTACATACACAAGAGCGCTGTCCAAAATCATCCTCCAGTCTCTGTGAATGGTAAAGCCCCAAGAGGACGAACAGTACCAAGGCATGAATTCAACAGATGGCTCCGGGACATCTGTTTCGTGCCAACAAATAGTGCCTATGGGAGCCGGGGAACTGCCACCCCTACTGGTCCAGTGGTCCAAAACACCCCAAACCTTTGAATGATTACTGCACACTCTAGCCCAGTGATCCATAAGACCACGGCCCTTCGAATGACTATGGCATTCCCTGGCCCGATAATACTGTTGAGCACGACCTTTTGAACAATCACCACATACTGCCACCTTCGAAACAGACCCGCGGTGTCGTCAGTACACAAAGTAAGTATCCCCATTGAGGCAATGCATTCATGAACACTCATCGTTCGGGCTCGCAAGGCCCCTGGGATGCAACCAAAGGGAATGAAGTGAAGTATTTCCACTGAAAGATGGCTTCAAACATATAACCAAACTACTCTCACAGAACTTTGATGGAGCAACCAGTTCTCAGTGTCAGAAATTTATAACCAGATATAGCCATGGTCACATTAGGGGTAATGATGCACCCCATATGCACCTCTGCATGTGTGAGTCCATCCACTGATGCATTAGGTGGCCACCATACCACTATTAGAAATTTCACATGCCGAAACGTGTGACCCATCCGTTCACATTGGTCCAAAGATATGATCACATTTCATTACCCCGTCGGTGCATCAACCAGACCCGCCATAATTACTAATCATGCGAACAAAATACGTTAACTACTGCCAATACATTTAACATTAATTGCAGATGTGACTCTGTCGCCATGCATTCATCTATCGCAAACCAATCCTAATTGCCAGCACAATCCTCCCTGCTTGCGCATTCTTACTCCTGTTGGTGCGCCATCCTGCCACCAAGCAACCTGTTTTTTTTTTTGATGTGACTCTGGCATCACATTATTCCAACTCTGACCGATAGAGCTTCAACCGGTGACCATTTACCAGCTTGGGAAGCATCACCCCATCCAAGCGCTGCAACTGCACAGTGCCACTTGAAGTAATACTAGTGATGCGATATGGCCCAAGCCAATGTCGCTGCAATTTTCCCGGATGTTTCATGAACTTGTTGTCATACAACAACACCAAGTCACTCTGCTGAAACTATTTGTTCTTGATATGGCGATCATGCCATGCCTTTTGGCAGTCCTTTTCGACTCCTTGGTGAAAGCCAACGATAAACCTATCTTCTTCTAGCTATACTAACTGTGCAAGCCGTTCATATAAAGCTGCAACATCATCCATTTCCGTGGCAACTGCAATTCACAAACTGGGAACAATGTATTCCATTGGCATAATAGCTTCTATCCCATAAACCAACCGAAAAGGTGTCTGTCCAGTCAACCTTTTACATGTGGTGCGATAGGCCCACAAAACCGCTGGTATTCTTAGATCCCAGTCGTCACGATTCGCATTGTACAGCTTTGTCAGTGCATGCTCCAAGACCTTATTGAAAGCCTCCACCGTGCCATTTGCCTACGGATGATAGGGCGTACTCTTCTTATGCTAGATCTGCAATTCCTCTGTTAATGCGCTGATGGTGCGATTGAGAAAGTGACTGCCTTGATCACTTAACAAAATCTTGGGGCAGCGAAACCGAGTGATGACATTATCGAACAAAAATCGAGCCACTGTTGTTGCAGAACAATCAACTACGGGTGCCGCCTTAGCCCACCGGGTCAAATACTCTGTTGCTGTGAGAATATAGTGTGCCCTTGTGCATTTCCCAGTTGGATGAATGGGCCCAACAAAGTCCACATCCCACTTTTCAAATGGTTGCAACGTGACCTAAGGTAATAGCGGCATTTCATCGCATCTGGATGGTTTGCCCGTTCGCTGACAAACGTTGCAGGATCGTGAATAGTCGGTTGCATCAGTATGTAATGTAGGCCACAAAAGTCCATCACGCAGCACCTTTCTGGCAGTTGCCCGGCCACCATAGTGTCCACCCACAACTCCACTATCTGCTTCTGCCAATATCTGTGCTTGTTCGTGTGGTAAGACACATCTGCGTAATATCTCATCAGCGCCCAATTTGTACAATTCGTCGGCAATGAGTTGGAAGTTTGTAGCCTGAACAACCAACTGCTTCTTCTGAGAAGTGGTAAAGTCAGCTGGTGCGGTGCCGGTTTCCAAAAACAGAAGGATCTCATCGAAATACTCATCAACAGCACTAACTTTAAATAGTTGCACATCCGACAACCCATCCTCAATATTTGTCGGTTACTCCCTGGTGTTAATTTGTGATAAGTGGTTAGGACCAGCATTCAACCGCCCAGGTTTCACAATGACTTCAAAATCGAACTCTTGAAACAAAAGTAACCATCGGTAGATTTTCCCCCCAACACAGGCTTATTAACCAGGTACTTCAATGCTAAATGATCGATAAACATTTTAAAGTGGCCACCCAATAGATAATTCCTGAACTTCTGCAGTGCATAGACCATGGCCAAACCTTCCCGCTCCGTGGTAGTGTAATTCTTCTCGGTCGAAGACAGCTACCGACTAGAAAATGTGATAGGATGATCAAGGTCGCCCTCACCAGTTTAAGCCAACACAACACCAAGTGCTATCGACGAGGCATCAACATGAACATGGAACTCCTTACTCCAGTCAAGAAATACCAAGATCGGTGCCGACGCCATCTTTGCTTTGAGTGTGTCAAAGATAGCCTGGCATTCCGAGTTCCACTAGAATGCTGCATCCTTCTTCAACAATTTTTCCATAGGGGCAGTTATTGCAGCATAACCCCTGATGAACTTATGATAGTACCCTGTATGGCCCAAAGTTGCTTGCAACTACTTGACAGTAGTCAATGGTTGCAACCCTAAAATTAACGTGATCTTTGTTGGATCAACCAACTATCCTTGCTTACACACAATATGGCCCAACAATATGCCGAATGGTGCACAGAAGATGCACTTCTTTAAATTCAGCGATATCTGGTGCTGTCGGCATCGCTCAAGCATTAACTGCAGATTAGCCAGATGATCGTGAATCAACCCGTACACTGTCCAATCATCCATGTACACTTGTAAAAACTTCTGAATAAAATCCTTGAAGGCGGCAACAACTACCCAAGAAAATATCGTAGGTGCATTCTTAAGTCCAAATGGCATCACAGTATACTGAAAGCAGCCATACTCCGTCACAAAAGTTGTTTTATGCTGATCCTCTTTCGCAATGCGAATCTGATGGTAACCAGAGAACCCATCCGTAAAGGAGTACATCTCTTAGCCACCGACGCCTTCCAACACTTCATCAGTAAATGGGGTCGGAAAGGGATCATACTAGCAGGCATCATTCAATTTTTGCAAATCAACACAAATGTGTATCTCTCCAATTTTCTTATCTTGAACCACCATAGGACTGATCCATTCAGATTATTCAATAGGTTCAATAATACTAGCATCCAACATATGATCTAGTTCTGCCTTAACTTTTTCCTTATGTCACGGATTCAGCCGATAAGGTCTCTACCGGACCGGCTTAACATATTGCTTCAACGGAATCTTCATCTCGCCCAAGTCACCCAGGATCCCCTTCATCTTAGAGAACTTTGTAGGAAATAAATCTTGAAACTCATGAAGTAACTCGGTGATCCTACTCATCATTTCATTGTCCCAATAGTCCCCAATATTAGAAAACTTAGGAATATCCTCTATGCCAATATTCATCTTGCACAGTTGCAGAGGCTGGTTAAACGGATTACTTGGCATGGCCGGTGGTACCACATCACAACTTCCTTCTGACTCATGAATGTTAATATTGTGGGGACATCATCATCCTCTGGCCCACCGGTGATATTGAAACACTCCATAAGAGACTGCATCTGATAAGACATATGCGGATCAATAGGGTAAGGAACCAGAACAACCTGAAACACCACATCGCGGATGAGCTGCAATACATTGTGGACGTCAGGGTTGGTATCTGTGAAAGTGAATGTATGAGTGAAACAGACCATCAACTCTCCCCATGTAGTAATTTTGCAACTCAACTCGGCTGCAATGTAGCAGGATCGTGGGATCTCATCCAAGGTATGGACAAAAGCATGGACCCACTCATCTCGAGGTCGCGTAATCCTGTAAGTTTTAAACCTTAACAGTGAAGTACAAACATATATCGATTCTTAAGCATTTACAGACAATACACAATGGCACACACATTACACAGAGATTTTCACCTGGAAACCCTTAACCGGGAAAAACCAGCAAAACTTAGAGCCGCATAGCTCCTTTTTCATTATATGTTTATTTTTACATGTACAATACAATAAATGGTATTCTGCAGCATCTAAAACCCTAATTCGTTTACCCGAATTAGGTTACAACCCTAATTCCTTTTACCGGAATTAGATTAGACTACAATGGGTCGAAAAACGTGAAAAAGCAAAAAGCAACCCAAAAAAAAATTTTGCGCTCCGCGCGGACTCCGGGGGCCTAACGGCCCCCTCCGTGTCGTTTCGGAACCTAACGGTCCGAAACGAAGGGGGTGGGCCCTGTCGGGCTACCCCCCCCTCTAAACCCCCCCCCTCCGGACGCGCCCGGCGCAGGCGAATCGAAGGTGCCGTAGGGATCGTGTTGTACACGCAGCGACCATGTGAAAAGATATAACATACCCAACAAATCCAAAGACATTAACATTCCATCATGTGATCACTAGGATTACCCCGGCCATCATATTTACCAGTATGATAAACTTTAGTATCACCAAACCGAACTAATATCAATCTCTGACACTGTGGCCAGTCCTTAATGAGTTGCCTATGTGTCACCCACCAGTGTGTTGGAGCAGCCTTTAGTGCCTCCTCTAATGCTAGCAATCGCTGTGGTTCCGAAACACGATCCTCAAATTCCATTAAAAAGTTAGTTAGGTCGGAAACCCCTCATAGACAGGCAATGTAATAGTTTCTATCGCTACACGACACAAAGACTGCATAACCAGGCCACATTTGCGGAATGGTACTTCATGCAATCGGTTATGCTAATGTTCCAATGCGTCATCAGAGTCAGAAGACGCAGAGCTCTCGCTACACCATTCCAACTCATCATTGATAGTCGGATGAATATAGTCTTCAGAGATATTGAATGCATGGTCCCATCTAGTGGGATCATCATCTTTAACAGGCTCTACGTCTCGTCATCCTTCAGCCAGAGCCAATGGGGCTATGACTCTGAAGTCACGGTTTTCAAAGGTCATCATACGCCGCTTGAAGTTGAAAATAGAGCCATTGTCGTTTTCCCATCCAATCCCCAAGAGCGCAGGATAGGAACTTCCTCCCTCAATAACTTCAATGATGTCAAAGTCAGCACAGGTATTCATACCTTCAATATCAACTGTTAACTGTGGTACACGCCCAATGGGCGTGACTTTCACATGAATAGCCAATCGGATCTGTATAGGAGACCAGCTCAATGGGGGGCTCCCCATCTTCTGCCATGCTTGCTTGGTTAAGATGTTAACATCTGAACCAAGATCAAGAATAACGGAGTTGACATCATAATCGCCAATCTGAAAATTCATCCACATTTCTTTGCAGGTCTTCCGCCGTTGCAGGAAGTTGACTGCAGACTCCTGTCGACCTTGCTGGAATCGTTGCAGCCATCCCTCAATCTCAACCAAGGCAATGGGGTCTTGCGCCAATAACAGATAACTCTCCAGAAACTTTTGCAATGTCCTCGACGGTGGCAGATCAACTCTTGATAGTACATCAAATACCAGGGGCAGATCGCAAACAATAGCCTTACCACGATCTTTTTCTAAGGTGCGACGTGCCTCACGAAATGTCTCCTTCTCAGCTTCAATGTCAAAAGGTACTGTTTTCTGACCAGCCAACCGAATCTATGGTCGCGAACTATCTTCCCCAGTCATCTTACCTCCACGAGTGACAACAGCCACCTAAGCATCTTGTGGTCGCGGCTCCGCAGAAATGGTTGTAATGTTTGCGCCCTGTGTCTAGTTTTGCAAAAAATTCCCTAGTTGATTGACATTCTAATTGGCATTGGGTGGTGGTCACAGGGGTAGGTTCTGCACTGGTCATTCTGCCTGATTTTGTACGGGTTGTTGGGGCTGGGCTTGAGTTGGTAACTGCAGAGCGTTCCCAACCTGCCATCGTGCGATCAGCTATGGGCAATTCTCAACTGTATGATCGTTAACATAGCAGAACGTACACTGATTTTGTAGTAATGGACAGTCGCGCTGATAATGTCCCTAGACTGCACAGTGGTAACATTGAACCGGGCCACAACCACCTCATCCACCTCCTCCACGACTGAATCCTCCACCGCGTCCTCCGCGGTATCCTCCTCGGTAACCACCCTGCTGTTGATACTGTGGCTAGTTAGTCTGTTGCTGCATCGGTGCTAGCTACATCCCTTGCCCTTGTGGCGCATACTGTGGTTGCTGCACATACTGTGGTTGTGGGGGAGCCATATTTATTGGAGTATACTGTGGCATGAATTGCTGCTATTGCTATTGTGGCAGTACAAACTGCATCTGCGATTGAGGTGGCGGTTGAGCTACCTGTGGTTGCAGTTGCAAGTGTTGTACAGCCCACGAATCCTCCTTAACATAGAATGTATCACACATTCTCTCTTGCAGCAACCCATATGCACGGCAATCCTTGTCATTGTGACCCACTGACTTGCATAAAGTACAATAAAGATTTCACGGGGTCGTGACCATTTTCTGCATATACGGACAACCATCGTGACCATGCCCATATACTTGGCAAACCCGACACCATGGCATGCTGCCACCATTCAGCAGATTTGGTGTGCCAGATACTAAGTAGTTGCGGAAATCTGGATAGTTATACTTCGTGTGTCCCTCACCTCGGCACCGTGTACACCAGACTTCCTCACGCTGTCCCTTGCCCTGTTTCAGATCTTGCAACTGTATAGTCAGGTTAGCAAGCTGCGTCTGTATCTGTGACATCCTAACAGCATTATCTCCAATTGGCGATGCTTCCAAGCACATCGCGATCTCCAAGGCTTCACTGGGCGTCGAAATGTTTTGTTGCATCAAGGGGAGTTGAATATGTGGTAGCAACGCCGCAATGAACCATTCTTTATGTTGAACAGTGCTCATATTAAAACTAACCTTGGGCATCAACGTCTTGAATCTTTGGTCAAAGTCCCACATCGTCTCGTTGGGATACCGCTTGATTTATTTTAGTTCACTAATATACTGAGCCTCCCATTTGGGCCTCCTAAATTCAGCAATCAGCCCATTCCGAATCTCAGCCAATGACTTCTCTGGAGTCCCAGTAGGGACTGAAACAAATTTCATAAACCAATCCAGCGCATGTCCCCACAGGGTCGTCACTAGTTGTCCCTTCTTAGCACCATCATCGGTGATTTGCTTTATAGTCCAAACTGCTTCACACAAAAACCAATATTGTTACGGGTTGTCTGTCGCACTCCCGTGAAATAATGGCAACTTAGCATCGTCGCTCGCCATCCTGGGTTTGCTTCCTCCTATCGCTATATTACTACCGATTGGCTTCGGCAAAGTTGATATAGTGGGCAGTGTCAAAGTAGTGTTTCTTGCTATTTGAGAAGTAGTGAGTGGAGCTGTGGGTATGTTGGTGTCGGGGTTTGATCCTGCCTCTATCCTGGGCGTAGCTTAGTTGTCCTTGTCAGGACTGTGAGGTCACTTCATCCCATGTGGCCTTCCTTCACGGTCTTGCAGTCCAACCGGAGCAGGACCTTCTCCTGTCCTCTGCCTCTTCTCCTATCGGAACCTTGCTCCACCCCTCGTAAGGCCACTTTCTTCCTCAGCTTCACTCACAGTCTCATCATGACCTGCACCCATCTACCCCTCTACCATTTCCTCTACTGGCCTCGACAGTCGCGATACCCATGGCCTCTGCCCATCAGGATGTCTACTGATCAAGATGCATCTTCAATATACCTTTCTCACAAATAAGCATCTTGATGGATAGTTGAAGTGACAACAGAAACCTTCCCCTTGGTCTGTGGAAAAAATATCTCTCAGCTTTGCTATAAGATTTCTACGTATCGACTGCAAATTTAGTTATGTATCCCACTAAGATACTATCGAGCCAAACTTCGATAGCCCGTAATGCCTTATTATCAACTTTTTGTAGCTCCTGAATCAACTCCGGGGTCCAAGTTGTCGGCTCACCACCTTGGAAATTTTTCTTTTGGAAGGTTAGTTTTGATAGCCACTCATACAGAATAACTGGAAACTCATAGAAAAACCATTCATGCAGACTGTCGTGAATGTATCTATCTACCCAATGATCTACCATCAAGTGGGTATTCCAACTTTCTTCTTCAGCAAATTCCTGCAACTTCTTGTCAAACCAGCCTTGTATCTCCAGCTGTGTCAAATGCCACAACATGTCCTCCTATCACTCTGCACAGAGTCCTGGCAACAAAACCATTTGTTAGCGCGACCTCGGTCGACAGGGGTTCTCCACACTATTGATGCCCACCGTAGTCCCCCTGGGCACCGGCCTGGGAAGTTTTGATCCCACCCAGCAACACTCACAGAGCGGATGAAGTCTCACTCGAGGCATCCAGGGAGAGCAAACGGAACCATGTTTCCGTCGAGGGAGGAGGATAGTTGTGGTTTCTGGGGAAACTAACTCTTACTGCAGTACTCTAACATATACTCTAGACATTGCACATGGAATCATAACATCATATTTAACCACAGCATTGATCATAACAGAGATAATGAAATAAGCATTGCATAAAATAGAATCAACATTAATATACTGCAACATTTACACAAAAATTGTACCAAACATCATCATATTATCGCTGCATAAGCTCAATTACAATAAACTTGGCCAAATACTAGAAGCAAAACATATTGCACAAGTCCTGAATCACATATGCGGTTATCTCAGTTTTTCTCCCGTTCCTCTCTCCCTACACTTACAATGTTCAACTATATATAGGCTTTCACCGTTACAATATGTGTCCATTTACTAACAACTTCCTAACCGACACTATGGACAATTGACCCAAAATGTAACTGAATCGGTCCTAAAGACCCAAAAACTCGCATATCGCGGTACAACTGACTCAATATTACATTTTATGTGGTCCAAGTGACCCAAAACCCGCCATTGCAGTATTCTTTTCCCCAAAATACTTCTTCCGCAACTTCATGCAGCATGTCGCGATATTGGAAATACTGCAACAATCCTTCACCAAACCACCTGCCAACAGGCTCACACGTGTGAGATTTTGGCCTTACAAAATAGAGATCAATTCATGTATAACCAGAATGGTCAAGATTAGAAAAATACAAATCACAAGAAGGGTTGGCCGATCCTTCGTTTAGTATAAAATTGTGAATAGCAATATCCAGCAATTCACCTGTATCCAGATTGCGGAACACAAGAAGGATCAGATGACCCTTCTGGTAGTCTAGAACTAGTATGAAAATAATAGTGGGTAGAAGAAGGGTCAGTCGCCCCTTCATTCATGATGGAATTGTGCAAATATTCAACCTACGAAGTATAGGTTGTCAATTCATGTATATCCTGAATGGTGAAGACTGCAAAAATACTAATCACAAGAAGGGTTGGCCGACCCTTCATTTAAGCTGGAAAAAATGGCGAAAATGACCCCTAGTAAAAACTCATAGTAAAATCTACACAGCAGGTAAATTAAGGTTGCCATCTATTCAACGCATGTAAATTCCATTTTTAATACCAGAAATCTTTTCAAATTATCAGTTGGCCTGCATATACTTTAGTTCAATTTTAAGTCTTAGCTCATTTGATCTCATGGAGGAAGAATATACATTTGGAAGTGGGAATTTTTCTTGCATGCATTCGAGCAAGCTTAAACCCCTATATTTGCTTATATATCAAAGATTCAAAATGATTATAACTTTGTTCCATATGTGACATGTGACTTTCCATTGTAGCAATCTTACCTGATTCTTTGAGGTTTTCTTTGAGTTAGTTGTTAAGTTATTACATCAGTTTTGTTGGACTTGGTCCCAGATAGAATGTGCAGTCAACAAGGTGCTAGACTCTATTTGATTCTATCTAAATTAACTTTCCCCCCTTTACCTCGACAAAGGGGGCAAGGGGGGAACTAAATCATAGAGTACTCAGATCCCCATGCATTCCATTTTTTATATTATCTATCCTTTCCTATCATTCTTGCACCTCTAGCGATAAAGGAATTTCTCTGAGCCGTCCATCTTGCATGATCAATCTGGTACCATTGATCTTCTTCCATGCTTATCCCCATGGCCTTCCACAGTCTTCAATCTCTCAAACGCCTCCTTCCTCGCACCTTAGATCTACATAGTTATTATCAACTGTCTGTAACGCCCCATATTTTGACTAGGCGTGTTTAGCAGTTAGACACCTTTCACTTTATTTGCTTGTTATCTGTTGGACTCAGCTAGACAGAGTGAACTATATTTTTGGCATGATAGACCTGATGATATGTTGCTACTATTTTTAGGATGTTACTATGGTCATCATGATACTACAATTATGATGTTATGATTGTTAGGATATTCCTATACTCCATCCTAGTCCCACCAGTATTTTGATCATTTACATTTTATGTCATGCATGCAAAATTAGGGTTTGCATGCAATTAGGGTTTACATGCATTTTGCATGCATCCCAGTCATCAATCCCAGCTCCTAGCCCCAGTTGGCCAGCCCCCAGGAGCTTCTCTCGGATTAGTTTCATCCCTCCTAGAGCTTAGTGCGCCCTTCTTTCAGTTATTGCATGAGAAAGGCACCCTCCCATCAGTTATCTTCAGTTACATTCAGTTACATTCAATTAACTGAGTTCTCTCCTTGATTAACCGACCTTATCACTCTGACGGACCTCCAGTGAGACTAGATTTCCCATTCTGACTCCAGTTAGCTCCTCATGCACCCTCCCTTGAGCCTCCTTCATTCAGTTAGTGTCTTCATGTGCCAGTTACATTCAGTTACACCTACCACATTCAGTTAGACTCAGTTTGACCGACGGTTGACAGTTACTTGTGCATTGATGACTCTGCCAATGATGAGATAGACTACTAGTTGTGCTCTGATGACTCTCCAGTGATCTCTTGATCACTCCATGAAGGCTAATTCGAATTGCCTCCTTAGGCATTCGAATTCCTCAAGCATTGTATTATTTATATGTCCATTTGTGATTAATGAATTAGTATGTCCGAAGTATTATTGCTTCTATCCGAGTTCTACTATACCATATTATTCTGTTGCTTATTATATTGTATTCACTCTTCTTCTATTTCTTGCTTAATCATAATTATTCTCTTGTGAGATACATCATCTCTTAGATTTGTTGTGAGGATTTCTGTTGCTGATTATACTGTATTCACTCTTCTTCTATTTTCTTGCTTAATCATAATTATTCTCTTGTGAGGTATACATCATCTCTTAGATTTGTTGTGAGGATTTTCACAATGATGTTACCATCCTCATGATGTTATTAGGTTTATGTGGTTACTATGTTGTATTTATCATGAGATTCTTTTATTTCATAATGACAATGTATGTTTAATAATCATCCTTGATGAAATGACATATATATGATGTGGTACATATGCTGTGATCGATTTAATGATTTTATGTGACGAAATAAATAATATGGATCAGAGGATGATCGAATGGAAATATTGTTATAGATGTATGGTTGCAAAGCACTAATCAGCAGGACACCGGGGCTATGTAATAGCTGGATATTTGATATGAAGTATGGTATAATACCTATTTTGTAGAGAGCATTGTTTACCAAAGTTGACGATACGATGACACAGACCAATAATCTCGAGAGCAACAGAGTATGAGTTGATAAGGGTGTAGACCCAGTATGTTTAGAGTGATGGATGTATTTCCCACCCTATGTTTCTATGATACCCGAGGTCGTGGGAGGGTCATGTTGAGACACACTCCCCAAGTTGTTGTGATGATGATGGTTAGATGCCTGCTAGGGGAGGTTAGGTCTGCTAGTTATCCAACGCTACCGCTCTCAGGTTCTACGTGGATAGGTCAATATAGCTGACATCCACTTTTGTACTAGCAAAGGAAGGATAGGGATGATGCAGACGTAGGTTAGGGTGGGAGGATATGTTAGTTAGTACTATTGATGGTTAGGTATCCCTTGATCCTGATTTAGTGGTAGTAGGTGCCTCTTCCTTAAAAATAATTGATTGATTAATTATGGTGAATCTGGAAAACATAAATGTTACAACTTAATTGGTTAATTATCAATGACTAATGATGCTGAAATGATTATGATTTATGTATGTTGAATGGGTTAAGTTTTGTGATTGTTTGTATGTACGATTGTTATGTCAATACGAATCATTGTTTTGTTGAAGTTAATATATATGCATAGGAGAAATGATGTTTCCTTATAGTACGAGTACAATTGATGCATACACTGGCCACGGATGCACACCTTGTACATGTACACTAGTATTAATGTGATAACTATTGGTTGTGATTCCATTCTAGATAAGAGTCAGTCATGAATTAGTGAATTCTGAATGATGATTGTTAATCATGTAAATATGCACAAATGGATCAGTCTGTTAGTTGTTAATTACATGCATTAGTAACTAATTGTTGGAAATAATGTTGTGCTTAAACATGATTTCTGTTTCGTTGGGGGTAGTGTTGTATTTAACATAGTCCCTGTTTAGTCTACACAATTAGCGTTGTTTGGTCTAGCATAACTGTCCTCCTCTTTGAAGATTCAAATTATGTTGGTTAGAAGTAATTAATGTTATGTTTATAACCTTTAAGGTCACAGTATTATAAAATAATTATTATTAATATTAATATTATTATTGTTATTAGTATTATTAGTGTTGTTATTAATATGCATAATCAAATTGTTATTAATCTTATTTGTTATTATAATCGTTGTTAAATAAACATAGCTTAATGTTTTGCATAAATGGATGAATTTATCTCGATTTCTTTTATGTGAATAATAAAAAGGAATAAAATTATTAATTTAAAAACAATTGAAAGTGAGTCTTTGTGATATTATTATATTCCATATTATATTGTTATTTAAACTTTAATTGTAAATCAAACAACATTTTCGAATCAAGATTTAGTTGAGTAATAAAGACATGAGCGTCCTCCATGTGTAAAGTCAAGTTTACATTTATTAATTTATCCTATCCGCATTTAAAGATCAAGCGGTGGGATAAATTCTATATGATTTAACTTGTCCCATAAGTTTAAATCAGGCAAGTCATGCTTATTTTTGGAATAAAAGAGAAACAAGAAATCTGACAAGCATATTTAAATATTATTTTATCCTTAGAATTGAATTATTCCACTGCTCGAGAGAAACAAGAAATCTAACAATCATATTTAAATATTATTTTATCCTTAGAATTGAATTAGTCCACTGCTCAAGAGAAATAAGAAATCTAGCAATCATATTTAAATATTATTTTATCCTTAATTAGTGTGATTGTATTAATGGTTTAGAATCCCGAAAACATGGAGAGCTAAGGCAGTGGAGTGAGAATGAAGTTTGGAGGAGGAAAATGGATATAAAGGAATGGTTTCACAAAGATGGGGGGGGGGTTGGTTTTATTTTGGAGAATTAGACTTAGTATCACTACAACAAATTTGACATTTAGGGGCGGTTATCTTCAGCCTCCAAAAGGCACCATTGGGGGAGGTTTTGGATTTGGAGGCGGTCTTTCCAAAACCACCCCTAATAGCATCAACGCTAAAACTTTTGATTTTAGGAGTAGTTTTGGAAGAGATCAAAACCGCCCCAGAAAGTGACTTTTGGAGGTGGTTCTAAACTACCCCCAAAAGTGGCTTTTGAGGGTGATTCTAACCCCCCCTGCCCCGCCCCAAATTTACTTTTGTACTTTTGGGGGCGGTTTGAAACCCCCCCCCAAAAGTCATTTTTTGACTTTAAGGGGACGGTTGTCTTCCGCCTCCAAAAGTCATTATTTGGGGGCGGTTTTGGATTTGGTGGTGGTCATAAAAAACTGCCCCTAATAACACCAACACTAAAAGTTTTTTTCTTTTAGGGGCAGTTCTGGAAGAGATCAAAACTGCTCCTAAAGTGACTTTTGGCGGCAGTTATAAACCTCCCCCTAGAAGTCACTTTTGGACTTTTGGGGGCGGCTCTAAACCCCACCCCCAAAAATTCAATTTTAAGGGCAGATATAAACCCCCCTCGTAGGTACCTATGGAGGCGGTTCAAAACCCCTGCCAATACTATTTACAAACCTGTGGGGGCGATTTTAAACCCCCCTGGTAGGTACCTATGGAGGCAGTTCAAAACCCCTACCAAAACTCTTTACAAACCTATGGGGACAGTTTTAAACCCCCCTCGTAGGTACCTATGGAGGTGGTTCAAAAACCCCCCCAAAACTCTTTACAAACATGTGGGGGCAGTTTTAAACCCCCCTTGTAGGTATCTACGGAGGCGGTTCAAAACCCCCCCTAAAAATCTTTACAAACCTTTGGGGGCAGTTTTTAACCCCCCTCGTAGGTACCTACAGAGGCGATTCAAAATCCCCCCAAAAACTCTTTACAAATCTTTGGGGGTGGTTATAAACCCCCCTCGTAGGTACCTACGGAGACAGTTCGAAACCCCCCCTAAAACTCTTTACAAACCTTTGGGAGCAGTTATGAACCCTCCTCATAGTGACATATGATTAGGGCATGAAGGAATCGAACCTTCAACCTCCTGCTTGTAAAGTAGGTGCTCTACCATTGAGCTAGAACCCTTTAAGAATTGGGGAAAGGCGCAATATTAAGACCAAGATTTCATCATTTGTAATTCTAAGAAAACACTAATAATCCCAACATTGTTTCTGACTCAAGAGACCTAAGAAAGTAGTCTGAATGGTTTTGACCTTATAAGTTGGCTGAACTTGAAAGGTTTAATATGCAGCATTGATTCAATAAAGAAAATAGTAATACATAAATGTTTTGCAGGACAAAGTTGGCATTCAAGTTCAAACACATACTCATGAAGTGAACATCTAACTAGAATTTCAAGTATTCATGGATAAGAATGAGCATCATTTCTAATGGTTGCTTGATTGATCTATTAGCACCTGGATTGTGCTAAGGGTTCTGGAGGACTCGTGAAGGGAAGGTAGGCCCAAAGTTCAAGAAAAATATTGATCACTCAGGAACTCTCAGTAGGACGAATCGAGCTGAAAAAAACGATGTGGGAAAAATCTAAGGTTTGAAGTAATCAACTGAAGGCCAAATGCAAAGGAACGCGCTAGCAACCTGTGAAAACATGTATGGACGGTAAGATCTAGCGTCAAGAAATCTGCGGTCGGGGGCCTTCTTCATGAAGTAAGTTGGTGACTCTTTAAGCAGAGGTGGGGTACTAGCCGATGGGCTAGTCCAAAAGCAATCAATAGTGTAGGGTGCAGATCAATGGCTCACAACATGTTCGCAGATATTATGTGTCCGGAAACAGTCGCAATTCATATTTGCAAACTTTTCTTAAAGTACTGCATCCTTCGACGACCTAGATGTGGCGTGGCAAAGATCTCGGCTCGGGTGAACTTCGCAAATATTACTTGTGCGGTAACTAAGCAGGACCAAGATTTGCAAATAATTAATGAGACACACAGTTGGATGGCCAGGATCTGAGCGGGAACCAAATCGGTGACATGCAAGGTTTCTCGAAAGTCAAAAGCGCTGGCAAGTTGTCAAGTGGCCGAATTGGAAACCATGAAGAAAGGTGGTAGGAAAGGTCAAAGGATCTAATCACAGAGGATCAATCTAGCCAACGGACGACCGACGTGGCTCCTCCATCTTCGTAGCTGGAGGGATAATATGGTAGGATAATATTATAAAATATTGACCTGTACAGGTATTCGCATCTTGTCTATCATGTGTACGTTGAAAGGCGAGGAAGATCGAACCGTGCACAGCCAAGTGAACCAACTAGAAACTCATGAGCTCCACCTAGTTGTCAAACAACCAGGTAGGACACTCTTTTCCTCTGTGAACTTTTGTAAATGGCGGGCTCCATAGGGCCTCTAGGTTTCGAATCTTCTAAGATAAACGACCAGATAGAGGACAAAGACAGTGACATTTTCGACACCATGTTCCTTCATAGTACCCTGGAAGTCGCCAAAGAAAAACTAGAAACCATAAGTGCCCAGGGCAGAGATATCCACAAGGTCTACCAGTCTTCCTTTCTCCTTTTTACCACCAGTGAGACCCCAAATTGTCCTGAGTTCATAGATTGGTTCTCTAGCTATTATTCCCCTAGTTGCAGGGTGGTCATGAACACTGCAAAATCAAATATTTTGTGTTACATAGATGCCCCAACCGTTTGGAAAGCCCTAGCCCTACCTGAAGATTTCTGCCAAAAGTCCCAGAGTTACCAATTAGAAGTCCTAATTCAGCATTTCCAAAGAGACCCAGACAACCTCAAGGAGAGTTTCTACCATGCCTCCCTACTCCCAGGTGTTTCTGTCCCAACAGACTCTTTCCCTAGCGAAGCCAACTTGTTCACAGAAGAATCTAGATATGTAATCTTGATGTTGTCCCAGTTTTTAGGGATGGACACCAACCATGATATAACCAAACCCTTAATTATCCTTCTTTTCGTTATCAGTACCTATCCCCTTGATTCATCCGAACCTAATTTACCCCCCCTGTGCGCCTGTCTAAAGTTTGACGAAGCCCTAGCAGAAAGTATCCATTCCCAACTTGTGGAGTTTCCTAAGACTAGGTCTTTCAGGTTCCAATCCTATTTGCTAAAGATGTTCCTAGCAGCCAATGATGAAAACCTACAGGTCCCAGAGCTACATATTACCAACAAGATGTATTCCGACTACAACATGTTCATGAATGGTCTCATGGCTGAGGTTTACTTCTTGTTTTTTCATATAAGATTACCTAGAGTTATACTGGAGATGAAAGACCTGTTGCAACCCCCAATGGAAAAGGGGGTAGGGGATTGGTTTTTATTGAAGTAGGGCACTATAATCAAAGTATATGGGTTTTCCCATGCCCCATATGAGTTTCCTACATTCCTCACCCCCAGGATATTCACCATGTATTTTGTAAGACAGAAGCTAATAGTTGAATGTGAACACTTCCTAGATTATAAGAAGGCATCAAACATAAATTTTCCCTAGACAGTAGGATCCATAATGGCTAAAATAAAACCATCTCTCTCAAGCCTTCAGCAAATAATGAAAGACATGGGATTCCCCTCCAAGGTAGCAGTGAATTATGACCCCCATCACATAATTTCATAAAGAAGGAAAACAACAAATAGAAAGGGGTATGAAAATTTTGAGTTGGCTGGCATGGCTGAAAGGGGAAACTGTCTGGAGTATATTGAGTAGGGATAGATGGGCATTGACCCCCTAGAGACTTCCCAAACTTTGGAATACCTTTTTGAGGAAGGCTCATCTTCAACACCTAGTTCATCTAGTAAAGATACAGCAGTGCAAATGGTTTTTCCCCTCGTTTCCATCCTAGAAAAGTCCAATCAGCAGGAAATCAGTAGTCCAATGGATGTGGATAGTGACCCTGAAAGGGACTCAAAGAGGCAGAAAATAGAAGAAGTTGATCAACAGGTGGCAAAGATTCAAAAAGAGAAGCCAAAGAAGAAGCAAGTCAAATTCCTAATGCCCCATTTTGAAGTCAAAGAACATGTTTTTGGCAAACCACCCAAGGGACCTGCAGCACTGAGCACGAGCAGAGCAGAGCTACTAGTGGGGTATGAGGAAAATCTAGACAACATTGCAGCAGAGACAAAATTATATGAAGGATTAAGGAAAATATCTGAGAAGAGCGTAGCCTTGGTGACGAGCAGAAATTTGGCCCAAAATACTCTAAGCCTGGCTTTGGCCACTAAAAACAAAGCTACTGAGTTAAAGGTCAATTTGGAAGATATCCCAGATCCTAACATAATCAACCTGCACAAGGAAACAAGTGAGGTTATATACAACAAAATGCTGAAGGGTGCCTTAGAATTGTTTAAAGTACAATCAAACAAATCCAAGGTTCAAAATCAATTAAGGATAGAGAAGTCAGAAAGCAAATCTCTAAAGGGACAGGTGAAGAAGCTCCAAGCTCAATTATTCGCCTCTGAGACTGAAGAAGCCAAGAGAAAAAAACATACAAGGGTTGTTGGATGGGAAAGATCAGGAGATCATGTTCTTAAAAATGAAGTTAAAGATGCCTACTGCCCAGTTGGTAAATGCCCCTAAGATGGCAGAACTAGAGGAAGAGAAAGAAAAATTAAAGGAAGAATTGATTGACTGTAAGGCCCAGCTAACGGAGCTCAGAGAAAAAGAGAAGCAACTGCAGCTTAACATAGCCCTTGTCGCAGATAGTGAGAAAGTATGGAAAGCCCAATTTGAAGAACTGGAGATGAAAGTAAAGGAAAAAGAAAAAGAAAAGGAGCAAGAAAAGGAGGTCACACCCTCAATTGAGTCTGGAGACTTCTGCATAGTGGAGCAGATAGCCAATGCCAGCCTAGAAGATGTTGAAATGATCAGATTGAGAAAACAAGTAGCTAACCTGAAGACTCTAAAGGACAATGCAGAGAAGGAAAAGGAGGCTTGGGAAACCAAGTACCAGGGAATGTAGGTGGATCTTGATAGGTTAAAGGAGCAAGTGATAGGACAGAAGGTACTACAAGAGACTAAGAAAATCATCTGGGATGATGTCATCCAACAAGTATACGACCTAAGGCCCTATTTGAACTTCATAGTGGATAAGGAAACTGTGGTAAAATTGGATAAACAGGTTGTAGTAGTGGCCAATGAAAAGCTTAATAAGAAGCCCTCGGATTATGCAGAAAATGCAGTGGAGTTTCTGACTGGTTTGTTGGAGGAGTAGGTTGATGCAACAGGCATAAAGGATAGGGTAGCCACAATTATATGGGCCAAGAGAATAATTAACAAGCATCATCAGGTGAAGATCACCCAGTCTGGGATAGACATTCTCTCAAATCAACTGAGGTTGTTTAAGGAGGCATTCGACCCCTTATTCAAGAAAGGCCTACCTATATTCTGGGAGGAGAATGGAACCATGTTATAAAATGAGGAATACAAGGTTAAACTATGGGATTGCAGGGTAAAACGGGAGGATTTTGCAAGGATGGATCAGCCTCTGATGGGTCAGATAGTAGCTGAAAATTGATAAGGGATTTTGAGTTAGCCTCAATGTTCGGGGGAGCCAGGACACTGCACACAGATTATTCTTACAGAGAACACACAGAGCTGAGAGTGTTATTCAAGGAACTCGCTACCCTCGAACTACCCTCAACTGACAAATGGAAGTCCATCAAGAAGTATGGCAAGGCGAGAATCAGGATAGGTGCATGAGGAGTTTGAGGTTATTGCAAATTTTTATGCTAGTGTGAGCATTCGGTTAGTAGGAGCGGCCAGCTGGAAGAGCATCTCCAAGACCATTTTTTGTCTTTTTATTAAGTATAGGCAGTCATATAGTAAAAATGATATAGGCAGTCATATAGTAAAAACGACTTGTAAATGTAAAAGGTTGTTGAGCCAATTTTTCCACCTCTCTCTCATGTCTGTTATGGTGAATATGCCTTGATTAGGTGTCAATAGGTTATAACCATTTTCTATTCAAGATAAGGCTGAGCCTGGGGCTCGAAGACATCTATAAATTAAATGTAATCAATGGCAGAGGAGTTGAAAATTTTGGAGCTTGAGTGTTGCTCTGTGTTTGAAAATTTTTGAAGCTATTTTAAATAAAGTTGGTAGGCCTTGTAGGCATTTTTGTTTAGAGATTCATGTGTTATTTGATCTACAGTCTGTTCTTTCTTTCTCCCATGTGAAATGTGTTTCTTTCATTGCCAATTCATTTTTTCTTTCTATTTTGTGCTTGGTTTACTGTAATATCTGGATGGAATTCACAATAATAGTGCTCTGTTCATTTTATACCAAGCATTCCATAATTTGCTTCTGCTAAAATCGATATGGAACTCATTTTTTTATGCTCCATATCAGTGGACTGTCTACTCTTCTTCTGAATCACCAAATTAAAGCATTTCGACTGTGGACTGGTAGCTTTCTTGCCTTTGAATGGAGTTGTTTGCATAGCATCATCATAAATGTGATGTAATTAAATTTGTTGTAATCAAATACTTTCAATATTGTTCATTACATTACCTGCCCATTGTCTATAGCTATCCCACAATCAACTTTTTTCCTCCAACAAATTTGAAACAAAATCAATTCATAAATTAGACAAGTACAACTGTACTTAAAACTAGCAATTGCACCTTGGGTTTTAATAAAAGAACGTCGTATTGCAAGAGCTTAACTTGTGGCTAGTTCTCCATGCATATTTGTAGTTTGGTTAACGCCGTATTGTAAGAGCTTCGTGATACGGAAGTGTTGTTCTAGCATTCTTATCATAACATATGCCTTGGTCGACAACACCATTTACCTTCAAAATTTCAACTAAATGATGCCCAAATTCTTCTTCAACAACCTATAAAAAATGAAAAGTTTTTAATTGCATTGTCATCTAACTCAAGCAAAACAATTTCATCTAAAAACGTAACAACTGAGAGTAGCAAATTATGGATGCAATAGAGGTTACATTTCAATGCATGCTAACAACGAAGACGTGCTACTACCTGAAAATGTTTAATAGATAAGAGAGAGCTAAAGTCTTAGCCCAAATATTTCTGAAGTAATTAATTGTTATCTCATTCCATCATTCCTGAATACCCCAACTTTCAGTGTTGCTGGATAAAAATGTTACCTGAAGCTTGTTGCAGAAATATATAAGAAACAAACAACAAAACATAACTGTACTATCCATATCCTTATTTTAAGAAAAGAAAAGTAGGACCGTACATTTTAGATACAACACTAGAGTGTCTCCTTTACTACCTAAAGATAAGAAAAGTGATCAATGCCCTCAAAATTGTTTAGGACAGCTCAGTTCTCAAACATTGATGAAGAAGAACTTTCTTTATGATCATAGCCTAGTCACATCAGTTCTAGAGCAGAAAATTAACATTTTTTTGATAGAATTCTACTAATGTTTATTTCTCTAATTTTAGTGGCAATACAATAAGTTAAAGAACATGACAGACTATGAAAGGCATTATATAAGGTATTTTTTTGGTAAAGTCAATTATACATTCTCATGAATTCCAACAACTAAAATATATCTTGGTAACATATGTAGTAAACAAATAGATCAGATACATATGAATGGATATATTTCACGCCAGATGCAATAGTAAAGGTAAAGAACAAACATGTTTTCGTGGTTTGGTAATATTCCATTGAGAAGTAGCACAACAATTTACATATTAAACTCAGGAATAGTGAAGAGACAAATTGCACTGGTCAATACACTCAAATAGATTCAAAGGCTTTTTTTTGTTAGAAAATAGATAAACTAAATTTCAATGAAAATGGAGTCTTAGCCTGATGGTAAAGAAAGGGTGTTTCATACTCCACTATGGCGGGTTGTTTCACTTGCACAAGCACAATCAAGGCTACTTGTGGATTGAGTTACGTGCAGGCCCTGTGCATAATTGGAGAAGTAGATTCTTGTAAATAATCTGTACTCCACTATAATATGGAAAGAGTACTTTTGTTTCCTGGTTAGTTGAAATCTATCAAAAAGGTGAAATAAAAACTTGAAACTAAATTGCAAAGTCAGTTTTAATCCCTCTTCCTGAAAACAAATAGTAAAATATTGATAAGCTACGATTCACAAACACTAAGCCTAACCTCTTCCTTAAAACAATGACCTGTTGGGGGTTCCACGTGCTTACCCCAACAATCTACGGATGAAATGACTTCGTTCGTTGGACGATTCATCCAACGGCCAATAACCCAAAAAATAAAAATTTGCAGAGTGTTTCTCACTTGTAGAAACACCTTACGACATAATGAAGAAATCAACACATTATAATCAATGAAACGACAATAAGATATCTAATTGACAAATTCGTTATGGTGATAACTTACAAATATGCATTAGAGAATGATACAAATTGTCATTATATTGCTTTCCATTGCGAAGACCTGCATATATCGTGACAAAATGGTATTTTCATATAAGCGCTTGATAGATATGTAAAAAAAGGCATAACATATATGAAATTCTAAAAAAACAAAATGAAAATACCTGAATGAGCTTCTCTTGGTGTCAAGAATATCTTATTCTCTAATAAACAGGGCCAACCATGTGAAGGTTGAAGCTCATATGGCCCCTTTCCCCCCTCCCCGCACATCACTCTCAATTTCCCACACCCAATCTATCTACTGTAAAAATAAATGAAAGTTACATAACACAATAAAACAGATAAGATCTGTGCATAAATAGTAGAAAAACAAAAAATATATGCATGAAAGGTAAATCCAAGTAATAATCTAAGATATAAGTTTTCATAGATACAACTTAAATGAGAACTGATAAATAAATCATGCATGCTACTTACTAAACAACATCCAACCATGTGCCTTCACAATCTTGTCGAACATAATCCATGCCACCATCACCTACAACTTCATCCTCTTTGCATTTCGTCCCTTCCAAATCTGCAACACTTGATAAATATGCATACTCCAATTCATATCTATTACAATTTCTTGATCCCTTCGAAGAGCATGTCAAAACTACACACCAATCATTCTCTACCAGATCTTGTACATAAAATACTTTTTTTCGCTTGTGATGCTAGATTAAATGGATCATCTTGCAGTCTATCCTTACTCAAGCATCTCTTCAGATTCACCATGGTGAAACAAATTTCATCAACTTTCATTCCATTCTTCTTGTGTACATCTATTCAATCACATTTGAACAATGGATACTACACCAAATAGTAGTCCAATAACATTATTTCTTGAATCACTCCATAATATGTTGCTAGTTGATGTATAGGCTTTTTATCCTTTGCACTTGATCTCATTAATGTTTGTGCATTAATGCACACACAACTATTTTGGGTGGCCTTGACATTTTCTATGCTTTTAACATGAAATCTACACCCATTGATTAAGTATCCATCATACTTAGTTGCATATTTCCTTGGGCCACGTGCCAACCATTTAAGTGTATCATAAATATTTTCTTTTCCTTCCACCTGTAAATTTTTAAATGTCGTTAGAAAACCATGTAATTTCAAAATATATTAAAAGAATCTCACCTTCATACATCATAATAGTCTTGATCAATGAAGTTCAATTAAATCTAATATGAATAGCATATCATTACCTGTTTTCTTAACCAATCACTAAATTGTTGGTTGTGGAGCTTTTGTAGTAAGACTTCATCTTTTTGGGCTTGGATGTTACTATTGGCAATTTTTTCCAGTGCATCCTATTTTCAAGTAATGTCAATAAACAATTTATGAAAAAATTGTGATATATTATAATAAAAAATGATTTCATAAGTATGTGCTTATTACTTACTCTATCCAAGGTTGAATTTCATCTATGTTGTGCAAGACCCATATGTGGGCTTGTAACAAACTAGTTTTATCTAATTCAATAGAAGTTCCACTAGATAAGGCCTTCCCATATTGTCCAACCTCTCCTTCTTCATCGTCCCAAGCTTCATTTCTACTAGGCATGCTTTCAATATAATCCATACCTTCGACATATCCAACACAAAATTTTATGGATTCCTCCACAGTGTAGTTTTCAGCTATGCAGCCTTCGGGCCTATTCTTATTTTTCACATAACTTTTGAAAACTTTCATGTTCCTAGAAAAAAACACACAATTTGTAGAGAAATAAAAAGTATGACTAAAGATTTGTTATTAATGTATTATTATTATATGCACATAAAATGCTGGAATTTATGTGGATTTGCACTTAATAAAATTTAACTGACCTTTCAAAAGGGTACATCCATTGATATGCTACTGGTCCACAATAACGTAGCTCTCGCACCAAGTGTACAGTCAAATGTATCATTATATCAAAGAATGAAGGGGGGAAATATTTTTTGAGTAAGCACAAAGTTTCCACAACATCATCTTGTAAGTTATCAAGATCTGTTGGATCCACCATTTTTGCACAAATTCTCCTATAAATGAAGCAAAGCCTACAAATAGTGTTTCGAACTGCTTTTGGTAGCACATGACGCAATGCTACTGGAAGAATTTGTGCATGAGAACATGGCAATCATGTGCTTTCATACTATGAAGCTTGAGATCTTTCATAGATACATGATTTCTAGGGTTTGGACTATATCCATCTGGAACTTTTAACGTGAACAAAACATGACAAAGAATCTCTTCATCTTTATTTGAAAGAGTGTGTGGTGTGGGTGGACAAAATATTTTTTGCCTTTTTGTTGTGGCCACAGGGACCTCCTTATACCCAACTATTGTAAGTCATCATGAGAATTTTTCCCATCCTTTGATTTATCTTTTATATCCAGAAGGGTTCCAAAAATACTTTCGCATACATTTTTTTCTATGTGCATTAAATCTAAAATGTGATGCATTAGGAGTTTCTGCATCCAACCATATAAAAAATAAATGAAATATAACATCAAAGAAAAATTAAACAATATATTCATATTGAACACAATGAAATCTTTCAAGCATCGTACATTTTAGGCCTTAAGTTAATGTGTGCACATACCTCCCAATATGGTAAATTGAATAGAATTGATCTTTTCTTCCACACACTAGTCTTTGAATTTTCACCTTTTTTTAATTTTCTCTTTCTTTTTGTACTTTTAGTCTTTCCCCATTTCTCTTCCCTTCCTTCCGTTTCTATAAAAATATTTGACACTTGTACAATTGTAGGTGCAATGAGATGCTTAGACTTCCCCTTAAATGGTCCTTTTTATGAACGATACTTATGATTTATTGGAAGATATCTCCTATGTCCCATGTACACACACTTTCTACTACATTTGAGATACATTGAATCTATGTTCCTTCCACATATAGGGCATGCACATAACCCTTTAGTTGTGCAACCAGCCATATTTCCATAAGCAGGAAAGTCATGGATTAGCCACATCAATATAGCCTTCATATTAAAGAATGACCTTGAATGAGCATCGTATGTTGTTGTCCCTTCATCCCATGTTAGTTTTAGTTCATTTACCAATGGTTCCAAATAAACATCTATGTCATTTCCTGATTGCTTGGGACCAGTTATTAACAATGACAACAAACAAAAGCTCATTTTCATGCATAACCATGGTGGAAGGTTATATGTGACTAGTACTACCGGCCATACACTATGACTACTACTCAAGTTTCCAAAATGATTAAATCCATCCACTGCCATTGCAAGTCGTACATTGCGAGGATCATTGGAAAAATCAGGACATTTAGAATCTATAGTTTTCCATGTCGGGCTATCAACTGGGTGGCGCATTATTCCATCCTTACTTGCATTCTCATGATGCCACCTCATTTTCTGTGAAATATATGTAGAGATGTAACAAAAACATAGAGAAACATATATGCATTGCACTACTTAGTAGATTAAAGAAGATGATTTTCTAGTAGGATGGTAGTACATGAAGGTGTTTGATATAATGGAATTATAAGAGTTCAAAATCATACCTGTACATTCTCTTCAACCTCAGAACTATAGGTAAATACCTCAGCACTTTGGCTGGGACACCAGTATGCACCTTTACAGAACGATCATCAACCTTCCATCTTGATTCGCCACATGTTGGGCATTCATTTTTTTTTTCATATTTTCCCCAATGTAAAATGCAATCATTGTGGCATGCATGTATCATTTCATAGTCCAACCCCGATGATTTAATCAAACTTTTGCAGCATATGTAGATTCTGGAAGTGTATTTCCTCTTGGAAGCATTTCTCTTTGCAACTTCAACAACTAGGTGAAACGTGCATCAGACCATCCACTTCTCACTTTAAGGTTGTACAATTTCACAGTGGCCAATAGCTTAGTGAAACTAGTGCAATGTGGGTACAATAGTGCCTTGGCATCTTCAATTAACTTTAGATATTGATTGATATCATTTTTTTCTTCCATTGATTCTGCTTGGCCATTTTCACAATTCACATATGGATTTTCATTATAACATTGATAAGCATCATTCACCATTTCAACCACATGATCATCAACCATGGTTGCCTCGTTATGTTTGTCATCCTCAAGAACTTCAGTATCATTTGTAAGCAATGTTGCAAACTCATCATTCTGATTATCATATTGATGTCTGACTATGTGTTGATCACCATGTGTAATTTCTGGAGGCAAATCATGTATCTCTGTTGTGTGGCATTTCTTGCTCTTGTCAAATATATAGTCATGAGTAGGAACTCTCTCTCCATGGAAAAACCAAGTTTTATATGAACTTGTTATACCATGAATCATCAAGTGGTCTTGTACTTCCTGAAACGTCAATACTGCAACATTGCAACATTTTTTACAAGGGCATCTTGTGGTGTTATTATCCTATGAATGCCTTTTTGCAAAATCTATGAATTCTTCAACCCCGTCTTGATATTCCTTTGACATCCTACATAGAACCAATTTGCACATCACATAAGAAAAAACCACTACAAATTACAATGAAGACATATGTTATAAAATATCATATTGAAGAATCAAATATAAAAAGTATACCTTGTTTTCAAATATGTCCAATCCCTTTTTTTGTCCATTTGAAAATAAAACCAGCCCAATTTCTCGAATTGGCTCCTCCAGAGTTGGCCTCTCAACTTCCTTCCAATATACAGTTAGGAATATTCAAGTAGTACACCCATATGCTTTTCAAAATAGTGTTTACTAGCACATGACAACAATATATTACACCATACAAGCTTCCACCTTATAATAACCAAATCCAAACATCAATTACATAAAATTTTGGTTTTCTATTAAAGACAAGATATTTAAGATTTAAACCCATTAATATAACTCTGAAGATAAAAAACAAATTTGCGAAATCTGTTGGGCCCCTCCCCATTGGATATTGCACTCTAAGATTGGAGGTACAAAGGTCACGTTTATGGAGCGCGATGGTTTATAAGGCTAATCAGCTTGACATTAACAGTCCCTTAATACTCCCACCACCCTGCAAATACGATGTCTTCGAAGCATGACTCAGCTAGATACAACTGTAACCTCTAGAAGTATCGACCGTGACCACCAGGTACTCGTTCATCGTTTGTCAACCCTTTTGTGTTATGTAATTCATCCAATAGATAGTTCTGCCATGGCCTCATCTGTAAAAGGCCTTGAATCGTCTGAGGAGATCATTTACAATCGACTTTACAATGCTTATGATCCTTGTTTGCAGTTGTCCATGTCAGTAATGCCCAGAATGCTTTGTTTTCACCTTTTGGAGACCAGTCGGAACTGTTGGTAAATTTAAAGTCATCCTTAATAGGGTTCACATTAGAACAATTGCCCCATTTCCTAGATATTGTCCAAAGGGTATCCTCCAATTATTCCGCCACTGGGAAGTCCATCTTATATGATACCCACTCCCATGTCATTTGTAGAATTACACCAGAAGCTATTAGGGCTTCCCTGGGTCTCTCTGAAGCCCAATGTTAGGTCCTGATCCCCTTCACCGAATCAGAGGTTCTGTAGGTGTTCAGGAAAGCCGACCTAGAATCCAAGAATAATTCTTTCCAGACCATTTTGATGACCCCAGTTCCCTCAGAGACCCTTATCACCCCACTCTCCTTTGAATTGTTCATAAATCCTATCGTACTGGCCATCTCCCTCTTGACTCAAATCCTAGGTCTTGATAGCGATATCATGGTATTTGAAGTAATGCTAGGCATTCTCCTTTACCTAAGTCAATCTGAAGCAAGAATTAAGTTCGATGATTTCTTGGCCAAAGAAATCAATTCTCAGCTTGAGAAGTTTGATTTGGATAAGCACTTTAGATACCATGTGCATCTATTTTCCATCATAGTCAATTCCAACCGGAAGACCCTTGAGGACATGGATCCAGAGGTGTTCAAATACTGGCCCTGGTCTCTATAGAAGATCCAGGATTGGTCTTACACCCTGTTCATTGACATAATTGTCCTCAACATCTCCAGACTATTCAACCCTAAAGAGAAGAGGATATCAGAAGACATGAAGGCTGCCTTGCAACAAGAGGGTATTGGAGATTGGTTCTTGATGCAGAAGTATTCAGTTATCAGGGTATATGGTTTTTTGGCTGCCCCTTTCATGCTACCAGTTTACCTAACTCCCTCAGTATTCGCACTAGAATTGATTAGGAAAAGGATTTCTATTGATGAGTAGCATTTTACTACTCATAGGAAAAACTCTTGGATCAAATACCCTATTAATTTCGGGCCCTTTGTTGTGAAGAAGCTAGCAACGTTACAAATGGTGGAGAAAGTTTTGAAGGAAATGAAGTTTCAGGGGATTCATGCACAGAATTACGATCCTAAGTGGATCATTTCCTAGAGGAGGGTTGAGGTGCAGAGGTCATACTTTTTCACTCCAAGATCCCCGACTTGTCCCAGGATGCAAATTCTCTTTCCTATGATTTTGATTGGACTCCTGCAGAGAAAATTCAGGATCCTAAAGAAGTGCAAGGTACGATACCAACTACTGCCTTGCCCCTAAACTGTGATGGTAGTAGTAGAAGGTCTCGGTCAGAGGTGGAGGATATGGAATGTGATGAACAAACCCCTAGAAAGAAGCCTAGGATAGACGTAGAGGAGGACATAATCAACCTGGAGCAGGAGTTTAATTTTGAATCTAATGCCCTCAAGAAAGTGATAGAGGAGGAGCTTGTTTCAGCAAACCCTACTGGGGGGAAGGTTGCAAGTCAGATGGTGATCACCCAGCCACTAGTGGTTGTAAAGCCAACCACTACACACTCACATAGAAATCCCCCATGAAACACACAATCAATCAAGAAAGGGGGTGAGGAGTCTCTACTCAATTATCAAAAGTATTCTTTTGCCTCTGCTGTTGAAGGGCAATTTAATACTGAAAAGCAAATGTTGACCACCTATGGGCAGATCAAAGAGCAATCCGAGGCTAAGACCCAAAATCAGTCCAAGAAGCTAAGGAATCTATCAGGCAGCAAAGTCTCTTTCACTACTGCCAGGAATATTACAACAAACTCCCTGAACCTAGCCATCACTAATGAGGAAGGAGTTTCAGAGGTCGAGTTCAAGATGGATGGGTTCTCAATCTCAGATAAGATTGTGTTCCATAAGGGAGTTAGCGATCTCATCTATGTTGATCTGAATAAGGAGGCATTAGCCCATCTCAAGTCCCAGCAAAGGGTGGTTAAACTGGAGACCCAATTGAAGCATGAAAAGGCAACAAACAAGGCCTGGAACCTATAGGTGAAACTCTTGAATGACCAAGTGGTAGACCTAACAACACAGAACGCTTTACAGTATCCCCTTGCATCTGAGCAGCCAGTGGCAACAGAGTAGCCTATTTTACCAGCTAAGCCACTGGCCGAGATAAAGGCTTACAAAAAGAAAAGCAAGACACCTATGAAAGACATCCAACTACCTCCTCAGACCGTGCAGTTACAAGGGCAGATTGAGACATTGCAGCATGAAGTTTTGGATCTGAAAGGCCGCCTTGTTGTGCTGGAGGCTGACAAGCACACATGGGAAGAAGAGAAGCAAAAGATGCATAAGAGAATTGATGAATTTAATGACTATAGAACCCCTAAGGATAGATCACCCATTGCTCTAGTGATCAAAGATATGTCTGAAATGTCCCTCAAGGACCTGGAAATCACTCAATTGAAGGAGGCCAATCAAGAGCTCTAGCACAGTATCACTGCTAAGGAAAGTGAAGACTCTACTTAAGATATCAGGACACTCAAAGAGAAGGTAGCTAGGTTTCAGGAAAGGGTCATAAGCCGAATTCCCCTGCAAGGGGCTAAACATTTGCTCTAGGATGCAGTGATAAAGGAGATGCCCTCATTAGAAAAGCATTTGGTCATGGTAGATGAGCATAAACAGACTGCTATGGTCGCAAGCAGAAGATGTAAAGCCCTGCAGGAAAGTCTAGCACAAAGGCCTAGGGAGGAGGCCCAGAAGGCGACTACTGTTATGAGCTCAGCCTATGGGAAAGAACTAATTTCCCTGGGGATTAATGACAAGATATCAGTTCTGGTGGTATCAAGGAGGATGACCAAAAAGCACAACATGTTGCAGAATGTACTTACTAGGATTAACATTATTTAGCAAGGGGTAGAAAAGTTCAACAAATTGTTCTAGACCCTGTTTCAGAAATGGTTTCCTGAGTTTTGAGGTCTAGAGGGGAAGTTGATCCCTCAGAGCAAATATGTCAAATTGTTGAACCACGAAAGAGTAAACCATGCAAAGTTTGAGGGTATGAATGGTGGGCTAAAGGGAGAGGTAATCATCGATAAACTCAGCGAGGACTTTGAGCTGCTCGCTCAATTTGGGACTGTCAAATCATATCTCCCTGCTATTGGCCACCCCTATAGATCAGCAGTGACAAGATATACATATACTAGGCAACCATCATCTTGCAAGGCCCACCAGTAGCTGAGTCAGCCGTAGTCTGTTAAAAATATGCTCGGAGTTGTCGTTTTCATCAAGCAAGCCAGAAAGCCCCAGATGTCGAGATTTCCCTTTTTGATTGGTCATGCACAGCACAGTGTGCCTTCCCGAAATGTTTTGTGGGCACGATGCATCTGCCACGTCATAGTTTCTTAGGATTTAGGACTTACTTTCGGTTTTGATTCCCATAATGTAACTGATTTTGATGCCTTGTTTCGAGATACATCTCGGGGGTAAATGTCACCTCTAGGGAGGAGGATGGGTTCGACTTTCATATTTTATGCCTCTGTGCTTGGACTATAGCTTTGTAAACTTTCTTGGAAGTGTTAATGAAAAGTTTTTTTTTGAGTTTCTGAGATTCATCACAGTGTTCATATTCAGTTTGTGTTTCCTATTTGCATCAATTTCATATGTGTAAATTCTGCTAATGCTTTCTAGAGAAACCCATGACCTGTCTTGAGCCTGCTAAGGGCTGTTGTGACATGTCTTAGGCCTACTAGGACTATCGTCACTGGCTGAAAGTGCCTTGAGTACTGTTATGAAGGTACCATGACCTAATGTGGGTTACTAAGGGTGTCGTGAGGGTGTGTAAATGTGTTCACCATGATCTATTAGTATGGATGGCAGTCTGTGAGGTCTAGTATGTGGGTTGCTACCCTTCATTGGACTAGTGATATCGCCGAGAGAAGTTGCAATCCTTGAAACACTTTTCATATGCACTATATTCTATGGAATGCACTCAATAAATTTTGGAATCCACCATTGATTTGGTGGGGACATAGATCGAACGATCAAAAAACCATTTCGCTGCGTGAAAAAGTAAGTTGTATGAACACTCAGGCTTGTAGCGAAATTGATATATGAATGATCGAGATCGATGGCGGGTAAGAAGCATTTTGCGGAGACTCTATTCCCACATTCTGTAAAGAATTCGGCTATGGAAGAAAGTTAGACAGTGCAGAAAGAGTTTGTTTTGGATATCATATCTTGATTTTCGTAGTACTAACAGTGAATAGTAAATGCAATAGAGATATCTTTGCATAAATAACAAGGAAAATAAACCCTTAATATCCTATTCATATAACTTTGAGTTTACAATGACTGTAACAGCAGTTCTAAGGTGGACAAACAAATCTGAAATTACTTTAACTCTAACCTGTAGCTTCCTACGTGTGCACAATGATTTATGGAAGTGAGCTGGCCTTCTTTGGTGTCTCAGTTTTTCTTTGGTGCATGCAAGCTCCTCAAAACAACCCAAATCGTCTTCTTTTTGGACTCCCTTATTATGCTGCAGCACCCTCCTTCACTACCCAGAAGCGTTATGCACAGTTGTAACAAGAAGGAAGACTACAATGAGAGTACCCAACAATGCTGTAGTAGATTCCTGTAGGTGTCAATAACAACGCTGTAGTAGATTGCAGCCCCCCTTTTGGCTGTAACAACCCTTGATATTGTCCTAGATGAAGCGTGGGGATCACTGTAGATGTGCAACTGTAAGGATATGCACCCAACAGAAAGTAAATCATCCTCACAAACAAGACTGTGTCCTCTCCAGATGATGTCATGGCCCACGCAATCCAAACACAGCCAACAAGTGAAGAATACGGCCTCCACAAGATGAAATCGGCCCCTTTGTTGCTCCTTTTTTTCAAAAACATAAAAACCAAAAAAGACGAAACAGCGAATATGCATGAATCTTTAGTATCTTATATCTAGATGGGCCTGAAAATTTGTTGTATGTATAACCATGGCATGAGCCTATAATCCTAGGTATAATATAATATTGTTACTTTTTAGACTCACAGGAAGACCCCCTTGGGATATGTAACATCCCAAAAATTCCATTTTTTTTTAATTTTTATAGTAGCTAAATTAAACAATTTCATTAAATGCGGAATTAAACAAAATGAAATGAAATCTTAACTAATGTAATTAATGACGATGTTCTGTCATAACTCTCAATAATTAATTGTAAATGAAAAGCTACTAAATTAAGTAGATGTTAAATACTTCAATAATGATTCTTTTGACAAAGCAGATGAGTACAATATTTCTGATTTGTTTAAGTTCTAGAAATGCATGCAGTTGGTATTGAAATGAAAAACTTTGAAATAACACTGACAGCTTGTTTGTTTGTTTGACAAGGGGTCCTACGAGACACACTGGAGCTTACTTAGCTATGTTTAGCTAAGGCTATTGAAATTGTTTTCATGTGTAGACAACAGGTTAGATTTTCTACAAGACAACATAAAAATAAAATAGAAGTACTTGTTTTATTTCAATTCGCCGTCAATGTAAAAGAATTGAATGTTAGTACTTTCTTGCGACGAATTGGAAAAAGACGGAGGTATGAATTCTCAGTCCTAGTCTAGCTGTAAGATGGCTTCCAGTACTCTTCCAAGTTCTATTTTTCCAGCATCGTTGTACTTGTTAAAATGCTACAGATAAAGATCGTAAAGTAACATCATTAAAGTCAAACTGGTAAATCCAAGGTACTATTTAAAATTATAGACTTAGAATTCTCATTATTTCATCCTAAGTTTATAAAATTGCTAAAAGAGACAGAGTATAGAAATCCTAAGTTCTACACATTTACAAAATACAATATTATTTGAAAGATAGTATTAATGTGCCTAGTCAAACAACATGATTGTGCCTAAACAAACAATATTAGTGTGCCTAGTCAATGGACTATATGTTCTATACAAATAAACTATATGTTATAGTCTTTCATTGTAGTAATATATATATATATATAATTTTCATATTGAAATAATACAATGATTTCATAACCATATGACATTACAAAAGTAATATATAATAATTTATATTTGAAAAATAATGAAATATTATAACATTACATAATATAATCCATGCATTACAATATATAAATTAATATGTAAAAATGCAATGCTAATGTGACATTAGCGATAAATTATAAACATAATACATTATAATTGAAACTATTGCTATCGATACCATAGACATTGTACGAAATAATGTATAGAGTATTGAAACTATACAATAAACAATTGCATAATGAAATCGAAAATGAAACTAATGCGTGAACAATGTTATGATAACATATGGAATAACATAATGCAAGTTTAAACTATACTATGGTTTCGTAATTCCTTCATGCGTTAATGACAAACATGATAATGAATCCATGCATTCATGCAAAGGTTTGACGGTAATGAGTTTATGTTGGCAGGGTTTTTCCGGCTCCAGAATGGCATTCAATGCTACAAAGTGGAGAGACGAGCTGTAGTGCCACTCCATCCCTCCACGTGAACTTGGTTGATGAGAACGGTAATGAATCCTAGCTGGCATGTATCGTTGGCTGATACACATCCTAGTTGTACATTGTGTAACACTTAAATCCTTCGTTGCTGGCTCTGGTATGGGTGGTGCCATTAATGTGCTATTAAATACTTGTTTGCTCGGTTTACAACGTAGTACATTGGCATTCTACCAACCTTTGATCTTGGCCATCCTCCGTCGTCAATCCAAAACCCTAGCATCGTGGTAAGTAAAAACACTTAGCGACATTCTCAGTATTCATTGTGAGTTTGAATGGGGCCGATAGGCTACCCGAATGTAGTTTGAAGGATTTTGCTCCTCCAGGGTTTGAATCCTAGATCTATAAGTTGATGAAAAACGCTTAAGTTACAGTCATGAGTCTTCTTGGTTCAGTCCTGCAATTGCTGAAGTAGTAACAAGGTCCTTCAGTCCATGTAAGTGCATTTGTATTCGCATTAAGGCATGCGCCCTCTATCAAAAGTCTTTCAACTGTCGTGTAGTGTTGGAGTTCTTCTAGCCTCTGTTAATGCAAATGCATTCGGCCGAGGGTTCTCGCTCATTTCGTCTTGTTCTGGTTTGTAGCAATAGAAACTATTTCTAAAAACAAATACTGTAGATAAAATGATGACTGTAAAACGAATGCGTGAATGTATAGAATGTTTGCCGTGTTTTGAATGTTTTTGGAAAATGAAAACTATGAAAGAAATAGTTTGATTGATAAAAAAAATTCTTTTCTTTTCAAACTTCAAATATAATATGATAGAGAAACTCTACTCACGGCTTTTGGAAAACACGCTGGTTTTTATACTACGTTTTTGCAGAAGTGTTTGAAGTTTTGAATGAAATAAACATAAACACAAAGAAAATTATCGAGGGTTTAGAAAAGAAATGAAACATTATGGTTTAGTAATGAGAATATGATATTTGAAAACAACATAGGAATACGTAGAAATATATATAAATATGTGTTTTAGAAATGCTACGAAAACAGTTAAACGGAAAAGAAATGTATTATCAGAATGCTTATGAAATCTTAGGAGATAAATAGAATGCATCTCTTTGTGAATGAAGATTATTTTTAAAAAAATGAATGCGATTGTATAGATTTCTTTTGTAAAAATACTAGCATGATAGAAAGTATGAAATATATGATTTTTATTCAAATATTTGCTATCTAGACAAAATAGAGATGAAAGAAAATATTTATGACTGTATTGAAATAATTATGATTTTTCCAGTATTAGCAGAAAATATTAAATGTCATATAACATATTTTGTTTTTATAAATGCATCAGAATGTTAAACAGAATACTTACTTTAAATATTTATCCATTCACTGGCAAACTACCCATCTATCATCTATTACTTAAATCACTTCTCTATACTACAGTACTATACAAATAATAGCATGGGAAAAATATAGAGAAGATGTTAGAACCCAACATTTTCGGAAAAATTTAAAATTTTTAAGATAGCAAATAATGTTATTAAATGCTTTCCTTGACCTGTTTGATTTAGTTAAATGATCATAACTATGTCTGAATGATATGTATTTTTGTACTTAAATTTTAATGTGAGTTTTATTTATCATTAATGATTGTTTTTCTGCTTTTCAACCACAAGGGGGAGTTGTCATCGCAGACTGGGCTTACTTAGCTTCCGAGCTAATGCATCAAAATGTCCTTCACTTACAGGTATACAGATAAAGTACGGGTCGCTGCAAATAAATTTTAAAGCATTATAATTCCTTTAACTGTACCAAAATGTCCAGTAAAAGTCTAAACATGCTAGACAGGTTGTCAAGTGTAAAAAGGTAGAAATCTCGTCCTGTAATATTCATGTGTTATCACTGATAGAGAGTTGACAATTTACATGAGAATGTGATAGATATTGTTCTTTATCAAAATGACTTAAGTACCCCTATGGAGTATTGTTCTTTGATATTATTATTGTGTTGCGATACTATCTCTTATCTAGCATCATGTAATGTCACTGGAATATGGTAATCAGACCATTTTGCTTATCTGTTGTTACTGTGTGATTTACGATTACACTTACAAGGATCTAGAAATTTTCAACGTATAAATTGCTTATTACTAGCACTGTATAATATCCTGTCAGTTCATAACTCCTTATGATATTCCTTTAGGATTTGCTTTGATTGCACCACAATTCCTATTTCTAGAAATATTAATAAACAAAGGAACAAGACTAACAGCTATTTCAAGAGACACCAGTATAGTAGGATTGTAAATACTATTACTTGTTTTCATCCTATTATTTTGTAGATTTATGGATCTAATGTACCCCTTGTCGATTCTCATGAGGCTAGGGTTAAGACATAAATAGTGTTATATTGTTCTACACCATGTAAAACTTACATTACATCCTTACCAAATCACTTTTATAATGTAAATGCTTTCTCTAAGTCTAGAGTACCTCATGACTGAGTTTTTGGAACAACGTTCATATGATATGAAGTAATATGTCAAAGTTCAAATCTATATAATGCAAGACTGACATGTATTGTACTAATGTTTTGTTTTAAAAGGATGATATATGAATTGTCCATTATGAAGAATCATATAATACTTTGATTTATGCAATTATGGGTTTTTATTGAGCAATAATGATCAGAATATCGTCGATATATTGCACTTTAATGTCATTAACATGATGGTAATGATTGTAGGTTCAAGTATTAAGGTTCTCCCATACAACAATCGAAGCATGTATTAACAAGGGAGTTTTGGCAAGTTTGAACTATGGTTTGTTATCATAATTGGATATCCTTATTATGGTTTTAATTGATTAACAATAATTGGGAAGTCCCCGTGGGACTATGGAGTCTCGACCCACTGCATGAAAAGATTAAAAGGCGACGTGGTAGTTTCTACGCCAAGTGTTGAAGATATTTAAGTGTTGACTCAACCCTAAACCCGACATTTTTTTCCTTTGCCTTCGGGCTTGGTCCTTCTGTAGAAACCCTCCTGTCCGAATCTGAACCCTACTGAAATGTTAAGGAACACAGCTTTTCTGCAACTTTGAATCCTTCGTCCTTGTTCACCTCATTGCAAGAGAGTTAATGTGTTTTGTTAATGGCGACTGTAGTTGGGCAAAATCCCAGGGTTTTATCCTTTTCATGTCAAAATTTAACCCTGTCTTTGCGTTGCCGCAACTCTTGGCTAGGTCCTGTTGAAGCTTCCAATGTGGTAGCTACTGTCAATTCGTGGTATTTGTTGACGAGGCAGAGGTTTTACACTTACCAGGTTCACGGTTATCATGCTAACTACATTGTTACAACTGCCTTTCAAAAGTGGTGAGTTACAGAACTTTTTCCTTGGTTGTTACAGTTTAAGATTTGGTTTTTATGTAAGCGCGTTTATAACTGGTTTCGTAATGTTAATGCAGGACCTGGCTGCTCATGAAGGTGTACAGGGCGCTCTCCTCAATCGGTTTGCTTCTCCGGGTAAGCCTGGTCGATAGCCATGGCATTCCTCCTTGCTGGTTGTAGGTCTTTAGGGTTTGTCTTACATGATGTGATATAGGGTTTACAGCAGCATTTGTTATGTGTTTTAATGAAAGGTTATGGGCTTAGATCCCAGGTTGTAAAGAATGTTACGGCCATGGTTCAATTTGTAATTCCAGTTTTATTTTTGTGTTGGAAACTCCTGTGGAGGTAATGCTGTGTAAAAACATGAAGCTAGATAAGAAGACTCTGGAACCGGCCTATAGATGACATTATGGCGTTGTAGTTTTTAATACAGGGCTCAAAAAATTGTACTCAGGGTTTGTTAATACGTTTTTGATATAAGAATTTCCTGTATAAACGAGTTTTGTTGAAACGTACTTTGTTGCTAAACCCTTACATTAAGTCAGGGTTTCCACTCCAGGTTTTGATAAACGAACCTTGTAAAGGTTTCCCCTGTATAATGGGTTTGTGAACTCGGCTGTAGGTTGGATACTGTAATAGCAAAGGTTTTGCTCCTGTGTTTTTCCTGTATAATTTTTAACTTATAAAGAAAATGAATTGTTATAGCCATTCTGTAGGATGAAGTCGGTGTATGGTGTGTGTTTTCAAGTTTCGAAGTTTACGTAGAATGCTTCTATAAATAAAAGGCTATAACTGTAGGTGAAATCGTGGTAATGAGTTTTCAATGTTTGGACACCTGTAAGGTTTGGAATGATGGGAGGTTCAAACTGATATGACAGTGGAAGTTTTGTTTAGATGATTTGTGTATTATTAGGATAGGACTATGTCGGTACTGTGCATTCACATGAAGGATATAACTAAAAGATTAGAGCTCGATAGTGAGCTAAAAATATTGTTCTATTATAATGATTATGACTTATAAGGAAATAAAAATACTACTTTGTATAAGCTCGGCCTCGAGCTAGTTATTGTTCTTGTCTTTAATTCCTTCTGTTTGAAAGTTAATAACTAGGTCAAAACTTTGCCGATGGTTTCTTGTTATAGAAACTGGAGAGATAGGTTTTGATAGAACTCCTCAGCCACGATTTTTGTTTAATTAATCAATTGGTTTGTTTTAGCTAAGATTTTGTCGAAAGAAAAAAAGTTAAAAAGGTGAAAGATATGGCTATACTGTTGTTCGGTTCGATATTGAGTCAATAAGGGTTCTGCCAGTCCTTTCGTATGTTCTGTCAATAAATAAATAAACTTTCTAATGTAATTTGGCTCGTCCATTTTTGTGACAGATAATGACCTGTACACTTGTTAGCTAGGGTTTGTACCTGCTATATTATCTATGATAATATATTTACTGTGGTTTATATGGTTATATCTATTTCTGTTCCTATAATTGTTTTAACGAGTTTATTTTTCAGGAAATATTTACTGTATAATGAGCCTTTACTTATCTATTTAACTATTGTAATAAACCAAGTGTAAAATCACAATAACATCCTATTACTTACAATAATAACAAAGTGTAGCACGCATAAAACAAATACTTGAACTGTAAGATAATAATGATACTAGGAAATTTCTGAGACATAATAATTCTGCAGAATCTATCTACTAACAATTCAGAGATGCTAACTTTTACTGAAATAAATCCTATTCAGACATAGAGGAGATAATCATAATCTACATTCATATTTACTCAATAAACAGCAAGAATAAGTGGCAGAACCTGTGTCAACTGTAGACAACAACAGCAATGGGAGGCTGTTCCTCCCTACCAACTCCTGGAGAGTGCCCAGACAGCACTTCTCAGGACCCCCGAGCTTGCTCTGGTCTCCCTGGCTGGAACTAGGTGCAGCAGAATAATTCACTCAGCCAAAACAGCTAAACTGGAACCAAGTTGCTACAGCATCCCACTCAAACAATTTTCCTTACTGTCTTTCCCTCTTCCTCAATGGGATTCCTGAATAGCATTCAACTGAATGTATTCTCCCTCCTGAACTATCTGAACCCCCAGCTCAGTTCATTGAGTACTATTTAAAAGATTGCCTAGGTCTTAGTTGGGTTAACTGTCATTAATGAGCCACCTGCTCAGATTCCACTTTCTTGGGGAATCATGACCCCAAAATATAGGGAAGTTGCCACCTGCAAATTAGGAAGCGTTTGAGGATGCTGCCACTTGTCTTTTTCCTTTCCACCTAGTTCCATCCACCAGTTAGACCAGTAACCTCTTTTAACAGCTCTCCCATGCTGTTGTCTCCATAATTTATTTATTAATAATAAAATATTCAGAATTACATTCCATTTCTAGTGACTCTGCTGAGTCATCAATTCCTACTTAGCATTAAATTTAACATAATGTCTCAGGAATATAATAAAATAATTACATTATTTTTACAAAATTGGGGTATGTGACAGAAGATTATCTCATCAATAATTTTAACTATTTAACATTCACTGTTAAACATAGAATGGAAAATAAATAATCTACTAGTTAAAAACATTTAAATTGTAACAGATTCAGAATAGTAAAACCTGGTTAACTGTAGAGAAACAAATAGCCCAAGGAGCCTGTTCCACCCAACCAATTCCTGAACACAGCCTAGCTACTTGCCTTAGAACCCCCGAGCCTATTCACTGAACCACTAGGAAGAATAAACTTAAGAGCTCAGAACCTCCACTTGCAGTGTAATAGTTATCCAGCCTTGAGATTTAGCAGTCAAAGAACCTGCACCAGCACCTCTGGTTCTCCTTCAAAAAGGTTTTGCAGACTTATAGTTGCACATACACCTATCCTCCCTATTCAAATCTCTCAGTAATCACCTAATTTACTTGAGGAATATTTCTGCCGAAAATACTGGGTAAGAGCTGCCTGCTCAATTCAAATTTGCCTTATGTAGGATGCCTAGGCCTTCTTAGTTGGTAACTGGTCATTAAAATGAGCTTCCTACCCACTCCCGCCACCTGGGGGATAATGCCACATTATTAGTGGTAGTTTTCCCATAACCAACAGCTAGTGTGTAGTGCAATTGCTGCCATATGTCCCATGCTTCCCAACAGCTTCCATTCCTCCTAGTGGGTCAGTGAACACTCATTTAATAGTACCCTTGGTTGTTTGTCTCCTACTTAATTTATTTAAATAATAATAATTAGTTAGTAATTACATTCATCCTTGATCAAAATTGATCATAATTACAAAACTTTGTAATTAAATTTAACATAAAGTATTTTTTCCAAATAAAATAATATTTTCAGAATTTGGGTAGGTGACATACACCCCCCCTTAATCTCAACATCGTCCTCGATGTTCGTTTATCACTCTCTGAGTGTTTCTTGAAATAGAGTTGGGTATGTTGCCTGCATACTACTCTCCAACTCCCAGGTTGCCTCTTATGGGCTAAGGTGCTTCCATTGCACCTTCACTTGCCCAATGGTGCGATTTCAGAGCATAGTTTCCCTCCTTTCGACGATACAGTCCGATTTCACCTAAAAATCGTCATCTTGTCCCACCTGTACATCATTCCAATTTACAACATGAGTAGCATCGTGTACATATTTCTTTAAAAACGATATATGAAAAACATTATGTATTTTTAAGTTTGGTGTCAAAGCTAGTTGATATGCCACTAGTCCAACTCTGGACAATATTTCGAAAGGACCACAATACTTGGGTGCCAACTTGGCACAACTTCCCAACTTCAATGAACTCTTTTTCGGTCTTACCTTGAGAAACACATGTTCACCAACCTGGAACTCTTTATGAGTCCTTTTTAAATCAGCTTGACTCTTTTGTCTATCTTGGCCAGCTTTTAAATTTCCTTGTACCTGTTTCATAATTAGTTATAACTCCTGCAACAAATCAGGTCCTAAAACAACTCTATTCACTAGGTCATTCCAAGAAACAAGTGTATCACACTTCGTACCATAAATAATTTCAAAAGGACTAAGTCTAGCAGATGCATGATAATGATTATTATATGCAAATTCTGCTAAGTGTAAGTAGTCTTCCCACTTACTAGGCTGATCTTTAACATACATTCTCAATAAGTCTTCCAAAACTTGATTCACCCTTTCTGTCTATCCATCCGTTTGTGGATGAAATGTTGTGCTGAAATTTAAGGTTGTATTCAACCCTTTAACCAAAGATCTCCAAAAGTTTCCTATAAACTTAGAGTCACGGTTTGAAATTATTACCTTCGGTATACCATGTAATCAAAAAATCTAGTCCATGAAGATTTCTGCAATGTTTGGAGCCTTATGAATAGTTTTCACAGGTGTAAAATGTGTTGCCTTGCTGAGTTTGTCCACTACCACCATGATAGAGTCATTTTGTTTTTGGTTTTTGGGTAGTCCAGTAATGAAGTCTATGCTTATCACTTCCTATTTCCAGCTAGGTATAGGTAATGGTTGCAACAATCCTGTTGGATGTTGATGTTCAACCTTCACTTTTTGACAGTCCAAACACTTTGCTATGTATTCTGCCACTTCATCCTTCATCCTTGGCCAATAGTACTCCTTCCTTAGCATAGTAATGGTCTTTTGATAACTTGGATGGCCCGAATAATGGCTTTTGTGCATCTCGTTTAAAATCAAAATTTTTATTTTTGGTATATTAGGTACATACAATCTGTTTTTGTACAGCAATAACCCATTTTCCTTCATGCTGTAATCTGCCATAAAATTTTCAGAATTGTTATTTGCTATCTTTTCCTTTAAATTTATGTATTCTTCATCCGTTTCACTCTTTTCAAGAATCAGATTTTCTAAATTTGTTGAGTAAGTACTGATGGCTGAAATAAAATTCAGTTTTGCTTTACGACTCAAAGCGTCTGCAACATTGTTCTCTTTTCCTTTAATATGCTGAATTTCAAAATCATACTCACTTAGGAACGTCAACCATCTAGCTTGTCTAGCGTTCAGATTTCTCTAATCTAATAAATATTTCAGACCCATATTATTTCTCAACAAGGTGAATTTTCTGCCAATAAGGTGATGACGCCACATTTTTAAGGCGTGAATTACTGCCAATAACTCTAAATCATAAGTAGAGTAGTTATTCTCATGTACTTTCAGCTTTCTAAATTCATATGCCACAGCATATCCTTCTTGTGTTAAAACTCCACTGATCCAATCATTACATGCATCTGTGCAAACTGCAAAATCTTTGTTAGGATATGCTATCCTCAATATAGGTGCTGTAGTCAACAATTCATTTAGCTTCTTAAAACTGTCAGAACATCTATAATCCCGCACAAATTTCTTCCCTTTCTTATGCAAAGAGGTTATGGGGTTTGCAATTTTTGAAAAACCTTCTATAAACTTTCTATAATATCCAGTAATACCCATAAACGACCTCACATTTGACACATCTTTAGGAATCGGCTCATTAATGGCTTTTATCTTGTCGGGATCAACTGAGATTCCTTCCTTCGAAATTATGTGTCCTAGATACTGAATCTTATCCTTGTGGAAATCACACTTACTAAATTTAGCATATAGTTGGTGATCTCTCAGAACTTGTAGGATAATCCGTAGGTGTTCATCATGCTCTTCTTCGCTTTTAGAATACACTAAAATGTCATTTATAAACACAACAACAAACTTATCTAAGTATTTATGCAGAATATTGTTCATCAAACACATAAATATAGTCGAGGCATTAATCAAGCCAAATGGCATGACTACAAACTCATAATGTCCATAACGCATTCTAAAAGCCATCTTGAAAATATCTTTGTCTTTAACTCACACTTGATGATATCCTGACCTTAGATCAATCTTTGAAAATATCGTTGCTCCACACAGCTCATCAAATAGATTGTCTATGTGGGGCAACAGATATCGATTCTTGATCGTCATCTTATTAAGCTCGCGATAATCTATGCACAATCTTAGGGTTCCATCCTTTTTCCTAACAAATATAACAGGTGCTCCCCAAGGAGATACGCTGGCTCTTATGTAATTTTTGTCAATCAGCTCTTTTAATTGTGACTTCAATTCGTTTAATTCCAGTATATGGAGCTTTAGAATTTGGTACCACTCCTGGTATTAACTCGATGGTAAAATCCAAATCTCTTTTAGGAGGTAATCCTGGAATCTCTTCAGGAAAAACATCCTTAAAATTCTTTAGGACATGTATGTCTTTTAGTTTCAGTTTGTCATTTTTATCAATAAACTCATCATTTACTACATTTACTGCAAACAACTGACATTCTTTCCTAACTGCTCTCTTTACTTGCATGGCCGAAATCTATCTAAGGGTTGTCTTCCTCGGAATACCTTTTATTTCTACAGTTTCTCCATCATCATTCAAACATGTAAAACTCTTCTCATAACAGTTCAGAATAACATGATGGGCTTCTAACTAGTCCATTCCGATTATAATATCATATGATCCTAAAGGTAAAACATTTAACTTGACTTGTGTTTTTAACTGATTCATGAATAAAGCACAATTTTCAATAAAATCTGATACCTTCCTCTTTGTTCTTGTTGCTAATCTAACCAACCAAGATTTACTGAACCTTTCTGTTTTTATTTTAATATTTTCCACAACATCCAGTGATATATAACTTAAACTAGTACTTGGGTCAATTAAAATAGTAACTGGATGATTTTGTAACATACCTTAAATCTCTACCATAGAGATTTGATGATATGCTTGTCTGTTGTCAAGTGCTGCATTAATCCCGAGCAGCTCTCTTGCTAAGTCTCGAACAATAGGTTCGGTCTGAATAAAATGTATGTTGTTAACTATCCGCTTCCTTTTGGGACATTCTGATGCATAGTGAGGACCTTGACATTCAAAACATTTTATAGGTGTCTTTTGTTCACTGGTTCTGCTGTTATTAGGAACATTTCTAGGTGTTGTAAAATTTTGCTGCTGACTGTTTCTGAAGTTATTTCCTTGAAAATTTTGATTATGGAAATTTTTCTTTTGGAAACCTGAATTTCCACTAAATCTGAAATTTTTCCTTTTCAGTTCAAAATTGTTGGCCTTATGACTTTTCCAGTTTATCATTCCTTCTCTTCTTCGATTAGTGTCATAACAGAAAACTCCCTTTCTCATAGCCTCTTCCAGGGTCTTTAGACTATCATACTCAATTCTATCTTTAATATTAAAAGGTAGACAGCTTAAATATCTCTGAATCTTCAGTTTTTCTTCTATGAGATATGACACATATCTCAGTAGGTTCAGAAATATACTATTCATTTCCTTCATATTCATACCTCCCAGCCTCAAATCATAGAACTCTTTGGATTTTTCCTCATAGTATTGTTCAGATAAAAACTTCTTCTTGAAGTATCATTTAAAAGTACTCCAGTTTACTTCTTTATCCTTAATTCCCTTTACTCTTTTGATGTCTTGCCACTAAATATCTGCTTTTCCCGGTCAAGTTATAGATAGCCATTTTTGCTTTCAAAGATTCTGAATAGTTATAAATCTGAAAATATTTCTTCATGCCGGACAACCATGCTTCAACTGTCTCGCCCTTCTCAGTTTCTCCATTAAACGTTGGAGGTTTAATCTTTTTGAACTCTCAGGAAATCTGTTCATACTCCTTGTGATTTTTCTTTCTAGGTTTGAAATCTCCCTCGCTGCTATCACTGGAGTAGTTGCGCTTCTTTTGATGTCTTTCCTGGATAGCTTTTGAGGATGTAGAAATGTTGTCCATATCATCAACTTTCACTTTCTTACTCCGGTCTTGACGAGATAAATCCTCAACCTTCGAGGTATTTTCATTTTCTCTATTTTGTTCGTCAGTTGGACAATGTTCGAACAGTACTTGATTTAACTCTTCTTGCACTTTCAGGATTTTCTCATTATCTTGTTTTACAGATTTGATTTCTGCCTTTAATTCTTGAAATGCTCTTAATAATTACGTCGAACTGTCATTTACTCCACTGTGGCCTTCTTCTACATAATGTTGTCCCGTACTATGGTTGTTTGGTCAAAATCTGTCCTCTGAATGTTCAGCTGAGTTTTCCATACCTGTAACTAAATTTTTTTTTATGTATAACACAATAGTAAAAAAAAAAAGAAAAAATTAATTAATTAGTAAAATTCTTTCTGCTGTAATAAAAATTTATGTTGCGTGTTTTGGACCTTTTCAGGCCTAGAGTTCGAACATAAACTCTGATACCACATGTAACATCCCAAAAATTCCAAAAATAATTTTTTTTTATAGTAGCTAAATTAAACAATTTCATTAAATGTGCAATTAAACAAAATGAAATGAAAGCTTAACTAATGTAATTAATGATGATGTTCTGTCATAACTCTCAATAATTAATTGTAAATGAAAAGCTACTAAATTAAGCAGATGTTAAATACTTCAATAATGATTCTTTTGACTAAGCAGATGAGTACAATATTTTTGATTTGTTTAAGTTCTAGAAATGCATACAGCTGGTATTGAAATGAAAAACTTTGAAATAACACTGATGGCTTGTTTGTTTGTTTGACAAGGGGTCCTACGAGACACCCTAGAGCTTACTTAGCTATGTTTAGCTAAGGCTGTTGAAATTGTTTTCATGTGCAGACAGCAGGTAAGATTTTCTACAAGACAACATAAAAATAAAATAGAAGTACTTGTATTATTTCAGTTCGTCGTCAATGTAAAAGAATTGAAAGTTAGTACTTTCTTGCGACGACCTGGAAAAAGACGGAGGTATGAATTCTTAGTCCTAATCTAGCTGTAAGATGGTTTCCGGTACTCTTCCAACTTTTGTTTTTACAGTGTCCCTATACTTGTTAAAATGCTACAATTAAAGGTCGTAAAGTAATGTCATTAAAGTCAAACTGGTAAATCCAAGGTACTATTTAAAATTATAGACTTAGCATTCTCATTATTTCATCCTAAGTTTAAAAAATTGCTAAAAGAGACAGAGTATAGAAATCCTAAGTTCTACACATTTACGAAATATAATATTATTTGAAAGATAGTATTAATGTGCCTAGTCAAACAACATGATTGTGCCTAAACAAATAATATTAGTGTGCCTAGTCAATGGACTATATGTTTTATACAAATAAAATATATGTTATAGTCTTTCATTGTAGTAACATATATATATATATATAATTTTCATATTGAAATAATACAATGATTTCAAAACCATATGACATTACAAAAGTAATATATAATAATTTATATTTGAAAAATAATGAAATATTATAACATTACATAATATAATCCATGCATTACAATATATAAATTAATATGTAAAAATGCAATGCTAATGTGACATTAGCGATAAATTATAAACATAATACATTATAATTGAAACTATTGCTATCGATACCATAGACATTGTACGAAATAATGTATACAGTATTGAAACTATACAATAAACAATTGCATAATGAAATCAAAAATGAAACTAATGCGTGAGCAATGTTATGATAAGATATGGAATAACATAATGCAAGTTTAAACTATACTATGGTTTCATAATTCCTTCCTGGATTAATGACAAACATGATAACGTATCCATGCATTAATGCAAATGTTTGACGGTAATGAGTTTATGTTGGCAGGGTTTGTCCCGCTCCGGAATGGCATTCAATGCTACAAAGTGGAAAGACGAGTTGTAGTGCCACTCCATCCCTCCACATGAACTTGGTTGATGAGAACGGTAATGAATCCTGGCTGGCATGTATCGTTGGATGATACACATCCTAGTTGTACGTTGCGTAACACTTAAATCCTGCGTCGCTGGCTCTGGTATGGGTGGTGCCATTAATGTGCTATTAAATACTTGTTTGCTCTGTTTACAATGTAGTACGCTGGCATTCTACCAACCGTTGATCTTGGCCATCCTTCGTCGTCGATCCAAATCCCTAGCATAGTGGTAAGTAAAAACACTTAGGGGCATTCTCGGTATTCATTGTGAGTTTGAACGGGGCCGACAGGTTGCTCGAATGTAGTTTGAAGGATTTCGCTCCTCCAAGGTTTTGATCTTGGATCCGTAAGTTGATGAAAAAAGATTAAGTTATAGTCGTGAGTCTTCTTGGTTCAGTCCTGCAATTGCTGAGGCAGTAACAAGGTCCTTCAGTCCATGTATGTGCATTTGTATTCGCATTAAGGCATGCCCCCTCTATCAAAAGTCTTTCCACCGTCATGTAGTGTTGGAGTTCTTCTAGCCTCTGTTAATGCAAATGCATTCGGCCAAGGTTTCTCATTCGTTTCGTCTTGTTCTAGTTTGTAGCAATAGAAACTAGTTCTAAAAAGAAACACTGTAGATAAAATGATGACTGTAAAACGAATGCGTGAATGTACAGAATGTTTGTTGTGTTTTGAATGTTTTTTGAAAATGAAAACTATGAAAAAATAGTTTGATTGATAAAAAAATTCGTTTTGTTTCAGACTTCAAATATAATATGACAGAGAAACTCTACTTACGGCTTTTGGAAAACACACTGGTTTTTATACTACGTTTTTGCAGAAGTGTTTGAAGTTTTGAATGAAATAAACATAAACTCAAAGAAAATTATCTAGGGTTTAGAAAAGAAATGAAACATTATGGTTTAGTAATGAGAATATGATATTTGAAAACAACATAGGAAAACGTAGAAATATATATAAATATTTGTTTTAGAAATGCTACGAAAACAGTTAAATGGAAAAGAAATGTATTATCAGAATGCTTATGAAATCTTAGGAGATAAATAGAATGCATTTGTTTGTGAATGAAGATTATTTTGAAAAAAATGAATGCGACTATATAGATTTCTTTTGTAAAAATACCAGCATGATAGAAAGTATGAAATATATGATTTTTATTCAAATATTTGCTATCTGGACAGAACAGAGATGAAAGAAAATATTTTATGACTATACTGAAATAATTATGACTTTTCCAGTATTAGCAGAAAATATTAAATGTCATACAGCATATTTTTTTTTATTATAAATGCATCAGAATGTTAAACAGAATAGTTACTTTAAATATTTATCCATTCACTGGCAAACTGCCCATCTATCATCTATTACTTGAATCACTTCTTTGTACTAGAGTACTGTGCAAATAACAACATGGGAAAAATATACAGAAGATTATTTGATCAATAATTGCAACTATTTAACATTCATGTTAAACATTGAACAAAAAAAAATAATTCTACTAGTTAAAAACATTTAAACTGTAATAGATTCAGAATAGTAAAACCTTGTTAAATGTAGAGAAACAAACAACCCAAGGAGCCTATTCCACCCAACCAATTCCTGAAGACATCCTAGTTACTTTCCTTAGGACCCTCGAGCCTGTTCGCTGAACCACCAGGAAGAAGAAACTTAGGAGCTCAGAACCTCCACTTGCAGTGTAATAGTTATCCAGCCTTGAGATTTAGCAGTCAAAGAACCTGCACCAGCACCTCTGATTCTCCTTCAAAAAGGTTTTGCAGACTTATAGTTGCACATACACCTAGCATCCCTATTCGAATCTCTCAGTAATCACCTGATTTACTTGAGGAATATTTCTGTAGAAAATATTGGGTAAGAGTTGCCTGCTCAATTCGAATTTGCCTTATGTAGGTTGCCTAGGCCTTTTCAGTTGGTAACTAGTCATTAAAATGAGCTGCCTGCCCACTCCCACCACCTAGGGGATAATGCCACATTATTAAAGGTAGTTGTCCCATAACCAATAGCTAGTGTGTGGTGCAATTGCTACCATCTATCCCATGCTTCCCAACAGCTTCCATTCCTCCTAGTGGGTCAGTGAACACTCATTTAATAGTCCCCTTGGGTGTTTGTCCCCTGCTTAATTTATTTAAATAATAATAATCAGTAATTACATTCATCCTTGATCAAAATTGATCATAATTACAAAACTTTGTAATTAAATTTAATATAAAGTATTTTTGCCAAATAAAATAATATTTTCAAAATTTGGGTAGGTGACAGGATAAACCTTATTATAGAATATGCTATGAGCATGGTGCTAGGGGGTGCAAGTTTCTTATAATATTCTTATTTTACTTATTGCATAATTGTTTCTAGCTTCTATTATATTTCTTGTCAAGGATATTTATAACTTACATCATAGGGAGGATCTATGGGTTAAATATAAATATGTTTCTAATGTGGAGATATCCCAACCTTTATACTAACTAATATATGTTGCTAGTATGATAGGAGATCAAGATGTTAAAGTTGTCACCACCATTTTAACATATCAATGTATTTTTAGGAGTTAGAGTTGGCTTTGATCCCCTCATTTAATGGCTTGGAAGGTATGGGAAACTTCATTTCCTTTAGAGCTCAAGAAATCTCACTTTGGAGTGAGTAAATTACTCAAAGGTGCAGTGCAATGGCCATAACATTATTAGAGATCACTTGGTTCAATAATTTCATATGCCACCTATCGTTGACTCTCCAATGACCTAAATAGAAATTCCCATGCAGACATATGTAAAAACTATTACACTTCCACCACTAAATTGGTTCATTGAACAATGCAAATACATAAATGAGGTGGAGGCTCTAGATTGGCATCACATGATATGTGGTAAATGTAAGAGAGACATCATTGAAAATCAACTGGAGGGATATCTTAGGAAGTAATCGGATTTTCATTAGGAGAATAGTTTCAATGGTATAATACTGAACTAAAAAACATAGGTTAATGGTTCAAATTCCTTTTATCTTTATAAGAATTTCATATGGTTGGAAGAGGTAATGATATCTTAATATTTATAAGGATTATATAGGTTCTTTTAGGATTTCTCCAAGTAGGACCTTAACCAATGTATTGATTTGTATAGGTTCTTTTAGGTTTTCTCCAAGTAGGACCTTAACCTTAACCGTATATCTCTTCCCATTATTCTAATATCCATAGTTACCTAATTGATATGTCAATTAAGAAAGTAGATTTGTAAGGCATACCACCAGTCAAATTTTGGCTCATATGATTTCCATGAGAAGAGAGATCATAATGAGTCATAATTGTTTGAATGCATATGATAGATCTCTTTGTTATAAGGCTGCAACAAACAATAATGAGTCATATCATGCCAATAGTTACAATTAATAGCATAAAGAGGAAATATCTTCTGTAGAATCATAAGAGAGTCTATGGAAATAGACTAGTTTAGTACAATTATTCTATCCTTATGGTATCCTTACTTATTAGCATGGGACCTTGAATCATATATAAGTAATTTGATCAAGTAATTGGTAAATCCACCTAGGTATAAATGCAGTAGATACCAACTAGAAATAATACTATGTTTGGATGTAACCTCAACATCTAACCTCAGATGAAAATGACATCCCTTATGTGGTAAGCTAAAATTGATTACTAGTCATGCACTTGAATCCATTGAAAGAAACTCACTTCCCTCATCCTTCTACAAATAAACCACACAATCAATGCCTTAGAAGCCATGCTTATTAAAGGTCTAACAATCATGTCTCCAACCACCAAAACTAACCTCTTGAGGGGATATTTGTCCTTGTAGTCAGAATATGGAAATTGTTAAGAAGTTTCTGAGCATTAGGTATGGTTCTTGCGGCTCTAGACATGGCTAACGAATGGAAGCTGGGCCTTAGGACCTAAAGAAATATTATAGGTATATATGGCTAAGAATGATATGTTGAAAAACCACAATAGACCTTTCCATAGTATCTTTGGCCTATGAGTGGGGTTTTGTGGCACAGTGAGAATTTTAAGACTAATTATAGGTTCCAACAATATGGATATGGTTGGGGAAAAAAGAGTGTGACTTATGTCCTAAAGGAAATTCCAGGAATCTTTGGTTAAGAACAATTCCTACAATCACCACACATGACCTCCCAAGAGCATATTATTCATATAAGTGGGGATATTAGTGCCATTAGAATTTTTTGAGAACCTGGTATAGATATTGGGTTCCCCATACATGTTTGAGGGAGACAAATTGGGCCTTAATAAAAAAATAACCTTTTGAGAATCCATGGCCAAGAAGAACAACTTGAACAAACACACATGGATTCCTGAAAGTATCTTTAGTGTTTGAGTAGGGATGTCTATGTCATTAGATGGTTTTGAATAGTAGTTAGGGGTCTTGAGGCTCTATACATAATTAAGGAAGGAATCACATGCCTTATTCCCTAAAGGAATATTCTTTGAGGTATCCAAATCCATGAACAATATTTTAAAGAAACACAGATCACTATTATAGGATATCTGTAACATCCTCGACCCCCTTGATGTCCTTTAGAGGTGATGGGGGAGCTCCTTAGAATACAACCTGCTAAATTGTTTTCTTCCAAACTATGCACTTTTGCACAGCCGCAATAGCTTGGTCCACAATCCACATGTCAGAGTCGGAATTCGGGACCCCAATGTGCCACTTCAAGAATCACACCTTTGACTACCACAATCCACGACGTGGGAGTCGAAAAGTCAGAACGACAAATACATGACGTCGAAGAAATACGCCTCCGACTTTCACATTCCACAATCCGCGATGCGAGAGTAGGAAAGTTGGAACACCCAATTCTCTACTTCACCAAATCATGACTCCAACTTCTATAATCCACCACGTGGGAGTCGGAAGTTGAAACTCCAAAGGTCTCAACTTCGCAGAATCGTGCCTCCAACTTCCGCGATCCACAATCTGCATTGCGGGTTCGAAAAGTTGAAAGTCGACCATATACCACTATTACTGCCAACTTCTTAGGCTGATAACTTTCTCATCCTAAGTCCATTTTTGGAAAACTTGGTATCATATATTGGAAAGCTCTCAGAGATCCCCATGCAAGTGTATGATCTTCTTCCAAACTTGAGAACTCTAAATTTTCCTTCTTCCCACCAAGGTGTTTCCCAATCCTCATCCATACCTCTTTACCACTCTATAAAGAGCTCTAATCCACTATGCCATGTCTCCTCCCTAGTTCATCTGACCCACAAAGGGAACATGAACACAAAAGGGGTTTCTATTTCTCCCCTGAAGTCATGACCGAACATTCTGAACCTCCTAGGCCTCAACAAGATTTGGCCTTATTCATCATTGAACAAATTCATAAAAACACATGGATGCATATGCATACTCAAATAAGCATAGCTGAATGAAACATGAACAATTAAACATTCAGAACATGTAATTCCCATGAGAGGGAGTGGCTTATGGGTCGAGCAAACCAATCCCATACCTTGCCTTACGAATTTCAGGGATACCCATACTCCATCACTCTCATGGACTGAATTTCTCACCCACTTCCTTACAATGGAATTAAATGATGACTAGAACATTCAAAGGGGTTCTCAAGATGATATATGGCAGCCAGCTAGGGTCCAATCGCAAGACCCCCTAGTCACCTCTTCCTACTGGATACACATAGCCCCTTCATTTAGTTGCATCCATATCCAACCCCTTGGTAATTTTTTTTGCATTATAATCATCTACATGTTTTTACAATTTCCATGGCTTACTAGCACATGGATGGCACAACATAAAATATCATCCCTTCAAGGCTGAGAATTCACTAGTGGGGCCTTGGCCTTGAGTTCCACGCTAGGATTAATCGTACATCACATATGCACAATGTTTATTTTACAAGTCAATACATCCGAAGGGTCACAGTTAATATAGGTGGACTTGAATCTATAGAAACAAACTCATTGTCCCCATCCTTCTAAAAATAAACCTCACAATCGATGCCTTAGAAGCCATGCTTATTACATTATTTAACTTCATGTCATTGACCACAATAGGCTAATATTTCCTTTCATTTTGATGCATTATTTTGGTTCCCTCCTTCCTTCCTTTGGTCCACCTACATGACTCCCAGTACCAAGGTCTTTCCCCTTTTCATTGAAAACCTTAGGAGAAAACTCGGGTGTTTTTGCTATCTATACCAAAAAAGAAAGAAATTTAATTTACCAAAAAAAAAAAAAAATTAATAATAAAAAAAATGGGACCCTAACATAACTTTTCAAAGTTTATCTCCCGCGAATAGTTTTGTCGGGAAAGGATGTTGTTTTATTTTTGCATAGGCCATTGTTTACTTGCTTTGATTGTGGTATTCAACACCACGAAAGCTGAAGCTTTGTTGTTGTGATATACTGAGGTGAACTGCATGAGGTGTAACTTAAGTTTCACGGCATTCTTGTTCTGCGTTCTTCGTTATTGCTGGTATTTTATCAATGCTTTCACGAAAACAACATAATAAATGAAAACATTATGTGGTTTCTTTATTGACAGAAATAAAAATAGTGGTTCCTCTGCTACAAAATTTTAAGTGTAATACGCATTCTGTGCTGCATTTTGTACAAAATTTTATCATTTTCTTAGTAAGTGTAATATGCATTTTGTGGTTTCTTTATTGACAGAAATCAAAATAGTGGTTCCTTTGCTACAAAATTTTAAAAATTCAGTAAAAATTTTGGTTTCCTCTAGGGCTGACCGTGGATTGTGGTGGCTCTTCCTAGCTGAGATGTGGATTGTTTGACATTCATTTAGCTGGGTTGTGATTTTTTTGTGACCACTAGAGTTGGACTACACTTTCCCACTGCTGCAAGACTGTTACCATGTTCATCTTTGGGGATCCCTCTGTAAATCTTGTCCTGCTTGCAGCCTCTAAGGCTAAGGGGTCTTCACTCTTGGAGACTGAGATATCGTGTTGGCTATTGTATGTGTCTAACCTAAACCTATGACACCTTAACCATCTCTCTCTCTCTCTCTCTCAAGTTATGACATATGTTCCTCTTAGTAGATAGTCATTACAGATAGTCTTCCCTTTTACTTTTGAAACTTGTTTAAACAACTTTCAGTTAGCAATTGAGTGATGATAGACTTTATTTTTCTTATTATGCATGCTTTGTACAAGTGGATACATGGAGGTAAGTGATTGTTTGTGATTGAAGTATATCATTATTTTTATTTAATTTTTTTTTTTTAACAGAAACGAGTAGGTTTTATATTAATAAAACTGTGGCTAAGCCACCCAAGAGGTTACATCTGTGAGTTCTTTGCAAAAAAAAAAAATCCCCATCACAGCAAATGGGAATACTACTTTTATTTAATTTAAATTGTTAGAACATATCACTTTGTACTTTAATAACAATCTAATAGGCTATGGCTAATCAATACTCTAATCATTTAAAAAAAAACAGAGAAAGCAAATTATGACACAAAATCAAAAAAATATGATTATGAAATTTTCAAAAAGAACACATCAAAATGATCAAGTGGGAAAGAAAGGGACATGCATCTCAGAAGGTAAATATTTAGAAATAGAACAATGTATTTCCTTATGCAGTTTAATGCTTATTTTTATTGTATGATGATGTTAGGCATATGTTTAATAACATTCTTGGCTATAGTTACAAAGAAGAGGAAAATACAAACAATAACAAAGAATATTACACCTTCTATGCCTTTGAATGACTCTACTAGTCCTAACAAAGAGGGAAATGACAAAGATACATTTTCATCTTTTCAGGAGGAGGAGCAACATGAACAAGGTAAGCCCATTAATTCAGATTTTTCTAATTCTTTATAAGTATAAATATTATGATTAAGAAATCCATAACACCTTTACGTGCCCTTCTTTTATAGAAGATGTTCACAAAAAACCATGTCATATGGATAACAGTGTAGAAGGGGAAGATCCCTCGACACAAAAAGGGACGAAGCAACATAAAGAACAAGGTAAGCTCATTAATGTATAATTTTGTAGTTCTTCATAAATAAAATTTTATGACTTAGAAATCCATAACACCTTTAAGTGCCCTTCTTTTATAGAAGTTGCTCACAAAGAACAATGCCAACAAGATATTAGTATACAAGGTGAAGATCCCTCTACACAAGCATCGACAAAGAAAGTCAAGAAGAAAGGTAGATGAGCAACTAAATGTGCAGAAATCAATAACTTGGAGGAAAAGATCGAAATTCATATCAATGAAAGGAACCAACCAATTGGTCCAAACTCCATGAAGCTATCTTCATTACTAGGTGTGCTCATAAGGGAAATGGTTCCAATCAATTATTCTGATTGGAGGAGGGTTTCAGATCAATTAAAGGAGGACTTGTGGAACATTATTAATGTGAGTATTAGAGATTACGTGTATTTCTTTTCAACATTTATATTTTTGGATGATTTCGAAGTTTATTTTCAAACCATGTATGACATCTAAAAATGCAATTCTTGTATGTTGCAGGCAAAATTCATAATTCCCCCAGTCCTTAAAGAATATTGTATGAAATCCATTGGCCATAAGGAAAATAGTCATAGATATTGGTTGACCAAAAAATACTGTGACCCTTATGAGTCAACAGAGGAAAGATTAAAAAATGTTCCTCCAATTAGGATAAGTGAGACAGTGTGGAGAGAATTCATCCTATCACGAGCCACCACTGAATTCCTGGTAAGGAAAAATTTCACATATTATATAATCCAGTTTTTTTGAATGTCTATTAGCTTGTAATGTTGACTTATATATGTTATTTTCAATTGATTTCTAGGATATAAGGAAAAAAACAAAGAAAATAGAGAAAAGGAGAGGGACTTGCACACCTTTGGACGTCGAGGTTATCAGTGGGTCGAAGATGATATGGTAAACAATTGTGATGATATTTTATTCGAGATGAGAAATATTAGTATATTTTAGTTTCATTGTAATGTCACAACTTAACCATACTATTTTACTTGTTGTAACTAGAAAAACTCTATAGCCTCTGGTGGTACAACTACAAGCATTACTAGGGTAAACTTATGGAAGAAGTGCCATCAAAAGAAGGATGGCACTCCAATCACACCAGTTGTAGGAGAAACAATAGTATGTTCTCGACCTTTTAATTTAGATATTGATTAAAATTTCATTTTACATGTTGGAAATGTTTTCTTCTATGATCTTATTTAATTGTATGTCAATGTTAGCAAAACATTGAACAAGCACAAGTAGAAGTTGCATCTCAAGACTTTGCATCTAGGGATGATTCCCTTGCCAAGGTAATAGGGGTTGATGCAAGAGGATGATGTCATGGCGTTGTATTAGGAGTTACGCCAACTAACTTGTTTGGAAAAAGTACATACAAGGAGGCGCTAGCTATAATCCAAGCTACAGTGAAAGAAAAAACACAGGAAATCACATCTTTGAAAACAACAATAACTGAACTACTGAAAAGAGTAGAAGATATGGAGAGAGGACATGTGGGAAACAAAGAAAGTGTTAGTGTCCAATTATTTACTGTTGTCTCAATATACATATTTTCACACTAATGATCTGACTTCTATAATCTGATTGCTCATATAAAGAGTGTCCCACTGTACAAAATGCTCATGCTGAAATCACGCCTGTGGTGGAGGTTAGTTGTTTAATTATTATTTAAAATAATATTTTATTTTCATCTTTTGAATATATATATATATATATATATATATATTACATTTTGTTTCCTTGCCATAGTAATACAGGGGACATAACAACCCCTATGAACAGACTAATACAAATGAAATTAACTTCAATGCATACTCCATCATATTCCCTAGTAAGTATTTATAAATTTAGTAATTTTGTTCAATTTTATTTTATTTTATTTGATCAATATATTAGAAATCATTGTCTATTGGGTGCAAAGTTGTGCATCAAAATATGACCAACATTATGTACAAAAAACACCAATGGTTCCATCGAAACTGCAAATTGACAAAATGAAAATACCAATTCAAGTAAGATTGTAATTATTTAATCTTGGATCATCAATTTTTAAATTCTTATTTCCATGCATCTTACTTTGTCTCATTTATTTGTAGGGTCAAGACAATGCTAATGAGTTGACACCAACTTCCTAATTGGGGTTGCAAGGAAAGAAATTCTTTCTCATTGCATTAAACTCAAGGGTTAAAGTTGCAAGGGCGACAATACATAAGACTGACCCAAATGCAATGGTACACTGTGTCCCTATTGGAAAAGGCTATTATATTGTGAATCCAACAAAAATTTTAGATCCTCTATTTGAAAATATAGCTCTACCATGTCGCAGTAGTGCATTAAGTAATCTAGCAGATGTTTTGTTGAGCTCCATTCCTTGGCATAAGGATGACATTGAACTATGTAACTAGTGATTATACTGTGTGACTAGTGATTTTAGTTATGTTGTATCAACTGAGAATAGTTGATCTATTGAATATTTATACTTACATCAGGACATAGTTTATAAATTTTTTGTAGTTTGGGATTAATTTTTACATTTAATTAAAATTTTGGGCACAAGTTGCCATTATATGTCATGGGCACAATTTCTGATCTTGTAATACATTAGTATTATATAATCTTCGTTGCATGTGAAATGAGATGTTGTGTTGTCAATAAGTTTTTTTTTTTCTTCTGTAAATTAGTTTATCCTTATGTGAAATGAGATGTTGTGTTGTCAACAAGTTTAGGATGTTGTGTTGTCAACTTGTTTTTTTTTTTTTTTTTTTTTTTAGTTGTAAATTAGTTTATCCTTCTATTTCCAAAAACAAACATTTACAGAAAAAACCCAAGCCCTCCCATTTACAGATTTTCATTAGGAGAATAGTTTTTCTATGGGTTATCTAAGGTAAGTCAGTTCCTTCCATTCACCCTGATCTAAGCAGATATCTTCCCAAGCGACTCTATCAAAATCGCCTATCTTTCCCATTTCGTGCAGCTGCAACACAGCTAACTATGGATTCTTTCTTATTACCACAGCTGCAACACCTCCAAAAGTGCCTATTTTTCCTATTTCAAGCAGCCGCAACACCTAAATTTGCCCATTTTTCCTATTTCGAGTAGCTGCGAAACCTCCAAAAGTGCCTATTTTTCCTATTTCAAGCAACTGCAACACCTGAATTTGTCCAATTTTCCTATTTTGAGCAGCTGGGACACCTCCAAAAGTGCCTATTTTTCCTATTTTGAGCAGCTGCAACACCTAAATTTGTCCATTTTTCCTACTTTTGGCAACTGTGACTCTGCCAATTCCTCATTGAATACTCATTATTTCTTTTCTCATCGGTATCAGCGCTCCCCATCAACGCTCTCCATCAGTATCAATGCTCTCCAATAGCTGTCAATTTTTCCTATTTCGAGCAGCTGCGACACCTCCAAAAGTGCCTATTTTTCCTATTTCAAGTAGCTGCAACACCTAAATTTGTCCAATTTTCTTATTTCGAGCAGCTGCGACACCTCTAAAAGTGCTTATTTTTCCTATTTTGAGCAGCTGCAACACCTAAATTTGTCCATTTTTCCTACTTTTGGCAACTACGACTCCGCCAATTCCTCATTGAATACTCATTATTTCTTTGCTCATCAGTATTAGTGCTCTCCTTCAATGCTCTCCATCGGTATCAGTGCTCTCCAATAGTTGTCTATTTTTCCTATTTCGAGCAGCTGCGACACCTCCAAAAGTGCCTATTTTTCCTATTTAAAGCAACAACAACACCTAAATTTATCCAATTTTCCTATTTCGAGCAGCTAGCACACCTCCAAAAATGCCTATTCTTCCTATTTTGAGCCGCTGTAACACCTAAATTTGTCCATTTTTCCTATTTTTGGCAACTGTGACTCCACCAATTCCTCATTGAATACTCATTATTTCTTTGCTCATCGGTATTAGCGCTCTCCATCAATGCTCTCCATATGGTCCTATTCATTGTTGAAATGGCTATCTAGCCATGCTCTTGGTTTTCTTATGGTGATCAGATAAAGAAAATATCAACTTGCCAAAATAGAAGAAAAATATTATTTTGCATACTAAAGACAAAGGAAAAATGGCTAAGTGTTCTAAAGGGGCTAAGTGATGCCCGCATTAAGGTTTATGCCCGCACTAAGGATATTGATTCCCACATGGCATAGATTATGATGTGGCATGAAGTTGAAATCATTGTTGCATTATGAATCATTCTGCAGAGATATGATAAATTAGTGAAAATCAAGAAATTGGCTAAGTATGGGAAAATTCGTCCAACTTTTTTACTATTTTAGAGAACTTGAATGAAGGACAACTATATGTTAAACCAAAATGTCGTCACCCTTGTGCAAGTGTTGCAAGTGTCGTCATCATGACCTAGTGTCGTCACCATGACCGTTGAAAGTGTCGTCATTATGACCAAGTGTCATCATCATGACCGTTGTGATAATGTTGTCATCTTGACCATTCTGTAAACTCTTTCCTATGACCCCTAAACTCATTATGGGATAAAACACATCCAACTGAGAGATTTCCCTGCCTAGTTGACCTCTTTGAGGAGGTTGTTGCACTTCTCCTTCATCTAGGGTGCGACGTCACAATTTCTGGTAAGCTAGGGTGAGACATTGTCGCACTTTGTCTTCCTACAGTGTGCTATGACCTCCTTTGTCGCTCTGTGTCCTCTACGAGGGTGCGACAAGGTTGGTTAAAGGCTATTTTGGGGAGTCTCGAGGTCTTTCCAGAAGTTTGTTGAGGTGGAGACCTATCCCTAGACTCTAGGTGAGACAGCATTTCAGTTCCTAACCTAATGGGAGGATCGCTTAACCATTTCCCCTAATCCTCAACATACCATATCTCTTTAGCCCTATATAAACACCCCCTCTCTCCATGGGAAGGGGAGGAAGGTCTATGGTATCCTTATGCTAGTAGAATCCATATTAGTGATTGGGGAGCTTGTACCACCTTGGAGGCTTGGCTTGGACATGTTGGATGGAGGATGCGACATTGAGACTTTGGTTGTAGCTTCATCCTTTCTATGTATTCCCACCTTTTAATATAGTTAATATAATATCTTTCCATGAATGTTGTCTCATTGATGATGTTTAGAACTTTCTTCCTCAACTGTTAGTTTAGATCAGTTATTGTTTAGATATATTGTACTGCTTGTATCGTTTCCATATCGTCTTGACAGGTCTTGCAGCTGGAGATATGATGGTTGCGAGACTTGGAGCAACAACAAGGAGAAGGATCCGCGATCTGAAAGGTACAATATCTAAGTACCCGATCTAGGAAATGAGTTTTGTATTATGTCTTATTTGTTCTAGACTTACATTGAGCTAGGGAGATCCGGCTCGTGTCTGCTCGAGTGGATTGTCCGTCAAACAAATCTGGTGACCATACTGGGGAGCTCGTCAAAAAATGAAGTAGATGTCATGAGCATTCACTAATACAAAATGAGAGATAAATGACCAGGTGACCAAAAAAATTGGTCACCGCAATTTTTTCAAGGGATAAATGACCAAAATTGAGCAATTTTAAGTGAGCCAACTAAAAACGACCAAGATAAATGACCAACTTGGTCACAAGATAAAATATATGACCAGATAACAAGTAACTAAACTAAAAGTGACCACATAACAATAACATTAAGAATATGAATTGGTCACTTATTTGGTCATTTTTAGTTGGGTCACTTCGACAATAGAAAATTACAATTTTGACAATGAATTTTTGCTTCTATATATAATAGTTATTATCTATAGAAGCACCATCTGCTAAATATTAAATATATTTACCAAATGGTTGTGCATATGAAAGTCCCTCCCTTGTCGCACACACAAGGGGGTTTTATACACAAACTTGGTGTCTCGCTTAGCGGGGACCTTAAAAATAGATTCAATGATGATGATAATGATATTAATATATTAGCATTATAGTATATATATATATATATATATTAGCATATTATATATTTATATGTATTAATATATATATAATATATTAATATATATATATATATATATATATATATATATTAAAAATTTAATTAAATATAGTTTTTTCCATTTTCCCTCCTAAAGTTTTACACAGGGTACTAAAACACTAAAAAATATTGGGGGCTCTATGTTTTTGTTGAAAGTACTCCACAAGGCATATGTTGTTGTGAAAAGATCAAGCTATGCTTCCAAGAGGTCGCGATTCCAACTGGTGTGAAGAGGCTAATCGTTAATGTAGCAGATCTAGAAGAACAACCAGAAATCAGACAGGGTAGCAGGTCATCACCAAAAGGATCTAGGGATATGTTGCCAAGGTATCACTACTGCCAAGAGATAATGATAATATTTGATGTAACTGATCAGGGAGAAGAACCAGAAATCAGACTAGGTAGCTGGTCATCACCAACTGAATCAAGGATTGAAGGGAGAGGTATGCTTGTATTACTGCTATAATTTGTCTTCTTGAATAAACACAAATTGTCTCATTTATTTTCTGGGATATTCCTTTCATTTGGATGGGTGAACAAAGAAATACTACTAAGGCCCCAACCCCTCATCTCCCCAGAGGAGAACCCCACCCTACCCCCGCCTTGTTCTCGGCGAAGGAGAACCCCACCCAGCCCCTCCTTGCTCTTGCTTTGTTTGGAAGGCTGTAAGGACTAATTTCAGAAGGAACGGTGAATAAAGGACTTTATCAAGGATAGACAGATTGATGCAAGGGTTCATCCATCCAAGAATTGGAGGAGATAAAAATCCCTTTTTTTCTTTGATGCACCCCTTCGAAAGCACTATGAAGACTAATTTGGGTAGGGGTAAAACGATGTGTTAAACCCTCATTTGTGGTGGTATGTCCCAATCCACTCTAAAAATATGCGATAGGAGAATATCACTCGGGACAATGTAACACATGAAGGTTGTCAATTCCTTCCGAATGTTATAGTTTGATCAGACTCAGTTCTCGTTCAAGGCTTAAGGCACAAATATAAACCAATAGTTGGGAGGGAAAACAAGATTGGTAGCGAAGGAATGACTCTTCAATTAACTATGTATTAACTTGTAGGCCAAACAAGGGGATATAGTTAAAAGTTGAACTAGCTCTGGTCAGGTTGGATTCTTGACAAATCGTCATGTAGCAGTAGATTTAAACTATCAAAACCAGAATTCATCATATATCCAACAATCTATTATATTTTATTCTCCTCTGATTATAGTTTTGGCATACAGTGTGAGTAGTACAGAGACAAAAAAAAATAAAAATTATACAACAACTTTGGAAAATGAATATTATTCTCCTATATAGCTAGTCATCGTGAACAATAATGCTTCTATGGATAATAACTACATCTCTTTTATTAAACTTGACAGGATGATCATTCAAGCTTGATAGGTATGGGCGGGTTCCACAACACCTCTGAACCAAAAGTAAACCGCTCCGGTTAAATCGTGGTCTTGAACAACGATTTCAACTAGAACTCAAGTTTATGTTCTGATAGGTATTTTCTTCTACAATCTAGCATCCATTTGCAAGTATTGTAGTTTTTGGTTAACAAAAGATTGTCTTATTCTCTACAGATCATTTTGACGTTGTCTTGTGAAAATTAATTCCCAAAGGTCAAACATAGACATACAGGAAGAAAACCCCCTCTTATGCAACTGAGGTTGTGCAGGAGCAGCATGGCCTGCTACAACTTACAAGTACAATAACTAATTTTCTACCACCACATTGTCTGCTTCTGCCACTAAGGAGATAGTTGGGTTGGATGATCTTGTGGCTATTTAAAATTTTGAACACAACATAGATTCCCAATCATTTTTGGTGGAATTTTCCAGCTGAAAATGACATTCCTTTTGGCCAACTTATTCAAAAGAATTTTGCTGTTGCTGGCCTAATCTTCCAATTTTTTTTATGATCTAGTTGTTCCGACTATCGGCTACCTCTCTGACTACCGGAAATCGATGGGTATCATGACCAAGGTGACTTTCGTTCATCTCCCAACCTTCTTCGAACAGAAAGGTATTGAAATGTTTCACCGAAATTAACTCCCAAGAAAACATGCTTCCTTCACTAATCATTGGGCCTGTCTTTGGCTTCGGTCGCTTAGCGGGCTATTTAGCTTATCGTATGGCAAGTTCCTTTCCAAGGTTATAGTGATATCAACAGTTTGGTATCTTTCTTTTATCCATTCCTTTAAAAGTAAAAGTCCCTGGCGTTCCTTCATTGGTATCAGGCTCTAGTGGGTTCGTTGATTGCTTATATAAAATCCCCGCTGGCAGTAGGTGCTACACTTCATCAAGCGATCTACCTATTGTAAGAAATCTACCTGTCTTTATCCAGTGATCTACTCCTCCTCAATGATTTACAACAACGCTCCATGAGATATCATTCCTTATCAGCAATCTACCCATTGATGCTCATTGATCCACGTGATTTGCTTTGAATTAGTTCTAAATTCAACCTGCTTCAAATTGATATTTTAAAAGTTTATGTACAGTGTTATTTCCCAACATGGCATTTTTTATCTGTTGATAAATGTGGCTGGCTGCAACAACTCGATTTGTGGCACAAGTGGTTTTGATCCAAAAATTATTTCAAAATATGATCTACAAGCATCTCTCCAGTCTCTTCCACATTAGTGATCTTTCTTATCACAATTCTTCCACAGTTTGAGAGATCCATATTAAACAGAACACAATTCTATGATGAAGAAGGCCAAGCCACCCAGATCTTCTCGTGCTCCTTCAATAAGTGAAGTTTGGGCATGAGAGACGGGAATTCCAATTTATAGCCATTATTTGAGACCAGAACACGCGTGGACTAGAATTGGTGACAACAGAATGATCTGCCCCCTCTGACCAGCAACTTGGATTGCTTCCTTGATGAGCACACCGTTCACAAATGACACCCTCATCTCTACCCACACTCATGATTGTGTCGGTTGAAAAGGAAATATGTGCTTCCAAAATCCATGGTATTTTGAAGTATGTGGTATCATCTGTGTAATTTTAAATGAATTATTATTGAAATTTTGCATTATATCGACATTATAAACTTTCATAATAATGAAAAATATTTTCTATTTTTATTTTTTCTGAAGTTTTGTTCAATTTCTTTTTTTAGTTTCATGAATAAACTCGGAGTCTTCATCCCTGCTGAGTCATTCTCCAAGATAAGTGTAATAAATTTCGTCATCAATAAGGCCGCCATTAAACTAGTACTATGAATTTCAAAACAAAGCTCTGAAGGGGGTGAGTTACTACGACAAATTGCCAATCAACAAGCAGTTAGCATTTAATGGAAAGGGCCAAAACAACTGCCAACTCAGGCACTGTGTGCTGCCATAGCTGCAAAAGGTGTTGGTTTTTTATTGCTTCCTTTTTGGGGCCAGCCAATGTCTGTCTAAAACGTATTTTTTCACATTGCAATTCTGATATCTATATCAAAATTGGTATTCTTAAGAACATCAGAGAACTCATCAAATAGAACATACTTTTTGGCAGTTATTGGAAAACAAATTAATGTGTGAACACTGTATTGGATGGGGGAGAGACTGAAGGTGTGTAGAATATCTTTTGGTATTGGTGTTTCTGTTTTTGATTCATTTAAGAGTCTAGCTTATGGGAACATCACAATTAGGATGAGAATAGGAATGATAAAATAATTATCTTCACTTTAGGCAACCGTGGTGATGATTAATGGACGCCAAATCAATTTTTTTATAGTGTGTAGTTTTGGTAGAGCAAACAATTTGAGATTATTCATCCATGTAACATATTTGACATATATGATGGTGAGAGTAACTCATTTAATCATTTATTGTAGTAGATAAAGATATGGAAAAATTTTCACGACAATCATCCAGTTATGATTATGCCTTTGATATTGGAATGGAAAACATAACTTGTTCAATAACTTATTATACTAGATTAATGTATGGAATATTTAAATAAGTGTAGGATCTGTATTGGAAAAATTATGAACTTAATTTACTTAAGCCTCGGGATTTTGTGGTAATAAATAATGTAAATTCTGTAAAATGTGTAACCCATTTTTCCTTCCTTATAAGCATTTGATTCTTGAAATATTGGTGTTCCAACCCTTCCCTCCACCCAATGGGTATTCTTTATTGTTCAAAGTTTCTAATCCTTCCCACCACTTCATTTTTTATTGCGTTTAAGAAGTGGCTGTGGGGTAGGTTTTCCTGCACCTTTCTTTACATATGTTCAAAATATTTCCCCTGGCATGCCATTGTTCCTTTTCAACTATAGTGATAGAAAGATGCACAGTGCTTTTGAAGCAACAAGCCATGGAAAGATGAATATCAACCCATATGCATGGACTCTAAATATTTTGGAGAAGACCCAATTTCTTGCACAGGTAAGCACATGTTGTGCACTTTCCTATTGGTTTTTCAATCACAGGTCTTTCTCATATTCAAAGCTAAGCTCACTTGTATTTCTTTTGGTTTATTTGGTAGCTTTCCTCCATGTGCAAAAGTTGTATTACAATCTAGTTCTTGTTTGTTTTCATATGTTAGGAGTTCATTGCACTTATAATTTTCTACACCTTATACTATTATAAGTAGTTTTCTATGTGTCATAAGTTCATTGTATTTAAATATTTTTTTGCTTAATACAATTGTATGCACGCCTTAAGGTTTGTGTTTATATCAGGAAGCATTGTGATCCTCTTGTGGAGGCTACCTTAAAAAAAAACCATCAATGCAAATTATTGCACAAATATATATTTTTGGTTTGAGTTAGGCCATGCTCAGGGTGAAGCATTGATGGTTGTGTTTGTAACTAGACCAACCAAAAAGTACAGTGAAATTGGTTCCCCAAAACTTGCAGAGAATGGATCGTGTTTTTCAAAAAGGGATTTTAGTCTTTCCAATATCTGGCAGACTAGATCTGCTCCTTTGTGAAAATTTCCAAGCTATAAAGAAGTGGCTTTAGTGGTGATTAGTTTAGGATAATTGCTTCTAATGTTTAAAAAGTATGAGGAAATGTCTCATGGAGATGAGGATTTGTGGCAGTTAAATAATGGACCTTTTTAAAACTAGTAGAAGGAAAAAGGAAAAGGAACAACTTCTAGTAGATCACCTTATAAGCAAAGCTTTGATGATCACAATAGAACTAAATCGGAGGATGAATTCACTACTATAAATGAGATGATTAAAAGTTCACACTTCTTACCTGAACAACAACTTGAATCAATTGGCAGAGAATCAGATTTATGCCAACCAGTTATCATTTCGAAAGAAAATATTGAGCTTCATGTGCTAGAGAAGTTGAAGCACTTGGCTATAGATCATCAAGTAATTTCAAATAATCCTAGGTGAGATTTAGTTGTAAACAATGACAATGTGATTTTCCATATTGAGAACGATATGGAAAAATCAACACAAAAGGAACTTCTTCAGAGTCAATCAACATTGGAAAGAGAGAAAGAAAGATTTTTATCTAGCTAGAGTTGTGTGGATGTATCCATAATGGAGCCTTTGGAAAAGTATATGGAGCTCCATGCTTCAACTATAGCAAAGGTATTACTACAAACATATTATTGTTTTTCTTCAAAAAGAAAAAAGTTTATTTTCAATTTACTTTTAATTATTGATAAAAAGTATATTCTAGATAGAAATCCCATATAGATATTACAAAAATAGGGCCTAGCCCTGCTTAGAGTCGAAAAGTGAGTTGCAGTTTTCACTGTTAGTCCTTCAAGAAGAAGATATTTCAGAAATATTACAACAGAGGAGCTCCAATGAGTTGGACAAAAATATCTTTGGGAGTGCTACACACATACTATTTTTACTTGCATATACATTAAATATTGATCGTTTCTAATCTTTTATAACATTGTTGATAGGATACTTGTTCATCCCATGTGCATTTTGCTTAACAATAATTGTCAGTATATGTTTTGAGGATGCAACAAGAAATAATAGAGTTGAATTATTGTGTGGAGAAAACTCCTAATGAGTTTCAAAAGGCATTCGATATCCAGGAGCTTCTAAACAAAAATACACTTTTGGAGAAGAAACGGGTATAGAACATTACTATACTTAGTTGCAAAGTATTTACTTATTTGATGCATGTTGGGAGAAGAATTTCCTCTATGCAATAACTTTACTTTTGAGGTGAGTTGTATGATGAACTTCAGTACAAAGATGAAAGTTATATTTATATTTTTATGATTGAAATGGATTGCATAAATTTGACAAAAGTTAATTTTATAGTATTTATATTCAATATTCTTAGATCTATACTCATTCACAGACATCATTCTTTTTATCATTATGGTAATGCTTAGTGTTTTATCTACAAAATTATATTTTGTCACCCATACCATGCAACCTATCCTTGAAGAGTACATTTTCCCACAATGAACAGAATTTGTTGCAAAGTTAATTTTTTTGACAAATGGAAGTCTTGGTATGAATCACCAGAAAGTTCATTTAGTCATAGGCTTGAGCAGTTCATTTTCACGGGACAAAAGCCAACCTGGAACCAGTAGTATGGGCGTATGGAAGGGTCCAACCAATGAAATTCAACATATATTACATGGTTCAGAATTTGATTTCTCGCCAAATAGGGTTGATGTTCCTGATAGAGTTATTGTTAATCATGTCATTTCCTCAATGCCTCCGCAGCCTTTGACATATGGAATTTTCATGAATAAACAGTCTGCAAAGATAGTTGATATACCTGCAGAGTCCCCTACCCAAACTATGAAACATGAACCGAGCAATAGTATGGATGTATGGAAGTATCAAATATGGGAGTTGATACCACCCATTGAGGATAAAATACACATTTCTAAAATAAGTGGTCGAACTTGTTTATCACAGCTCAGTCAACACTCAACTATGACTATTATTTAGAACTGTGAGATTGCACCATCTGAATATGATTCAGAGACACAAAACCAGTTTGGTAAACCAAGTAAAGGTTCATTTCTAAGGATTTATGTAGGAGTTCCACCACTATACAAGGTCTTTTCTACAAATGATTCCAGAGGTTTTATTTATTTTCTATACTATAGTACTCCTGGTTTTAATTCCATAACTCCCTATAAATTCTTATAAGGGCCCTACGGGCTCTGTAGGTTGAGAGGAGTAAGCAAGCTCATTATTGTTTTGATGATGATAATTTAAAGGAACTGCAAAAGTATTTTCCTTCAAATGCATCATATAACATTCAACGTTTCAAAGGTGTGTGAAATCATGTAAAGTTTACTTTTGTCATCTTTGTCACGTTACAGAGTTGCAAGTGAAGTAATTTAAATCTTGGCATTCTTAATGATAGTGTATTAAGTGTAGTAAGGGTTTACATGAAACTGTAGGATGATTTTGATTGTTGGTATACATCATCAAAGCAGTTGGATTAGTAGCAAGATTCCAAGCTAACCCAAAAGAATCACACGTAATGGTTGTAAAAAGGATTTTTAGGTATCTTAAAGGAACATCAAATTTTGGTTTATGGTATCATAAGAACAAAACGTTTTATCTAAAAGCTTATTCTGATGTTGACTAGGATGGAAGTTTAGATGATAGAAAGAGCACAAGTGGTGATTCCTTCTTTTGGGGAGATTGTTTGGTTGCCTGGTCTAGTAAAAAAAATCCTCCATCTCTTTATCCACTATTGAAGCAGAGTATATATCAGCAACATAATGTTGTACTCAACTCTTGTCAATGAGGAAAACCTTAGAAGATATTAAAGTTGAATGCGATCAACCACTTCCAATCTACTGTGATAACACCAGTGCCATCAACATTTCAAAGAACCCAGTCATGTATTCCAAAACTAAATATATCCCTATCAAGTATCACTTTTTGAGGGAAAAGGCACATGATCAAAAGATCAAGTTGGAATATGTTAACGCCAAGGAACAAGTTGTTGATATCTTCACAAAACCACTGCCCATGGAGGCTTTTGAAAATATGAGGCAAATATTGGGAGTAATTTCTATTCAGGAAGTGCACTGAGCTGGTACTTTGACATTGATGTCAAAGGGGGAGAATTACCCATAGCAGGGTTGCTCAGAAGCCAAGCAGACATGGGGAGTTCTTAGGAGGGGTCGTGTGTCAACATCAATGCCAAAGGGGGAGTTTATTGGATATTATGGTTGACATTGATGCCAAAGTATCAGTAGTTACCTGCAAGTCTGTTGAAGACATGTCTTTGTTAAGAATTTTGTTGATGCTCTAACCGTCAAACTTGCAAGAGTATTCATTGAAGTTGTTGATCTCTTGACTTGAAAGGTGAAGACATTGAAGTGTGCCCGTAGAATTGAACATAGTTCAAATTGCATCTCCTATTTTTTAGCAGATCGGTGGTTGCACTCAGCATGTACACAAGCAATGACAGTCAAATTCAACATTCAACCTCAATGGTCAATTCCTTAAATTTTGGGCAAGCCAAATTTGTAAATGTAATGGCATTAAGCCCACATTTTTAGAAGCCCTAACGAGCAGCTTCATCCCTAAAAATATGTAGCAACGTCATTATGATTGCAATTTCTTATTTCAAGGAGACGTCAACATTAAAATTGGATATTGCAATATTAATTATGAGGGTTGGCCTTGTAGGACTGATATTTTTTTATAAAAAAGGGAGAGGGAAAAACTTGTTTGAGGTCGGTCTCTTTTCTTTAAGAAAAAAAAATCAAAATTATATTTGTGTTAAGTTGACCTCAAGGTTTTAATGTGTGCATATAAATAAGGGAGGTGTATAGAATTTGTTGTGCTAAACAGGTTGGGATGAATTCGCTGAGGGACTAAGGCAAGTCAGGGCCCACGAGATCAAGGAGTAAAGGGTCAATAAAGACTAGCAACGTGGAGCATTGTGTTTTTTTCAGCATATCTTGGAGCAGCTTGTACAGTACCAGGGCATATTCTTCAGGTGGCCCAAGAAGTCAATATTTTGCAGAGAAATTGGGATAACTCTATGTATTGCAGAAATTGTTTCTATATGATAAAAAAGGTAGAAACTATTGTGTTTGTGGAGGTTGGTACTTTATGAGGTGACAGGCAGAGATGTTTGAGCAAAGAATGTGATTAGCAGAGCTATCTTCAATTTTTTTTAAATGCCAAAGAAAATTGTACAAAGGTTGGTTAGGTGACTATCAAAGCTTTTCTACATTGATAACTGAGAATCTGGACTATTTTTAGGGAGGAAGGGTGGAGCTAGGGTAGGATAGGTGTCCTATCAAGTAGGAGATTGTAATATTTTTTTTCCAATTGAAGTTGAAAATATTCTAAAGGGGTTGAATTCCCTCTCACCAGTTGTTGCTGGTGCATTCTCTGTGTTGAAGCACAGATCCTGAATGTAAACAATTTCACATATAAATATTCTAAATTCCTGTGTATATATTTTCTTGTGCAACTTTTCTTTTGGTTCAGTGAAATCCGTGTTCTTTTGAAAGTAAAAATTTGACAAAGATCGAGAACACTGATTCACCCTGCCTCTCAGTGTTCTTCAAACTCCACCCTAACTACCTATGTCCATAAATCTAGATATGAGTATTGTTACTTAGCTTTCATCCTTGTTATTGCAAACAAATCCTCCCCACTAAAAGTTATTGTCTTCACTACCAAAAAAATCACATTTTTAATGACTTGCCTTAGACAATTTATTATGACCATTTAGTCTACCTAACATTTCTATGATAATATATCATAGCATCCTATCTCAACACCTTTATAGAGAAATTCACTAATGTGAAGGTTACAAGGTCATCATCTTTCACCTCTTTCAAATGTCAAAAATCCATGTAGTGATTTAACAATATGGAAAAGAAGGCTATCAAGCTCTTTAAAATATTCTAAGCAATAATATGCTTAAGAGTCCTACCACAAACATTTATGGTACATATAGGCCAGACTTGCAAAATAAAAGCTACTATGTTAAGTGCACCACTACAGTTTAAGACTAATAATATGGATAAGTCTCTGCATCATTTACTCTCAGTGAAAACAAGTACAAGGAATGGCAAAAATAATGTGGAATGGATCCAGAAAATAAATCTAAATGAAACATAGTTTCAAAGTTTCAATCTTTTAGAAAGTTTCATTTTTGAGGATCCAGTGAAAAGATAAATCCAAATGGAACATAGTTTTAAATAGTTTCTATATTTTGCAAAGGTTTGGGTGGATTAGTTTGTAGATTTCCTATGATAATATATCACAACATCCTATCTCAACACCTTTATAGAGAAATTCACTAATGTGAAGTTTACAAATCTAGGAGTCCCCATATCCTGGGGTAAACCAGTTATAGTATTTTTAGGGTATGAACTGGATTAATGGAAAGGATATTATAAAACATTGTCATGTATTATGCACTTTTAAAAGCAAAAGGTTAGGGGGTGATGGTTTTCCACTCTACTAGTGACTTCTATCATTTTGTTCCAATACAAATATGCATGATTTAGTATCAAGGAATGGGAGCATAAAGTAGTATGCAAATAAAGTAACTACAGTCGGAAGCAAAACCATGCCATGTTTCCTCTTCTCTTCTTGCAAAAGTATCCCTAAATGTGCAGGTTTGCCACAATAATGGCATGTCTTCTGAGAACATTTTGCTTTGTTGCTTTCTTCTTGCCCTCTATTGTCATTTCTCTTTTATTTTCATCTTGTCTTCACATTTTGAATTTTCTGCAGGTGCCTTGGCAGAGTTTTCTTTCACTTGAAATCTCAAATTCATGTCCTTCTGCAAATGCATAGCTTCTCATCATTAAAATATTTAAAGTGGTTATAAAACCTTCTTTGAGACTTCTACAGACTATTTAGCATTACAATGGTTGATTTTCTTTCTGCCATCTCCACTCCTACTGCAACAAGCTAGGAACTAAAATATTTCAAGTTAGTGAAAAAAATGGTTTCTCATTAAAGTGCCTTCAACCATCTTTAAATTGTTAAGTTGATTCATTAGATATAGGAATCTGTTACACAAACTTCAACTGCCATTGAATTCTCTCCACCAATAGAGCTGCCAGGAGCAACTGAATGTTCCAAACACTCTCATGAATCATGCTGCTACACTATTCAAAGGGGATTTATCATTTGGCTTGGAAATGGACCTGTGCAACAATAAATTATCAAATGTTTCTTGGTGTCTTGAAATTCTCACATTGATTCAAATTATATTTATGAGGAATAGAATAGAGCAGATTTTTTTAAATGTCCACAAGGCCAAAGCATCTATGTATGTCCTCCTAGAGTGTGACTGGTTTTTTGTTTCTCCGTCTATAACCATCAAGTAGCCATGTTCCCAAGGCATGTATGCACCTCATATTTAGGAGAGGGTCTATGCATATTCTATCATGTTAGATTAAATAGACAACAAGATGGAATGTGAAATTCTCTTCATTTTCTCTATTGTGAGATGTAATGTCCAAAAGATACAATTTTTTTTTGTTTCATGTGTGTACATATGAGGTGTTTGGGGTGAACTTCTTCATATTCTACGTGAGGTATGGGGTGGATAGAAATTAGTTGTTCATCATTGTTTCGCGACAGTATATAACTCTCAATATACCATGATTGTTGTGCCCCCATAATGGTTGATTGGTTGCAGTGTGATTATGCTTGATTTATTGGCCTTCCCCTCCTCGGTGGCAGGTGTTGTCTAAGTGTCTATGAAGCAACCAACCAAATACGCCTAGCTTGTGGAATCTGGGAATTGTTCCCACAATAGTGAGATACACCTATCTTATGGCATCTTGGAATTGCATCTATGTCTGTTGTTTCCCACAAAAAATAAATTTGCAGATAAGATCAATGGAGTTCCAAGGGATTCAAACCCATGACCAAAGGGTTCTAAAACTAATTCTGAAAAAACATATCATGGATCAAGACCAAAAATTTCGCATGAACCCATTTCAAAAATTAAATTGAAAAAACATGCATCTGCAATAGATTAAATGCATTTTGAAGAAAAGGAATTGCAGATCACTGCATAAATCCATTAAAGAACGTGATTTAAATTTAGTTTCTGAATAATTTGATGCAATTTGGATAAGGCACTAAAAATAATTTTGGGATCCCATTTTGTATAGTTATCATGGTACCGCACACAGTCCCATTCACCTACTTTTGTGGTCATTTGTTGGACATTAATAAAATTATCTATCTTATCTGATGTGTTGTTTCCCACGTGAATGGATTCACAGATACGATCAACGAAGTGTTAATCTCTCCACCAGGGTTCCATTCTTGTCTTGTTGTGGCCTACCCCGCCTACATCGCATGAATTTCAAAGGAACAACGTTATGTACAACTCTGGGTGGAATACCCTTCAGACCAGGAACCTAAGCCAAATGAAGTCTGCCCTTGGGGTGCAACAGCTCGAGCATGTTTCTTAATCATCAGAAAGTCAAGATAAATACAGGATTTACACATAATTCAACAGGAATATTAGATTTTATATCAGGAGAAATATGATAATAATAATACAGGGATTTTTTATTGTAACCCCCAATAAATTAAGGGTGTGCAAATTATCAAATTTTCCAATAGCCTCTAACTCAAGGGTATGAATATTCAAAGGTTTGTGACTATGAAAACTATGAATATGGTTCATTCCTTTACTATCATAATTCTATCAATGTATGTGAGTCCCCTACCCATGATTAGTGTTCTTTTAGAGTTTGGATTTCACCGTAAAAGCCATAGTAACAACTTAAAATGAGGTAAGAATGTTTCAATACATATGACCTCTAAACTGGAGCAAGTTGTTCTGAATTTGAATGTATGGCAGTACTTAAAATATAAAAAAAAAACTATACATGCTAGTACTTTTAGTAGGCAATATGCAAAACCTCTAAGGAATCGATGAGGTGAAATTGTTTATTTCTAGTGCCCTGTTATTGTTTGATTATGTTCTGTATCTAATCAGGAGGATGAGCCTAATGATGTATCAATTTATTTAGTTTGTTTTGGTCTTGGTAGTTGGATGTATGGTGGACTACTGAACCTTCAGTTGGGTTATATATGTAGTGTGTTGTTATGTGCATGGTTGAATGACACAAGTATAATGATTGTGATGTAAAGGGGACCTCAGTCCCTTGCAAAGTTAAAGTCTACCGACACAAAGGTAAAATTCCCCTGCAAAATTAAATTCCATCAACACAAACAAACAAGAGCACTCCAAGATCTAAAGCTCATAGAGACAATAGCTCTAAAATGCAACAAATTAAACATTTGGAAATTAAAAGATAGGCAGGAGAATTTTCTTTCTCAGGATTGGATGGACAGGCCTTTCTATTTAATTCAGAAATTTATATAAATTTACATTAGATAGTACCTTGGCATGTGCAGAGTTCCAGTGTATTATTTCTCTCAAGCTTATACAGTGCATTTGTTGGTTTTTCTAAAGTGGGCGTCGCAGAATGTGCAGAGTTCCAGTGTATTATTGCTCTCAAGCTTATACAGTGGTTTTATATATGCAGGTTTGGTTTTTGTTAGTTTTGGAAAAATATTGGGTTGTCATCACACCGAATCTCAAAGACAAACCAGCCCAGCCTCCAAGTTAACACCTACTTCATTAAGGAGTGCGCCGACAACTGTTAAGTCCAGCAAGGTTAAGAGTCATTATTTCCTTCTCATTCATGGGTAACACATAATTGCAAGTAGTATTGTTGATTCATTAAATTGTTGCACCTCACTAACTCACTAACTTACTCACACCAACAACTTCCTAGTGGATACACATATATTTAAGAAAACAAAGTACTTCTTACTGAATTAGGGATAATTTGCATATGCTACTAAATGTACAGGAAATTAGTAATTTTATCATTTAGCAGGTTTTGAAGACTAAGCGCAGCTAGAGGGAGATTTCTTGATCAACACATTTCGAGCCCAAGTGTCATGATCAAGATCCTAGTTCTGAACAGTCAAGGGAAGACCAAGAAATTAGGATCTAGCATTTATTTTATATCTTATCTTTGTTATCAGATCCTATACTTTTGTAACCAATTTCTATACTTGGTCCGTAGAAGATTTCGATTTAGATTTAAAGCTTATAGCATTATATCTATACATTGAAAAAACAAAAAGGGACCAGAGGGGAGTTCCAATCCAGAGGCCGAGAGTTGTAAAGGGTCGAGGATTGTATATAGAAGAGCTAAGACATGCTCTGTAATTTATTTTGGAGTCTTGTTTGACTGAATATGATGTCATACATCTTCTGAGCCAGATTTCAGTTATCCTTTAATCTGAATATTTTGTAGTCTTGTTTAGACTGATCTGTATTATAGAATCATTTATAACGATGTTTCCCTTATGAATTCCTATACACAGATTTAATATCTCAGATTTCATGCTTAGAATGATTTAATTCTAGAGATTTTGTTAGTTTCTTCAGGTAGTATTTAGGCCGTCAATGGATAGGTGGCTGAGCATTCTCCATAAGCTTATTTTGAAAAGTAGCTCCATATTTTTGGTGGTTTATAATTTTGATGACATAAGAACAAATTCATGTTGAAACGGTTGAAATATTGAGGCAGGATTTCAGTAATTAAAGGCACAGGATTAGTATCAAATTGTTAATTCTAAATATGACAAGTGACAGATTTCATACATTAAATTATATTTTTAAAACTAAAATTGTAGATCTGTTTCTAATAATAATTCATGTATTTGAATCTCTATGTGAAGCTCATTATAGTTGATGGAATTTTCCATTCAGCAATATAATACATAAAGACTGACCATACTTTTCATTTTTATTAGGTTAGACCTAGTTATTTGGGATGAGTCTAAACAGTTAATCCACCAGATCTCAGTATGTAATGGCCCTAGCTGGGTAAGGATGAATTTTTTTGTTGGATGTTAGGTTCTTTTTGCTTGAGAGTTTTGTGAAACAATTAGTGTGAGACTGATTTTGGCCAATTCACCAGATCTCAGCTGGGTAAGGACTATTTTTTTTTGTTGGTTGTTAGTTTCTTTTTGCTTAAGAGTTTTGCCAAACAATTAGTATGAGACTGATTTTGGCCAGTTTTCCATGTGGTGTGGTTGAGGACTTTCTTCAAACACTTGATCAATATTGCTCAACCTCCACTGTAATGTTCTCCACTTCTATTTGCTTCTTGATTATTTGTTTCAGATCGCATACAACATTATATTTTGTAATAAAGTTCACTCCGAAAAATATATTAGTTGGCCTTCAAAATTACAAAACCATTCACATATGAACCATGGATTGACTGTCAACTTCAATAAGCTATAATAGCAACATTATCAGATCTAATAAATCAACGTACAATGAAAGATCAGACCTGGGAATGATGATTAATTCAGTCTCCCGTTTTTAATACTGAAACTGGGTCGTCCTCACGTCCTAAATGGTTGTAGATGGGTGAGATGATTGTGAGTATCGACTCAAAAGAAGGTCATGTGTCCAGCTGTAGGAGTTGACATGTTAATATCCCGTTCCTTGACATGAAAGGGCACCTTGAAACCTCATGATTTGACCAAGATTTATACTGGAAACTGATTTAGCACTAAGATAACACCCACATCAATCACAAACAAATTCCATTCAGTTTCTAATGGTTGTTGTACTGCAAATATTTTTGCCCCACTTGGAATTTTCACTCCCCAACAGGGACTCTGTCCCCTTTAAAATGTTGATGGTTCCCTCTTCTCAGAAAAACAACATCCCAAGAAGAAGTGCAAACCTCCAAAATGATGACAGTTAAGGTACAAGGGTGCGCCTACAAGAATATTCCTCCACAAATCTAACTGAACCCTCACAACTGTAGGTTGGATGCTAACAAAGGAGTAATGTGCCCTTCTTGCGAGTCTTCTTAAAATCTCTCCCAATGAAGATGAACTCGTTTTGTAGATGTTCGTGTGCTCTTGCTCAAAATAGCTGGTGTGTTTTTTTATTCCTTTCCGAGTTTGCAATGGAGGTGGGTCACAAAGGCCACATGTATGGATGGTATGCAAGGTGGTTAACAGGCGCGAGAGGTTTGCTTGGACGAGAGATAACTAAATATTCAAATTTTGAATTTTGTTTTATATATTATGTCATAAAGGCCACATGTATGGAGGGTATGCAGGGTGGTTAATAGGGGCGAGAGGTTTGCTTGGGTGGGAGATAACTAAATATTCAAATTTTGAATTTTGTTTTATATATTATGTATTTTTTATATATATTATGTAATGTTTTTATTTTAAGTATTTTGTTAATTTTATATATATATGCATTATTTCTACTATAATGCAACAAATAAAAAATAAAAATATATATGTAATACACAGAATAAAAATTTATACATAAAAATATATACATCAAATATATTTATATAAATAATAAAAAAAAAAAAATTAATAACAAAAAAAAAAAAATTAATCGAATTGATCATCATCATCCTATATCGGGTCAAAACCAAATATATTGGGTCATAAAATTTACATTTACCAAATATATTCGGGTCATAAAATTTACATTTATCGCTCATGGGACATATATGCCCCCTGAACCATCACAAATGACTTGAATTGGGAATATTGGAGTTGTTGGTTCATTATGTTGGCCATTTCAATGTTTGACACACTAATGATGTTTCTTGAATATATGGGAATGATATGAGGGCGAAACCCATAATATTATGCCATAAAAAATGTCAATTTGTCTTCTAGGCCTTGGGTGGGTTTCTAGGGCATTCTTTGTCCCCGTTATTTTGAACTTTCCTTAGATTTCCATTGAACCAATGGATTTGGAATATGCCTTGCCCATTTGACTAATGCATGAACTAACCTTTTATTCAAAAGGATAATGGTTACCAATGAGATGTGTGGACTAGGTGTGTCTCTTATTTGCGTTGCTTATATGCATGATTTGTGTTAGTTATGAACACTACTTATGTGCATCAATAAGGTGCATAGGTTAGTTGCATCACTTAACTTAACTGTGTGAGTTATGTATTTATATTTTTTGTCATTATGTCATCTCTCTAATTAAAAAATCCTCTTGGAGTGGGTGATGTGATAGGAATGCCTACAATATGTGAAACCCATAATATTATGCCATAAAAAATGTCCTTTTGTCTTCTAGGCCTTGGATGGGTTTCTAGGGCATTCTTTGTCCCCGTTATTTTGAACTTTCCTTAGATTGGCATTGAACCAATGGATTTGGAATATGCCTTGCCCATTTGACTAATGCATGAACTAACCTTTTATTCAAAAGGATAATGGTTACCAATGAGATGTGTGGACTAGGTGTGTCTCTTATTTGCGTTGCTTATATACATGATTTGTGTTAGTTAGGAACATTACTTATGTGCATCAATAAGGTGCATAGGTTAGTTGCATCACTTAACTTCACTGTGTGAGTTATGTATTTATATTTTTTGTCATTATGTCATCTCTCTAATTAAAAAAACCTCTTGGAGTGGGCAATGTGATAGGAATGCCTACAATATGAGTCACATGGGTAAGAAGATTTATTATTTGTATCCATGCTTAAGGTTAGGTTTTAAAAGAGTTAGGGTTAGTGGGTTAGTTGTTATAATGGGACATTAATCGTTAGTTATGGGCTAGTATGTTAGCATTTTAGAATACTAGTGGATTCATGGCCTTATATGGCTAGGAGAACACTAACCCATTAAATATTAATCACTTAGAACCTAACCGATTTGATTAACAAATGCTAACCTTTTACTTGAGAGGACAATGTTCGCCAATGAGATGCATGGATAGGTGTATATGCACTTGTGTTTACAAGTTTATTGTCGCTTATGTTTGTGAATGTCAATTAAGTTCATATGTTCCCCAAACCACCACACAAGTATGGAATTGGGAATCTTTAACATGTGAGTGGGATATCTTTAACTATTGGTCATCTGCTACATATGTGCTTGATTCTCCAAAAGTACTCCTCAACACTATTTACAATATTGCAGTTTGCATAACACTATACATGTAAAGAGGAAAATTGTAGAGCATTGTAGGCACTCTTAATTTGACATGATTCCCATTTGAAGGTTGCAGTTTATCATCCAAATATGATAACTTAGGTGGCCACAAATTCCAGTAGTGTCCCAACAACAGTAAAATATAGACCATATTAATTCAGAATATGTCAGCAGAATGAAGCAAGAATAAGTAACAGTATGCCAATACAGTATGTGGCATAACATTGACTAAATAGAAAAGAGGATTTGTGTGGTTATATTGGAATCCCTCTTAGTTTCCCAAAGGTTTCACTTGTGCTTAGGGAATTAATCACTTCAATGAAATTTGTAGTAATAGCAAGTACTTGTTGGATATCATGGTTCTAAGCATGCAATGATGGAGTTGTTCAAGGTACAGTGGGTGAAGAGTGATGAGTCAAGAAAAATTGTGGGCAAGTGAATTACCTTAGTAGTGTGACATATTGTGACATCCATCCGTAAGGTTTGGTGTTGGTTGTGTTTGATTCCTTGAGAGACATTAGATAGATTGGCTTCCTGGAATTGGCATTTGTTCTTTTACCCTAATTCACCTTCTTATATTAATTATTTTACCATCCTTCCTAATGTTGCCAACCTCAAAGTCTAGTTTGTAACACTTCACACAGTGTGAATTATGTTATTCATGGTTAATATTATTTCCACCAGTTGCCTTGCATCCACCCTTGGTATATTTCACAAACTTGTCAAGCAAAACGACTCTAATTCGACTTGTTGTTAAAATTGCTCAAGCAGAAAAGTATGTGAGATAATTGGGAACCTTGACTCACCCAAGAAAAAAGACCCAACTACCTTCTCTATAGCATGGTTATTTTCCATATATGTGGGAGAGTCTTGAGCTAGGGGGAATGAACATATGTGGGAACTCAACTCATTGTCCATGGATCTACCCTCTAATACTCAAGAAGATGCCTAAGATGTAGCTTGAGGTTCCTTTTGACATTTCACTTGGATTCAAAAGTAATATTGGAACAACTCATAGACCCGTCATACTTGGTGAACTTATTGAAATGAACATTCGTAAAAATCCATTCATTTAATCTCTTTCAAATTATAAATAAATTCTCTATTCTAACAAGCTACCATATTGCATGCAACTCCACTACCCATGGGAACTTACAATCAAGTAGGTTTACCTTCTATGTTATGCACATGGAGGAATGGACAACACATGATTGAGTACCATTCCCACACTCATTTAGAATAGGGACAAAACATGAACAAATGTTCGACTTCTTTGTGAAACAAAGAGAAATTGGGTTGGGAGACTCCAAGGTACTTCAATATATGATTGTTTATAAGGCTTCCCATAAGCACTTACTAAGAAAACATTTTTTTTGGCCTCAATAAAATCCCATCACACATTAAAGTTGAAACAACTAGGTAGTTTTCTTAGCCCATCCTTTGTACTTGTTTTTAAACAACATTGATTATTGGCATGGGGTTTAGCCAATAATATCATTCAAATGGATTATACTTGTAAAATAATTTTGAACAGTTATACCTTCAATATTTTTATCATGTAGTAGGATCAAGCATCGACCCCCCTTGAGAAAGGTCATCATTAACTAACTCTTTTACTTGTTCATTGATAGGCTTGCACGGATTTCTTAGATGAAATTTCTTAGAGTAAGATTGTGGGTCACTGGATTCCCAATTCACCCATTTGAAAGTATGATTACATGTCTCCTCTTTTTATGTCTTGAACACTGTTGAAATGCAATGTAAATTTTTATTTTCTTTACATGGCCTCAAAACTATACCTTTTATTATTGTAGAATGGTGCCATTATTATTCGTATATGGATTTTAAACTAAATCCCTAAACGGAATTGATTTTGAAGTTTTTACTAATCTATGAGAGAGTTGTTGACTCTTTTATAGCTCTTCTATTTGGATGTAGGAAGTGTTATATTTATCCAAGTTCCCTGCTTATGTTTCTATAATAGTTGATCAAAATTGTAGCAAGAATAGGATGGCAGAGGCACATAAAAAATATGATGTGATATTTTGATGCTATTGTTTTGTCCAAATGATACCACAAGGAAATTGGGTGCTATGAACATTCATCTCTTTAGACTAGTGACGGGATTAGACATGAGTACTTCATCGACCACATCATTGTCATCATCATTGATAGTATTAGACATATGCCACTATGGTTCATCATCAGTCATCACCATTTGCATTCATGTCAAGTTGTTACAATCACTCAAATGCCGTCGACAACAATTGAATGTCATTAGAGTCATTTAGGTGATATTAGTATGTCACTCGTATGTGATTACATAAATTTAGGTGCCATTAGCATCACTCAGTGTCTAGAAGTATTATCACATGCATCATCATCATGGACATCAACATTGTCATCATCATCAATGTCATATGGTACATCAACATCATCTTCATCATCATCCTCATTGTCATTGTCATCGTCATCGTCGCCATCAAGTACATCATCAACAAAATCATCGTCATCATTGTCATTATGGTAAGTCATGTGGAATTAGTGTTCATAATCACTCATCACCATTAGGATTCATGTCATGTAATTGTTAGGGTCGTTTAGATGTCGTTACAGTCATTTCGGTGATAGTAGGGTCATTGAGATGTTGTTACAGACATTTAGGTGCCATTAGGATCAATCGGGATCTAGAAGTGCTACCACATGCATAATCATTGTTGACATTGAAATCATCATCAATATCATACAATAAATAAACATCATCATCATCGTCATAGTCATCAAGTACATCATTGTCATCATCAATATAATTGTGATAATAATGAGCAAGGAACCCTACTTCCTTGCAAGAATGGATGATATAGTCTTATAATTATCAAATCATATCCATAAGCTCCATCATAATTATCATAATGCATCATCATCATCATGTTGTTAGGGTCAATTAGATGCCATTAGGGTCTATCAAATGTTGTTGGTGAAAATCAAATGTGATTAGAGCAATTTAGGTGACATCAAGGTAATTTACCCCACATTAGGATCAATCAAGATCCAAAAGTTCCATGATTACGATAATTTAGGTGCCACTACGATAAATAAAGATCCATAAGAACTATCACATGAATCACAATCATTGACATTGATACGGTTTCCATCATAACCATCATCATCAACACCATACATGAGTACATAAACATCATCATCATCATCATTGGCATCTGATCATAGTCATTCATCTCAACCCCATTATTATCATCATAATCATCATCATCAACATCCTTTCCATCATGCATCATCAACATGATCATCCTCATGCATTTACGGTGAGTTAAGTTTCATTAGGGTCACTCAAATGTTGTTAGGGACAATCAGATGTGATTAGGGTCATCTAGGGGATATTATGGTCACTCTGATGCCATTACGGTTAATTGTGTTTCCATTAGGACCAACCAATATCAAATAATTCTATAATAACCTGCATCATCATTATTGGCATTGACATCATCATCATCATCAACATCCTATTAAATATTATATAAATCATCATTGCCATATTTATAAATGTCGATATATGCATTAGCATGTCGTTAGGCACGCTATAATGTTGTTATGGACCATAGGATTTCTTAGGTTTATTATGATTAATAAGGGTCTCTCAGTTTCCAAAATGGCCATTTAGGTGCTACTTTTGTCAACATGTCTGGCATAATCCCTAGCGCAACATTGGAGTTTTCCTGGCACTTTTTTCTGACGCAATTCCTTTCAAACTTCCTTGAGCAATTCCAGGCACTATGCCTGGCGATATGTGCTATGAATATTAAATGATATGTTAAATTAAACAGTAAATTATTGATTATTTAATTGAAGGGACGTAACCCTTCCTCAAGCATGCTCAAGCCTTATAAAAGGCGAGCTCTCTTGTAATACATTCATTGTCCAATTATCATTATTCATTTATTATCACATTATTCTCGAAGATGGATTCTCTTCATTGTTAGCCGGATTCGGTTTATAGCATTGGTATCAGAGCCGCGTTCGGCTAAGCTCCTGCACTTCACGCACCATCTCAGCTCCTGCACTCCACTCATCCTCAACTCTCATCACTCAGTTTGTCCTTCACCAGCGTCCTCCACTCACCACCGCTGCTGCGCTCTCCTTCCACTGTCATCTCCACGTCATCCCATCTGCACCCGGTCACCCATCTCCACCCTGCACACCGTTCCACCTCCCATCGTACTCCCCACGCCTATCCTGCCTCCTCGGCCCACATCCCTCCTCCCTGCGCTACATCCCTCCTCACCAGTGTCCTCCACTCACCGCCTCCTCCCCTCCACGCGTGCCCTACCTTTCACACTTCCCCCAACGCCTCCCCCAACCTCCACCATTACGCCGTCACTCTTCCGCTCCATCTCCCACGCAGACTCCATCTCAACGACCTGCACCCTTCAACAATAAAAAGTTAATACATAAAAATAATAATAATAATTTTATTATTATTATATTTTTTCACATAATAAATTATTATTATAATTTGAATAATAATTATTGTATTATTATTTTTAATATATAATAAATTATTATTAGAATTCAATAATACTTATTGTATTATTATTTTATCCCTCACCCTATCGCCTAAAAAAATACTCTTGATCCTTAAAACCAAAAATTGATCTCCCATATTCACCCCCCCACACTAGATCGAGAACCATGACAGAAATGAAGGATCGACTGGAGAAACTAGAAAAAGACCAAATTAGAGATTTGAAAATCTTGGAAAATCTAAACTCTAGAATGGACAAACTTGACAAAGAGTTTCAAGAAGAAAAAGAAGAGTTTTCGCGCAAGGTGCAATACAAAGTTGCCGGAGCAGTCTCATGGGAAATGAGGAAGGTACGAGAGGAAATGAAAGCATACTTCGATGCAGGATTAGAAAATATCAAGCAGTTTTTCAAGGACAGGGATGACGCTAAAAATGGCGAGTCGCCGAAGGGAGACCATTCATGTCGCAAAAAAACCGATACTAATGATCATCAATCAAATTACCCCAAAGAGGAGATCCCAGAAGACCATAGAGACTACAATCATCATAAACCATATTGGGCCACAATGCAATCGATGGGAGGATACTCAATGAAACCTAAATTAGAGTTACCCAAGTTCGATGGAGAATCAAAACAGAGCGTGGCGTGGATCAATAAGGTGGAAGAATTCTTCTACATTCACAAAATCTTGTCAGATGATGAAAAAATTAAATACGCCTCCATGCAGCTCGAAGGACGGGCATACAATTGGTACATGTGGTGGAAGAAGACGACAACAATATGTGCCTACAATTGGGACAAATTCAAAAATGATTTCTTTAAAAGATTCGAAGATGTGACAGAGAAAGAGTTTTTCTCCAAACTAACTAGGCTACAGCAAGAAGGCAACATGGAAGAATACACTTATGCATGGGAAGCGCTAGCAACACGCGTACCAGAATTAACAGAGGGTCAACGACTCCAAACATATATCTCTGGTCTTAAACAATACATAAGAGATGAATTAGAATTGCATAACGTGTCCAATTTGGATAAGGCTAGGCGCAAAGCAAAACTGATTGAAGAAAAATTCAAACAATCAAGACAAGAGAACCCTAGCAAGGGATATTTGCGACAGCAAGAGACCCAGTGCAGGTATTGTGAAGATACATGGTCACCCGGTCATCAATGTAACAAATATCAGTCATATGGCTATGAAGTTGGGAAAAGCTCAAAAACATCGAGTAGTCACACTAACAGTGACAGGAAAAACAAGAAGAATACTTGTCGTCGTTGTGGCGAAGATTGGTTCCCAGGACATAAATGCAAGACCAATCACACAGTACATTGCAAAATCATTAATGGGAAGCAAGTATAGGTATCAAGAGAGGCAGATACAGTTGATTCGGATACAGACACAATCTCATCTAAAGCATCAGTTGCGACGGTTACGTGTAATCAACAAGTCAATAAGAAAGAAAAGGTAGAGACACCAGAGAAAGATTACACCCAACAGAAGGAAAGCCAAGCACTCGCAGGAAAATATCTGCCACCTCAGTTGAGAAACCATGACATTCTTAAAACGGAACAATTCATATTCCAAGTAACAGAATCTAGGAATTCAGGACCAAAAAGACTACAACTTAATGGGAAAATTAAAGATAAGGATGTCACAATTTTGTTCGATTCGGGAAGTACCCATAATTTGATCAACATCAATAAGGCAAAGGAACTAAATATTTTTGTGTTCCCCGCAAAAGGGCTTAAAGCTTCAACCATCGCTAATCAAGACATAGAAGAAGTAGGAAAATGTCATAAGGTGCCGTTGTACATACAAAACTTACACATACACCTCAATTGTGTTGCCTTACCTCTCAAGGAAGTAGACATGGTATTAGGCGTCAACTGGTTAGCATCGTTGGGGACTTACTCTACCAACCTGCAAGAACAATACATGGAATTTGAATGGAAAGGAAATAAGTACCGACTGAATGGACTGAGACCGAGAGTTTCTCTACCTAAGAACAAAGAATTATGACACAACAAGAATCCAGACCATGTCAATATAAAAGACAATGACTGCAAATACAGCTTTGAGGACAAAGCTCCCTCTAAAGGGGGTGGCAATGCTATGAATATTAAATGATATGTTAAATTAAACAGTAAATTATTGATTATTTAATTGAAGGGACGTAACCCTTCCTCAAGCACGCTCAAGCCTTATAAAAGGCGAGCTCTCTTGCAATACATTCATCGTCCAATTATCATTATTCATTTATTATCACATTATTCTCGAAGATGGATTCTCTTCATTGTTAGCCGGATTCGGTTTATAGCAATATGCTTGGCTCTATACCTGGCAGTATATTAGGCATTTTTCCAGGTGCAATTCGTGGTGTAATTCCTTTCAAAATTCCTAGCGCAATTCCTAGCACAGTCACTTAATCTGTACCTAGCGTTATTTTGGACATTATTTTGGAGGCTATTCTAGTCGTTAAATGGGATGTTATTATGGACACTAATTGGGATGCTAACTCGGATGCTAATTGGGACGATAATTGGGACGTTAATTGGGATGCTAATTGGGACACTAATTGGGACATTACTTGGGTTTCTAATTAGCATCCCGATTAGCATCCCCTTTCAGAAAAGGAAGCAAATAACGACATTAAAAGCGCCATCTCATGGAAAAGCGTCCACTTTGTACAAAAAATGATGAAAAATACACTAAAAGTGATAGTGGATGCTAAAAAAGGAGCTAAAACAGACTCTAATTCCAGGATTTGTTGTAGTGCATGTCGCTCCTTTGGGTCAGCTAAATAATGCTTCCACCATCAGTTGCATTAGGGGTTGGTATCGTTCTTGTGATGTCAATACTGCCAAGTCATGCCATGCCCATGTTCAAGAGATGTTCATTACTCATCACCTGCAGTCAGTACACCTTCGATCATGTCGGTCTACCTTGAGTCAGTATTGCATGTTACTGTACCGTCCGATCCACTCAAAACATCTGTTATCGAGTTTCGTGTCAATTATGAGGGATTCATCATGGCCCTCCTTCGTCCGATTCATCCTTTTCGACTTCAAATCATCATCCAAGGTTTGAATCTAGAAACCATTCGAGTACCTTGGGCCTGCATGCCTCAATGGTAGGTTACCTCACTTTCAACATGAGTTTACATCATTGGCTCCTAATTGAAAGATTTAATCTCGCGTTCGACTTCAACTCATTTATTCACGCTTGGTGATATGTACTATGATACCTTGGGAATCATTGACATCAATGGTGATTTCCCTCGCGCTTGTTAACGGTATACATTAATGACCGTTGATCAAGTGGTTTCTACCATGTTCGACTCCAAAACATTGTAATCACATGGATAGATTCATATCATTGTGGGTTCAACTTGAAGACCCTGGGGAAGTCATATTGTACCCAGGTTGCAATGGAGATTGCTTGAGTTATATTACACAGATCCACATTGTATTGGTCATGGTTGTGTTACTATCTCATCATGGATCTACGATTGTGTATAGTTTCCATGATTGTGTTCGATCGGTCTTTACTATCATGGATCTGCAGTGTATTGGTCGGCAGCCATGTTTTGTGAGACTTATGGATCTCAGGTCATTTCTACAGCAGCTCCTTCCAACCAGCAAGTCCTTGCCATTTTTCTTACTACAAAGCATTTCACCTATCTCATTCCATCACCTTCATGCTTTGGGGGGCATTTCGTTACACCAAAATTTCGTCACCCTTGTGCAAGTGTCGCAAGTGTTGCAAGTGTCATCATCATGACCTAGTGTCGTCACCATGACCGTTGCAAGTGTCATCATTATGACCAAGTGTCATCATCATGACCGTTGTGATAATGTCGTCATCTTGACCATTGTGTAAACTCTTTTCTATGACCCCTAAACTCATTATGGGCTAAAACACATCCAACTGAGAGATTTCCCTACCTAGTTGACCTCTTTGAGGAGGTTGACGCACTTCTCCTTCATCTAAGGTGTGACGTCGCAGATTCTAATCAACTAGGGTGAGACACTGTCACACTTTGTCTTCCTATAGTGTGCAATGACCCCCTTTGTTGCTTTGTGTCCTCTACCAGGGTGCGACGAGGTTGGTTAAAGGCTATTTTGGGGAGTCTCGAGGTATTTCTAGAAGTTTGTTGAGGTGGAGACCTATCCCTAGACTCTAGGTGAGGTGGTATTTCGGTTCCTAACCTAATGGGAGGATCCCTTAACCATCTCCCCCTAATATTCAACCTACCCTATCTCTTTAGCCCTATATAAACACCCCCTCTCTCCATGGGAAGGGAGGAAGTCTATAGTGTCTACATGCTGGTGAAATCATCCTAGAGAGATCTCTACTCACTCATTGAGAGACTCCTACTTCCTTGAAGAGGTTATGGCATTGGCTTGGATGGAGAAGGGTTGCTACATTAAGCTTCAGTGGTGATCTATTCTCTTCTATGTACATTCCCTGTTTACAGTAATATAAACGCTTTCCACCAATATCGTTGTTGTTTATGATGTTGTGTAGTTTACCTACTTAACTGTTTACTTAGATATGTTATTGTATAGATATATTTTACTTGTTTGTATTGTTCTGTGTATCTTGACAGGTTTTGCAGCTGAGCTCTGACGACGGTGGGGCGTGGAACAACATCCAAGAGAAAGGGCTACAAGTTCAAGGTAAGACATCTAGTCACTAGATCCTTAACTAGATCTAGGAAAGTAGTTTATAGTCTATACTATTTGTTCTAGACTCACATTGAGCTAGGGAGATATGGCTTGCGTTTGCTCGAGTGGATTGTCCGTCAAACAAATACATACACTCTACTTCTAAAAAATCCATTTGTTTGTTGTAGTAACATAGTCTCCATTATAACTGCATAACTTGTGTTGTGGGTTTTTTCCTATGCATGAATTCTATTAGTTTCCCAAAAGATGGAGATATTGTTATCTAACGTTAAATCCTCATGCATGCATAGGAATTTATGGATGTCTAAGATCTCACAACAATAGTGTGCAGGGTGACCATGAATTTCCATGGTTCCTAGAAAACAACAATACTAAAGCTAAATATACTTCATAATAGAAATAATCCCCTCCACAAATGCCTCTATTCTCTCTGAAAATTGTCGAGGGACTCCTTCAATTCCAAACCAAAGAACTTGAACTACCATCTCTATGGGGTTAACTATTCCAAAGATTACCGAAATTGTGCACAGGAGTTGTATCCCTCCAAATAGGGTTTCGTCCAAAACATGTCTAAATTCTATAGAAGGAATTGCATTGGTAACGATTGGTTGGGAAGAAAAATTTACATTATGGAACCAAACTTCCATTGATTCAAAGCTAAAATAAGGTGCAAATTTCATTGATTCAAACTAGAGGTGAGCTAGCTTATGAAAATTATGTTTATTACTATAATTTCTCTTTTGCTCATCAATTTTCTAGGGTTAATAATTTTAATTACCACATTCAAGGAACTTGGTCCATATAGACACACTAGACATGGATACAACCATCCTTGATGTTCATACACAAGGTTTATGCATTCTCTTGAAGGGGTGATCTCAATTATTGAAAGAGTGCATTAAATATCATGAGCAAAGGAATATGAAGGTCGAGTTTTCTCTAGAAATTTTCAACCTCAGATGGACCCCCTTTGGTGTTTTTCCATCGAATAACAAATATATCATTAGATCTCAAAGGAATGTGACATATTTCTTAAATGCAAGGTTTGATGGAGTTGTATGATGGGAATCTATATCTCATGAAGAGTCGTGCCCCTACCCTATAGTAATTATTTGGATTCTAGAGATCTAAAGAAGGATTTGGTTGTCAATCAAGTCTAGAAACATAGTCCCAAGTTGTTGAAGCAACTTGAGAAACCATAATTAACAAATCTTGTAAAGAGCTAGTGGTAGTATTGAGTGTTCTGATGCCAACTTCTGAGATTCTAGGTGGAGTGGAGTATATTGACCCCTTAAAAATTGGGAGGGAGGGTTTGTCGGGAGGTGGCTCAAGAGCCCTCCAAGAGTACTAGGGTACTAGCTTCATAGTTAGTACAATATTATGACTCTTGGGATATTGATCGCTCACATGGTCACATCATTGTGTCAACCTCTATTATAGGTGTCTATGTTTAGGCCCAAGGTATGAATTTTGACAAAGGTTGATATGTTAAGCCTAACAAGAGAAATGGGGATTCATCTCCAACTCATGGACAAGCCTAGTAGGGAAATGAGTCCCTCTCCTTAAGGAAAAGTCATTCAAATAAGGTGTGTATTTTTCCCCGAACAAGGGTGCCTCTTCCTTGGGTAATGCAACATTCAACAATAGTTCATTTCTCTCTTGCAAATCCTCTATTCTCTGAATGAATATCTATGTTCATTTATTGAATGTGAGAGTAATGATTATCTGAGGTCAAAAGTAACTTGTATGGTGTGTTTTGTAAAAGATTAACCAGATGTGATATTTCTCTAAGAGGTAACGTTTATTAGTTTTGAGCTTCATAACCACATGGGCTATGTCTAGAAAAGTCCCTTTTAGCCCTTAGACCATGCTCAAAGTGGGGAGGTTTTGCTTGCTCTATCCCTTTACCTTCACAATTTTGTTACATCATATGGTTGTTACTTACATAATCGATGAATTTGGGTAACTCTTTTGATGCAAAAGAGATTGTTTGATTTTGTTCACTTATGCACCCAACATTTGTTGTGCTAGAACCCACATTTCAAAGTAGATGTCTTCTTCTCTACCAAATGTAGATGGATTGTGGGTGGTGAGTTCAACATGGTGGAATAGGATCGTGATTAGGGTGGTGGTTTAGGATTATTGGTGTGTGGTATAAAGAATTAAGCTTGGTCAAAGTGTGAGGATATCCTTCAACTCGTTCATCCTATCTAGTGGAAAAATGGGTTTCACTATGTACATTGGTTTACTTGGTCCATTTGTTTTAGGAAAAGGACAGGGTGCAAAAAATGCTTAAAAGGGTATATGTACTTTGAGATGATAGTGCCTTTTCTAGGAGGGTTTGACTAGTTGATATGCTAATGGACACAACTAGTTCAAATCATTTTCCCATTCAAACCTCCATTTTGGTAGGTCATGTGATCGACTCAAAACCTTATGCATTGTACAAGTTAAATGTTTCTCATTTGGATTCCCCTAATTCGTGTGCTCTGGTCCATCATGTTTGGAACCTTGTTCCTCATCATATTGGGGATAGGGGATGAATGTTATGGTGGGAGGAGACCATGTGAAGTACTATTAAACTCGTGAGTGGTTGAGGCCATATGATTCCTCTCAAGCACGAATTAGATCTTCGAGAGGCTAGGTAAAAGTTGAAAGAAGTTTGTATCCTTATTAAGGAGGACATAGATAACATTGTAGGTGGGTCTAGAAAGTTGATACAATAAATAATATGGTTTATGAAGCAAATGCAAGACTACATGATCCTAAATTGGGTTGTGCATGTGTAATACATCTTAAATTCAAACCTCTAATTTTAGATAATTGCAACTAAGACCTAGAATTGCAAATAACCACAACATGGTGAATGATTCAAAAAATACATTCCCATAGGCCAACTTTAAATGGCATCAAAATCAATGCATCCATTCAATATTAGGGAGGTGATATCTAAAATAATATAAAACCTTGGGAAATTTGAAACGATAAAAAACCTAGGGAAATATGAAACAATGAGGAACTTAGTGGAAATTATTTAAATAACTTCACATAATTATTAATTAAACATGCATGGAAGTTAACTTATTCAATCTGAACGCTCTATTTGTGAAAATGATGAAAAATATTATGCTTTTGTTCAATCATTTCCATATATAATAGGTTTACATAAAAAAAAACTAAAAATGTGGTACCCCACCCTATTTTGAAATAATTACGCTCATCGCCCTAATAAACTAAAGTATTCACCACTTGTGCTTAATTTTCCATCTAATAACACAACAAATATTCACCACGTCGAACTCCTCTAGTGCATCCCTACGTCTTTACGAGGATTAAAAAGTCACTTTTTTTCTAAAACCTAAGTTTTCATTACATTGGAGTGAATTGTCATAAAATCACGAATGGGATATCAAAATATTCCTTTTCATCTTCAATTTTATTTAAAATTTCGTTAGATATAATTTTTAAAAATTACTCTTTTTATATTTGAACATTTTATTTTCAAATTTAAGCATAACAAAAGTTTTAACATATTTTAAAATTAGAGTTATAAATTATACAACTTATAACCAATTTCATCATTCCATTATCACCAAATAACTTGAAATACATAATCAAGTAACACTACATGTAAGATAATTTCATGATTAGCTCAAATAACATGATTTTCATGATTAGCTCAAATAACATGATATTTGTAGTTTGTACATCTTACAATAAATTTTCTATAATATGTTATATTATTTTGCAATACTATACAACTATCTTTACCTAATTAATTGAATATAGACTAGCCTAGATCCAAATCCTAGGCTCTATCAAGCGCCGAGAGGGATAAAATCTCCCGAGGTGCAAACCTCTTCTCAGTTATTGCACTCATGGAGCTTTTACAAGATCTCCCTCATATTATTACTTTTTACTTTTTATTATTAAATTTTATTTATGGCCGACAATATCGACAAACACTCGACTCACAAGATCTCCCTCATATTATTACTTTTTACTTTTAATTATTACATTTTATTTATGGCCGGCAATATCGACAAACACTCGACTCACAAGATCTCCCTCATATTGGGCTGTAGAGCGCCTCTCGGCACAAAAAATAACATGTTGGCATAATTATTATTGCTATAGAAACAAGTATTTAAGGGCAATAACCATGAAATTTCAATATGGATTTCCTTGTTACAATGGATATAAGTCATAAATACGTGGCAACAAAAGAACTTCAATCAAATCTAATCAATTGAATAAATAAATTGGTTTTAGAAGGTAGTGATAAATATTTAATTGAATGCGGTGGTAGGTGTGGGGTCCTCTTTGCTCTTTGAGGAAATATGAAGGAAACCTTCTCCTAGAGTCTTGGACAGGACACTAACAATATAGCAAAACTTTTGACCTTGCTTTAAGGGACCAAAGTTCTCATCAAGATGAGAATCAATGGTGCCATCATTATTGGTGAATCAAGAATGATAATAAATTCCATGATCTCTAGAACCCTACTTAAGAACATCAATCTGGACATAATTCAAGAAATAATATGGAAGAATCTTGAAGCACTGAAGGAAGTGGAATTCTATCATGTCCTCAAAGCCAATAATTTGGATGCATAAAAGCTAGCAAATTTAGCTTCAACTAGGCTTGAAGAATCTATACAATTTTCTAATCACATGTGTGACCATGAATATATTCCTTAGCAAAGGGTCCTTAAGTTTGGATCTAGGTAGAAGGCATATTGCATTGGGAAATAACAACATTTTGGATCATAGGCAAAGGGGGGTCGAAATTATGAGAAGATAAGGTCACTTTGGGAGGCATGCGGCCTCTCTTCTCGATCATTCATACAGATAGGTGGTTTCATCATGGGGATTACATCATGTATCCCCCTCATTAATCCTCTCTACTCTCTCATACCTTTTCTTCCTCGTTGGAGTGATTTTGATGGGAGATCCTTTAATTTGAAAGGATTGTCTCGAGGCTACAATTATGGATTTTTGTCTCTCCCACTAACAGAATTCCCTGGTGGTAATCATTGGAATGTACACGCAATCTCATGGATAGTGAATTTCTAAATCAATACAAGCTTTTTTTGGAAATTATGAGGTCTATTCCTTCATTCATGGAAGATACATCGGGAGCTATCAGAGAACAACAAGGCTTAAGGTGTTTAAATTCATGAATATTGAGGCCTCAAAGCAAAAGTATCAAATTCTGAAAATCATTTGAGTGTAAGAAGCATCCTCAAGGAGAGTTCAAGTTTTTCAAATACTTTGTGCTTTGGATCAAACCCTCATCTAGTGGGGGTATGGATAGTGATAGTTGGGATAATGAAGAAGAATATTGTGCAGGAAACAGAGTGTGAAGGCTATCTATGAGCTACTGATGACTCAAAAGGAAAGTTCAACTTATGCAACAAGATATGCGAAGCCGAGATTGTTGTCTGGAAGGATGAGGAAGACCGAATCTGGGTTGCAGAGTGTGGGATGTTCAGTACCAGTTGGCCATTCTGTTAATGTAATTGTAACTTCGGAAGATATTCACTTGTATATTGTATATTGTATTTGTATTTTATTATTGTACCTCCAACGGAGATGTTTATTCCTTTGGTCAGAGAAGTCATTATTGTATTTGGGTCATGTAAAGTCAATGAGGTTAACCCTCCATTGTATGACAGGGCATTGACCCCAAAGTTGAGTGTTTCATGGGTTATTAGACTCTCCTAGAAGTCATCCCAATTAGTTACACTTAGAGGCCGACTTGTTTGGGGTTAAGGCTAACTGAAAGGTAACATATAAATAGAGAGGGTGCTCCTCTCTATTTAATCATTCAGTCACTCATCAAGTTCGCATAAGTGAGTAGGAGGACAAGTTTGCACAAGTTAAGAAGAGAGAAGCTGATGGAGACCATTTCTACTTTTGGGGTTTATTGTGTTGTTGCTCATTCTATCTTTGAGGAAGTTGTGAGGTTTTCTACTTTATAGTTTCCCCGATGAAATTCTTTGTGTCTCTTGTCTCTTGTATTTGAATTGTTGTGCATGTTATTCTCTCAGATAAGATCCTAGATAATCTTGAATTAAATTGTGAAATTCTAACATGGTATCAAAGCTAGCTTGAGAAGAAGACACTATGCAGCTACAGAAGCTAGGTCTTCTTAATTTTTGGGTTTCTCTCCATAGATCATCAACAAAAGGAGGCTAGGATAACTCACCCAAGGAAGGTGCATGTTTTGGTCGAAGCAGAATTGGATTATGAGCATTTTCATTTTTTGTCCTATCACTACTGCAGGAAATTAGGGCTTTTCACAAAAAAAAACAATTGGAGTGAAATCAGTATAGGATTGTCCTCCTCCTCAAAATTGAAATTTTGAGACCAATATCGAAGTTTTTGGTTGGGTAGAACCCTAGGATAAGTCAAACCCTAGTTTGAATCTGGACCAGAAAACCAGAAAGGACCAAAAACTACAGGTTCGAAATTCGCAAGTCACTTTTGAGGGGTCAATTTTTGGAATATTCTGAAACCAAGTGCACCATCATACTCGCCTCATCTAGGAGAATCTTCCTATAAAAGCAAAATTTAATTCCGAGAATTTTAATTTTTAGGCCTATCACTACTGTTGGAGGAAAACTAGGGCATCAAATATTTTGGGTTTCTATTCATTGATTTATGGAAGTGAGTACATTGGACAACTCTCCTTGAGAAGGCACATCTATCTGTCCAACTAGAAGTTCCAAATTCCAACTATGGAAAATTAGGGTTTCTCTGACAAACCCTAGGCTAGCTGGCTCCAGATCTAGTGGTAAGACCTAAAGCTTTTCTATTTCCATTCCAGTTTCTCATTAAAGATGTCTCACCACACCAAGCTTGAGGATAAGCTTGAAGGGGATGATAACTTCCGAGCATGGAAGTATAGGATTGGGCTTGTCCTAGAAGAGAATGAATTGGACACCTATGTGAATGAAGAGGTTCCAGTTCCAGAGGGAGATGAGGATAAAGCCTTACACAAGAAGAACTTGGTTAAGGCTAAGAGAATCATTACAGATTCTATCAAGGACCATCTCATACCACATGTATCATCTTTGAAGACACCTAAAGAGATGTTTGATGCCTTGACCACCTTATTTGAAGGGAGGAATATAAATAGGAAGATGACATTGAGGAACCAATTGAAGAATGTCAAGATACAAAATGCAGATACCATGCAATCCTACTTTACAAGGGTTTCTAAGATAAAAGAACAACTTGAAGCTGTCGGAGAAGATATAGAGAATGGAAAAATAGTAATGACCACCTTGAATGGTCTTCCTAGGTCATGGGATTCCTTCATTCAAGGAATCTGTGCAAGAAGAAAGTTGATCACCTTCAGTAGGCTGTGGGAGGAGTGCTCATAGGAAGAAGCTTGAATTGTAGCTCGAGAATAAAATATGGGTAATGAAGACAAGGCTCTCACAACACATAACAAGAAGAACAACAACAAGAGGGAGCATCATCATCACAAGAAGGGTAAACACCACCACCAGATTCGGAGGGAGAACCTTGGAGGATCCATGAGAGATATTTCTCACACTCAATGTTATGCTTGTGATGAGAAGGGACACTATTCCAGAGATTGTCCCAGGAACTAAAGAAGCTCCCACAAGAAGAAGAACAAAAAGAAAAGACATCATGCTCACACTGTAGAGGATAATGAACCTCCAAGGAAGAGAACCCAAGAAGACAATGAATATTCTTTAAGTGATGAAGAATATGTATTGTAATGAAGCTACAAGGGTTTATTTAGAAGGTTCCACCTCATAAGGTGAATCTAGAGATGACTTCCAATATTACATGAAAGGAGTAGAAGAAGATACTGCAGAGTTGGACTCCAGAAAAGAATAAAGATCAATAATCTATGGAAGAACCTCTCATCCATTTTCAGCATTCGTTAAGGTGCACACTATCATAGACTCCAGTAGTTCATGCAAGGAAGCAAAGATCAAAAGGGAGCACACTCCAGTAGTTCATGCAAAGATTGAGAAAGAGTCCACCCAACAACCAATAAAGATAAGTATTTGAATTGTCATTTCTTGTATATCTGATTACTTAAATGATGTTGTTCAGTCATGTACATACTTATGTTCCTAGATTTAGGATGCATATCATGCATGTTAGAAAAGTTGCATTAATGAACAAGATACTACTAATATGCAAGAAATAGGTAAGTGGCCTATGGTACTGTACAACACTCCATTTCTTCTTTATCTAGATTGAAACCTCTTTGCTGACATGTTGGGAATAGTGAACACTCTTAACAATGTTGTAGTAGATATGGAAGGCATCTAGAAAGTTACGAGATATGGATAAATGTTGTATTGAAGCATTGACTAAGATAATTGCATGATTGTATGACCTATGTCTTTATGCATAAGAATTTGTTCTGAAAACTATGAGATGTTTCTAATCATGCAATTGAACTTGACTTGTAGGAAATATCATATACGGTCACCCATAAGAGAGACTTGTTTTAAAGAACATGCGATGAAGACTCATCATATCACAAATCCATAAAGCTACCTATTGAAGACACTGAAGAACCAAAGGCACCCAGGATTCAAGATACAACAATGAATGAAGTAAATCCAGAACATTATGGAGAACGTGAGATGGAATACCCATAGGAACATGTAGATCCACCACGTGAGAATAATTCTCACAAGAGGAAACTAGCATGGGTACGGGAAGCAATTCAAGATGCAGAGAGATATGGTGCTCCAGAAGGAATGCACAGAGAAATCAAGAGACTGAGGCCATACTCTAGTTATGTAGCCCTGTTGTGCGACATCGTTGACAAGGAACCTACCAACTATGAAGAAGCGGCATAAAGGAAGGAATGGAAGGATGCCATGATCAAGGAGTACTAGTCGATCAAGAATAATGATGTCTGGGATGTGGTCCCGAGACTAGTAGGGAAGTCTATTGTGACTTCCAAGTGGATCTACAAGATCAAGCATACTACAGATGGCAACATAGATAAACACAAGGTGCGATTTGTGGCACGTGGCTTCTCCCAGAAGGAAGGGATAGACTATGAGGAGACATTTGCACCCATATCCAGATACACTTCCATCAGATCAGTACTTTCTCTGGCTATAGTGATGAAGTGGAAGGTACACCAGATGGATGTCAAGACAACATTCTTGAATGGTGTAGTAGAGGAGGAAGTGTATGTGGAGAAACCACTCGGATTTGAGACACATGACAGAGAAACTCATGTTTGCAAATTAAAGAAGGCCTTATATGGATTGAAATAGGCACCCAGGACATGGTACGACAGGATTGATAACATCCTGACTAGTATGGGCTTTACCAATCTTAAAGTAGATTCCAACCTTTACTACAAGGTTGAGGAAGGGAACCCTGTGATACTTCTACTTTATGTAGATGACCTGTTTGTGACAGGTGAGGATGGGTTGATTGTTGACACGAAGAAGAAGCTTGTTGCCAATTTCAAGATGAAGGACATGGGTATGATGCATTGATTTCTACGCATGGAGGTGTGGCAGAGTACAGATGGAATTTTCCTTGGATAAGGGAAGTATGTAGCAGAGATATTGAAGAGATTCGGGATGACGGACTACAAGGCCATGGCCAAACTTATGCCATCAAACTTGAAGATATTGAGTGATTCTTCATACGAGCCGGTTGATGCCACAATGTGTCGTCAGATGATTGGATCCTTGATGTACCTAACGAATACGAAACCAGATATTTGCTTTGCTGTGAACAGATTGAGTCAGTTCCTGATGGAACTAAGACATGTTCACTTGATTACTGCAAAGCATATTCTGAGGTACCTGAAGGGTACGGTGGATTATGGGCTCAAATATGATGCAAATAAGAAGATTAACCTAGAGGGTTATGTTGATTCGGATTGGGAAGGAAGTTCCATTGATCAGAAGAGCACTTTGAGGTGTTGCTTCAGTGTGGGATCAGGTTTGATCTCCTGGTTTAGCAGGAAGCAGTCCTGTGTGGAAATGAGTACAGCCGAAGCAGAGTATGCCGCATCTTGTTCGGATAGTTGTGAGGTAGTATGGCTGAGGAAGCTATTGTCTGATTTATTTGATCTCCAGTTGGATGCTACTTGTATATATTGCGACAACTAGAGTTGTGTGATGTTTTCTAAGAACCCTGTGTTCCATGACAAATCGAAGCATATTGAGATCAAGTATCGCTATATCAGGGATATGGTGCAGAGAGGAGTAATGATGCTCCAGTATGTTGCGACAGATGAGCAGATAGGCGATGTGTTGACCAAGCCACTGGCCAGAGTGAAGTTCGAGTACTTCAGAGAGAAGCTTGGTGTATTCCAGATCGAGGTCCCTTCCAGAGGAAAGTGATGAGTCCGGAAGACACAAATGCACAGGAGCCATTCTCACATGGTGGTAGGTGTGTCCTCCCATGTTGTATATGTAAGGGCTGTAGCCTTTTCCGAATGGTGGTAGATTTGTTCTCCCATGCCGGGTGATGTAAGTGTTGTGTGACGTACATCTGGGTTGTGCTCCGTTGACATTGAGATGATTTGGATGTGATGAGATGACAGTAGGGTACACAGGTTTTGCAGTAGCATATAATCAATCCTGGAATGCTCCTTCATGTTTTGTAGTGGCATATAATCAGTCATGGGAGATCTTCCAGGTTTTTCAATGACATATAATCAGTCCTGGAATACTCCTTCACGTTTTGCAGTGGCATATAATCAGTCCTGTGAGATATTGCAGGTTTTATAGTGGCATATAATCAGTCCTGGGATGCTCCTTTAGGTTTTGTAGTGGCATATAATCAGTCTTGGAAGATCTTGCAGGTTTTGCAGTGACATATAATCAGTCCTGAGATGCTCCTTCAGGTTTTGCAGAGGCATATAATGAGTCTTGGGATATCTTGCAGTTTTTGCAGAGGCATATAATAAGTCCTGAGATGTACCTACTTGATGGCTTGCTCGCAGAGATAATGAAGACCTACATCCAGTATGAAAAGGGCTTGGCTCTATAGAACTTCCTATGGTGAGTAGATTGGAGATTGATGGTTGAGATAGAAGCAGCAGTGATGACGATGATCCAGCTTTGATGATGATCCAGTGACGAAGACTTGTGTTGATGACTTTGTCAAGAGAATACCGTCCTAGTTAAGAGGGAGTGTTAATGTAATTGTAACTTCGAAAGATATTCACTTGTATATTTTATATTGTATTTGTATTTTATTATTGTACCTCCGACGAAGATGTCTATTCCTCCAGTCGGAGAAGTCATTATTGTATTTGGGTCATGTAAAGTCAATGCAGTTAACCCTCCATTGTATGATGGGGCATTGACCCTAGAGTTGAGTCTTTCATGGGTTATTAGACTCTCCTAGAGAAGTCAACCCAGTCAGTTACACTTAGGGGTCGACCTGTTTGGGGTTAGGCTAAGTGAAAGGTAAAGTATAAATAGAGAGGATGCTCCTATCTATTTAATCATTCACTCACTCATCAAGTTCACATAAGTGAGTAGGAGCACAAGTTTGCACAAGTGAAGAAGAGAGAAGCTGTTGGAGACCATCTATACTTTTGGGGTTTATTGTATTGTTGCTCATTCTATCTCTGAGGAAGTTGCGTGGTTTTCTCCTTTACGTAGAAAAAAGGGGGCAAATTATGAGCAACATCATGCCCATTATGTAGAACTTGAGTCAATAATCATTGAGTTGAAGGAGGCAGTGAAAGCACTCTAGTTGAAGCTCAAAGAAAAAGGAATTGTGGAAGAATCCACCTCGCGCCATCCCATGCCCAGGATTGAAGACAAAGTCCCATGGAAATTTTGATTTGTTTTTATGTGTTGTCAATATCGGTCGTTGCTAGGCCATTTTTTTAGAATATTTAACTATAAGTATGAATATGGTATACTCAAGTTTAGACAAATCTTTTTTGCATTAAGACAGTCATAAATTAGTTTTGTTTTTAACTATTAATTGATAGGATTCTGTACTAGTTGAATTGGTGTTTTGATGAGGGTGTTTTCCCTCTCATCTTAATATAAAAATCATTATATGTTCATGTCCAAAACAAAATTATTTAATTAGATCATTTATACATGGTGAAGTTTTGAATTAAAGAAGTGGAAGGAAATTATCATTATTCTAATAAAGATATGCAATCATAATGTTTATTAAATATAGAATATAATAGATACAAACAATGTGAAATGGAAAAATATACTAGGTCTACATCATATAGCTCGATCTACATGAAAACACATTTTTTATGAGAAAAATAATGCTTGCTATGGTGAAGATCATAGATTATGTCAAAATTATGGTGTTGAATATTTGCAAATATTGTTGTTGAACTGGCCACCCCTTCAGATTGTAATGTAAGGAAAACTATATCATGAGTTTCTTAAAGTGATAGTCGGGACAAATCATTTGAGGGTAGGGTATATGCGACATCTCTAGAAAAATGAAATGTAACTTTTTTTCACACCAGAAAAAACAACTTTTTATTCAAGAATCAAAGTTGTTACATCATCACTTAAAATTTCTCTCTATAAGAGAAAACTTCAGAATTCCGCTTAATTGCATTCATTGACTGCTCAACAAGATACCATTCTAAAACTTCTATTACTTTCTAAGTCATCAAAACTTTAAAACAAGCTTCTATACTTTTTCTTGTAACCACAAAATATACTAATTATTGTGTTCCTTCTTTACTTGGACAGGACTTGACAAAAAGACAAGGATAAAGCAGAATTAAAAGTAGGATAAACATCTTGAATCTGTGATAATGCCTTCACAAAAATTTTCATAAAAAATAATTCCATCTAAATCGCCAAGCACTAGTTTAGAAAGGTTGTCTGCATCCTCGTTGAATTCTCTATGTATATGCTAAAAAGATATACTATTGAAAGAGTCAATCATCCTCTTCATTTGAGTCTTCCAATGATGAAGAACAATAGAGTGAAGTGATGAATTTCCTTTAGCCTAGTCAATGATGCATTTTGAATCACCAACTACCTGAATATATAGAATATCAAAATATTTTGGACACCATATGTTAGGGATAGCTTTTGTGGTACCAGTTTTGACAAAAAAAAATTGGTGTGGGCAAAGGCAAAGTGGAAGCGGTTCAGCGAAGTGGTTAACTCTGACAAAGTGGCCAAGAAAATAGGAGAACGATCATATTGATTTAGTCAATGGTTAGAGTTGAGTCAGTTAGTGAGGATTAATTCACATTATAATAATGAGTCGACTAGGAAGTTAGTGGGTTAGTGGGTTCGGGGCAAGCTAAGTGCGCCCTATAAATATGTATTAAGAAGGAATTTTTGTGGTTACATTTGGGTAGTAGAGATAGTCGAGTTTTGTGCTTTGTAAAGAATACATCTATGTCTATCAAAGATATTTTGGAGAATCCGAGTTGCTGATCTGTAGGCTATGTGCGCATATCCATTGTAATACATGAATAAATCTGTAAGTCTTACCTGAAGTGTTGATTTGGCTGTGACCCATAATATAAGACAAGTGCTTCTGTGGTTTTTCCCGGATGGGTTTTCCACATAAAATGTGGCGTCTTTATGTGTGTTGTGATGTGATGTGATATGTGCTTCTTTCCTCTTTTGAATAATCAAGTGACTGTATTATGGGTTTAGTTGTAGGAAAACTGGCTGCAAATATATTCATCTAGCTAAGTAATGAACTATGACAATGTTATGTACTCGTCGAAGCTTTGATCTATCGATGCTCTCTAGCAAAATATAATAATGAATGTATTGCTGGTTGAAAATTACCCTTTTGTAATGCGTGAAGTTTGGTTCCTACGGTCCCCATAGATGCTTCGGGTGAGACTTTATCTTCTCTGTAGGCATTGCAAAAGGGGATTATTTCCCTTTTGGGACAGGGTCTGTGGATTGTGGACTTTGTTGGTGAATGTTAAGTGTTGAACCCTGGTCGAATTAAAAGTGCACCAACAAATGGTTTCTTTGCTAGGACCGGGACTTTGAGTTCAAGGGGAATGTTGTGGCATCTAACTAAGCCAGAGATTCAGTATTGGGTAGATCTGTAACTAGAATAATTTGCAAGGAAGCATAACAAATACCCTCAATTTGGATAATGAAGGCTGGTTAGGTAAGTATGTTTTCATTGATATTCATGAAGTGTTCTTCAGCGAGTTCCTAGTGATATTGCATGAATGGTTAGCAATGTTGACCAAGCAAAAGATGAATTTCCAAGGAGGTGAACCTAGATATTCAACATCTGAGTTGATACAACGACTAAAGGGTGTGAAAAACAAAATCTCTTGCACAATGGACTTCTGGCTAGACAGTGTGTTGGAGGGATACATTACCGAATTTTCTATTAACACTACCAAGTCCTATAGTACAACAGAACGTGATTTCTTTGAAGGTCTGCATGGTAAGTACCTCAAGTCATTAAACTTGTCGATTAAAAATATTCTTTGTGAAAAAGGTGTAATGCGAATGGAATTCAACGAGTAGAGATATTGTGCGCGGTGGACATGGGTATTGCATGGATGACAGTTTGGGAGGATTAATGGAGTGAGCTTAGATGATTAGGGGATATGAAACTGAACCAAATGAAGAGTGTGGATTTCTGCGGAGTGGAAGATGGTTTTGGTCGAACAAGAGGAGGAGAACTATGAGAGGAAAGAGGGGTTGCAGTGCGACTGAGAGGAGAAACTAAAAACCGTTACCACAACTTGACAAGGATTCTAGTGATGAAGAGGAAGAGTAAAAACTCATTTCCTAGGAAGAAGAAGGATCTGAAGGACCACTCCATACCCAAGGCTGTGACATACCCACAACCCCATGTACATATCTAGAGACTGAGGTAAGACCTAATATTTCTTTGCATTTTGTTCCATCTAGTCAGAGTAGTGGCGGTAGTCCAAAGAGTACATCACCGAGTGGGAAGGATTCAAGTAGTGTTCCATTAGTAGTAAATCAATAAAAGCCCCACAGGTCCAAAATGGTTGGGGACGACATGAAATTGCCAATTTTTAATGGGAACGGATCAGAAGATCCAGAACAACATTGGTTTCTATGTAATGCAGTATGGACTTTGAAACAAGTTCAAGATGACAATGTCAAGTTGGCGTAGTTGATCATGACCTTCAGGGGTTGTGCCTTAGACTGGCTTATGAAATTTTCTAAAGTTACTAGTAACCATCCTGCGAAGACCGTGGTAGAAGTCAAGGAGGGATTGAGGATTGAATTTAAGAAGTTGAAGTCTGAATATCAATGTATTATGGAATTGAAGGAAATCAAGCAAGCACCAAATGAGTCTTTTTTGGACTTTGACCAATGATTTAAATTGTTGATGGCTCGTACAATTTTTCCAATGAATCATCTACAACATAAGGAATTGTTTATTGTTGCATTGATGCCTCAAATAAGAATTCCTCTTATGCAACAGAAGATACCGACACAGACGGAGGCCTTGGAATTGGCTATGAAATTAGAAGCATCGCCTATTGGAGAGGCAGGCGCTAGTATGGCTCAAATCCTGATGCAATTAGAAAACTTGTCTATTCAAATCCAAGATATCAATAAGGGAAAAGAAAAATGTGAATATGTTTGGTGCACTAGATGTAAAAAAGATGGACATTCCAAAGATCAATGTACAACGTTTCATGATTATCTCAATGTTGGTCATCTGATTCCATTAAATCCTGCTGTCTGGTGCCGAATCTTTTAGAACAAAGGACATTGAAACTGAAGAATGCTACTTGCTACAGAATATGGTGAGTACTCCTCATAACTTATGGTTTCAGTTTTGTAGCTCTATTAGGCATGACAAAAAGCATTATCGAGCATATCAGTTTCTTATTGAGCAGACCGCAAACACATCTACGATGAAGGGTGAAGGTCAAGCTGAAAGAAGTGAAGAGCCATTTAATCAACTGCGAGGTGGATTTAGAGGCCGTGGACGAGGATGATTTGGTCAAGGTAGAAGATAGATAATATGTTATAAATGTGGCACCCATGGACAGTATGATAGATATTTCCTGCATCCTGCTACATCTTGTACATATTTAGAGCACTAGATCATACCATTGAATATTTTCCCCAACTTATAGTGAAGTGGCAAGTGAAGCAGAATCAAAATAAAAATGTGTAGAATATTTCGGTAGAACCGTTACCAAGTCATCATATTGTCGTTGTTGTAACGAGAGGTGGTGCTGCAACAGGTAGAGATAAGAATAGTACTAATAACCTGTAATGTCCCTTGTTAGGAATTTTTTCAAAATGACAATTTTTCACTTTTTTCCCTAGTTAGACCTTTGACTAGTTTTGATCTCTAGGTCCCAAATTTGCCCCAAATGATCCCAAATATTGTGAGAAGGTATATGAATGATATTAGAACATAAATATGATATTCAGGGATGACATATGGCCACCAAAAGACCTCTGCAAACTCTCTTAATATTCTGGACCAAGTATGCAATTTTTGGGGGTTCAAATCCCCCTGGGGTAAGTACTGAAAATGGCTTCCCAAATGCCTCCAAACCCACTCACATTTATGAATAGGGGTATGGAATGTATTAATTATGTTATTAAGGTCTCATGTGCACCATTAATTGATTATTATATCTGTTCCAACCCTCTCCCATTCAACTGCAAAAATCACCAATTCGACCCTTGGGGAAATGACACTATTTCTTCTCCCAATGCAATTAAACTGAGTAAAAATACTTCAAATGCTCAAGTACAGTACATGAAACTTGTAAAATAAATCCATGGTATTCCATTAATCACAAATTCATCATAGAATCATCCATTCATTCGAAATCATCAACATTACATTGATTCACAACAAGGTAGTGGAGAAATGGCATTGTTCTTTCACTAAAATTGAGATTTATACATTTCTACTTGGAATTTCGAACTGAAACTTTCTAGATATGAATAAAAAAGTATTTAATTCATATTACAATATAAATGGGGCATTAGAAGCTCCCCCAAAGAGTAAAATAGCTCACCAAAAATGCCCTCCCTCAAGGATCAAGAATATGCCATCAAAACTAGAAATGGTTGAAGGAGTGAGCTGCAATAGAAGAAACCATGAGCTTCCCTATAGCTTACACCTGAAAATAAAGACTCCATTAAATCTCCAAATGAAATGTCTAAATGGCCTTTCCAATTACCAACTTGGATGGGAATCTTTCACCCTCAAAATTGGCTAAGGCAAGCAACTAGTCATCCACTAGCTCTCCCTCTTCACAAATGCAATTGCAAATTCTACAAATGATCAAAATATGGTTTCATTCTTTGTTATTGACATTTATAAAGTTCTAATTTCCTCCATGGGTTGAATTCCTTCCAAGAGACTCATTCCAACTCAAGTTGGGAAGAGATTCCAAAGAACGCCACTTGTACACCAATTCCTACTCTCCCACTTCCACCAAATCACATGTGGAAGCATCTTAGCTGCTCTAACACCCTTGAGCGACCTATTGGAGTCTATTTTTAGCCCTGACATGTCATATATGTCATATGTCAGCCTTCAGGTCTGATTTGTGTCATAGGTGTCATAGCATCTTCATCATTGTTGTCATAGAGCTAGGGAATCTAGCCCAAGTGTCTCACTAGCTCCAAATTGCCTCTTCCTCTTCCATGGGAGTTACTCTTCCTCTATATTTCGACCTTGGATGAGTCATACCACGAATAATACCTTTTGGACTCCCCAAAGTATGTTACCATTCACCTTGAATTCGAATTGGTGAGAGAATGATGCCAAGTGTAGTAGGGAAATCTAGCCATATGTGGGTCCCACTTCCTCCATGTGTCTTCATGATCAAATTCCACTTTGATTTTCACTTGTATATATTTATTTAGCTCCTTTATTAAATATTTATGCCATTCTAATGTTCAAACATCATTTATTATCCCCATTATTCCAAATCCCAAAGCTTCCACCCCAAACCTAGGAAACTAGTAATTTTCCTCCTTGGCAATTATTTGACCTTTAACATCAATTTGAAAAACTCTAATGAATAGGGCCAATGTGATTAGGCCATTGTGACCCAATGCCAAATTTGGGACATGACATAACCTAAGGGACCCAAGGGTTAGGCCGATAACCTAGAAAACACCACAATTTGATGTCAAGAAGGAGAAAGTTATAGTCTTTGAAGCACGAGATGAATTTTTGAAGGGTGTGTCGACATCCTCCCTGCTACCCAATATTGAAGAAGAACCGGTGTACGACATGCCACCTCGCTTCAACAAGTCTGCGCCCAAGAAGAATATAGGAAAAGTAAGTGCTCTTCATTCTTTCCCAAAGAGTTGTTTAGCTCTGGTTAAAGATCGGAATGCCTTAAGGGAATTGCAAAAGTTAATTGGGGGATCTGAGGAAGAGCTGGGAGCAAGAAGGATTGTTAATAATGTTCAAAGGAGACTCAAGACTAGTTGAGAACTGCAACTTAATGCACAAGTTGGTTATTACGACTTAAAGTTTTTTTTCTTCAAGAGATAAATTACAACTTTTTGGAAACTTGCATATTAAACAAAAAACAAATTTCATAAATAATTTCACCACTCTAACCATATAAAAGCAAAGAAATTATGATACGATTCATAATGAAATAATATATTATACCATACAAGAGCAAATGGTTCGTATACATATTCAAAAACGCCCCTAGAGTTTCAATTACAAACATCATATTAATAAAAATAACCTAAAATGCTTCATGTGAAATTATTCAAATTCATCCATGGATTCTGACACCCCATCAGAATCTACATTTTCTACAGATGAAGGACTGGATGAAGATGTAGATGACCCATATTCTTCTCTATTATCAATGGGTGCACCATCTGAGTCTACATCTATGCCCATCATTTCAAATGTCATATTCCTTCGGGATCTACGGCTTGGTTTAACATACTCCCATCTTGCAACTTATTGTTTTGGCAACAAACTCTTGATAATCTCTATAGTCTTGGAGCAAAGAGTGTATTTCTTTGTCAACTTGAAATCATAAACAAGTATATCAACTTCCTCTAATTTCAAGATGTCAATGCAGCGGCGATTTATTTTTTGACCCTTTCTTTTTCTCTTTCTGCAAACCTTTTTCTCGACCACCAGCTCTACCTTGTACACACCATCAAATGGGTGTGTATCTGTTCCATAGCAATGTACTTCTACTGATACTACTTATTCATTTTATTTATTGACCTTCATAGATTTTGCAATCCATGATGGATAATGATGTGCATCATCTGTATCCAAAACTGTAATCATGCAACCCTCCTTGATATATTTTATTGATCCCTGTAAAGGTATTCCATCTCTCGACACTTTGCAGATGATCTTCTAGAGCCAATATACATTTCTCTTTCCTCTACTTGAGAAAACTCAACAACTCGAGGTTCAACATTTGTTACCTCATTTTCATTTGATAAAATTTGTGGACAAGAAAATGGATACTTCAAATATATCTCTCCATTTGTAGAGTTTGAAATTATGTTACTCTGCTCCATGAAAAAAGACTCTCACCAAACAGAACAACAACATCAAAGTACTCATATGTATCTTCAATATACTTTTTGATTTCTTCCAAGCATTGAGAAGAATCAACATCTCTACTATGTCACCTTGCATTATGAATCTCTGTAGATGAATGCAATAACAATAAATTTGAAGCCTGCATTTGACGATTTGGGATGAATTTCAAAAATGCCAAACCTGATGAAGGCCCCCATTCTGTGCTAGTTGAGTACTTCTTGCCCCACAGTAGTGTTTTTCCATCAATCTTTTTTATACAAAATTGATGCTAAAAGATAATGTCATTAAGTTTTTCAATGCACCTTTCTTCACCATGCGATCCAAACATAAATCTTCGCATGTCAACAGTTTCTTCCAATTTATGTACAATAGGCTCTCGATAGTATGCTTTTACTATAATTTCAATCAATGATGGTAGGATCCCGAATTTCTTCCTCCTTAATGTCCTTGCAAAATGGCTAAACATTTGATTAATCTGATCATGCGTATTCCTAACAAGAAGGAAACCAACTTTTACCTTTTTAAAAATTCCCAATTCAACAAGCATGCTTAGATAACCAAACACGACCTGATTTTTGTTTTCTCGGCTTGTGTTGTCCAATTGTAGATATATAACTTCAGGAAGATCACCAGGAAAATGAGTAATGACATGTTAAATTATGGTGATGGTCAAATTTGCATCATTGTGAATATTTGGAGCTGTAAAGTAAACCCTTGGAATCATTTCACCATTAAAAACCATACACCCAACCAAGTGAAACTGAATAAAATTTTCCTCTAAATTCTTTGGCACATGGACAAAATGTGGCAACAGTGTTTTTTTTTCTAATCCATGCCATCAATTATCAAACCCATATACTTATGTGGAGCATCATAACACTTCTTGCGATGTTTGTACAACTTTTTTGGTTCATTTGATTTTTGATTGCGATGTTCTTGCAGTGCATTGATTATGGAATCTACAAACAACATAACAAAATAAGATTGTTAACTAGCTTTAATAATTGACACTTATCTATTTTTTTTTATATTTGTAAACATACCTCTTTCGATCCCTTTTGATCTATCCCTTCTTTCTTTAAGAGAAGCACATGTATTGCAAACCCCCATCCTTGACCTCTTTGGAATGCGTATATTGTTGAAATTAGTTTTCCATACTCTTGTGAAATATGCATATCTGATGAAGTTTCCATTTCCTGGACCACCTTGAACATAATTCTTGTATAAGTTGTAGATTTACTGCCTTATGAAATTATCTGGAATGTGTATTATTTCTCTATTTGGAATACTCTCTCCATGCTTGGAAAAGAAATCATGCATCCATGATATTGCAATGTGTGTTGATGGCCCAGTGATTTGTCCTTGATAATCCTTAGAATAAAATGTAGGATCCTTTTCCAGTCTTGTTTGAATTCCTGATAATCAAAGATTACCAATTGAGTGAATCCATTTGAATGCCTTTCTACAAAGCATAACTTTTCCAATGTCATAATCTTAACCTGTCCTAGTAGAAATCATGCACCCCACTAAATATGAATTTTCAATACTTGTGTTCATTTATAAATACATCTTCCTTTTCTCCAAGGCATAATTGTAGCCTAAAATTTTCAAACAACTTTTGTGGCAACACTCACTCAAAATAAAATGAGTAATGGAACTTGGACTTGTGAGCAATTCTGTCCTAGACCTTGTATAACTGGAATGCTTTGGATTGACATAAAAAGGTCTATTCCTACACTTAATCCTGCTCAGCATTGGATTTTGTCCCTGCATTTCCTGGACCATTATGTCTTCAACAACATCCTCATTAGAATGAATGTTTTCATTGTGATGCATATGACCCCCCTAATTGAAAATATCATCACTAAATTCAATATAAAAATTATTGTCATGATCACTAATAAGTTGATCAATTGCTGACAGATCAATGTGACCATCAACACTATTTGTGCCACTAAATTCTTCACTGAAAGGGAACTCTTGAGATTCAACATCGACATCATTGGTGTGTGTAAAATCCTTGCTTGGAGGAGAATCATTGCCTTCATCATTGGTGCCTGTAACATCCTTACTTGGAGAAGAATCATTGTCTTCATGATTTGTGGCTTCATCGTCAACACAATGATCATCGGTGCCATTGAAATCCCCACTCGGAGGATAATCATCATTTGTGCCGTTGAAATGCTCCCTTAGAGGAAAATCATCATCTGTTGCATTGAAATATTCACTCAGAGGAAAATCATCATCGGTGCCATTGAAATATTCACTCAGAAGAAAATCGTCATTGGTGCCATTGAAATCCTCGCTCAGAGGAAAATCATCATCGGTGCCATTGAAATCCTTGCTTAGAGGAAATTCATCATCTGTGCGATTGAAATCCTCGCTTGGAGGAAATTCATCATCATTTCCATTGAAATCCTCGCTTGGAGGTAACTCATCAATGGTGCCGTAGAAATCCTCGCTTGGAGGAAACTCATCACCAGTTCCATTGAAATCCTTGCTTGGAGGAAAATCATCTTCACCATTATTGATGTCTTCTTCCTCACCAAAAACATCATTTGTCCCATTAAAATCCTCTCTTGGAGGAAAATCATCATCAGTCCCATAAAAATCCTCGCTGGGAGAAAAATCAACATTGGTCCCATTAAAATCCTTTCTTGAAGGAAAATCATCATTCGTCCTATTAGAATCATTGCTATGAAGAAAATCATCAACATTATTTGTACATGCATGCTCAACAAAAGCATCATTAGCCCCATCAAAATCCTCGTTGTTAGGAAAATCATCATTGGTGCCTTGAAAATACTCACTAGGAGGACAATTGGCATCATCTTGCTTACTGTCTTTAGGATCCCCACTTGGAGGAAGCTCTTCATCATCATCACATTCTTTCCCTTCATTACTAGTGTCTTCAAAATCTTCATAATTATGAAGTTCTTGAAAAACATGCTTGATTACATTGCTTGCACTACCAGTATCTTGGCTAGATGAACAATACACCTCTTCATTGACATTGGAATTTAATTCAAATGAGTCCATGACTTCTCACTAAAAGATAGAATTATAGAAAAATCTTAATAGATAAGACAATGGAATTTTACCATAGTCCTTACCAAAAAGTATAATGGTGCAACTGTCAACCAACAATCTTATAGCTATGAGAATAAAAATATCCCTCCAAAATATTCCCTCCAAATGTTTCCCTACAAAACTTCCCTCCAAAATTTTCGTTCAAAATTTTCCCTCCAAATTTTCCCTACAAAATTAAAGCGTGCATTCATAGTAAAAAAGACAAATTTATGATATAAAAAAAATTGAAATAATTTAATAACTAATTACATATTTATGTCCCTCACATTAAGACAAGTAAAATTTCTTGTAACATTTTTTATATACAATTTGTAATAAAGTAATGGCTATTTACATTTTTTTTACTCCCACATTCATAACATTAGTAATATTTCATTTAAACCTATCTTATATAAATTTAATAATAATTCAGTAACTAATTTCATTTTTTTAATCCCACATTCATAAAACAAGTAATGATAAACCTAATCTAGGCTATATAAACCATTTATAATTTAATTTAAGGCAATTTAGTAACACTTTCAAGGTTAGTGTTTTTTCTGTTTTTAATAAATTAGTTAGTTTTATTGTTAATTTGCAATGATTATTTTATGTCTTTATTGATTTGGCATTGCTTGTTTTATGGCTTTATTGATTTATTATTTTACAATTTTGTTTATGTCACATTCTCAAGAGTGGTAAACTTAAACCTAATCTATCTTATTAATACACTATTGTTTAGACTTTGGAGAAATTCACGAAGGCTTTCAAGAAGAATGAGAAGATTGTAGAGAGGAACTTCTAGCACTTTCAAGAGAGGAGGCTCGTTTAATTTTCTAAACTTTAGCATGTTTTGTGAATGCACGATTGCATCTAAAAGGTCCCTCAACTTCATGCAAGGGCCCTTTATCTTATGTTCATGTTTATGTCAACGATTGTACAATTTACAATTACAAGTTACAAGTTTAGGAATGGATGTTACAATTAGAAGTTACAAGTTACAAGTTATATTTTAGAAGTTACAGGTTTATCTTATCACTAGTAAAAAATGAGAGATAAGTGACAAGGTGACCAAAAAATTTGGTCACCACAATTTTTTCAAGGGATAAATGACCAAAATTGAGAAAATTTAAGTGAGCTAACTAAAAATGACTAAGATAAATTACCAATTTGGTCATGGGATAAGAACTAAACTAAAAATGACCAATTTGGTCTTAGGATAAGAACTAAACTAAAAATGACCACATAACAATTGGTCGTTTATTTGGTCATTTTTAGTTGTGTCACTCCGACAGTGGAAAATTACAATTTTGACATTGAATTTGTACAATTTACTAAATTTTAACACTACAGATGGATTTAGAGACCCAGATACCCCCTAGAAGGGGTCTCTGAATCCCTCTGCAGTGTTAAAATTTAGTAAATTTGTAACATTGTAGATGGATTGAGAGACATGAGCTAGTGTCAAAACATGATGCAGCCATAGGAGAACCTAGTGAAATTTTTTGCAAGATCATTTCATATGTATTGTCACATTCAATTTGATGAGCTTATCATGTCCATATTTTATTTCACCATTTTTGCTTTCATATTATCCCTTTGACAGATCTGCCAAGTTGCATCATGTGCATCATCATAGTGTGGTTGAGTCGAGTCTTGGATATTTGTTGTGGCTTTCCCTTTTGACATTGTCGTGACATCATGAAATTGGTGTCATTATGTTTGGATCGTCATACTCGTCATGTTCATATTTTGTTTGAAAAAAATCGTCATTGTTTGACCCTCTCGGTAGTCTGTTAAAGTTTCGAACAAGTTAATGTTTTTTCGTCATCATGATGTTAGCTAAAAATTGTCAATTTCACAACCTATAAATATATAATTAATTCTCCATATGCATCCATTCATCATGGTTCTCATCCTCACGCTTGAGTTTGGAAACTTATAAAGTTCCCCTCAGGTCTCTCCCCTGCAAAAAATGGCCAATATCCTCCATTTCGAAAAGAAAACAAATCCTCCCATCTTTTTGTAAAATTGTTTTTAATTAAGAGTTAAACGCCAATTTCATTAAACTTGGACTTATTCCAGTCCAAGTCACTTTGAAGACGGGTCAAAACCAGGCTTTCTAAACCCCAAAATCAAGCAAAATCTGGTTCCAAAAGTGCCAAATCCGGGTTCCAAAAGTACCAAAACCGGTTCCAAAAGTGATAAATCTGGTTCTGAAAGTGCCAAAACCGGTTCCGAAAGTGCCAAATCAAGGTTCCAAAAGTGCCATAACCGATTCCAAAAGTTCCAAAACCGGTTCCAAAAGTGCCAAAACCGGTTCCAAAAGTGCCAAAACCGATTCCAAAATTGCCAAATCAAGGTTCAAAAAGTGACAAAAACTGTTCCTAAATAGCCAAAACCGGTTCGAAAAGTGCAAAATCCTGTTCCGAAAGTGAGCACACCGGTTCCTAAACTGCCAAATCCATTTCCAAAAGTGCCAAAATCCAGGTTCCAAAACCATAATTTTTCTTTTGATATTTGTGTCTGTATAATATGATGGTCATTTGAAGTTGAATGTCATTAACCAACACCCCATTTTTGAATGAGGCTCCAGCTATATGAATGAAGGGGTGGCCGACCCTTCTTTTGTCCATTATTATTTTCATAGTAGTTCTAGACTGCAAGAAGGGTGGTTCGATCCTTCTTGTGTTCACCATTCTGGATACAGCTGAATTGTCGGATATTTTGATGTTCACAATTATCTACTAAAAGAAGGGGCGGCCGATCCTTCTTATCGGCGGTCGGCAATCAGGATAATTATTGTTTACATGTTATATGTCCCGATCCCTGCCACATAATGCGGAAGTCGGTAGTGGGGAAATGTTGTCCCAACCTTCGTAGATTAATTGTTCTTCATTTCTCTTTTAAATGAATGGTCGAACGACCCTTCTTTTGCTTAGTATTTTTGCAGTCTTTGACATTGAGGATATATATGAATTGGCATCCTATACTTCGTAGGTTGAATATTTAGACAATTCCCTCATAAATGAAGGGCTGGCTTACCCTTCTTCTACCTAATTTTTTTTTCATACTAGTTCTAGACTACCAGAAGGGTCGGCCAACCCTTCTTGTGATTTATAATTATCCAGTCTTGACCCTTATGGTTATACATGAATTGATCTCTATTTTGGAAGGCGAAAATCACACACGGGTGAGCCTCAAAGAGAGAACTAACGCCATAGGAAGTGATGACATGGGATGTGTGATGATGAAATAGCATGTATGATGAAATGGCATTGTAAGAAACACGATGGTGTTCTGGTGTTATCATTAAGTTAGTGTTGCATTGTGATATCATTTTGGAAAAGTATGGCATGTTTGTGAAACTTTGGAAATTGACAAAGTATGGAAACAGTAGTCCAAAATGCTCTGAGAGAATGCCCTCCATAATTCATGGTTTCAGAAAAATCCATGCACCATCATATCATTCTATAGCTTATTGAAGTGGCTATATAGTTATACATGATTGTGGATTGCGGGAACTGTTTGAGTAATGGATTTGTGACATGCGTTTCCACAACCCACAATTCGGATTGTAGATTGCGGAAACTTTGGTTTGTTTTTATTTTGAGTTGTAGTTCTGCAACCCGCAATTGCGGATTGCGGGAACGTTGTATATATTTCAAAGCAATTAAACCCCCACAACTCATTTTCCGCATTCCCCATATTAGATCTCAGCCGTCGACTTGTCTTAATCTTATGGCCTAGAATTAAGCCAATGGAATTAATAAATATGTTGATTTTCTTTCTGTTTCCTTTTATTATTTTTCATCTTCGAAAATTACCTACTGTGTGGATTTTACTGCTAAATCCATTTCAAAAATTGCCAAATCCAGGTTCCAAGCATTATTTATTTTTTCGTTTTTTAAATAGAATGAAATATTATAAAAGGGAGAACACAAGAACGATCAAAAGTGCCAAAACCGATTCCAAAATTGCCAAATCTGATTCTGAAAGTGCCAAACCAAGGTTCAAAAAGCGACAAAACCTGTTCCTAAATAGCCAAAACCGGTTCGAAAAGTGTAAAATCCAGTTCCGAAAGTGACCAAACCGGTTCCCAAACTGCCAAATCCATTTCCAAAAGTGCCAAAATCTAGGTTCCAAAACCATAATTTTTCTTCTGATATTTCTGTTTGTATAATATGATGGTCATTTGAAGTTGAATGTCATTAACGAACACCCCATTTTTGAATGAGGCTCGAGCTAAATGAATGAAGGGGCGGACGACCCTTCTTCTTCCCATTATTATTTTCATAATAGTTCTAGACTGCAAGAAGGGTGGTTCAATCCTTCTTATGTTCACCATTCTGGATAAATCTGAATTGTCGGATATTGGTGTTCACAATTATCTACTAAAAGAAGGGGCAGTCGATCCTTCTTGTTGGCAGTCGGCATTCGGGATAAATATTTTTTACATGTTATAACACAAGAAATGTCCCGATCCCTTCCACACAATGCGGAAGTCGGTAGTGGGGAAATGTTGTCCCAACCTTCGTAGATTAATTGTTCTTCATTTCTCTTTTAAATGAATGGTCAACCGACCCTTCTTGTGCTTAGTATTTTTGTAGTCTTTGACATTGAGGATATACATGAATTGGCAGCCTATACTTCGTAGGTTGAATATTTAGACAATTCCCTCATAAATGAATGGGCGGTCGACCCTTCTTCTACCCAATTTTTTTCTCATACTAGTTCTAGACTACCAAAAGGGTCGACCAACCCTTCTTGTGATTTATAATTATCCAGTCTTGACCCTCATGGTTATACATGAATTGATCTCTATTTTGGAAGGCGAAAATCACACACGTGTGATCCTCAAAGAGAGAACTGATGCCATAGGAACTAATGACATGGCATCTATGATGACATGGGATGTATGATGATGACATGGCATCGAAAGAAACATGATGGTGTTTTGGTGTTATCATTAAGTCAGTGTTGCAATGTGATATCATTCTGGAAAAGTATGGCAAGTTTGTGAAACTTTGGAAATTGACAAAGTATGGAAAAAGTAGTCAAAACTGCTCTGAGAGAATGCCCGCCATAATTCATGATTTCTGAAAAATACACACAACATCATATCACGCTATAGCTTGTTGAAGTGGCTATATAGTTATACATGATTATGGATTGCAGGGACTATTGGATTATAGGATTTGCGACACGCATTTCCGCAACCCGCAATTCGGATTGCAGATTGCAGAAACTTTGGTTTGTTTTTATTTCGAGTTATAGTCCCGCAACCCGCAATTGCGGATTGCGGGAACATTGTATATATTTCAAAACAATTAACCCCCCGCAACTCATTTTCCACATTCCCCAGATTAGATCTCAGCCGTTGACTTGTCTTAATCTTACGACCCAGAATTAAGCCGATGGAATTAATAAATGTGTTGATTTTGTTTCTATTTCCTTTTATTATTTTTCATCTTCAAAAAGTACCTGCTGTGTGGATTTTACTACCAAATCCATTTCAAAAATTGCCAAATCCAGGTTCCAAGCATTATTTCTTTTTTCAAATAGAATAAAATATCATAAAACGGAGAACACAAGAAGGATTGACCAACCCTTCTTCCAGTGTCAAACTATTTTGAAAAAAATACTTGGAATAAGAAGGGTCGCTCGACCCTTTTGTAGTGTTTAACTAATAAAAAAATAATATTGGGAATAAGATGGGTCAGCCGACCCTTCAATTACGAGTGAATTGAAAAAATAGAACACCTTGTAAGTTATAACATATAAAAATGGTTTATGAGTTATTTGACAAAATGGTTCCATATTTTTCAACAAGAAGGATCGGCCGCCCCTTCTTTTCGTAGTTATTTGTGAAAACCTTTATCCAGAAATTCAACTATATCCATAATGGAGAACACAAGAAGGATTGACCGACCCTTCTTGCAGTGTCGAACTATTATGAAAATAATATTGGGAATAAGAAGGGTCGCTTGACCCTTTTGTAGTGTCGAACTATTATAAAAATAATATTGGGAATAAGATGGGTCGGCCTACTCTTCAATTATGAGGGAATTCTAGAAATAGAACACCTTGTAAGTTATAACATATAAAAATGGTTTCTGAGTAATTTTGTTTTCGATCCTTGTTTTTCGACAAGAAGGATCAGACACCCCTTCTTTTCGTAGTTATTTGTGAAAACCTTTATCGAGAAATTCATCTAAATCCATAATGGAGAACTCAAGAAGGATCGACCGACCCTTGTTGCAGTGTCAAACTATTATGAAAAGAATATTGGAAATAAGAAGGGTCAGTTGACCTTTCATCTACATGGGAATGGTAAAAATAGAATGCCTTAAAGAAAGAGTGGCTACTATTTCTCTGAGAATATTTCTACTTGCCATCAAAGTTTTTGAAGCAAAACTTCTATAAATTTGGAGACACGTGGAATGCTTATATTGTGACACATGGCATATTTGATTTTAAAAATTATTTCAAAGATTTTTTAAACGAATATTAAGGATATTAATGGTACCACGCATGTTGGCCATAGGATTTTCAAGGAATCGATTGGAGTAATAAGTGTAGGATTACTCCATCAAAATCTGTAGTCACTATAGATGATATCTATGACCACCATGATCCCGCCATACTGCCATAATTACCATTGACAAGACATAAACATTATGTGGAATGAAAGCATGATGAGATTATTCACATGAGGGATACAATCCATCATTTACGGTGAATATTATTCAGCCTGCGGTAGGCCATTTAATGCGCTGGAACCAGGCATGTTGGCCATTGGATTTTCAAGGAATCGATTGGAGTGATATGTGTACAATTACTCTAGCAAAATCTGTAGTCGCTACAGATGATATCTTTGACCACCATGATCCCGCCATACTGTCATAATTACCATTCCCCATCCGTCCCAGACTCCCATCCCATTCAATCCATTAACATAGTGGCCACTCACTATATATAGGCTAATCCATCAACACAGTGGCCACTCACAGCAAACTTAAATGGAATTTTTCAGTTTGTTTGCCATGGAATTTTTGAGTTTGTTCGCCTTGAGTCTTATGATCGCTCCCCAGTTATGCTCATGATATATGAGCATATTGAAGTCACCTCCATTGAAAATCCTTGGGTATGTATGGATTTGTCATTATGTTCCTGCAATGAGGAGGGTACATAGGAAGATTATCCCTGTCGAAGTCCCAATACATGGACTTGTCATTATGTTTCTGGATTTCTTATCTAAGACAACATGCATTGTTGCGGTTGTTAACACTTGCAGCAGTCGAATGTTGTTTTAGTACCAAACCATGCTGTCAAGTTCTTCTTACTCTTGTTTCCATTCATGAAAATGGTCTAAGGTTCAATGGGGTGCTGTTAGCTCGCTTTGATAGATGACTCTTTAGCTCACTTTATTTCTCATTTCCCTCTTCTTCAAAAGATTGAGCTAATCTATTGTTATGGATTGCGAAAGCCTATTATTTCCTCTCCCAACATTGCACACTTAATATGTGTAATGGGCTGCTGAAATAGAGGCTTTAACTATGAACTACTAGAATCTTATAGCTATGAAGAAATGTTCTCATATAATGGATCTAATGCACCATTTTCCCGGAGAGAAATTTGTGGAGATACTAGGTAGCTTGAAATCATTGAACAATCTTGATATCCATATTCCGAAGCCTCTTCCTCTTCTCAACTTATTGGAGCAACTTCCTAACCAGGGTAATTTTTAAGGATTCTAATATTATACTTAAGTATAGTATCGTAGGCGATTATTTTGAATTTAAAAAACCATGCATATAGATAGGTAGGCAAATATTAAATATGAAACATACAATTTACTACTGAAATATGTAAATTTTGGCGAATATTATGATAAAAAAAACATATTTTATGTAAATATAGGCGATATTATAGGCTAAAAATGACCAAATAGCGAATTTATTTTTTGAAAAAAACCCGAAAAATAGCCAATTGGCGAAATTTTGCCCTTAAAAATTACCCCGTTCCTAACCTTGAAAGACTACATATCCGCAAAAGGTTTTTCTCGGTAAGAAAGAAATTTTGTAGTCATTATTATACACACATCTAAGTTATGTGTTTGCTTATCATTTGGAAAGTATATTTCATTGGTTGAATTCCTTTTCTTCCACTAACTACGGTGTTAGGAGCTAACCTGTCCAAGCAGGATGCCTAGACCAACTGTCTGGCCATCCCCTGTTATGGTGCACTTGGAAATTTAGGAATAGTTTCTCTGTTTTTACTGTGCATGATGATATGTGTGCTCGGCTGCAATAAAACGATTATTTTTGCATTTGTTGGAAATGGTTTCTTTTTACGGCAGCGTGATAAACAGTTATTTTTTTGCTATGCAGGTATTCAAGAGAGATGCAATACTGCCGTGTCTAGGCTATCTGCTTGCTAATATTCAAATGTCTGTGCCTCCAGATCATGCTGTCAACTTCTTCTAACTGCGCCAAGTGGTTGAATCAGCATTCTATCTCAAAGTTTGTTGAGCGACTCTCAGATGATGTAGTATCAGACTTAATAGACAGTAAACTTGTTATCACCATCGCACATTTTTTGCACTATTCATCAACAAATAACTACATCTGGCTCGGAGAGCTTACCAGTCTTTGCAAGAATAATCCCTTTGTAGATGAAGTTGGGAAAATCATCAGGGTAGGAGGCTTTATAAAGTTTCTCCAGCCTGCATCCATGAGTAACTAGTCCAAGTTAATGGGATGGAAATTAGAATCCATGGATGACTATGGGATTTTCAACACTTTTTGAAGCTTAACTTATACTACCACCTTGTGCAGGAGGTATGATGTATTCAGTGAATGATTTGGTTTCATTCTTTCAAAGACACATGCAGTAGTCATCGAATGTTGTTTTAGTCGTCGAATGTTGTTTTAGTACAGTCATTCATGCCTGGAATGAGTATAGTGCTTCTAAGTCTACAAGTGGAAGCTCCAATAAAAGTTTAGTCTTTTATTACTCCAAAGGAAATGATCTGATTAAGGATAAGGAGAATCTAAAACGTTCAGTGACTTTAAATTTTTGTGAAGTTGAATTTAAAATCAAAAAATGCAATTTTTGATTTGAAAAGTGAATTTGAAATTAAAAAAATGCAATTGTATATTTGAAGATTGCAGTTTCATTTGTAAATGTTTAAAATTTTAAGGTGAAAAAATCAATGTCTAAAATATTCAGTCATTGTTTGAATATCAAGTCAATTGGCTATGTTATAACATAAACAATCAATGTCTAAAATATTCAATCATTGTTTGAATATCAAGTCAATTGTACTTTCGTTTTCCGACATGAAGGATCAGCTGCCCCTTCTTTTCGTAGTTAATTGTGAAAACATTTATCCTGCAATTTAGATATATCCATAATGGAGAACACAAGAAGTATTTACCGACCCTTCTTATAGTGTTAAACTATTATGAAAATAATATTGGGAAGTCGCCCACCATTGATCTAGATCTTGCATGTATCCTGGCCATCAAACATTGCGACTTTTGACAAATTCACGGATTTCGCTTGCGTTGTTGTTTCGTGCAAGTTAGATCCACGAAAAAACCATTGGCTATAGATCTCATCCTCCTTAGATCCACGCCGTCCAAACTTGTGTGCCTCTACCAAAAGTTCATGGATCCAAAAAATTTTTTGCTGCGCGCATGTCATATTGGGGAAGTAGTTCCCGACCATCGATCTACTCCATTGGCCATTGATTTGCTACTTAAGATGCTCATTGGCTAAACCTCTATCCTCTGTCTAAAACACCTCACCCTTTTTTCATGAATCCTACTCATGACTGTAGATCTTCACCACCGAATATCGACACCATTTATTTGCGTAGATATGTAACTGAAGGCGGACCTCTGCAATTTAATTCTCCTTGCAAAGTTTCGGGCTTGGAATTTTGATCATTTCACCCTTGAGGCCGTGAATACCTACCCAGATGATTCACATTCTTTTTAGAAATTGAACCTCCCAGTTTCATCCAGGACAATGCTAGTGGTAACACCGGCAAGCTAAACGGGCAAGCTAAACTTTAGTGGTGAATTATCATGAAAAGAATATTTGGAATAAGAAGGGTCGAGTGACCCTTCTTGCAGTTTCCAACTATTATGAAAACAATATTGGGAATAAGAAGGGTCGTCCGACCTCTCAATTATGAGGCAATTTAAAAAATAGAACACCTTGGAAGTTGTAACATATAAAAATGGTTTCTCCCAACTTCCGTTTCTCAACAAGAAGGATCAGCCGCCCCTTCTTTTTGTAGTTATTTGTGACAACTTTTATCCAACAATTCAGCCATATCCATAATGGAGAACACAAGAAGGATCGACCGACATTTCTTGCAATGGCGAACTATTATGAAAAGAATATTTGGAATAAGAAGGGTCGAGCTACCCTTCTTGCAGTGTCGAACTATTATGAAAATAATATTAGGGATACGAAGGGTCGGCCGAACTTTCAATTATGAGGAAATTTAAAAAATAGAACACCTTGGAAGTTTTAACATATAAAAATGGTTTCTCCCGACTTCCGTTTTCTGACAAGAAGGATTGCCCGCCCCTTCTTTTTGTAGTTAATTGTGAAAACGTTTATCCAACAATTCAGCTATATCCATAATAAAGAACACAAGAAGGATCGACTGAGTCTTCTTGCAGTGTCAAACTATTATGAAAAGAATATTTGGAATAAGAAAGGTCGGCCGACCCTTCATTTACGAGGGAATCGCAACAATAGAACACCTTTGGGAAAGAGTGGCTACTCTTTCTTTGAGAATACTTCCACTTGCCAGCATAGTCTTTGAAACAAGACGTCTATAATTTTTTTTGTTTAAATGTTGATATCTAGTATCTCAGAGTGACACGTGGAACGATCATATTGTGACACGTGGCATATTTGATTTGGTACATTGAGTATTAGAACTATAGTTTAATTATAATATTGGCTCGTATAGAATATTTTCTCTTATGAGCATCGCTGAATTTGGCAATTTGAGTATATTGGATCATATTTTAGTATTTCGGTAGTTACTCTGAGGATAATTACTTGATTTTAAGTGCAACAGATAAATCACTTTTAAAAGCTAATTATTCTGAAGCACAATTAACTCGTAATTAAGGTGTTAATTACAACACTTAACAACAGTTAGTGCACAAATGACTACACTTTTCACAAATTCAATTTTGTAACAAATAACCATCCATTATCAATCCCAATTTTGTAATTAAGGTGTTCTTTCTTTTTATAAAACTTTTATTGATGAAAATGAAAAAATACAACTTTTTGTTGACCAAGTAGAAATTTAGAAACACAACAATTTTGTTGCTTAAAACTGCCACATATGGATATTTAGAAACCAATTTTGTCTACTATCAACCCTTGAGAACATCCATCATTCTGAACACTATTCCCCATGTTTCTCCTTGTTCCTTGACTACTACAAGGCCCTTATCGTTTATTTTAATTATTTCTCCTGCCCATCCTTGCCTTGGTGACCATGCCCATATGATGCTATTTACATCGATCTTCATATTTTTTTCTGCACCTACAACCCATTGTTGCTGTCTACCTAAGAATTTTTTGTAAAAGACCTTCAGATCCTTCGATCCTCTTGTTGTCTTCCACCATTGCACCTCTACTTTGTAAGACCCAACAGTACTGGCATCTAACTCCTGATAAACATCACCAATCGCCTTACCCAACCAGATTGCACAATATGGGTCTAGTGATTGCACAATGACCATTTGGCCCTTTACAACATCCACTCTTGGAATGAATTCATCTCTAGGCTTGTTGCATAGCGGTCCAACATAGCATACTTGCAAAGCAAGAACATTTTCCTTCAAATATGCATCCATAATTTCATGTTCAGATCTTGTAGGTTCACTATGAATATCATGGCTTGTCGATGGACAAAAGTTAATTGATGACTAATCAACACTCGCGAAGGGATTGTCCAAAGCTTTATATACAGCCTCCCAATAATTTAACTTGGGATGCCAAAATTGTTCACCTCCCTTCTCAATCCCTCCATTCCAGAATGAAATATATGTTTGTAGTCCTTTTTTTATTTCCTCAATGTCCGAAGGAATTTTTGATTGTAGATTTAATAACCTAGGTTGTCCCAACGGCAAGTCTACTCTACCATGTGGAAATGACCACTAGATTTTAAGAGGAGACGACCAATCTTCATCTCGAAGTGATGCCTTCCATTGCATGATTGGAATGTCATCTATGAGCTGAAATTTAAAAAACTGGCATTTTTTTATACCCATGATCTTGGCATTTCCATCCAAAAGGTGGGGTATCACAAAACTCTTAAAATCGTAAAGTTCATCAATTAGATAAGGGACAAAGGAATTTTGATCTTCACATGTCCTATACGTATCCATAATTTCCAGGAGAGAAAATATATCCTTGCGCATTAGCTTTACTGATAACCTACCAAAAGTTCCATCTATGTCTTCATGGGTGTGTCCGACCGGGAGGAATCCAACTTCAACTTTCTCGAACACTCTCCTTGCTATTGAAAGAGATAAAAATGAAAATACAAATCGGTTTTTGTTATCGCCTAAACAATTATCCATTTGCAACAACAATATATGTGGTAGTTTTCTATTTGGTATGCATTGATTAGTACCATCAACACACATTACATCATCTTGCATTACATCTTGTTTGTATATCGAACACTTTTCATATGAGTCTAATTGCAATAGAGCATCATGCAATTGGTGCTTAGATTTTCCACCTTTGTAGAGCAAATCACCATACTTATCAACCACTGGTTCTTCAAGACACTTCAAGCATTTAGCCAGGGATGTCACAGTGAAATTCGATCCCATCTCTAAAAATGAGACGCTGAAATGACCAAAACCCCCAGTTTGGTGCCCATGAGTCAACATTCCAGTCAATGATATGGGAAGATTCATAACATTACTAAAAGCTTTTTCCTTCTTACCCATCCTTGGAATGTAAGTCTTTGACTTATCCATTTTGTCATGGAAAATACTGAGATAAGTCTTTGGATTTTGCTGGGATGCCGACTTGTGAGCATAACAGAGTTAGGGACAACTTGAGACATATTTATTATGGGTATCCTAATTTTCTCGCAACTTTTCCACCTCAACTGGATCAGTGGGCCCCTTAAGCCTGTCCTGTATTCTAATGCACTCATTACACCTTGCAAAGTTGCTTGTTTTAGAAATTTTAAGATATGGAAAATCTTCTCTCATCACCTTGCTAAAGGAGGATTGTGATACTGGAGGCAAACCAATTCCTGTGATTTCATCATTAGCCATTTTTCGCAGTAAACCATGGGACATATTAGTGGGCAATAATTTCAAGGTTGTCCTTGTTCCATCTTTATTGATTATTCATGTAAGATGTGGAGATTTGTCTGAATTCTCTACTACAATTTTATTAATAGTAGCTACCAGTTCAGTAGTGTTCGCCCTAGATTTTTCCAAGCCACTATTACCATGCACAACTCTCACATCACCATTGATGAACATTCTTTTATAAGTGAAGAAAGTGCTTTTTGTTATCCCATGGCATTTATACCATGCATTTTGACAGACGTCTATTATGTCTAATCTCATTGTAAACAATTTTCTTTTTCTGTCATCTCCTTCTTTGGCCGCAGGAGTATTTGATCCCAAAGAATTCATAACAAGATTTCTTTTTGAATTTCCATTCATACTATCAAATTTCTTTGCACATTCAACAATCAATCCATGTGGAATTTTTGATATACAAAGATTTGAGCAACAATGTTCGGTGCCAATGTTTGAAAGGAATGCACCCAGATTTATTGCGTGCCTGTAAGGTTCCGATCTCGAATTTCTTTTAGAAATTTTAGTTCCAGAATTGCAGGCTTGCCACTTTACGAAATTGTATGGCCTTGTTCCATTACCTTTAACATCTGTATATTCACAACGAGGAGTACCTGGAAGGACCATCTGTAAAGGACATTCTTCAAAAACTTTCCAAAAGTTGACCATTTCTTCGTCTGCTTTCTTTTTTAGTATAAAATCCAAAGGAACATTATCGAAGTCAAGCAAATTGTTTGCAGGCCATCTTATAAGGGATCCTTCAAACACACCACAATCCTCGCATATGCAGAAGACTTTATGAACTAAAATACCAAACTCACCATCATCTAGTGCTTTGAATTGTACAATGTTTCCCTCAAAAACAGTTGACACTATTCCTCAAGCAACATACTGTGGATTTAAAGAACATTGATGTATCAAATTAACTGTCCGTCCCAACAACCTTTCATTGTGCTTTTCTCTTAATACTTTCAAAGTAGATTTAGATTGATTATTGTTGAAATTGTTTGCAATGTAAAGCAATGTTTTTGTATTAAAATCGATGATTCTTTTAATTGGCCATACAACAAAAGCTCCACTGCTCAACCCTGGACAACATGCCATACAAGAAAACACCACTTCATCCACCAGAATACCAAAGTTGAAGTCACCCAAAAATGTTCCCCCAACAAAATCACTTTGACTCACATTTGTTACAACACCTATGGAAATGCAATCCTTTCTTTTTCAACACTTATGTAATAAGTTAACTTTTCTCATAATAAAAGAAGATTTATTCTTAGATGTTATGATATGTGCTACACTCGTTGAAGTAGAAGCTGGTATATCATTGGCCTCATTCTCAGTTGTTATGATATGTGCTACACTTGTCAAAGTAGAAGCTGGTATATCATTCACCTCATTCTCGCGAAGAGCAGACCCAATCTGGTTAACGATCTCAGATACAAGCCATTGAATATAACCACCAACTACCTCTGACAATGTATCTGCACCTTTTGATCGATAGGGAAATGAAAGAATTGCATTTAAAGACTTGGTAACATTTACAATGATACATCTGTCCTTAATTCTGATATTATGCAAAAAATTTCTTTCTGGAAAAGAGATTCCTTCAACAACTTTCAATCCATTCAAAAGTAGGTCAACACATTGTTGAGTACCAAAATCCATTTCATAAACGATATCTGAAATATAAAATAACAGGACACATTGTTCAGAACCAAAATCCACTTCAGAAGCGTTTTATGAAATATAAAATAACAAGAGCACATTGACAAGCATATTTATTTTAAATAAAGATATAACATAAATTATAATATATAAAAAAATGTCTATCCGAACTTCCAATTTTCCGAATGGTAGGATCGGCTGCCCCTTCTTGTAGAAGAAGCCAACACAAGATGGATCGAAAGACCCTTCTTGCAGTCGTGAAATATTATGAAAAGAATATTGGGTAGAGAAGCTTCTCCCACCCGTTCATTTATTACAGAATATTAAAAATATTCAACCTACGAATGCTAGGCCATCAATACATGTATTTCCAAAATTTTTAACAAGGGAAGAATACTGAACGCAACAAGGGTCGGCCGACCCTTCATTTACGATATAAATTTAAATATATTTAAATCTACGAATGTTAGGCCATCAATACATGTATTTCAAAAATTGTGAACAATGGAAGAATACTGAGCACAACGAGGATCGACCGACCATTCATTTGCGATATAAATTTAAATATATTTAATCTACGAAGGTTATGTCGACAATTCCCGAATTCCAACTTTTGCTTTAAATAGTAGGGAGTCGACCCGGACATCATCTAAGTTCTAACATATAAAAATGTTTGTCCCGACTTCCATTTTCCAAAGAGAAGGATCGGCTGCCCCTTTGTTTAGGAGATAATTGTGAACAATTATATCCAACAATTCACCGATATCTAGAATGGTGAAAGAAAGAAGGATCGACCGACCCTTCTTGCATTCTAGAACTATTATGAATACAATATTGGGAATAAGAAGGGTCAGCCGCCCCTTCTTCTTTTTTGTAATTAAGAAGTTTTTGTATTAAATCAAAGAGGAGTTATAGAAGGAACAAGCTGTCCGAGAGTCAGACTTGTTCATAAAAAAAGGCTATCTAACTACTAACCCATAGACTCCACCATCATTATTCTTAAGGTAGACAATTATCACCAAAACAGATAAGATGCTTTCATTCAACTGACCATCCCTATCCTCAGAAGCTTTGGAACAACAAAAATCACTACCTATCCAAAAATTCGTTGAACTGCTGATATTCTTAGCATAGGCACACACGCCCAAAATCAAAAAGCATGACAAAATGATACTACACCTGTTAGGCAAGATATACATTTAGGAAAAGACAATCTAGCTTAACAGCCGACCCTCCCTTAATAAAAAGACTTGCAGTTTGGAAAAATGATTCCAGATAAAGTGTCAATGGATAATGTAATGAGCATCAGGAGAGATCTCTGGATGGGGGAAGCTAGAAGATGAAGAAGGATACAGGGGAGGCTGCAGCTTCATTGCTTGGAGAAGAAAATCCAGCTTCTAGTTCAACGCATGAGTCTCCTCCAGGTTACGCTGCACCATAAGTGGTACGGTCGCTTCCTCTCTAGGGGTTTGTCTGTCGCGGATGGCTAAACCGACAAGGTTATTCATCATCCAATAAAGGGCTACCGTGCACTTGTATAGACTAACACGCCCAACCGTATTGCCTAGATGCATAATCCAGTTCTTCAACTGTTTGCGCTCCCCCAGCAGTGTCTCCCTATTCAACCTTACCCACCATTGATGCTCATAATCACGAATATCCATCTGAATCTCCCTAGGGACGTTAAGAACGAAAGCATTAGCCTCTCGGCAAGCATGCTTACATGCTCGAGAAAAGACACCACCCGGCTCCCCCGAGGACTCCCCATGGTTTCTCTTCCTAAATTTTTGACTTGTGTCAGTATCTGCCTCCACTTGGCAATTGGTGTCTACCGAATCTTCCAACTTTCTACCAGATTCTTTCTCCATAATCAAACAAACAGATAGATCTTTCATGCATGCGAAGGAATAGAGATGAAGATCCTGGATGCCACCCTGCTCCTTCATATAAAGATGTTTTCCAGCTACTGTCATGATTAGGCTGGTACCTCCTATTAACTGAAGGAGGTACAATGGGTGACCCTCACCCTTACGAACACTCACTGCTCTTAAATTTTATTTCATGTTTCCCCCACCTAAAGTACTCCCACCGGGCTTGGACAAGACTACTCTGGATCCACTTAATAAAATGAAAAGACAAATCATATCCCAACTTTTACAGAACAACATGAACCACATCATGAAACGAGGGCTACATGTCCTAGACAACTTCTCCTGATGTAAGCTCACATGTTTGACATGAACGATCATCATGTCATTGTCCTGGGTAGATCTGCAGCTGTCCCGAATAGCTAAGTCTGCCAGATCCTCCCACGTATTAGCACTGGTTTCCATGTGAATCCCACTATTGAACATCAGCTAATTTATTGCCATTGCGTTTGACATGGGTGAAAGAATTCGTCAAACCCTGAGAAAATAAAGATGATAGGTCTTCCAATTTACCTCCCAACCGCCAGGACAATGCCACCTTGGAACTGAATTGAAGCTACGAATAATAATGAGCACGGATAAGTTATAACATATAAAATTGTTTGCCCCGACTTCTGTTTTCCGAGAAGAAGGATCGTTTAGTAGATAATTGTGAAAACCTTTATCTAGAAATTGAACGATATCTAGAATCGTGAAGACGAAGAAGGATCGACCAACCCTTCTTGCAGTCTCAAGCTATAAAAAGCATATTTATTTTAAACAAAGATATAACATACATTATAATATATATAAAAATGTCTGTCCGAACTTCCAATTTTTCGAATGGTAGGATCGAAGACCCCTTCTTGTAGAAGAAGCGAACACAAGACGGATAAAAAACCCCTTCTTGCAGTCGTGAAAGATTATGAAAAGAATATTGGGTAGAAGAAGCTTCTCTTGCCCATTGTCACGTCCCCATTTTGACCCCCTTTTTCACTAAATCGTAAATGATGTAATTATTGTAACTTAATCATGGTGAGGAGCTCAAGGCCAAGGCCCTGCCATTGATTTGTCGTTTTATGTACCGAAAATTAAGAGATAGATGCCTATGGTTATTGTGCTAGAAGGGCACGATGTAAATAAGACATCATGTAAATACGAATTTAATGAAAAAGAACCCACAACCGGCTACGCAATGCAACAAAGAGATGGGGGCATGATCTTTACAAGGAAGAGGGAGGGAAATTATCCAAACCCTTGAGCCAATGGTATTAATCCATGTGTCAATGGGGAAACCCATAAACCACCAACTACCCATTTTGTCTCATGCACCCAATAATTTACTTCTTCCAAAGATTGGTTGAGACAATAAATGCCTTGGGGTGGGAGAGGTATGGCTGTCAATTTTTGTGCATGGGCAAGCCATCAACTTGGAAAATCGTGTTTTTGCTTGTGGGGCAAGAAAACCCCCACGAAATTGGCCCAAAGCCATTCTTCACCCATGGCCATTCTTCCTCTCACGCAGTCTGAGCTCCCTGAAGTTTATCCTCACGTTTTTTGGCCATAACCCTACGTTTTTCCATGCCCAGAAACTCGTTTTGGTATTTCGGAGCAGCTGGGGAAGGAGGGATGCGATTTTGGACTGAGGGAGAGGTCGTTTTTGCCCTTGGGGCGTTTTTCTGAAATGGGTTGCTCTCCTAGTCGATTTTCCTAGTTACAAATTCGTTTTGAGTCTACCCACGTTTTTCTGGAACTGGTAGAAACCCACTGTTGGAAACTTCACTGTATAGGCGTTTTTCTCATGCCCAACACTTATGCTTTTGATGATGCATGCACCCATCTCTTAACAGCCTGAGAAACCCAATTGCTGATTGGCTTGGCTGATTTTGATATACCTTTGGCTATGTGAGAGCCTGTTTTCCCCTTTTCCTTGTGGAGATCATGCCCAGCTCGGGGGTGGCAGTGGTGCTGAGAGATTGAGGAGCACACTGGCCTACGGTTGGGTGGAACGTTGCAGAAGTGTAGCTGGTTGTTGGGACTACTTTCGCATAAGATAAGTATTCTCTTGTATTAAATTGAAATTACCATTTGATGAATATTATGAATGTATGTGGATGGGTTAAATGAATTTACTTCCGCTGTGATTTTCTTAAAATCATACATTTCCATATGTCTCTGTCATATTCTGTGAATGCTTATGGTTGAAAGTTTCATGGGGCTAGACGCCCAATTTAGCATCACGTCTGTTATGCACTTGTATATGTATAATTACATTTTTAATTCGAATGTTTGTTTAACATGTATGGGGCTGGATGCCCGATTTAACCTCACGATCCTCTCCATCTAGCTAATGGAATGGGAGGGGACATGACAGAATGGTATCAGAGCTGCGTTGCAGCATTGGGCCTCTATGGGCCAAATCTGATAGCAATTACAAGAAAATTGTTGTCTTATGAGTTTTGAAATTTTTTTTGGTTTAAGTCTGTTTTAAAAAAAAAAAAAAAATTGTTTTAAGCCGTTTCGGGAAGTTGTTCCGAAATTTCGGAAAGGTTTCGCGAACCTTCCCACAATTGCAGAAGAGTTCGGTGAACCTTCCCGAAATTGCGGAAGGATTCCGCGAACCTTTCCGAAATTGCGGAAGAATTCAGCCAATGGCTCCGAAACAGCGGAGAAAAATGTTTTTGAGTGAAAAATTTTTCTAAGTATCGGAATTTTTTTCGGAAAGAATTCTCTTCCGAAGTTGCGGAAGGAATTCTCTTCCGAAATTTCAGAAGGATTCCGCGAATCGTTCTGAAACGCGGAAGAGTTCGGCGAGTCGTTCCAAAGTTGCGGAAGACTTTGGCGAATCATTCCACAGCTGCGGAAGACTTCGCCGAATCGTTCCGCAATTGCGGAAGACTTTGGCGAATCGTTCCGCAACTGCGGAAGACTTCGCCGAATCATTCCAAAAAAACACCCAAAATCGGGGAAGCATTCCAGCGGAAGCATTCCGCGAACGGCTCCGCAATTGCGGAAGCCTTCGCCGAATGGCTCCGCAATTTCGGGAGCATTTGCCGAATGGCTCCGCAACTGCGGAAGCCTTCGCCGAATGGCTCCGCTCGGCAAATCGCCCCGCCATTGCGGAAACGTTCGGTGAACTGCTCCGCAATTGTGGAAGCGTTCGACGAACTGCGAAGCCGTCGCCGAAGCGCCCCGCAACTGCGGAAGGCTACAGCCAACTGCCCCGCAGTTGCGGGAGCAATCAGCCAACCACCAATCGCGGCAGGATTTAGCAAACTTCCCGTTGCGGCAGGATTTCATGAACCGCCCGATGCGGCGTGTTTCCTTAAAAAAAAAAAAAAAAAAAAAAAAAAAAACGAGGTCGCTGCCCTCGACCCACCCTGTAGTGGCGCAGGGAAGCCACAAGGGGGCAAGCCCCCTTGACCCCCTTTCTTTTTCCCCCTCATGTGTCTTTGTTTGTGATTTGACGAATTGTCAGTATGGCATTCTTCCCACGTGCATGAAGTAATTTGCGAATTTCAGAGAATATAATGCCACTGTGTAAAATGTGCAGAATGGGAGTGAAAGTTGTCATTTTTGAAAGGATGCAGTTCCCACACCTGATGTCAGAATGGAGCATGAAGACAGGCATTGGAAAGCTTTTCCAGCAGGGAACAATGATGCATGACCAGAGTTTGAAGGAGGTCTATATATATCATAGATATTTAGGGCAGTAGAGTGCCAGCGGCTGTTTTGACAAACAAATTTTGTTGTCAATATGGGCAATTTCTACAATTGCAGGATATGGAAGAGGAATTCCATGTCACGATGAGGGACCGAAAAGGGAAGAATTTCTTAAACCTCTATTTGTTATCATACTTATAATTATGAAGTTGTCATATGGCCTAAAAATGTTAGAAATGTAAAGGATTACATAGATGTATATGCACTAGATGGCATCTTAACAAATTGCATAGTGCATATAGAAATGCTTGTGCATAAATGGGATATTGCACATTGGTAGAATAATGAAGTTGGCGTATGCAATAAACCACTAATGGAGAATATTGTGGTTGATAATCACTATTGATGTTGGTCTTGGTTGTAGGACCAAAGATAACAAAGAGCATGGCTAAACGTTCTGAGGATGTTGTTGCATGAAGCCAACAACCTTATGCAGAAAGGACGGCGCAGCAAATCTGTGATCATAAAGTTGGAAAAAGGACTGAGCAACCTTGGTAAGAGGCCAACTGATCAAGTGACATCAGACGATGTTAATGGTAACCATGCAGGTAATGATTATTGGTGCCAAATTGCATGAATGTTGAAAGGGGATTTGGTAAGATCTCTTCAACTATGTTTGAACTATGTGAGCTAATTTGCATGTAATATTGAATATCGACTGGGGCTGTTAACCTACCAAGCTTGGTGAGGTGTGGGTAAGTGAAGAGGATGACCCTTACACCCTATGACTGTTTAGAAATCTCAATGCATTCATGTGAATTTATATCATGCCATGCGTATGATTGGTTATGTGCTTAGTAACCCAAGCAAGTGAGGACTGGGGGCCGAAATTATGGTAATGCAGGTTATATGAGATAGTCATGTTTCGATCATAATATGCTTGAATGCATAGTACTCATGAAACAATGCAAGGTAGCATTGAGTAGATGTGCATTAAGAGATTTTATAAATCTTGTGATGCATTGTATGAATGCATAGGGATGATACATATGTCATTGCAAAATAAATAATGAATGAAATGATGAATTGATGATAATTCTAGGACCATTTCATGGGCTGTTATGAATGCAGAATAGTAAGTGCATGAAGATCCCAATCATGATCGATGGGCTGCTAGAATGCTCTGTGGAAGGACAGAGTTGTATAAATGATATGACTGTGAAACTTGATCTAGAGCTTATGAGAAGGAATCTCATGGTTGAGAGCTCCAAGTTCTGTTAGTAAGAACAGTTGTAAATCTCAGATTGGTAAATATTTCGGATTGGACATTTTGCTAATAATTGCTAATGACTGTTTGGCTTATATGAAAATGTGTCAGGAGGACATGCTGTAAGTGGATGCTCATGTATGGAAGCAGGCATAAGACCATAACGGGCAGAGTGGTGTCCCTTACAGGAGCCAAACGATATGGGGATAGCCTCATGGATAAGAAAACTAATTTCTGTAGTAGATAGAATTGTAAATTCATATTGAATTAATTATTAATGCTATTGATTGGTTATGGAACAATCATATTTGAGGCTTATTGCTAAATGTGCTGACTGTTTGGCTATTTGATAAAGTGTGCCAGGATGACACATTGCAGGAAGATCATGTGTGATGGCCTGCAGAAGCCAGACTAGATGGGAAGGATCCCATGCTTTGGAAATGGGTTTCGGGTGAAACGCCATTGTAAATGTTGATAATGTCTCAGACAAACTGCATGTTGGTAAGGCATGTGAGTGAGACAGTAAATTATGCCAAGAAGGCATGTGTGGGTTATGGCACGTGAAAAGATTGGGGTGGCAAACTGAAGGACTGTTGACTCAGAGAAGGGAGCCCCATTCTTCACAATGCAGAAAATAAACATATGTGAAACGAATGAGTATTCTGTAACCCTAACCAAGAATATATGTGTCTAGTTATTAGATTTAATATGCATAGCATGTTTTATTATTTTACTATTGTTCCAGACTGCTTGAGTATGACTAGGGCCTACATGGCGAACATCGGAAAGGGGGTGCACACCTTTTCTGGTGCTGGGTCATGATAGGGTTTTCAATATTGACTACACCCTAAGGGAATGGACGCATTCCTGGTGTTTCAATACTTGATAGTGAATGATATGAAATATGATTACAATTTTTGGGCAACAATACTGATGAGCCTGCTTATCCTTCTTGTGCTAACAGCTCACACCAATGCAACTTGGTGTTGCACGAAAGAGGCAAAGTGAAAAAGGGTGCTCAAGAGGACTGTATGGGCAGTGGTAACCTTTCTATGCTCACCCTAAAGGACGCTAGAAGGGATGGATAGGCCCGGGGAGCTGTGTTGTAGGAAAGGGGTATCATCCTTGTGTAGTGTGAGTGGGTATTGTGGGGCCATGCTAGCCTGCAGTCAAGTGAGTCACCTATGGAGTTCCTGGAGGGAACCACTAGTTGCACAAGAGAAAGAGCCACGTAATCATATTATGTTGTTCATATTGCCTGATAAACCCAGTCGATGTACTGGCTTGGCAATGGTTGTTGTATGCCTGATAAACCCAGTCGGCGTACTGGCTTGGCATTGGTTATTTGGAAGTTGTGACGAATGGTTGTTGTATGCCTGATAAACCTAGTCGGCGTACTGGCTTGGCATTGGTTATTTGGAAGTTGTGACGAATGGTTGTTGTATGCCTGATAAACCCAGTCGGTGTACTGGCTTGGCATTGGTTATTTGGAAGTTGTGACGAATGGTTGTTGTAAGCCTGATAAACCCAGTCGGCGTATTGGCTTGGCATTGGTTATTTGGGAGTTGTGGTGAAAGGTTGCTGGATGCCTGATAAACCCAGTCGGTGTTCTAGCTTGGCATTGGTTACTTGCATGATGTGGAGGTATTGGTGAAGGGTGTTATTTCCTGACAAACCCAGTCGGAGAATTGGCTTGGAAATGGTTACTGTATGCTTGATAAACCCAGTCGGCATACTGGCTTAGCATACTGATTTTTGAAATGCTTGATAAACCCAGTCGGCGTACTGGCTTAGCATACTGATTTTTGAAATGCTTGATAAACCCAGTCGACGTACTGGCTTAGCATACTGATCTTTGGGATGCCTGATAAACCCAGTCGGTGTACTGGCTTGGCATTGCCTATTCGGATGATGTTGTGGAGCAGCATGTGTGCTGGCCAAGCATCCACCCCACAGGTGATCCAAGGCTTGTAAAGCAGAGAAGGAAACCTGTGGAGTAGCGAGGAAATGCCCAATACAGATAAGTATTCAATTTCATTCATTTCTTATTTGAAAAACTGAAAGTTTCAAGCATAAATATTGCAACAGTGAGCTGATGCATTATTGTTTCTCTGTTGGAAACCTTGGTCAATGCAGGAAGCAGGGACCCTGAAAGAACTGAAAGCTGCTTGGTAAATCCAGAAAGTGGCTGGTTGAGCATTGATTAATTGATGTTGAGAAGTAGCCTGCGTGCTATCCCAACATTCGTTATTGTACCCATAGGAGATCCAAGGCCTATAGAGCAAAGAAGGGTCCTATGGAATAAAGCGAAGACATCCAACGCAGGTATTGTTGGAAGCAAGAACCTTGAAGCATCTTAAGGATGCCTGTGGACATGTAACCACCCTAAAGAGCTCAGCATGAGCAGTAATGAAAGATGGGGCTAGTGGAGCTGTGTGAGTCCTAGTGGCCAAGAGTTAGACCAACCAAGTGGAGGAACTCCATGGTTGAGAGGTCTAGAATAAACCATAGACACTACGTGTCATAGCCAAAAGAGAAGGTCAAGCATTCACGTTGAAGTGAAAGAGGAAAGGAGCAGGAAAACCACAGTGGTGGTGTGGGTTCCAGAATGGAACAAGACTAAGAGGAGAAACTCTTACTGCTCTCTCTCTCTCCCTTTTTATTGATGCAATTATAGAATTAGAAAAAAAAATGCTGAATGCATGCATGACTGAAAGTAAAAGTGTGTTTATTTGATTAAAGTGAATTGTGAATGCTAAGTAATGAATTCCCTGTGAATGGATAAACATGAAGGAATTCATGTGTATGTTGGGCAAACATAAAAAGTGTGGGAGTCTCATGAGTAAAGCATGGACTATCCATGTCAACTGGAGAAAAACCATTGACTGATTTTTAATGTTTTGGGTTATGCTTGACCTAACGAGAATTGTAATGATGAATTTCACAGGTGAAATTGAATCAATTGGTTGCAGTCGGTACAGGTAGGTGTGCTAGTGAGCAAAGTGTGGTCAGTTGTTTCCATTGACCATGGCGGCAGACCAAGGGCTATTAGGATTGGCTAGAAGTCTTCTTCAAACAATTTCCAAGACCCAAGAAAATCTTGGAGAGATGCTCAAGATGCAAAAGCAGCAGAACAAGATGAACCACAAGGTCTTGCAGGACTCTATTCGTCTGCAGAAAGAGGTAAAAAGCATTATGAAAGCAATCAGCAAGGGAAAGAAAAGTGTATCAGTGAAGAAGCATTCATCCAATCGTCCGATTAAGAAATGCTCCAGGTGGGAAGACTCAAAGGAAGTTGAGCAGATAAAGATGAAGCAACCCGTGAAGTGTTGGAATTGTGAGGGGGATCATTACCTCCGCAACTGCCCAACAAGAGAACCTCAAGAGGGTAGCAGCCATAAAGTTTTCAGACTTATGGATGAGCTAGAAGATCCGAATCAGCAGGAGCAGCTCGTGAAGATCAAAGGACTTGGTCCTGAAAGTTCAATGTAAAGAACAGAATGCAGGGCAGATCTGCAAAGTTTTTGTGAATTTTGGACATATGTAAGTGGGTATTTTCAAAAGTGTTGGAACACCGAGGATGGTGTTATTCCAAGGGGAGGGGTATGTCACGTCCCCATTTTGACCCCCTTTTTCACTAAATCGTAAATGATGTAATTATTGTAACTTAATCATGGTGAGGAGCTCAAGGCCAAGGCCCCGCCATTGATTTTTCATTTTATGTACCGAAAATTAAGAGATAGATGCCTATGGTTCTTGTGCTAGAAGGGCACGATCTAAATAAGACATCATGTAAATATGAATTTAATGAAAAAGAACCCACAACCGGCTACGCAATGCAACAAAGAGATGGGGGCATGATCTTTACAAGGAAGAGGGAGGGAAATTATCCAAACCCTTGAGCCAATGGTATTAATCCATGTGTCAATGGGGAAACCCATAAACCACCAACTACCCATTTTGTCTCATGCACCCAATCATTTACTTCTTCCAAAGATTGGTTGAGACAATAAATGCCTTGGGATGGGAGAGGTATGGCTATCAATTTTCGTGCATGGGCAAGCCATCAACTTGGAAAATCGTGTTTTTGCTTGTGGGGCAAGAAAACCCCCACGAAATTGGCCCAAAGCCATTCTTCACCCATGGCCATTCTTCCTCTCACGCAGTCTGAGCTCCCTGAAGTTTATCCTCACGTTTTTTGGCCATAACCCTGCGTTTTTCCATGCCCAGAAACTCGTTTTGGTATTTCGGAGCAGCTGGGGAAGGAGGGATGCGATTTTGGACTGAGGGAGAGGTCGTTTTTGCCCTTGGGGCGTTTTTCTGAAATGGGTTGCTCTCCTAGTTGATTTTCCTAGTTACAAATTCGTTTTGAGTCTACCCACGTTTTTCTGGAACTGGTAGAAACCCACTGTTGGAAACTTCACTGTATAGGCATTTTTCTCATGCCCAACACTTATGCTTTTGATGATGCATGCACCCATCTCTTAACAGCCTGAGAAACCCAATTGCTGATTGGCTTGGCTGATTTTGATATACCTTTGGCTATGTGAGAGCCTGTTTTCCCCTTTTCCTTGTGGAGATCATGCCCAGCTTGGGGGTGGCAGTGGTGCTGAGAGATTGAGGAGCACACTGGCCTACGGTTGGGTGGAACGTTGCAGAAGTGTAGCTGGTTGTTGGGACTACTTTCGCATAAGATAAGTATTCTTTTGTATTAAATTGAAATTACCATTTGATGAATATTATGAATGTATGTGGATGGGTTAAATGAATTTACTTCCGCTGTGATTTTCTTAAAATCATACATTTCCATATGTCTCTGTCATATTATGTGAATGCTTATGGTTGAAAGTTTCATGGGGATAGACGCCCAATTCAGCATCACGTCTGTTATGCACTTGTATATGTATAATTACATTTTTAATTCGAATGTTTGTTTAACATGTATGGGGCTGGATGCCCGATTTAACCTCACGATCCTCTCCATCTAGCTAATGGAATGGGAGGGGACGTGACACCCATTCATTTATGACGGAATATTAAAAATATTCAACCTACGAATGCTAGGCCGTCAATACATGTATTTCCAAAATTGTTAACAAGGGAAGAATACTGAACACAACAAGGGTCGGCCGACCCTTCATTTATGATATAAATTTAAATATATTTCATCTACGAATGCTACGCTGTCAATACATGTATTTTGGAAATTGTGAACAAGGGAAGAATACTGAGCACAACAAGGGTCGGCCGACCCTTCAGTTATAATATAAATTTAAATATATTTAATCTATGAAGGCTATGTCGACAATTCCCAACTTCCAACTTCCGTTGTAAATAGTAGCAAGTTGACCCAGAAATCATCTAACTTCTAACATATAAAAATTTTTGTCCCGACTTCCATTTTTCAAAGAGAAGGATCGACCACCCTTCGTTTAGGAGATAATTGTGAACAATTATATCCAGCAATTCACCGATATCCAGAACGGCGAAATAAAGAAGGATCAACCGACCCTTCTTGCATTCTATAACTATTATGAATACAATACTGGGAAGAAGAAGGGTTAGCCGCCCCTTCTTCTTCCCAGAATACAATATTGTGAAAACCTTTATCCAGAATTTGAACGATATCCAGAATTGTGAAGACAAAGAAGGATCGACTGACCCTTCTTGCAGTCTCAAGCTATAATGAAAATAATATTGGGTAGAAGAAGGATCGTTCGCCCCTTCTTTTACGAGGGAATTGTAAAAATAGAACTTGGAGAAAGAGCGGCCGATCTTTCTCTGTGAATTGTAAAAATAGAACATGGAGAAAGGGCGACCGATATTTCTCTGTGGATATTTCCACTTTCCGGCAAAATGTGTGAAGCAATGTTCCTATGAAATATGTGTTTGGAGTGTGAAACAATGTTCCTGTGAAATATGTGTTTGGAACAACTTGACGAAAGAACGACCTCGCTTTCTCGAACAAAATTTTGACTTGATAGCAAACTCTTTGTAGCAAAACTTCTGTAAATGTTTTCGTTCAAGTGTCGAAATCTAGTCTCTAGGGTGACACATAAAGCGCTAAGATTGTGCCCTGTGGCTTTGAGATTTCATTAATGACAGTCTGTAAATTTCCTTCCTTTCTCTGTTAATTGTTATTTCCAGTAATGACAGTCTATAAGTTTCCTTCCTTTCTCAGTTAATTGTTATTTCCAGTAAATCTTTTCCATTGTGTTAATTGTTATTTCCAGTAAATCTTTTAAGGTTCATAAGTAGTCAGAAAATACACTATTCGAATGGAAAAACACACTTTTCAAAGCCAATATTGCCACTTTCATAACCTATTTTTGCATGTTAGAAAGGTTGATATTGACAATTTCAAAGTCTAAATTTAGACTTTCTTAGTCCAAAATTTGCCTAATTTGTCCAATTTTAATGAAATTGGCGTTCTTGGATGAAAGTAATCTTAAATTAGAATTTATATGTTTATGCTTTGGTTTACCGCATCTAAGTATTCACCAATTTTTTGCTAAAATTGATATTGGATTCATTTATGACCAATGCCCAATATTAATGGACTGTTTTCTTTTCTTCATTATCAACTTGCAAACTAAGACAAACAAGGGTATTCACCAATTTTCACGAATTTTCGGCTAAAATTCACTTAATTTTAAGAACATTTTTATTAGCTTTATCTCTTCAATTAAATGCCTTGGTATCGTATTCAAGGCTCAAATGTGTTCTCATTGCATCCAACAATTTGAGTCATAAACCACGTCCAACTACCCAATACATGGGACTTTTCTATTAACTGCAAAATGATATTAAAAAGAAAAAACATGTTTCAATTTTCCAAGTTCATTTGTCGTTATCTTTTTCCAACAAACCTAGCCAAATGCTAGAGGATTTGCAGAAAACAATATGGAATAAATGAAAATAATACGCTACACCACCAGACAGAAAACACATGCAAGCTAGCGGCAATCCTGTAATGCACGATTTTTCAAATATAACGATGTGAATTCATATTAATGGACTGTAAGAAGATAACTACCCAGAATTGAAGGAAATAAATTCTGGAAATCTGAAGAAGACAGACAAGGGTGGAAGGAAATCTTGAAGAATCTAAAACATTCAGCAACTTTAAATTACTGTGAACTTGAAACTGTCATTGCATTGATTTTTCACAACCATGGAAGATATGGATTTTTAGCTCCGGAGGTTGAATAAGCATGCTCTATTACAGATTTAGATTTATGGTTTGAATAATATAAATACCTGCCACTTGAAAAACTAGCAGTCGATTCTTCAAACCAATATTATTGCTCTACCCACCCAACACTCTTCTCGGTTCCACCTTAGCAAAAGCAAACCTCGGTCCTTAGAGAAAACAGAGCTCCAAACTCGCAACCACAGAGAGTTTGAACTTTAAGTTTCAATGTTCTATGGCGGGATATCATCACACAGTATCAATGCAGAAAAGTTCGTGACATTAATTATCGCAGTGTGGCAGGATATCATCTGTACGTCGTGACACATAAACACAATCCATTAAAAACATGATGAGATTATTCACATGAGTGATACAGTCCATCATTTACCATTAGTTTCATACAAACCATTTTAAATGGCGGAAAATATCACCTCCATGCCAATGTACAAACGATTTTAAATGGCAGAAAATATCACCTCCACCAACGTACAAACAATTTTAAATGGTGAAAAATATCACCTCTGCCAACGTACAAATGATTTTAAATGGTGGAAAAGATCACCTTGGCCAATGTACAAACCATTTTAAATGGCGGAAAAGATCAATCGGGTGGAGAAAGATCAAGGGTCACACGTCAGTTCTGCATCCCCAACATGTGCGCTAGGACAGAGGGATGGGTGGTTGCAGAATCTGAAACCGTTCTCCACGTGGTAGCACCACATGATTTCGCAAGTTGGAAGGGCAGTAAGGAAAACCACCTTCCTCCATTTGCGAAACCACTTTCTGCCTTTTGGGAGCTCTTTCTGTGTCATCAGCTATATCCATAACATCAATATTTTCCAACTTGTTGGTTTCTCTAGACCCACTGGCAAGGGGTATAGTTTCTTCAACCACTGGGACCACGATGGAGGAGGTAGGTAGTGGAGAAGTGGCTTTTGGTACCATGGAGGTGGAGTCATCCTATACATCTACCTCCATCTCCTCTTTGCCACGATATTCTAACCAATTTGCACCCCCAGCAAGACCTGCAAGCTCAAAATGTTCAAAACCCTTTCTATTGCTTTCTTTCCTTCTGTCTAAGATGATATGGTGGGGGTCAAAGTTCATAGCAGCCTTGGTTTGAAGCCCTATATCTGGAATCATACCTTCAATGGTTGTAAAAGCTTCTGCCTGATGAATTCCAGTGTAAATAGTCTAGTGGTTAGAAAAGCGGGCAGTGCATAAGGTGCATGAGCAAACCCATAAACTCTGCTTGTTGTGCTGTGTTGTAAGAGGAATATATCATCCTTGTATGTTCTGGAGCAAATAGTTTTTTCAAGTCGTCCAAATATAAGATCTACTCTGGGTCGTGGATCTCTGTCCCTGTTTAACTTCCAGGGCCTTCAGCAGAGTTCATCCTTCAAGTGTTGCCTTCCATGTACCTTAGATCCACGAAACCATTGTCCACCGTCGGTCTCGCTCGTCCACCGTCGATCGCGCTCTCTCCCACATCTTGACTGTCAAAAGGTGCAGTGCCTACCATGTTCATAGATTTGGACAATGCAGATACTCCCTGCATGTTCAATCTGCGAACAAATCTTCAACCGTAGATCTTAACTTCGCCAAATCTACACTGTTGCAATATGCGGGGCCTTCCAAAAGGTCGCAAATTTGGAAAGTTAGTTTTTTCGCGCACTTCAAAATCGCGAACAAATTGACCACCGTAGATATACCTTTATGCCCGTTGATCTGATTCAGAATTTGATATATATAACACTCACCAAAATCTTCCAAATGTGTTTCACCCTTCTCACCTCATATTTGAACAATTATTTCTTAATTAAAACTTTATTTCTAGGGTCATCATTTTCAAAAGTCATTCCACAACCAATTAATGTTTTCCCAATGATGTTAAACTTGAGAACTAAATGAGATCACCTTATTTTATATGTACATAAATTCTAAACATATAACAAATTAATTCTAACTTTCGGTTAATAAAAAGTAGATCTATATCCACCTATTTAACTCTATGTGATATCCAAATACTAACTTTATCCACACGTTAAATTCATTTACTCAATAAGAACCATGTTTATATTTACTCAAGAATATATTCTATTGCACAAGGTATTCACAATCCTTAACTTTATTTTTTGATAAATGTTATATATTAGTGAAGAAGATACTCATTTATACCAATATTCATAGTAAGGTGCCTATCGCTGTCGATTTTCGTCGCCAAAGATCTACACCCTTCATCTATGCGCCTATATAACATTGAGTGGGCCTTTATAATTTCTCCCTCATCACCAATGTTAAAGCTTAGGATCTTTTATTATTTCATTCGCACTCTGCAAATTTGGTATTGATAATGTTTTAATTATGAGGTCAGTCGTGCGACGTCAAGTAGCTAGTCTCTTTAATTCCCTAGCCCCCGACTTTGCCTCATCCTGCCTGGAAACAATTCACATGGATCTTCAACGTGCGAAGATCAGGCTGCCAGGTTCATGCTACTATGTTTTTTCATGGCCCTCTGCGCTGCGCATTTGCACTCACTTGGTTCTGCTCCAGGCTCCTCGTGCTCCAATTCTCTTCATGCTCTCGGTTACTTGCACCTATAACATCTTCTCATTAGATCCCATAGGCAGGCCAAAGGGTCACACCAGGCAAGGCTACGGTGCTGAAGTCTCACTTCCAATCCATTTACTGATTGATAACTGGGAGGCTAGGATAATTGCGGACATTATGGCTAACAGGAATCAGGAGCAGACTTGGGACCCCTATTGGATTGTAAAGAACATGTTCGGACATCTTATGGAGGACATGTAGACTAATTGGACCTCTGCTCTCCATGCCACCCAAACTCAGCGGGCTACTCTACCAAACATGGCAGCCACCCTCGCCACCCTAGAACACACACTCAGTTGGGACTCCTATGCCGCCACTTGTCCCTTCGGCCGTGGCAGTCGTCCTGGGAATAATACACCTGGCGCCACCACGTCTGCTGTCAGACCTAAAGCCACCCTTGGAACTCTGGCCACTCCTCTTGGCATGGAAAAGTCCAATCCAGGGGATAGCATGTCGGTTTTGACACGCAACAGAGACCCCATCCCCTCCACCTTGGGCCCGATCTTGGCCAAGCATACACGGAGTGAGCCGACTGGTTTTGTTCCTTTCATGCCTTGGAAGACGACTCCCTTGCTGATCAAGCTCTCTGCTCAGGGCACTCGTCCTTCTACAAAAACTTCTCTGCCTCCCGCGAGAGCTACGTCGACACCTAGGATTACTGCTTCGACACCTGGGAATGCTGCTCCAAGACCTGCAAGCGATTGGAAGGACACGAATTACTACAGCTGACCAATTTTGGAGGAGACACCTTCAGATGCAGAAGGCCCCTCTACAACTGGTTGAGGAGGTTCTTCTGATGTCTCTCTCTTACTTTTTGTCTGTTTTTGTTCTTCCTATGACTGCTAGTTTTTTGTTTGCCTCTATGGCCATGACTACTACTGATATTCACCCTGGTTTCCCTTCAATGGTTAGGGTTTTTTTGCAGAGTTCAATTTTGAATGCTGATATCTATGGCTGGCACCTCTGGATAAGACCACCGCTGACTGTAATGTCTACTATATTTTTATTAGCTTAATAAAAATCCGCATCTTTACAACAACAAACAAAAATCTCCCCCATTAGTAATGTTAAAGCTTAGTATCCCAGGGGTCTTCTGATTCAACAATCGAGGCCTTACCCCTCGTTTTATGGTCCTGAAGCCCTCAAATCGTTTAGGGAAAAACTGGTGCAAACAATATGATTGTAGCTTAAGGATTGAAGCACATGCAAGATTATCCTATTAGAAAATGCTAATTGGAAAATTGGCATTAATTTAATAACATATGTTGATCATTTGCAGAAATGGATAAATGATTTAAATAAACAAATTCATTTAAAACATGAAAACAAAGATCATAAATCAAGACACATATAAACTACAGAACAATGTATTATTTGTTATTGCAAACTAAATCGGTGTATTTCAACATAAATCAAACAAATTTGATAAATTAACAAAACAGATATAAAGAGAAAACTAACTGTATTTCTTCAAGGGTGCAAAAAAATTACAATCTCTTAATGAATCAGAGTATCTTCAATCCTCTTTCTGTGATTTTATCCCCCTCTACCAAATAGATACAAATGGTAAAATTCCCAACAACTCATCCACAACCTTCAAATCCAACTAACCAAGCTTCCGCATTGCGGATTGCGGCTTGCGAAAAGCACAAAATTTGGAGAAAATTTGTGCTTTCCGCAAATCACAAAAGCACAAAAAAATCAATGAATTTTCTAAAGGGAAAATTATTAACCGGACATAACAAAGAGATCATCAATGGACCTCTGGAGTGGGATCATCAATCACAATGCTATCAAGCAAATCAACAATTGCCTGAGAGACTTCAGTGACCTCTTGTGTTATAGACAGAGCATGGAAAAGAGATCAATCGCAATTGCGGGTTGCGGAATAAAAGAATATCAAATCTATTAATTTTGAAAGGGAAATTATCAAATTGGTTGCGGAAGTGCGGATGTGAGAATTTAAACTTGAGCGGTTTAATGTTTCCTCCATCCGCAGTTGGGATAAAATACAACTTGGAGAAAGAAGACAAAGCCGCTCTTTCTCTGAGAATATTTCCACTTACCAAAAAATTGTTCGATGCAATGTAAATTTATTCATCCTACAAAGGCTAGACCATCAATTCATTTATATCCAAAACGCTGAGCACTATGAAGGAAGTGTAAACATATTTAATATACAAAGGCCAGGCTGAGAATTCTGGACTTCCAGCTCCCGTTGTAAATATTTGTGATTCACCCATTCATTTAGTGGATAATTTTAAATAGCCTTATTCAGCAATTCACCTATATCCAGATTGTCCAACACAAGAAGAAGCAACCAACCCTTCTTGCATCCTAGAACTATTATGAATAGAGAATAAGGGTTGGTTTCCCCTTCCGTTATGAGGGATTTGTAAAAATAGACAACTTGGAGAAAGAGTGTCGCTCTTTCTTTAAGAATATTTCCATTTGCAAGCAAATTGTTCAAAGCAATGTAAACTTATTCAACATACGAAGGCTAGACCGTCAATTTATTTATATCCAAAACGGTGAGCTCGGTAATTCACCTATATCCATCTTGGCCAACATAGGAAGGATCAACCCACCCTTCTTGCATCCTAGAACTATTATGAATAGAGTTACGGGCAAAAGAAGGGTTGGCTATCACTTCCGTTATGAAGGATTTGTAAAAATAGACAACTTGGAGAAAGAGCGGCCACTCTTTATTTGAGAATATTTCCATTTGCAAGCAAATTGTGCAAATCAATGTAAACTTATTCAACCTACGAAGGCTAGACCGTCAATTCATTTATATCCAAAACAGTGAGCACTGACAGAATACTTACCACAAGAAGGATCGACTGAGCCTTCTTGAATCCTAGAACTTTTATGAATGGTTATGGGAAAAAGAAGGGTTGGCAGCCCCTTCCTTTACGAGGGATTTGTAAAAATAGATGACTTTGAGAAAGACGAGAGGCCGCTCTTTTTTTTAGAATACTTGCACTAAAAAATGTAAAATTATTCAACTTACAAAGGCTAGACCGTCAATTCATTTATACCCATAACGGTGAACACTGGCAAAATGTTTATCACAACAAGGGTTCGGCCGACCCGTCATTTACAAGACTACTGTAAACAAATTTAATATACGAAGGCTAGTCTAAAAATTCTCTACTTTCAACTTTCGTTGTAAATAGTAGGGATCCACCACTTCGATTAGTAGGTAATTGTGAACACCCATATCCATCAATTCACCTATATCCAGAATGACGAACACAAGAAGGATCGAGCAACCCTTCTTACATTCTTAAAACTATTATAGTAGGGATCCGCCACTTCGATTAGTAGGTAATTGTGAACACCCATATCCATCAATTCACCTATATCCAGAATGACAAACACAAGAAGGATCGAGCGACCCTTCTTGCATTCTTAAAACTATTATGATTAAAGTTATGGGCGGAAGAAGGGTCAGTCGCCCCTTCAACTTGCCATCAAACTCTTTCGAGGAATATTTTGATAAATTTTGTTGTTAAAATGTCGAGATCTAGCTTCCAGGGCGACACGTGGAATGCTCAGATTGTGACATGTGGCATATTTGATTTTTACAGTACTTTTGCTATTGTTTAAAAGAATATTACAGATCTTAAAGGTACCATTTCAATATAAACCTATGGATTTAAGTTATAGTAATTCCAATGCAAGAGCAGAAACATCGAGGGAAAAATCAAGAGATACATGACCTTCGATAATACTCTTTTTATAATAGTCCTATTGATAATGTTTTATTAAAAATTATTGTTTTCAAACATGAAATTTACGCCATATTTAGATATTAACCAACAAACATTATGCAAAGTAAAGTAAGGTAATTTACAAACATTAATACTTTGAAAATATCTAAAATGCACTTCCAAGATAAATATGGTTCATCGCTCAATCTGAAAAATGAAATAAAATATCGTTTGTTAATGTGTCTCCTGGAGTTCTACATTCAAAGAGTTTTTCTTGAGTAAATAATCACTATGTCGAATTGATGGCCTGGAATTTTTGTTTTCCATTATTTAACCTATCATTCAAAAGAAATTCAAAACTTTATCTAAATTGAAAAAGAATAGATAAATCCAAACATAATTGATAAAAAATAATCGATAAATAAGAGAGGTTAAGAATTTAGAGAAGACCAAAGAATTAGAAAATTAATTAAAATTAATATTCAAAAAACTGCATATATTTTATTTAAGGAGGATCGGGACATAGGGCCGAGGACAAAATCCCTCCCCTGAACTAACACAAAAGTAAACCTAAAATAGCAGCCGATACAAACTGAACAGAAGGGCCTATGAAAAAATCCCTCAACCAAACTAACAGAAAAGTAATCCTAAAATATTAAAGTTTTCAGTAAAATAACATGAGACCATGCTGGGTGGGCTGCGTGGTTCTCTCAGGATGAGTCAATCTCCATTGGTTTCACCCCGCCCGATGATCTTGAGGGAGTTCTGACAGTTGACGGAGTTTCGGCAGTTTCCAGAGTTTATGAGGGAGTTTCGGCAATTGGACGAGACTGTCCAGAACCTATCGAAGTAACTAGGCTCCCCTCAGCATTACCTTGAGGTCCAATGGGTTGATTTCAAATGGCTTCATCACGCTCACAGAGGAGGAATCGGATTGTCTCCATCATTTCGGTCTGGTTGCTTTCCATTCTTTTCTCCATCGAGTTTAGCCTAGTTTCCATGGTCTGCTAAATCTGGTCGATCTGCCTTTCCAGATTCTCCACTGTGATGCTGGTGGCTTCATGGGTGAATCTGTTCCTTCCACGTGTGCTACTTTCCTCCATTATAAAACAAGGAGACTTTCCTAAAGAACTGTTGTAAGAAAGCTTTCCTGAATAACTGATGTAAGAAATCTTTCCTGAAGAGCGACCGCTATGCAGAGTAGTGGTTGGAATCTGGAGACTTTCCTTTTCTCCAACTTTAACAACCAGCCATTGAGGAGGGCCAATGGATGAAGAAAGTGTCGAACACAGACCTAATTTCGAAAACATTTTCGGCAAGCTAGATCGAACAGGAGTAGATCCTACTTAAACGAGTGGAAATGATAAAAAAACCCAGAACACGATCCAAAACCAGAACTCGGATCACAGAAAATATCCAGAGATGTCAAAATGAAAGCTCAAAGCAATTGAAATACTGTTACAGCGGGTTATAGGACATTAAGGGTCAAAGACATTACCCAAGAACTGGCAGACTTTACCCTTTGATTTAACTGATGGGACATATTGACGGCAAGGGTTCATAATTGGGCTCATAAACATTTGAAGTCCACCTTCGATGTTGAATGGGGCGATCCAACACTACAGGATAGTTACGCTGGGTTAAGTTGTGCAGCATTTAAAGCACTAGATACGATGAAAATTCTTTATGAAATCAAGCTATGAAGATCAATGATGAATCGATGCCATTATAAAGGATCCAATATTTTTTTTATGAAGAGGCATGATTTTCCTTGATAAAGTTCTCAAATAATAAAGTTCTTTGAAAATATGTATAACCATATAGAAGCAAGATCTGAAAAGCTGAAGTTAAAACTATTATAAATTAGAGGGTTGATGGGTGGCTCTTCGAGTAGGTTGAGGCCTTTTAAGGGAATTGTTTCCTCCTTCTAGTCGTGGGTAGAGATTTAGGGTGGTGGGGCATGCTTGTCTGTTTAACAGGTAGAAAACCAGGGGTGTAGGAGCATCCTTTCTATAGTGGCAGAAGAATCCATGGGATTAAGTTCTCCATCAAGTTGGTGCTTGTAGAACAATTTTGTATATGATTACCTCATTAATAGGAAAACTTATTTTAAGCTCTTGGGCCTATTGGCTTAAGTTTGTAGGACCCTTAAGATAAGCTTACTTCCCTTATACTTTTTAAGCCTTCTTTGGACTCCAAAGCTCATGAAATTTACCTGATCTTTTTAGGTACTTGGGACAAAAATAATGCTAAGAATGGGGTCCCTTTCTGCAGAGATTTTTTACCTTGTCCCACTTGATGAACACCTTTCAAATTTATCTTTCACATGATCCTGCCACCCTAATATGAATAATAAGAATAATATTCCACTACCATTGTATCATAGTTTCCATCAACCTATACGTGTATATATGTCCTTGTACCTGTATCATTAATGGTATTGATGTCACTATCGCAATCCATGTTCGTCACAAGGACACAATCATTGTCTCTGTCACAAGGCCACAAAAAATATCGATGTCACAATGCCAACTTGTACATGCCCCAAATTTGTCGTCCAAGAATGGAAGAAACTTCTTCCAAGATATACTTCAGATGTATAGCAAGACCATAAATATGCCTCCAAAGAGTGTAATCGAATCCCATAAATAATCACCAATAGACCTCGTAGTACATTCAAAAAGCTTACAGCGATCTCATGCCAATATCATTACCATGGAATATTCCAATACAATCACCAATAATATCTATGCCATTGGAGAGTGGTTTTTGATCATTTCTCATTTTGCATATTGGAGTGTTTACTTTACTTGCCTTAGTAGCAATTTCGAGGGTGAAAGATTTCCTAATTGGGAATTGGAGAGGCCATTGTGCATTGGACCATGAGGACACATATTAAGAGGTTGTGGGACCCATTTGTGGCAAGATTCCCCACTACACTTGGCATGATTCTCTCACCAATTCGAGTTCAAGATGAAGGGTAACATACTTGGGGTAGTTTAATAGGTATTATTCATGGCATGAGTCATTTAAGGTCAAATTGGAGTGGAAGAATAAGTCCCATGGAAGAGGAAGAGGCATCTTCGAAGAATTGTGACACTTGGGCTAAATTCCCTAGCGTCTAGTATGACAACAATGATGAAGATGCTATGACACCTATGACACAAATAATAAATGAATGCTGACATCTGAAATATATGACATGATAAAAATATCATCCAAGAAGGTGCACAAGGGAGTTAGGGCAGCCAAAGAGACACCCATTCGAAATGAGTGAACTAGGAATTGTTGGACAAGTCCCAGACATTGGAAACTCTTCCCAAATTGAGTTGGAATGAATCCTTTGGAAGAAATTCATAAAAGTTTATAAAAGTCACAAGAACAAAGAAGGAGAGTAGCTTTTGATCATTTTTATTTGCATATTTGCAATTTGGAGAGCTTGTACCTTGTCCATGCTAGTACCAATTTTGAGGGTGAAAGATTCCCATCCTAATTGGGAATTGGAGAGGCCATTGTGCATTGGACATAAAACCAGAAAAGCAGAATTTGATAGAAATTGCAGATCCGAAGCAGGTCACTTTTGAGGGGTAAATTTTTGGGGTTTTCAAAATCTGAGCACACCAGCTTGCTCGCCTCAGTCAATTGCATCTCCTTGTCTAGTCAGAAGTTTGAAATTCCAAGTTTGGATTTTTAGGGTTTCTCTATCAAGGACCATCTCATACCAGATGTGTCATGTCATACCACATGTGTCATCTCATACCACACGTGTCATCCATAAAGAGATGTTTGACTCCTTGACCAAGTTGTTTGAAGGAAAGAACGTAAATCGGAAGATGATTTTGAGGAGTCACTGAAAGAATGTCAAGATACAAAATGAAGAGACCATGACCACCTTGAATGGTCGATCCTCCTAGGTCATGTGATTCCTTCATCCAAGGAATTTGTGGTAGGAAGAAGCTCATCACATTCAGTAGGCTGTGGGAGGAATGCTCATAGGAAGAAGCTCGAATTGTAGCTCGAAAAGAAAACATGGGTAGTGAAGAGCAGGCTCTCACAACACACACCAAGAAGAATTACAACAAGAGGGAGCATCCTCATCACAAGGAGATTGTCCCAGGAACAAAATTAGCTCCCACAAGAACACTTTGTTAGAGACTCCAGTAGTTCCTGCAAGGAAGAAAAGATTGAGAGGGAGTCCACCCAACTACTTATATGCAATTAATGGGTACTAAGTGGTCTATGGTAGTAGTACAACATTCGATTGCTACTTATCTAGAATAAAACCTCTTTGCTGACATGTTGGAGCTAAGTGCACACTCTTAACAATGTTCTCGTAGAGATGGAAGGCATCTAGAAAGTTATGGGATATGTGGAAAACATTCTTGAATGGTGTAGTGGAAGATGAAGTATATGTGGAGCAACCTGTCAGGTTTGAGACACATGACATGGAGACTCATGTGTGCAAACTGAAGAAAGCCTTGTACAATTCGAAATAGGCACCCAGTACATGGTACGGTAGAATTGACAGCTTCCTGACTCGTTTGAGCTTTACCAAGAGTAAAGCGGATTCCAACCTTTACTACAAGGTATGCGGATGGCATCGAACCTGAAGCTATTGAGTGATGCTTCACCAGATTCGGTTGATGCCACAATGTATTGTCAGATGATTGGGTCTTTGATGTACCTATTGTTAACACTATGTTTCAATATTTGAAAAATATTTAAAGAAATTGCCACAAATTTGCCCAAATGGAAAAACCTAGAAGAAAGTTGCTAACTGTAAAAGGGTTATAATGAAATTAACAAACAAAAAACCCACAAGTGCTATAGTCCAAAAAAATTATTAAAGGGGTTAAACCTTGACAAGATTCAACGACGGAGATGTTGAGCACAAGGATCAACGGTGGTTATAGGACCCCGCATCGCCAAATAGCACGTTTGAAATGAATGGTGAGTGGTTGTGGACAACATACCACCAGACTATGTGGCACATTATTATTGATCTGCAACAACGAGATAGTGGTATCACAAACCACTAAAGCGCCATGTAGAAACCGCCGAAGAATATTATGGAGAGTATGTGGGCCATAACACGTGGTGGATGCAGAGGTGTATGGAAATGTGCTCGCTTGTTGGTGGAAATCTGATGGTCGAAGTCTAATCATGGAGATCAAATGGACGAGATTCTTTCCGCATCCTGGAAAGTGTGCGCTCGGAGAAAATAAAAGTGGTTGCAGGGACAAAACCATGATAATAGGTGTCAAAAATTGATTGATCCGCATGGATGTGTAACTGGTAAGGAAAACTACTATTGGAGGTCGCGGATATCGCCAGGGAAAGATAAAAGGCACAAGATCTGACGGCTCAAATCACAAGCATGTGTGATCAACGGTTGAGGATAAGGTACGGTGGGAAAGCTGCAAACAAGATAAGAAAAATACCTATATATAAAATAAAAAGTCTTTCAAAATGAATAATTCTTATGTGTCGATGTCCTTGGGAGCTTTTGAAGATCGGTGGAGATTGGCAGTTGCGTCAGAAGGATAAAGGACGTGTCTGGACAGGTAGGGTCTGGTGACCTAGCTCACATATTTTAAAGGAAATTTGTTTTTAAAACAATTTAAATGGATACTGTGCATGATATAGATGTTTTTAAAGCCAAAGAATCCCTAGAAGACAGAGATGGGGACATTTACGATACACTAATTAGGTTACCGATCGCTGAGATCAAGCTTAAACTGTCTAGGTTGTTAGAAGAAGGTATAGACATACACAGAGTTCACCAGTCATTCTTGTTAGCCTTCTGCCCGGACCAAACCCCATCTTTTCCAAAATTCATGTCATGGTGTGTCGATAATTATTCCAGAGAAGAAAGGACTATCTTAGACAGTCAAAAGACCAGATTCGTCTGTAAAATAGAGCCTTCCATCATAATCGAAGCCCTAGAAATCAATTTTTCCCAAACCCTCGAGTTAGAAAGTTTTTTCGAAACTTCTGTTATTGAGTCTTATCGTCAAGCCCTTCCAGATAGTAGAGAAAATTTCTTTTTTACATGTCTTAAACCAGAAAAAAGCATTTCAGATATCACTTACCCTATAGATGTCACTTTATTTGATGAAAATACCTAGCTGGTTCTAACATTGTTGGCTTTAGTCCTAGGGTTCGACACAGACATGTCATGTACGTAAATGAGTTTCAGTTAATTCTCTTGTACATAGTGAGTATAGTTCCACCAGGGATTGATGAAAGTCAAATTCCTTGACTTAACTTTGAAGAATTCCTTCGCCGAAAAAATCCATTACCAGATGGTCAATTTCCCTACTCTCAGACACTTCAGATTTCAATCATTTTTTTATGAAAATGATCATGATGGCCAGTCACGAAGAGTTACAATTCCCTGAGATAATTTTCACAAGTCTATTGGAGAATAGTATGTTTAATTAAATAAATTATATGCTCTTAGAAATTTACAGAATGATTTTTGGAGAAAGGTTTCCTAGAGTACTACCAGAGATGCAAACATGTATGCAATTAAGTACAAAATTCACTGTAGGGGATTGGTTCATGTCAAAGGACAGTACAGTGATCAGGTTATATGGCTTCAAACATAAACCCTATGTTTTACCAACGTTTCTTACCTTAAGGGTTTTCGCCTTGGAGTTCCTTAGGCAGAAACTAATTGTTGAAGATAATAATTTCTTGTTTTTCAAACAAGCATCAGACATTAAGTGTCCATTTACGCTTGGCCCATTCACATTGAAGAACAAAAATGCTGCTATTTATATAGAAAAATTATTGAAAGATATGGAATTTGAGACAGACATGGCCATGGAATATGAACTGTTAAACATAATATCAAAGCGGAGAATAGATCATTGCATCAGAGAGCTGGATCATCAGGTGATCAAGGGAATGTCCGATAGAGCAAATTGGTTAGATTATAAGGAGAATAAAGAAATCATTCCTGATTCTCAAGGTAAAGAAATGATATTGACAGATATGACAATAGAGGTAGAAAGCATGATGAACACTGCAATGGTGGGGTCTAAAAGGCCCATACAAGACATAGTTAACATTGAAAGTGAAGAAGCAGAAGAAAGAAAAAGGTTAAAAATGAATGAGCAACAAGATCTAATGGCATTTTCAGAAGAGGAAGGAAAAACCAAAGACAAAATACCAGAGGTCAGGGTAAATGAATATAGTATTCAGGAAGGCCAAGTAGAAGAAGATGTAAATAGGCCACGTAACATAATGGATGTTTTTAATGACCACAATAGGAAAAAGCAAGAGTCATCTTGGAAAACCAGTGATTTATTTCCAAAAGTTAGGAGTATATCTAGCACAGAAGTCAGTTTATTCACTAGCAGAAATATCAAAGAAAATTCTCTTAAATTATCAGTTGTTACTAAAGATGAAATTTCAGAAATGGAAGTTGATCTGTCAAAAATCAATGCCCTAGATAAAATCTTGTTACACAGGAAGACTGGAGAGGTTATTTATGAATATTATCTAGGAACAATCTTGAGAAGTGACAAGTTAAAAATATTGTGAATAAATTAAATAATCAGTTGAGACAAGAAAAGACTAAAAATAAGTCTCGACAACAGCAAATTAAGAAATTACAGTCATAATTGTTGAGTAAGGAGGGAGGTGCAGGAGCAAATTTGCTCAAAGAGAAAGACAGCATAATCCAGACTTTAAAGCAAAAATTGAAAATCCCAGAAACTCAACTTTTCCAAGGAGCTGAACTGACTGTACTAGAAAAAGAAAAGGAAAAGTTGTTAGATGAAGTGAAAGATATCACTGCTAAAACGTTGAAACTTGCTGAGGAAAAAGTTCAATGGGAAAAATAAAGGGTCTATCTAGGAGAACAATTGGAAGAAATGAAGAAAAAATTGTTAGTTTTAAGTCAACAGAAAGAGCATACAGGCACAGCTGGTGAATAAAGTGGAGCAGATAGTCTTTTACAAACCATGTCGCAAATAAGTTTAAAAGATGTTGAAATAAAAGAATTGAAAAATGAAGCACAGAAAATGAAAGAGGAGAATGAAATAAAAGATAAAGAAATTAAAACTTTATAGGCAAAAAACCAGGAACTATGTGACAACAATAAAAGATTGGCAGCTTATGTGATAGGACAGCCTGCAATGTAGGGTTGTAAACATCTGGTATGGGACCAGATAATAAAAGAAGCTGAAAAATTGAGGCCATATCTTGATTATATGAGGGTCAAAGAAAAAGTAGCAAGAGATGCTCCTGAAAGCTGCACAGCTGCCAAAGAAGCCCTGAACAAAAAACCAAAAGAAATAGCACAAAATGCTATTACATTTTTAAATAGTTTGACCGAGGTAGATTTGACAATGATGATTATTAAAAACAGAATTTCAGTCATCACATGGGCCAGAAGAATTCTTGGAAAATATTTGCATGTTGAGAATATTGAAGCTAAAGCTGGAGAAATGAGGGGGAAAGTAATACGTTTCAAAAAGCAATTTGAAAAATTAATGATCAAAGGATTCCCTGCTTTCTGGAGTGCAAACAATGAATTGATTGCCCCAAATGAATACAAGAGACTATTATTTGATATACGAATGAATCATGAGAAGTTTCAACATTTGGAGCATTTTCTTACAGGAAAAATCTTGATGGAAAAAGTTGCAGAGGATTTCAAAATGTTAAATATGATAATTTCAATTTGTGAAAATCTTCCCCCCTGTGTCTTATGCAGATCTCGTGGAAATGCGATTCTTAGTAAAAGAGATGACAGGTTATGATCTACCCACGGCCGACCAATGGAACTACATAGACAAGTACGGGAGAATGAAGTGCATTGTTCACTCATGAAGTTGTTCTTGGGATTTTTGCCAAGTGGCAAACATTTATGTAATTCATTTTTCAAAAAATTTGTAATATTGTTTGAAATACTTTTATCTTTATGTTAAGACATTGTCAGTTACTTTCAGTTACTAGTTAAAAGAAGCAGTTATGTCAAGCTTCTTCTAAATTTTGTATAAAAGACAATGAGAATCATTTTTGAAGGGGTTGGAAACCTCTTGAGAGGAAAATAAGTGTGGAGGTTAAGTTTTGATGAAGTGAATAAAGAACCATACAGTGATAATACCTATGTTTTGAGACTAGAGATTCATGTGTTAGTCATTTTTACAGTTTGTCTTTTCTTTATCTATATATGTGCATGTTTACCTTCTTCATTATATCTTCCATTATGTCCTTCTTCTATGCTTAAATGAACGTTTGAAGTAGATTGGGATTCATATTGGTTATGCCTCAATTTATTCGCATTTAAGTATCCATTTATTTCTCTAAAGTTGACAATGGATTCATCCTAGATAGTTGCCTATTGTTGATGGACTGTCATCTGTTTCTTTCTATGTCACTTGCAAAACTAAATTGACTGTGAAGTGATAGCTATCTTGCCTCTGTGGAAATCTATTTGGTATCATTCACCTATTGGTACATTGATATTTGAAATATTGACTCCATGCCCAATTTTTCTTATTTCCTTTTCAACCAAGTAAAACGTTCTGAGAATTTGAGTGCATTTCCATATATTTAGCCTTTACATATATCTTGTGAGAGAGCCCTCTCTGGTGGGAAAAATGGCTGATTTCTCTACCTAAAGTTTGGTTTGAAATAAGTTACCGTAGGTATTATTTCTTTTACAACTGGAAATAAAATCTGAGTGATAACATTCTAGCGCCGTTGCCGGGGAATGACGGTGAAATTTTCCCTGGGGGGAACGAAAAAAAGAGAGGTCAAATTTCTTGGGAAAAGAAGTTTGAGGATCTGATAGTGGTTGTAGATATTGCCCTGGCGAATTCACTTGTGAGAAATTTTAAAAGTTCTAAACTGCTCAGAAACAGACAGTGTGGCTACGAGAAGAAATCTGGGTTCGCAGTTCTTCTCTAGTGTGGAAGATCCAGAAAAACTCCTCAAGACATACAGAGGCAAGCACAAGATAAAAGAAGGTACTTCTCAGGCATTAATCTTATTTCCTTCTTTTCAAGAAAATTTGTTTGAGGATGAAAATATCAGTTTAGGTGAAAGAACTTTGTTTAGAACTAAATCAGAGTCTGACTTACAAGAAACAAGAGTAGATACAGATAGTTTGTGGGAATATTCTTTGAAATCTGTTTGGGAAAGCTTGCAAAAATATGAGAAAGCTTATTCAAAAAGACCCAAAACCCAAAGAGTGCCTATATAGGGTCACAAGCTAGTGGTACAGGAGCCAGTGATTGTCCCACTTAATACCCCAACACCCATGGCTGCCCGATTTGCTCCTTTGGTTTTACCTGCAGTTTTACATGATTTGCCTCAAAATTATATTCAGTGAATCATCACTTTTGATGGAGAAAGTGATTATACAGCTCAACAACATGTTGATAATTTCAATGATTTCATTGATTTGGAAGAAGTGGATTATGATGATAGAAAAATGAGGTTATTTGCTCAGAGCCTGCGAGGTGAAGTCAAAAAATGGTTCAGAGTTTTAGCTGCAGGGTCAGTTGCAAGTTACAATGATTTTACAACTCTTTTCCTCGAGAGATGGGAAGACAAAAAGAATCCTTCACAAATTATAACATAGTACAACAATCTAAAAAGAGGAGGTTTCGAGTCAGTTCAAGAATTTTCTGCCAGATTCATGAAGGTTTATAATTCCATCCCTGCAGACATAAAGCCTCTAGTAGGAGCAACTAAGTTGCATTATGTAGATGCTTTTGAAGGGGATTTTTCATGCATGTTGAGAGAAAGGAGATCTACCACTTTGGCAATGATGATGAAATATGCAATAGAAGTTGAAGCTAATATGATGGATTTTGGCAAGATGCGGCATAGGGACCTAGAGCGGAGAAATATTAAAGATGATAATCAAAACACAGCCTCTTCTTCTTCTGCAAATGTTAAATTTGAAGTAATGATGAAAACTATGGAGAAGTTGTTAGACAGATTAGTGGTAGATAACAAACCCCATAATAGAGAGCAAGCAGAACATCCTATCAGAAAACCTAATTTCAAAAGGCCTTTGGTTCCACTTGTGAGACCAAGAGATCAAAGAAATCCAAGGAATGCGGAAGAAAATCCTATACGACCTCCTTTTCCTGAGAATTATGTTTGTGATGCAGGTGAAGTAGAAATGGGTGAAAGTGAAATCCATCATTGTGGCAATCTGGACTCAGAAGTCTACCAAACTAAAGATGAACATGATATGTTCCATGCAGAAGGGGAATGTTGTACTCTAGAGACAGAAATAGAGAAATATCAAATTGGTTACCAAAGTGCTATAAATGATCTTCAAAGGAAGATAAATTTGAGAAATAGGGATGCTGTGATAGATAAAGGGAAAAAATTAACAGATAAACCTAAGGGGCTACAGATAAACCATCCACTAGTCAGAGTGGACAGAAAATAGGCAATGAAGGAAATGAGGTTGTACTTCAAAAGGTTTCAGATAACAAGAAAGATCCAGTGAAAGAAGTTGATAAAAATTCGACCCCTTTCAATATACAAAATGAAATGTCCAAAGTCAAGATTTCTGTACCTTTCAATGAGATATTGAAAAATAAAGAATATAAAGAACAAATTTTCAAGATGCTACAAGTAGAAAGTCCGGTGGAACTGGATACTTTGAAATTGGACAACGATGCTCCTAATATTTGTTTGGGTTCAAGAATGGAAGATAACAGCTTTGGAGAAATCCCACCTTTCTATGTAGATTTGAATGTTCATGATAAGATTTTGCATAACTGTATGCTGGATTCTGGAGCTTCTCATAACTTGATGCCAAAGCTTGTAGTGGAATCTTTGGGTTTGGAGATCACCAGACCTTATGATGACTTATTCTCTTTTGATTCAAAGAAATTCAAATGCTTAGGGCTAATCAAAGATTTGACGGTTAATCTCAGTAAGATACCAGTCAAGGGATTTCTTATGGATGTGGTGGTTGCTGACATCCCTGCAAAATTTGGTATGTTGCTGTCTAGATCATTAGCTTCAAAATTGAAAGGAACCTTGTAGATGGATATGTATTTTTCTACTATTCCAGTATTAGGGGTACACAGAAGGTTCTACACAGAAAACAAGGTTGGTTATTTGGTGAGTGATCTAGATGAACCTAAAAAACATGCCATATATGCAGTTGATACAGATTTGGGATCATGTACTCTATATAATGATGTTGACTCTAAAGAAAAAATGGACTTGATCGAACCAAAAGGAAATGAAGAAGAAAGATTGTTGAGAGAAAAGGTCAGAAAGGAAGGGACTTGGACAATGCATTTCGATGGAGCTAGAAGCAAAGAAGGTGTTGGGGCTGGGGTATTGATCATCACTCCTGATCGTGAATTCATGATGTTTTCATACCAACTAAATTTTGAATGTACAAACAATGTTGCGGAGTATGAAGCTTTGATTTTGGGTTTGAATGTACTGAGAGATTTAAAGGCAAATAGGATTGAAGTGTTTGGGGATTTTGAATTAGTAATAAATAAGGCAAAAGCAATTTATCAAACTAAACATCCTAAGATGAGGACTTACAGAAATGAGTTGTGGGATTTATTAGAAAATTTCTTTGATGAACATGATGTCGTTTCTATTCCTAGAGGTAACAACACTGTGGCAGACTCTCTAGCTGCGGCAGGTGCAGCTTTCAAAACTCCTATCTTTTCCAAAAAGAAATATGATATTGAAATCATACATAGACCTTCTATTCCAGACAATATCAGGCATTGGCATGTTTTTGAAGATGATCAACAAATTAAATGATTTTTGGAAATGACCGATGAATTCGATCATAGAGCTATTAACACAGAAGACTCAGAAGCTTGCCCGGATGAAGAAGATCCCCTTGAAGAAACTGAAAAGTTTAAACAAAGGATTGGAGGTAAGGATATAATTCAGCTGAGGAATAATGTTATCCCCAGGGGTTTGATTCCTTTAGAGAAATTGTTTGATAAAAATGATGTGGTAAAAAATCCAAAGGTAGAACCCAAGCCCGAAGATATCAAAGACTATAATTTAGGTTCTGAAAAAGACCCTAAATTAGTAAAACTTTCAAACAAACTTCCAAAGAAAGAAGAAAGTAAAAGTGTGGAAGTAATGAAGAGATTCTCAGATGTTTTTGCTTGGAGCTATGAAGATCTGAAGGAATACAATATTTCTATTATACAACATACAATTCCTATCAAACCAGATGAGAAGCCTTTTAAATAGAAGTTAAGAAGAATAAACCCCAAATTGATTCCAATAATAGAAAAAGAAGTGAGAAAGCTTTTTGATGCTAAGATAATTGTTTCCTTGAGATTTTCTAAATGGCTGGCTAACCTAGTACTAGTAAGGAAAAATAATGGCAAGATAAGGTTGTGTGTAGATTTTAGAAATTTGAATAGAGTCTCCTTGAAAGATAATTACCCTCTCCTGAAAATGGATCATATTTTACAGAAAGTTGTGGGGGCTGAAAGGATCTCCATGTTGGATGGTTTTTCAAGCTACAATCAAATTAAAGTTCACCCAGAAGATCAAGAGAAAACTGCTTTTACTACTCCATGGGGCACATTTATGTATGCCAAAATGCCATTTGGTTTGATGAATACAGGAGCAACTTTTCAGAGGGCCATGGATATTGCGTTTGCAGATAAAAAAGACAAATTTGTAGTAGTATACATGGATGATATCACTATGTATTCAAAAAATGCTGCTGATCACTGGAAACATTTGGAAAGAGTTTTCCTGAAGTGTAGAAGGTTTGGGATCTCTTTGAATCCAAGAAATCCCCACTTTGCCATGGAAGAAGGAAGGTTTTTAGGACATATAATATTGAAAGAAGGCATCAAGATTGACCCAAAAAGGGTATCTACTATTCAAAAGGTCGGAATCCCTAGAAGCAAAAAGTAAATCCAATCTTTTGTTGGGAGGGTAAATTGGTTAAGGAGGTTCATTCCCAGTTTCGCTGAAATATTAAGGAACATCTTCAAAATGTTGAGAAAAGAAAAAGAGATTAAAAGGACCGATGAAGCAAAACAGTCTTTTAATGATATTAAAAGGGCATTGAATGAAGCACTGGTGCTAATTAGTCCAAATTATTCAAATGATTTCATTATGTTCACTTATGCATCAGAGCATACAGTAGTTGGAGTACTATTACAAAAGAACCAATAAGGTGTAGAACAGCCAATTGCGTTTTTTAGTAAAATATTGAGGGATGCAAAATTAAAATATAACATTATGGAGAAATAGGTGTATGCTCTAGTAAAAGCATTGAAAGATTTCAGAGTATACATATTACACTCTCATATATTAGCATATGTCCCATCAGCATCAATAAAGGATATTCTTACTCAGCTAGATCCTGAAGGAAAAAGAGAAAAATGGATAGCAGTATTGTTAGAATATGATCTTGACATCAAACCTACCGAGTTGATAAAAGGGCAAGGTATGGCCAAAATGATGACAGAAACAAATTGGGACTCTCTACGTATGAATTTTATTTCTAAAATCTCAACAGAAGTAATTCCAAACTGCCAAATAATTGAAGATTTCTCTTTGTCTCCTTGGTATGCAGATATAGTATATGTTCTCCAAAACCTGCAAGCACCTGCAGAAATGGAAAAAACAAGAGCAAGGTCAATGAAACTAAAAGCAGCCAAGTTTTGCATTTTAGATGGATATCTATTTTGGAAAGATCCAGGAGTTATTTTGTTGAATTGTCTGTTAGAAAATGAAGCTCAGTATATTATGGTGGAATTTTATAAAGGGATGTGTGGAGGACATCATTCATGGAAGGCTACAGTCAATAAGATTCTCAGAGCTGGTTTCTATTGGCCTAGCATGTATTCAGATGTGTATAAAAAGGTGTCCAAATGTCATGAGTGCCATATTTTTGATGGAAAAAGAGAACTATTTCCACTTCCATTGAAACCCATTTCAGTCGAAGCACCTTTTCAACAGTGGGGGTTAGATTTCATTGGTGAAATTAACCCAAATTCTTCAGGGCAACATAAATGGATTCTGACTGCTACAGATTATTTCACAAAGTGGATTGAAGCTATTCCAAAAAGAAATGCCATTGAAACAGTGATACTGAATTTTTTGGAAGAAAATATACTGTCCATGTTTGGTTGTCCTAAAAGGATATTGACCGATAATGCTCCAACATTTATATCCAAAAAGATGATAAATTTTTACCACAAATATCATATACATTTAAATCATTCCACTGCATATTATCCACAAGGAAATGGGTTAGCAGAATCTTCAAATAAAAGTCTAGTGAGAATCATAAAGAAGTTGTTGGAGGTAAATAAAAGAGCTTGGCACACCAAATTGAAATATGCTTTGTGGGTGGATAGGATCAGTACGAAAAGAGCAATCGGGACTTCACCTTTCCAGCTGGTATACAGTACAGAGGTAATTTTTCATGTCTCCTTGGGTTTGTCAATTATGAAATTGTTACAAGAAGTTGAAGAAGAACCTAATCATATGCAGAGAAGGATAAATCAAATGATAGAACTGCATGAAGTCAGAGAAAAGGCATACAATAAAACCCAAATGCATCAAGAGAAGATGAAGAAAACTTTCGACAGGAAAGTTAAAGAAAGAAATTTCCAGATAGATGATTTAGTGTTGAAGTGGGACTCCAGAAGAGAAGATCATCATGGGAAGTTTGAACATTTGTGGAAAGGTCCTTATATTGTTGCAGAGTACCAAGGAGAAAATTCATCTACCCTAAAAAATTGCAATGGAGAATTTTTTCCAGGTGGACCAGTAAACGGGAGACATCTCAAACATTATCTCTCCTAAAAAGAAAGTGAAAAGAAACTCTTGTACAGTGTATATATGTTTTTCCTTACAAAGTTTCCGTTAGATGTTTGTACATAAGTAGATTTATAAAGAGAAAGTTTCAGAAAAATCACAAGGGGTCAGAGATATAGTTTCAAATGATGGAAAGAGATTATAGATTACCAAATGATTGTCAAGAAGACTTACAAAAAGGTTTGGATGCAGCCCAATGGATCAGGAACTTGATCTATGATGTTCTTTGCTACCTCGCTAGGAGGATAGCATCCCCAGTTGGAGCCAGTTGTTAACACTATGTTTCAATATTTGAAAAAGATTTGAAGAAATTGCCACAAATTTGCCCAAATGGAAAACACCTAGAAGAAAGTTGCTAAGTGTAAAAGGGTTATAATGAAATTAACAAACAAAAAACCCACAAGCGCTATAGTTTGGAAAAATTATTAAAGGGGTTAAACCTCGACAAGATTCAACGGAGGAGATGCTGAGCGCAAGGATCAACGGTGGTTATAGTACCCCGCATCACCAAATAGCACGTTTGAAATGAATGGTGAGTGGTTGCGGACAACATACCACCAGACTACATGGCACATTATTATTGATTCGCAATGATGCGATAGTGGTATCACAAACCACTAAAGCACCATGCAGAAATTGTCGAAGAATATTGTGGAGAGTTTGTGGGCCATAACACATGGCGGACGCAGAGGTGTATGGAAATGCGCTTGCTTGTTGGTGGAAATCTGACGGTCGAGGTCTAATAAGGGAGATCAAATGGACAAGATTCTTTCCGCATCCTAGAAAGTGTGCACTTGGAGAAAAGAAAAGCAGTTGCGGGGACAAAACCATGATAACAGGTGTCAAAAATTTATTGATCCGCATGGACGTGTAACTGGTAAGGAAAACTACTGTTGGAGGCCACGGATACCGCCAGGGAAAGATAAAAGGCACAATATATGACGTCCCAAATCACGATCACATGCGATCAACAGTTGAGGATAAGGTACGGTGGGAAAGCTGCAAGCAAGATAAGAAAAATGCCTATATATAAAATAAAAAGCCTTTCAAACGGCATAATTCTTATGTGTCGATGTCCTTGGGAGCTTTTGAAGACCAATGGAGATTAGCAGTTTCATCAGAAGGATAAAGGACGTGTCTGCACAGGTAGGGTCTAGTGACCTGGCTCACATATTTTAAAGGAAATTTTCTTTTAAAACAATTTAAATGGACACTGTGCATGATATAGACATTTTCAAAGCCAAAGAAGCCCTAGAAGATAGAGATGGGGACATTTAAGATACCCTAATTAGGTTATTGGTCGTTGAGATCAAGCTTAAACTGTCTAGGTTGTTAGAAGAAGGTGTAGACATACACAGAGTTCACCAGTCATTCTTGTTAGCCTTCTACCCGGACCAAACCTCATCTTTTCCAGAATTCGTGTCGTGGTGTGTCGATAATTATTCCAGAGAAGAAAGGACTATCTTACACAGTCGAAAGACCAGAGTCATCTGTAAAATAGAGCCTTCCATCATAACCGAAGCCCTAGAAATCAATTTTTCCCAAACCCTCGAGTCAGAAAGTTTTTTCGAAACTTCTGTTATTGAGTCTTATCGTCAAGCCCTTCCAAATAGTAGAGAAAAGTTCTTGTTTACATGTCTTAAACCAGAAACAAGCATTTCAGATATCCCTTACCCTATAGATGTCACTTTATTTGATGAAAATACCCAGCTGGTTTTGACATTGTTGGCTTTAGTCCTAGGGTTCGACACAAACATGTACGTAAATGAGTTTCAGTTAAGTCTCTTGTACAGAATGAGTACAGTTCCACCGGGGATTGATGAAAGTCAAATTCCTCGACTTAACTTTGAATAATTCCTGGCCAAAAAAATCCATTACCAGATGGTCAATTTCCCTGCTCTCAGCCACTTCAGATTTCAGTCATTTTTGATGAAAATGATCATGATGGCCAGTCACGAAGAGTTACAATTCCCTGAGATAATTTTCACAAGTTTATTGGAGAATAATATGTTTAATTACATAAATTATATGCTCTTAGAAATTTACAGAATGATTTTTGGAGAAAGGTTGCCTAGAGTACTACCAGAGATGCAAACATGTATGCAATTAAGTACAGAATTCGCTGTAGGGGATTGGTTCCTGTCAAAGGACAGTACATTAATCAGGTTATATGGCTTCAAACATAAACCCTATGTTTTACCAGCGTTCCTTACCTTAAGGGTTTTCGCCTTGGAGTTCCTTAGGAAGAAACTAATTGTTGAAGATAATAATTTCTTGTTTTTCAAACAAGCATCAGACATTAAGTATCCGTTTATGCTTGGCCCATTCACAGTAAAGAACAAAAATGCTGCTATTTATATAGAAAAATTATTGAAAGATATGGAATTTGAGATAGACGTGGCCATGGAATATGATCCGTTAAACATAATATCAAAGCAGAGAACGGATCATCGCATCAGAGCGCTGGATCATCAGGTGATCGAGGGAATGTCTGATAGAGAAAATTGGTTAGATTATAAGGAGAATAAAGAAATAATTCCCAATTCTCAAGGTAAATAAATGATATTGATAGATATGACAATAGAGGCAGAAAGCACGATAAACACTGCAATGGTGGAATCAAAAAGGCCCATACAAGATATAGTTAACATTGAAAGTGAAGAAGCATAAGAAAGAAAAAGGTTAAAAATGAATGAGCAACAATATCTAATGGCATTTTCAAAAGAGGAAGGAAAAACCAAAGTCAAAATACCAGAGGTCATGGTAAATGAATATAGTATTAAGGAAGGCTAGGTAGAAGAATATGTAAATAGGCCACGTACCATAATGGATGTTTTTAATGAGCATAGTAGGAATAAGCAAGAGTCATATCGGCAAACCAGTCATTTATTTCCAAAAGTTAGGAGTATATCTAGCACAGAAGTTAGTTTATTCACTGGCAGAAATATCAAAGAAAATTCTCTTAAATTATTAGTTGTTACTAAAGATAAAATTTCAGGAATGAAAGTTGATCTGTCAAAAATAAATGCCCCAGATAAAATCTTATTACACAGGCAGGTTGAAGAGTTTATTTATGAAGATTATCTAGGAACAATCTTGAGAAGTGACAAGTTAAAAAAATTTGTGGATAAATTAAATAATCAGTTGAGACAAGAAAAGACTGAAAAATAAGTCTCGAAAACAGCAAATTAAGAAATTACAGTCAGAATTGGTGAGTAAGGAGGGAGGTGCAGGAGCAAATTTGCTCAAAGAGAAAGACAACATAATACAGACTTTAAAGAAAAAATTGAAAATCCCAGAAACTCAGCTTATCCAAGGAGCTGAACTGACTGTACTAGAAAAAGAAAAGGAAAAGCTGTCGGACGAAGTAAAATATATCACTGCTAAAACGTTGAAACTTGCTGAGGAAAAATTTCATTGGGAAAAAGAAAGGGTCTATCTAGGAGAACGATTGGAAGAAATGAAGAAAACATTGTCAGTTTTAAGTCAACTGAAAGAGCATACAGGCATAGCTAGTGAAGAAAGTGGAGCAGATAGTCTTTTATAGGCCATGTCGCGAATAAGTTTAAAAGATGTTGAAATAAAAGAATTGAAAAATGAAGCACAAAAACTGAAAGAGGAGAATGAAATAAAAGATAAAGAAATTAAAACTTTACAGGAAAAAAACCAGGAATTATGTGACAACAATAAAAGATTGGTAGCTCATGTGACAGCACAGGCTACAATGCAGGGTTGTAAACATCTGGTATGGGACCAGATAATAAAAGAAGCTGAAAAATTGAGGCCATATCTTGATTATATGAGGTTCAAAGAAAAAGTAGCAAGAGATGCTCTTGAAAGCTACACAGCTACCAATGAAGCCCTGAACAAAAAACCAAAAGAAACAACACCAAATGCTATTACATTTTTAAATCGTTTGACCGAGGCAGATTTGACAGTGATGAATATTAAAAACAGAATTTCAGTCATCACATGGGCCAAAAGAATTCTTGGAAAATATTCGCATGTTGAGAATATTGAAGCTAAAGTTGGAGAAATGAGGGGGGAAGTAATACGTTTCAAAAAGCAATTTGAAAAATTAATGATCAAAGGATTCCCTGCTTTCTGGAGTGCAAACAATGAATTGATTGCCCCAAATGAATACAAGAGACTGGTATTTGATATACAAATGAATCATGAGAAGTTTCAACATTTGGAGCATTTGCTTACAGGGAAAATCTTGATGGAAAAAGTTGCAGAGGATTTCAAAATGTTAAATATGATAATTTCAATTTGTGAAAATCTTCCCCTTGTGTCTTATGCAGATCACGTGGAAATGCGAGTCTTAGAAAAAGAGATGACAGGTTATGATCTACCCACGACCGACCAATGGAACTACATAGACAAGTATGGAAGAATGAAGTACATTGTTCACTCATGAAGTTGCTCTTGGGATTTTTGCCAAGTGGCAAACATCTATGTAATTCATTTTTCAAAAAATTTGTAATATTGTTTGAAATACTTTTATCTTTATGTTAAGACATTGTCATTTACTTTCAGTTACTAGTTAAAAGAAGCAGTTATGTCAAGCTTCTTCTAAATTTTGTATAAAAGACAATGAGAATCATTTTTGAAGGGGTTGGAAACCTCTTAAGAGGCAAATAAGTGTGGTGGTTAAGTTTTGATGAAGTGAATAAAGAACCATACAGTGATAATATCTATGTTTTGAGACCAGAGATTCATGTGTTAGTCATTTTTACAGTCTATCTTTTCTTTATCTCTATATGTGCATGTTTACCTTCTTCGTTATATCTTCCATTATGTATTTATTCTATGCTTAAATGAACGTTTGAAGTAGATTGGGATTCATACTGGTTATGCCTCAATTTATTCACATTTAAGTATACATTTATTTCTCTAAAGTTGACAATGGATTCATCCTAGATAGATGCCTATTATTGATGGACTGTCATCTGTTTCTTTCTATGTCACTTGCAAAACTAAATTGACTGTGAAGTGATAGCTATCTTGCCTCTGTGGAAATCTATTTGGTATAATTCACCTATTGGTACATTGATATCTGAAATATTGACTCCATGCCCAATGTTTCTTGTTTCCTTTTCAACCAAGTAAAACGTTCTGAGAATTTGAGTGCATTTCCATATATTTAGCCTTTACATATATCTTGTGAGAGAGCCCTCTCTAGTGAGAAAAAGGGATGATTTCTCTACCTAAAGTTTGGTTTGAAATAAGTTACCTTAGGTATTTTTTTTTACAACCGGAAATAAAATCTGAGTGATAACACCTGGAAAATATGAGACCATATATTTGCTTTGCTGTAAACACATTGAGTTAGTATATGGTGGAACCCAGGAAAGTTCATTTGATTGCGGCAAAACATGTGATGAGATATCTGAAGGGTACATTAGATTATGGACTCAGATATGCATCAGATAGTGAGTTCAGACTGTATGGGTACACAGACTCAGACTGGGGTGGAAGTGCTGTATACAGAAAGAGTTACACCTCAGGATCATATTACTTTAGTTTCAGATTAGGCATGATCTCATGGCTCAGTAGAAAGAAACCCTGTATTGCACTTAGTACAACGAAAGTTGAACATGTAGAAGCTTGTTCAGCTTGTGGTGAAGTAGTGTGGCTTCGCAACATGTTGACAGGATTGTTCGATGCAGAGATTGATGCTACATAGATACTCTGTGACAACCAAAGTTGCATCATGTTGACAGAATATCTTGTGTTTTATGATCGAAGCACATCGAGATTATGTTCCACTATATCCGGGATATGGTTCACAAGGGTGTTGTGAAGCTCGATTATGTTCCTACAGAGGAACATGTTGTTGATGTGCTGACTAAGCCTCTGGATCGTGTGGTCTAGAGGGATCTCTCTAGAAATAAAGACTGATAGAGATCCTATCTGAAAGGATAAATTTTTTCCAAGAGGGATGGAAGACCAGTGTTGGCTGACTGATAGTTCTAACTCTCAGGAGCTGATGAATGTCTATAGGGATGGATGCCTCTCCAAGGGTGAGGGTAGATCAATACTGGCTGACTGATAGTATCAGTACTGGCTGACGAGGTTGTTGACAGTAGAAGATGTTCCAGCTGATGGTGCTTCTAATTAGGATGTTCCATTAACATTGCACAAGTCCTTGGAAACTAAATCTCGAATTTACTAATATTTTCCCCTAGACTTATGTGAAGACATGTATACAAACATCTTATTTATGGTAGTTGAAAAAGCCTATAGAAACTAATTGATGATGAATTGGGGAGATTATTGAATTCCTTCATCAATTCCATGTCTCTGTTATGAAATTTGGAAAGGTCTTACAACATTTGGGAAGCCATCTTTGTCCCCTACCCTTGGGGGTTTTGAACCTCGATTTGACTAGTAAAATTCCCCAACTTCTCCTGAAGTTAAATGGATGTTGCAGAAGTATTCTAATATTTGTCTACAATCACCAATGATGTTCCCTTTTATGTCTTAATACCCTCCATACACCTTCAGACCCAATTCGAAATTCTTTAAAGATTCTTTTGGAGCCATCTACCCTTGGGGGCTTCAACATAGATTTTCCTAGTAATTATGCCTTTCATTCTCTAATTGTAAATGCAAGTGGCTGAAGTATTTTGGAATTTTCCAAGCCTATAATAGATGCATAAATGTGTCATATTACACATCAATGGTTATGAATATTTTTCAAGTGTTATTTTCAAATTGTTAGGTATTTTTTATGTTTCTAAAATTTCCTCTATATGGGTTCTTGGTTTATCTCGGTTAGACATTGCTTATTAAAAGCTGTAGAGAGGAACGATGCAAATTTTGTCACTTTTTATGCACCAATACATTTCAAACACCTTCAGACCCAAATCAGAAGCATTTGCAGTCATTTGGAAGCATTGGGGTCATTAATAGTCTAAGGGTTGAATTGGCCAAAAATTGCAATTTTCCAATCTTAACAAATTTAATAAAAAGGGACACTACATGAACAATAGAATTATGCAGCTAATATGAAATGGGTTGTGTAAAAAAACAAAACTAACTTAGATGTTATTGCTACAACATGTGATCTCTCATTCTTTTCCTAATTTAATGTTTCATCTCAATGCCATCTTGGAAGATTGATCTTGTTGTTTAGACTTCTCTTATCTCTTCATTGGTCATCTCTCCCTCTTCTTCATCGACTTCTTCCCATGTTACACTAGATCTACAAACCCATCTATAGACAATGTCTAGAATTGGTATAATTGATCAAACAAGTGATTTCTTCATATTGTTAGCATTTTTGTCTTTATGTTTTTTTAAATTTATTCTATATGGATTCTTGGGTTGTTTAACATTAATATAACATTGCTTATTAATGTTTTTGAGATGAACAATGCAAATATTATCACTATTCTAAGGTCTCTCACTACAAGGGCGGAGGTGGAAAAGGCGCTAAAAAATTGGACAACTCAACCCAAAACAGCCAAACGTGTAGCAATGTGGCGGAATTATGATTCAGACCCACCCAGAAGCAAATCGACGGTGGAAATGGGTTCCTGTGGTAGAAAGTGCGCGGTGGTTAAACTTGGGAAAGGTGGAGCATAAATTTAAATGCTAACCACGTGGCAAACATTGGCGGAGTCCGCTATGAAAAGAAGTTAAATCTAAACCACTCATCGCAAGTTCCGAAACCACCTAAGCATATGTTCTATAAAAGGTTTGTTCAAAGTTTTAAAATAATTTGTTTTGTCGCTTATTTCCTGGAGGAATAGAACCCGTGGGAACGTCATTGTCTTCGTTAACTGGAACAACACCCAAGAAGCTCACTTCACAGGTAGGTCGAAGCCCTCGTTGTTTTGATTTTGTGTCCCAAATGGAGAAAACCCAAGACCTTCCTCCCTTCAATGAAAGTTCAGATGAAAAGGAGAAGCTTGTATTTGACAGGGAAAGGGATATTTTCGACCCTATTTTGTCTGTGGGTAGTATTTCGTAGTCTAAGGAGAAATTAATGGAGTTAAGTCGGAGGGAAATGATGTATTTAATGTTTTTGGTTCTTTTCTGTACTATTTTTGTGTTGAACAAGCCTTGCACTTCCCTGAGTTTGTTTGTTGGTGTGCGGCAAATTATTTGCAAGGCCAAAGGGTAATCATTAATGTAAAAACGAAAAAAATTCTATGCCAAGTAAATGTGCAGAGTGTCTGTGAGGCTCTACATTTACCTGGAACATTTCCCAAAAGCCCTGAGTCATTTAACGAAGAAAATTTGGCAAAGGTTTATAGAAGCTGCAGTCCTGCAAAAAAGACAAGTTTTTATTACAAGTCTTGAAAGATGGCCAATCGCATGAAAGCCTATTGTCCCCTTTGAGTATTAATGTCTTTCAATGAGATACCTAGTTAGTTTTGTCCTTGTTGTGTCAAATTTGAGGTCTAGATAGTGATAAGTCAATCACGGAAGTTATGTTAGGTTTCCTTCTCCAAGTAATTTCACCAGAGTCACAGTTGAGTTCGGTGTGTTGTTTTAATTTTGTTGAATTCCTAGCTGAAGTGTTTCATGGCCAGTTGGTGAATTTCAACCAGTTGAAGCATTTCAAATATCAGTCATATCTCTTGAAGCTGTTCGTGTGTTCAAACATTTCAGAATCCAAGTTTCTTGGTACCATCTTTTCTCATGACCTTCCTAAACAGGTCAATATGTTTGATTTCACCCATAAAATCATGGCAGAAGTTTACAGAATTATTTTTAATGTTGAAAGGCCCCGAGTGTTAGAAGAAATGAAAGAAACTTTGCATCCTACACCAGAAGTCCAAACAAGTGATTGGTTCCTGTATAGAGAGCATACTATAATTAGGGTGTACGGTTTTACTGGAGCACCATATCTGTTGTCATCCTTTTTAAGAGCGAGGGTTTTTGCCTTGGATTTTATTAGACAAAGGTTGCATTCAGAAGAAGAACATTTCTGTGCTTTCAAAAAAGCATCGGATGTGAAATTCCCTCTTAAAGTTGGTCCATTCATCATTAAGAATAAGGTAGCCCTCTCTGTAGTAGAAACATTAATGAATATTATGGATTTCCAAGAGGCTAAAAGGATTAATTATGATCCTCATCAAATTATATCGCAAAGGAGACATCAAAATGGAAACAAGGCTTTTGATCATCAAACAGTAGAAGGATTGAAAGAAATGGCAATTTTATTCAAATTTGAACAAGATAATAAAGAGGCGAATATGGAACAAACAGGCAATTTGGCAATGTTGGTTCAGACACCAGCTAAATATGATATCACCAGTAAGAGAAGTATTCCAGAAGTTGATAGTATGGAAGTCGATCAAGAAGTTGAAAGGAAGAAATCGAAAGTGGAATGACAGAAGGAAATTATTAGTATGGAGGAACGAGATTCAATTGTTCCAGAAATAAAGGAATATTGGTTTTTAGAAATAAAGGAATCTGGAGGTAACTCTCAGTGTAAGTCCAGATCTGATGTCCTCTCACAATATACATCAAAGAGGAAGCAGTCTTCTGAAGAAACTCAAAAATTGTACCCTCAAGTAGGAACGTTGGCAGAACAAAAAGTTTCCCTTCTTACAGCTACGGATCCAGGAAGGAACTCTATAAGTTTTGCAGTGGTGAACGATGAGAAAGTTTATGAAATGGAAGTTAAGCTTGATGCGACTAATATACCAGATAAGATTCAATTGCATAAACAAATAGGAGATGTCCTGTATTCTAAATTATTGCAATTCACTTAAAAAATTTCTAAATTGCAGTCTATGATAGCAAAGTTGGAGAGTCAACTGAGGCAAGAGAAGGCGGAAAACAAAGCAAATTCGATTCAGATCAAAAGACTACAAGTGGACCTTGTGACCGTGGGAGCTGAGCTAGGGAACAACCAGTGTACCAAAAGGCTCATTGATGAAAAATAAAACGCCATTTAAATTCTCCAGAAAAAATTGAAGGTGCCAAATAATCAACATGTGCAATCTCCAGAGTTGACAGCATTACAACAAGAAAAGGAATCCATGTATCAAGATATGATGCACCAAAAAGGTAAAATGTTAAAGTTACAAGATGAAAAGCATGCTTGGAAAAAACAAAGGATTGAATTGTTGTCACAGATTTCATTGTTGAATACCAATCAGAATGAAACTGTGCAAGTGCCAAAGAAGCGAGGGGATCAATCTCTATGTACGGATGAAGGACAAATGGAAAATTCCTCCACTGAGGAACTGACCAATGCTATGTCACAAATTAGTCTAAAAGATGTAGAGATAGAAGAGTTGAAAGCGGAAAACCAGAAGTTGAAAGAGAAAGTAATTCAAAATTCTGGAGCGAAGATAAAGGCTTTGAGTGATAGAAATCAACTGCAAAAGAAAGTTGATTAATTAAAAGATAAATTGACAAGTCGGCTTCCATTACAGGGAGCTAAACACCTTATATGGGATGTGATATTAGGGGAAGTAACCAAATTCTTGTCTTATTTGAATTTTATAGCAGATAAAGATGCTATAGCAAACATAGCTCTCCAGAGGTGTAAAGTGGAAAACGAGACATTACGCAAAAGGCCTTAAGAAACAGCTCAAAACACAGTCAGTTTGTTAAAAAATCTAACCCAATTAGATATGCAGAGTTTTGGAATCAAAGACAAACCATCAATCATCATTTCGGCAAGAAGAGTTATTTGCAAGCATGATCGTGTTAAAGATGTAGAAGACATGGCGCAACAGATGGTCCTTGAAGTTCAAAAGTTTAAGGAATTATTTCGGGGGACTTTTGAATGTGGTCTACCTTCGTTTTGAAGTGCTGATGGAAAATTAATGACTCAAGAAAATTATCGCAGTTTGATAATAGAGGCTCGTAGGGATCACTCGAAATTTGAAGGTTTGGTCAAAGGATTAACTGGAAAGACAATAATTGATAAATTGACCGGTGATTTTGAAATAATTGAATAATTTGTAATGATTAAGAAGGGTCTGCCACATGTATGTTACACAGAATGCATAGAATTGGAGGTGATGGTGAAAGAAATGATGGATTATGAAATCCCAACTCAATATCAATGGAAAATTGTTGAAAGATTTGGGAAACCAAAACACTGGTTATGTCAGGAATAAATATTTAGGTGTCTTAATTTTAAATGACATTGCGGTTCCTTTTTTAACTGCCCGAGTGTTACATCAAATAGATTTCTTTGAAATTTCTTTTTTTAAGCGAAGAATTCAAAGAACGTTTTGTATAAATTTAGATTTTACAAAGTAATAGGGGTTGGATCTGAAATAGAGATTCATATGTTGTTACTTTCTTGAGTCTTTTAATTTCTCTTTTGTGAATGTATTTTGTGTTACACCATCTTCTTTCTTTGCCTCATAGTTGATTGTAATATCTGAGTTAGAATTCATTTTATATGCTCTGATCCACACAATTAAACATTGTCAATGTTCTTTCTTCCAAATTAATGCAGAATTCATCCTAGAATGGAGATTCGTTGAGATATAACATATAAGCAATATTTATCCCGACTTCCAACCTCTGAGAAGATGGATCAGTCGGCCCTTCATTTATTATAAAATTGTGAACAACTATATCCAACCATTCACCTGTAACCAGAATGGTGAACAAAAGAAGGATCGAAGGACCCTTCTTGTAGTCTAGAACTATTTTGCACAGAATTCTGGGCAGAAGAAAGTTCGGCCGACCCTTCATTTATGAGTGGATTGTAAAAATATTCAACCCACCGAGGCTGGGACAACAATTCCAGACTTCCAACTTTCGCAATGAATAGTTGGGATCAGTATATTGGCTAAGTTATAACATATCAACACTATTTATCCCGAATTGCGACAAGAAGAATCCGTCGCCCCTTCATTTAGTAGACAACTGTAGACACCTATATGTTACAATTGACCTGTATCAAGAGTGGTGAGCACAAGAAGGATAGACCGACCTTCTTGCAGCCTAGAACTATTTTGAACAAAATACTCGGCACAAGAAAGATCATCCGACCCTTCTTGCACTCCCCATGAGGATTTCATCGCCTTTTCCGAAGACATAGATATATTGCCGATTGGAGATACCTAGATTTTATAAAACGTTCCATCAATTCTGCTATCCCGCAACTAGCAATGGAGATTGCAGGATGGGACAACAATTCCCGACTCCGACAAGAAGGATTGGCCGCCCCTTTGTTTAGCATAAAATTGTGAACACCTATATCCAGGAGTTCACCTGTATCCAGAATGTTGAACACAATAAAGATTGGCCGGCCCTTCTTGCAGTCTAGAACTGTTAGTTTTTTAGAATTTCCTTCAATCTGATCTAGGATCATTACTGAGAGAATAACATGTACAACGTATCAATAATATCAATCACAACAAGCAAGCATAAGCAATCACATGAGACAATAGACACATGGAGTTTCCATGGGGAAAACCATAAAGGTGAAAAACCCCACAACTTCCTCAAAGATAGATAGAGCAATGATACAACCCAAGCATAAGAGATAATCCTCCTAGCAACATCTTATCCTCCTCCACTAGTGTGCCACTCTCCCATGAGTGTATAAGTGAGAAGTGAATGATCAAATAGAGTGCCTCCCGCACTCTATTTATACTTGACTTGACTTGCCTAATAACCTTTACTAGGTTGGCTTTAACTTAACCACATAACATAATGCTTACAAGGCCGAACCCCAATAGGGTGGTCTAATAACCCTTTTACCCACATGAATTAGACAGGGCCGACCCCAACAAGGTGGTATAATAACCCATCAAGAATAAGTTACGACACTTACAATATAAATGATGACACTTCTGTATAGAGGAATAATAACATCTCTATAGGAATACAAACACTTCTGTATAGAGGAATAATAACATCTCTATAGGAATACAATATACATATATGAAATACATTCCGAAGTTACATATACATCAACACTCCCTCTTAACTAGGAAGGTATTTCTCAACATAGATTTGCTAGCACAAGTCTTCTTCGCTGGATCATCGTCACTGGATAATCGTCATTGAATCATTGTCATCGTCACTGCTGTTGCTATCTCAATCAATCTCTGAATCTTATAATCATAGGAAGTTCTACAGAGCCAGTCCTTTTTCATACTGGATGTAGGCCCACCACCTGCAGGTCTTCATCATCACTGGCCATACTGTGGAATTCTCAGGACTTATTACGTGCGTCACAAAACCTCGTAAGAGCATCCAGGATGTTACAAGCACATGGATCTACCTGTCGGATCTACTAGGGCTGTATTATATGTGACTCCCACCACAAGACCTTTAAAGAGTGTCTTGACTTAACAAGAATTCTAAAGAGAATCTGAAGCCTTTTACGTGACTAGCACAACCTACCCGGATCTCTAGGATGGATTACATGTGGTTATGGAAAAACCTCGAAAGAGCATCCCAGGACTAATTACGAGCACACAACTCAACCTATCAGATCTCCCAGGGCTTGATTATATGCCATATGACAAAACCTAAAAAGAGCATCTGCCAAATATCCCAGGGCTAGATTGCATGCCATAGGCAAGACCTCAAAAGACTATCTGCAAATCTCCCACGGCCGGATTATATGTCCTCCCAACACAAAAACCTCAAAAGAGCATTTGCCAGATATCCCAGGGCCACATTACATGCCATAGGAAAAACCTCGAAAGACTATCTGCAAACCTCCCAGGGCTGGATTATATGCTTATCTGCACAAATTGTTCCACGGCCACAGAGTATCAACTTGATACTCACCAATCATCATCTTGATGTACACATGATCATCCTGATCATCATCGCTGCATTGTCCTGATGCATGTCATCTGGAGCAACATCTTGAAGCTCATCATCCATGATCATCCTGATCATACAATGCATCCACCTGATGCATACACAGTATCTGCCTCATACATATCATCATACATGATCTACCTGATCATATAATGTATCCACTTGATATACATACAACTACATGATCCACCTTATCATATAATGTATCTACCTGATATATATCAACATACATGATCTACTTGATCATCCAATGTATCCACCTGATACACCTACAAATACATACACATGATCCAACTGATCATACAAAGCATCCAACATGATGCATACATACATACATGATCTAACTGATCATATCCAGCATCCAACATGATGCATATACATATAAATGATCCAACTGATCATATCCAGCATCCAACATGATGCATATACATATAAATGATCCAACTGATCATATCCAGCATCCAACATGATGCATATACATATAAATGATCCAACTGATCATATCCAGCATCCAACATGATGCATATACATATAAATGATCCAACTGATCATATCCATCATCCAACATGTTGCATATACATAACAGTAACTAGAGCATCGGCCTGATTCTCATCATCCAGCACTTACATCCACAGCCATGGGAAGGATCCTCCTCTCACCATGCTTGGAATGGATCCTGCAAATGTGTCCATCACTTCTTCCTCGAAGTGTCATCAATCTGGAGAACACCAAGCCTCTCTTTGAAGTACTCAAACTTCACTTTGGCGAGTGGTTTCGTCATCACATCTCCAACCTGCTCATCCGTCACAACATATAGGAGCTTCACTGCTCCTCTCTACACCATATCCTTGATATAGTGATATTTGATCTCAATGTGCTTCGAACTGTCATGGAACACCGGGCTCTTAGATAGATTCACACAACTCTGGTTGTAACAAAAGATACCAGTAGCATCCAATGAAAGATCAAATAACTCAAACAATAGCTTCCTTAGCCATACTGCCTCACAACTAGCCGAACAAGCTGGGACATACTCTGCTTCAGTTGTACTCAGTGCTACGCAGGACCGCTTCCTCCTAAACCAAGAGATCACACATGATCCCATACCAAAGCAACACACAGAAGTGCTCTTCCTATTTGTAGCACTACCTGCCCAATCTGAATCAACATAACCCTGTAGGTTAAAATTTTGATTCGCATCATATCTGAGCCCATAATCAACCGTACCCTTCAGGTACCTCAGAATATGCTTTACATCAACTAGGTGAACACCTCTTCGATCCGTCAGGAACTGGCTCAATGTGTTCACCACAAAGAAAATATCTGGTCTTGTGTTCGTCAGGTACATCAAGGACCCAATCATCTGACGATACATAGTGACATCGACCGGCTAAGATGAAGCATCACATAGAAGCTTTAGGTTCGATGCCATAGGTGTGGCCATGTCCTTGCAGTCCATCATCCCAAACCTCTTCAGGATCTCTACTGCATACTTCCCTTGTCCAAGAAAGATTCCAACTGCAATCTGTCACACCTCTATGCCTAGAAAGTAGTGCATATCCCCAAGTCCTTCATCTTGAACTCGGCAGCAAGATTCCTCTTCGTGTCGGCAATCAATCTATCCTCACCTATAACAAACAGGTCATCCACATACAAAAGTAGTATCACAGGATTGCCTTCCTCAAGCTTGTAGTAAAGGTTGGAATCTGCTTTACTCTTGGTAAAGCCCAAACTGGATAGAAAGTTGTCTATCCTACCATACCAAGTCCTCGGAGATTGCTTCAAGCCATACAAGGCTTTCTTCAATCTTCACATATATGACTCCCTGTCATGTGTCTCAAAACCGAGTGGCTGCTCCACATACACTTCCTTTTTGGACTACACCATTCAAGAAAGCTATCTTGACATCCATCTGGTGTATCTTCCATTTCATCACTGTAGCTAGAGAAAGTACTATTCTAATGGAAGTGTATCTGGCTGCAGGAGCAAAAGTCTCTTCATAATCTATCCCCTCTTTCTGGGAGAAGCCACGATCTACAAACTTTGTATTTCTCTATGTTTCCACCTGCAGCATACTTGATCTTGTATATCCACTTGGAAGTCACAACAGACTTCCCATCTAGTCTTGGGACCACATCCCAAGCATCATTCTTCATGATCAACTAGTATTCCTTGATCATGGCATTCTTCCATTACTGCATCCCGAATCCTGGGAACTTCATATTCTTCAATATCTTCAATAGATAACTTTGTTGTTGAACAAATGTTGTAGTCCTTCTTTTGTAGGTGATGGTATACGATATTTCCTACAAAACAAGTTAAATTGCATGATTAGAAACATCTCATAGTTTTTAGAACAAATTCTTACACATAGATAAATATGTCATACAGTCATGCAATTATCTTAGCCAATGCTTCAATACAACATTTATCCATATCCCGTAACTTTCTAGATGCCTTCCAATCTCTACCAGAACCTTGCTAAGAGTGTGCACAACTCCCAACATGTCAGCAAAGAGGTTTCATTCTAGATAAGTAGCAATGGAATGTTGTACAGTGCCATAGGCCACTTACCCATCACATGCATATTAGTAGTATATTGTTCATTAATGCAATTATTCTAATATGCATAATACACACCCTAAGTCTAGGAACATAAGCATATACATCATTGAATTGTTTAAACAAACAAATATGCAAGAAATGACAATTAAAATACTTATCTTTGTTGGTTGTAGGGTTGACTCCCTCTCAGTCTTTGCTTCCTTTCTGCAACTCCATTCTGATGTGAGTTGTGAGAAGTGGTCAAGTCCCTGTGAATATCTGCATCCTTGCAGAAACTACTGGAGTGTGCTCCCTCTTGATATTTGCTTCCTGGATTACCTGTCCTTGAACTTATATCCATACTCGATCACTATGCATACTTACTAGTATCATCATTATGTTATCCTCGAGATCTCATACATAATCATTAGTATAATCTCAATACTATCAAAACACAATGATCTTAAACATGCATAGTCATGATCATTTTACACACAGATAATATATCACAATTCTTTTACTCATGCATATTCCTATTTGACCATAGGACTTTTCGGGTTAGTCATATCATCAATCAAAGTAAGAAGCATAATATGCCTAAACCCATGATTACTTCAATGTCACGTACCCTCCCATCTATCCAATTCCTGTGAGGGAACATTAAGCCAATCTATGGGGCTCTTTAAGCAAACTTAGCCATCATAATATTTTTATATACATTTAAAAACCCATGTGTGCAGATGCGAATTCAACAAAATATGCACAGCGGAGATAACTCATCCACACACAAAATCTCATATGCATTCAATATATCAACACAGTCATTTAATTAAACATTGCAGAGGTAAAACACAGAGACAGAGGACACTTATCTTTATGGTGAAATGACCCCAAACAACTAGATATGTCACTGCAACGTTCCACCCAACCGTAGGTCAGTTGTGTTCATCAAATCTCTCAACACGACTGCCACCCCCAAGCTGGGCATGATTCTCACAAGGAAAAGGGGACATTCAACTCATGCACAGCCAAAGCAATAGAAACCCATCTCAACCCCAAACTTCTCTTACACACACAGCAAATCAAAAACTGGGCATGGATACACATTTCCAGCAATGGGATTTCTACAAACAGGATGGCCATGGGTTTTCCCCAAATCGTGGCTCACCAAACAAACTGTAAAAGGGGTAAATCGTCCCTAGGGAGAAACCCAATTTCTTCCACTGGTTATGGGCATTTCAGATGGCCCAAATGGCCTCATTTCAACCCCAAATCGATCTGTTCTCTTCCCCATTGGTTAACTAAAACAAAAACGCCCTTCCCAGCTTGAAGATGAAAGAAAACATAGGAAATCCATGGAGAAAAATGCCCAGGTAGCTCCAAAAACGTGAGAGAGGTAAAACTGCTTTATGGGTAATGGCTTGGGCAGCAAATTCATGGCTCCCTTCTTGCCAAGGAAGCCCAACACGTTTTTCCATGCAGGGTGGTTGCCCATACTCGAATTTTGGACAGCCATACCTCTCATTCCCCAAGGCATTAACTACCTCAACCAACTTTTGGGAGAAATGAATGATTGGGTACAAAAGTCAACATGGGTAGTTGAGAGTTTGATGGGTTATCTCATTGACACTTGGCTTGAATTGATTAGCTCAAGGGTTTGAATGGTTTCCCTCCCAATTCCTTGTAAAATCATGCCCCATCTCTTGTTGCATTACATAGCTAGTTGTGGGTATTTTATTTAAAATGCATATTTATATAATGTTTGAAATTCCATTGTGCATGGCTAGCACGTGAACCATATGCATTGATCAATCGATGGCGGGGCCTTGGCCTTGAGCTCCTCACCACAATTTTATAACAATATTACATTATTTACATTTGAATGTAATGGGGTCCATCTGGGGATGTGACATTCAACCCATAACTTCATGAATAATCATAATCAATCATGCCAAGTATACTTATATAAGAGATCCTAACATAAGGTAGGATTCTAACTTGATATAGGAAAAACATACCTGGATTAGCATGTTAGCTAGTTATGTCTAACATACCCACATGATGTCTTCTCATTCTCTTCAATGACTTGTGCTAGTAACCTGCATATCTCATAAGTTAACCATTATAGAACCAAGTTATACATACCTCATAAGTAGATCTTCTATGTGATCAATGACAATGGATGAATCTTTGTCTTCATGTCACCATGGTCATAGGTTCTTGAACTATAACATGATTTGTCTTTCTTAATGTATCTTTCATGTTAGTGGACAACATCAACCTCATACAACATCACAATGCATTAATATAATCATAAGTGTCAAAACCCTAATCAATGAATATCTTCTATCATGCATTCATAATTTTATTAAGGTGATACGACAAGTCTAAAATTAATCAAGATTGTACTAACCTTTATGAAGACAAACATACCATAAACTTAATCATGAACAAATTTCGAAACATACCTGTAAGTCATACCTATCGAGATTGCTTATAATCTTCTTATGTAAGGCCTTAGCCTCATCTCCCTCTGAAACAAGAACTTCTTCACTTATGCAGATGACCAATCCATTCTCTTCTAGGATTAACCTAATCCACTTGTATTGCAGAAATTGGATCTAGAGTTGGATCAGGGTTTGTCAGAGAAGCTCTAAAAATTCAAACTTTGAATTTCAAACTTCTGAAGGGATAGAAAGATGTGCCTTGATGAGCTGATCAACCTGGTATACTCAAAATTTGAAAACTGCAAAGTTTCACCCCTCAAATTTGTTTTTCAATCTTCCGGATTCACTATGGATGACCCTGAATTAGGGTTTGAGTTTCCCGGAGCTTCACCCAACCAAATAGTTTGATCCAAAGCTCTAAACTTCGATTTTTCCAAGGATCTTCCAACTATGGTCACAGATTTCAAAAATTCTCATTTTTTTAGAAGCCCTAATTTTCCACCTTTCCGATCAAAGTCCCGAACTAGGGTCTGATCAAGCCCGGCCTTCTGCCCAACCAAAAAACTCAATCTCGGTCTCTAAATTTTGATTTTGATGAGGAGCATCCATCTGTGGTATCTGATTACAAAAATTCCAACTTTCTCTGAAACCCTAAATTCCTAAAGCCATGAATGAATGTGCTCAAAATCCAATTCTGTTTTGATAGAAATATGCACCTGATGTTTTCCGGTGTAACTCCAAAATTTTAGATCTACAGGGTCTAAAATTTTGTCCTGTTGTAGCTCGACCTGTTATTTTTCCAACCCCATAGTTCTGACCTCAAATGGATTCTCTGAAAGAGAGTTATTCCAACTGTCGCAACGTGACCTATTTATGGGATAAAACAGAAGAACGAACTTGTATGGAGTGGCACGTTTCACTAGTTCAATTTCGGCCTCTGAAAGTCGTACCTATGAAAGTACCGTCCGTTCCTACTTTCCACTTTTTACAAAATTTCATTTGGAGCTTCCTAGCCCAAGTTATGACCTTTTTTCCTAGGTCACCTGTTTATGACTGAGATCTGGAGGAGGCAGAAACCCTATATTGTACAAATCATAAATCTGAAACTACAACGACTTAGAGGGTCTCCTTTGGAAACAAGGTACATGGGGATCTCATCTTCGACTTGTAAGATTTTCAGATCTTGAAACCTTGCCGAAATGGATTTATAGCGAAAGTGATACGATGACTGGTTTTTGCTATATCAAGCCCTAGCCTCGCAAGTGCAACAAGTGTCATAAATTCCATACCATGCCTTCTTTCAGGCTAGCTCTGATACCATGTTAGTTTTTCAGAATTTACTTCAATCTGATCTAGGATCATTACTGAGAGAATAACATGTACATCATATCAATCACATCAATCACAACACACAAGCATAAGCAATCACATGAGACAATAGACACACAGAGTTTCCATGGGGAAAAACATAAAGGTGAAAAACCCCACAACTTCCTCAGAGATAGATAGAGCAATGATACAACCCAAGCATAAGAGATAATCCTCCTAGTAGCAGCTTCTCCTCCTCCACTAGTGCGCACTCTCCCATGAGTGTACAAGTGAGAAGTGAATGATCAAATAGTGTGCCTCCCGCACCCTATTTATACTTGACTTGACTTGCCTAATAACCTTTTCTAGGTTGGCTATTATAGGTCAAAATTGCACTTCTCCATCCATGATCACCTTTAGCTGATGATCACACAAAAGGACAAAAGGGATTGAAGAGCAGGATTTCCCTAGATGATGTATGGTTTAGACCTACCCTCTTCCAGCTGACAAAATCCACTTTGCACCCACTTTTTGAGCAAAAATGTTACCCTACAAACCTATAGTAGCGTTTGTCTCCTTAAATACACCACTCTGCTTCATAAAAGTAGCGTTTTTCCTTATAAATACTCTACTTTGCTTCATTAAAGTAGCGTTTTTCCTCAGAAATACTCTACTTTGCTTCAATAAAGTAGCGTACACCTTAAAAAGTGATAAAAAATATATTAATTTGATGGATTGGGATTAGTTGAAGTTGGTTTTGCAACTTCCCCAACCTCCCAATCAAACTGCCTCTCAATTTAAATTGTCTACCTTGTCCCATAAATACAAGGGAGATGCATGAGAGAGGGACATAGAAACTATGCATTAAGGGTTGTTATGCTGGAGGAATTCCAAAGTTAGTGTGAAGAGCAGGAGCCTAGGATCCGGTTGCACAAGCACTCTGAACGATCAGGTATACTTGTACTGATTATTTGCTTTTGACAATAAAGGCTGAAATGCCCTTCCCGTCCCAATCAAATGTCTAATGGATTGCATATTTGTTTGGATTAAATGCTTGATTGTATTTGATGTCTAAATTGTATTTCAATTTCATCATTGTTATATCATTCAAGATACACTGAGGAAGGTATCTTTGTATTGCAAGTTCATTAAACGGAAGATCAAGTGGAGGACGATCGAAGGAGCAAGCGAAAGCTAGGATAGAACATCGTTAATAAGGTATGCCCTCATAAACCTTGATCTTTTTCCTTTTGTAGAAGTCTATGTAATATGATTAATGCATTTACCTATCACCCTAGAATTTGGTAGTGTCCATCTCCTCACTATAGGGTATAATTGCTGAACAACAGATTAGCGACTCCACTAGGGACCGATTGTTTTCTATTCTAGGAGACTTATGTTAACATTCCTTCCAGTACTTTCTGATCTTTTTGATCCTCTGAGAGGCTTTGTAGGGTACAGTAGCCTATTGTCTTCACTTGAATCATCCTAGTTTGAAGTTTTGAAGCTTGTTTTAAAGCCTTCCTTAGAAAAACCACTGGTTTACTTTAACACAGTAGCGTTTTTTCCCCTAAAAAACATTGGTTTGCTCTTGTAGAGTAGAGTACACCTCCAGAAAAACGCTGGTTTGCTCTTGCACAGTAGAGTACACCTCCAGAAAAACGCAGGTTTCTTTAGTGCACAATAGAGTATTTTCCTGTAAGTCTTTGTTTTCTTTTGGGATTGGATTTCCACTTGTTTGGTTTGATTTCCAGCCTTTTGCCTTGTCTTCTTAACTGATCCTTGAGGTCTTTATGCCTTTGCTGAATCTCGTTTGCCTCTCCCAAATCCCTTAGGTAATTTTTTGCTTACTTGAGTACTTTTGAAGTGTCTTGCTTGCTTGTGACTCTTTTGAAAACCGTGCCTTATTCCTTGTTGAACATAGCTGCTGGTTCGTACCTTAGTTACTTGTTGCAGGTATACAAACCTTTGTTTACTGACATTTGTTGTTTGTTACAACACTAGTACACTCCAACGGTGTCTTGTCCTTTGTTTTAGGGTTTTGATCCCAAGTTGAGTCCTTAAGCTGTTTTCAAAAGTTTTTTGATTTCGGACACTTCCTAATTGCTTTGTCAATTTTAGTTTCAAGTAAGTTGAAGTACTTTAGTTTGCTTCCATTTGAGTCTTTGTGATAGTAAGGTCGTCTTTAGTTCGCTTGCCTACCTTCTACTTGGCTTAGTGTTTTTGTTTAGGGTTTGGTGCTTTGGAGCAACCTTCTAAGTTTGCTTTCCAGTTATAAGCGTCTCTCATTCCCGTTTTCTTTCCAATTTGGTTCCAAGTTTGAAGCTTTTTTCTGAAAAAAAAAATTTAGGATAAGTCTTTATCAAGCCATTGATTTGATTGTTGTGAGCTTTAGAGTCATTTTTCCTTACCCGCATCTCTTTTATAGGTCTTTCTTGCTTCCATTTTCGAGTACTTTTTCTTTTACATACAACAGAAAAAGAAAATTTGAGTTTGGTAGTTTAGAGTAGTAAGGCTTATAATCATTTTAGAGTATCATAGTTTTCTTTGTTGTGAAGTTGAAAAGAAAATGAAAAGATAGAATTTTGTTTAGGTTTGCTTAGTTTTCATTTTGGAAAGAGCATAAACGAAAAATAAAAAGAGTCATTTGTTGCTTTGAAAGTTATTTCATTTTTGCACTTTGCTTTTCTCAAACCATTCCACACAATGCACTGCCCCGTTGAGTAAAAAGTAACCTTAAAAAGAACTTAATAAAATCAATTAGAAATGATTTTTCCTTCTAAGGATACAAGACACCAACTAGCTTAAGCTAGAGTTTCGAGCTTAAAACACCTTAAACTACTCGAAGCTTGTTTCATTGCTCAAAAATCATAGTGTGACTTTCATATAGGTAAACCCATCTGTATCAAGTATTCCTCGGAAACTCTACTGAAACCATAGCTAAGCATGAGGCCGTGGAAAATTGGAATTGTTGAGGATATCCCCTCACTTTCCCTTCAACCATAAGCCAGGGTCGATTCATGTACGGGGGTCCTTCCGAACTTCAGACTTTGCTACCCTACCCACGCATTTTGATCAGGCTGATGACTGTCCCCCCAGGATATTTCATACTTATGGTAGCCTTAGTATCAAACCTCTAGGATCTTACATAGGTAGAGTGGGCAGTTATTCCCACTTCACCTCGGACAGGCGTGGAAGGTAACCCTCTGGAAATAATCCTAGGGAAGTAGTTTGGTGATTCAAGCACTTGCACCCAGTGGAACTCCAGAGGATGCCACGAAACTAACCATCGACACTTTGTTAGTTTGTTCTGGGCCCTAATCATCCCAGACTTTCTTCCGAGAGCATTTATCTTGTTTTCCTGATCTGTTTACTTAGGATTTTTTTAGTGGTATGCTGTTTGCCCCCTAGTTGTAGTGGCCACTAGGTTTTTACTTAGTTTATTTTTGTATAGTTGTGGAATACCAACAACTTCGTAGGTCTCGAAGGTTGCAAAACCTTCCTCCACTCACCGTGGAGCCACCACCGCCACCGTAGCGATAGAGGACAGACTCCAGTGGTTCTTTTGAACTTACTGGTGAAATAGAGCTTCATGGTGAACCACAACTCAGAACCCCAGACCAACCAGGTCTTGATATTGTTGAGGTTGAGGTTATCACTTCTAGTGAGTTCAATACTCCTTTCAACCCTCCCCTTACCAGATCTAACAGTCCGCTTCTGGAACCTGTAGGTTTCCAGTAGCCCGAGTATAGTGCATATTTTTTCACACCTGGTCATATTATTATGGAAAACCCAGGAGACAAACAGGGAGTCCCACAGACTCCCACAACTGCTATGAATACAAGGGTTGTTAACCCTTCATTCAGAAACTCTGTTGCACCGAGTTCATTGAAGACTGCTTATACTTCGACTCCGTCTTTCAGTTTCAACGTTGGTACATTAGGCATGCCAAGCTCAATAGCTTTGACATCTGCCTCCACCCTGAATTTTGGACCCAGTAGTGCAACAAACTTCACTCAATCTCCTGAGAACCAATAGCCATATAATATACCTAGTACTTGGATTTCCACACCAACCATGCCAGTCATGAGTACCATGACTGCACCATCCACCTCGACCACCCCTGGTTCGAACACCTTTACATGCTACAATGTGAATCAGGCTAATATGCCTGTAGGTACTACCCCTTTTTCTTTGTTTTTCTGGAGGAGGGGGTAACATGTTCAACCAATAATATGGCAGGGCTAACACCCAGCCACAGTGGACGAATACACAGGGTGCTAACCCACTTTCATCTGGGTGGGGGAATTTCAATAACACTTTCGCACAACAACAAATTGTTGGGGGCAATCCCTACCAGCAAGTGGCTGGGGGTAACCCCTACCAACAAGTGGCTGGGGGAAACCCCTACCAACAGATGGCTAGGGGCAACCCCAACCAACAGTTTATGGGCCAAGCTATGGGAGGTTCCCCCGTCATGGCTCATGCTTATCAAATGCCATCTGCTCGACCACGTTTATCATTTCTGGCAACCTTAAATTTGCCAGATATTTCCAAGCTGACCAACTATCCAGTGTGCCATAATATCGCATGGCCACCTGTTCCTACTAAGTTTCCTTCGGATATTCCTAAGTTCAAGGGTAAAACTGGTGAAGATCTGGGTGACCATGTTACTACCTTCCATCTTTGGTGTTCTTCGAAATCGTTGAACGAATATTCCGTTAGGTTGAGACTTTTTCAAAGAACCTTAACCGGTGATGCAGCCAAATGGTACATTGAGTTACCCGCAACCACCTTTTATAATTTTTGGGATCTCGCGATGGTTTTTCTGAACCACTTCTAGCTTCTTGTTCAGTACGATGTCGGGATAGATCTTTTGTCTACTTTTAGACATAATAAGGCCACTCACCTTTCTGATCATATTCAGGAGTGGAAAAGACGGAAGAGGCTCATTAAAGCCAATATACCTCCAGAATTCCTTTTAGAGTGGTATCTGAAATCACTCCTTCCTTACATTTCTAAGGAAGTAGCTACTTCTGGAGTGTCTTCAGAGGAAGAAGCCATCTTACGGACTCAGCAGCTAGACCTAGTTTATGCACAGTCTGGGCTACTTTATGAGATTATACCAGATGCACCACGATCAAACACTGATCTTGGCAGACCTAAACCTGGACCACATGCTGATGGCATAGTGGGTTCAGCTGATTCTGCAGATTTTGATGCATTGACTAAACAGGTTCATGCCTTATCCGTCAAACAATCAACTGCAGAAGGAATCTCCATCACAGCCTCTCCTTCTACTTCTGAATCTGTAAACCAAGTTCAGAACAATCAAAAAGGCCCTCGGCATCCCAACAACAAAAAGAAGGGCAGGAAAGGAGAGGGGAACCAGCAAAATACCAAGAACAAAGAAAATGCCGAGGAGGGTAATAGAGAAAAGAAGAAGGTTAAGTTCCCTTGAAAAATTTTCAAGCAGGATCACCTCACTCACCAATTCCCTCTAATCAAAGAAGCCCAGAAGCTACTTCAAGAAAAGAAACCTGCCATACTTAAAGATCCATTTCCTAAGGGGTAAGGTTCAGCTTCTAGAACCTCCAATGCTGGGGGCACTACTCATGCTTCATTTGATCAAACTTTCATTAACATGGTTAGCACGGATGCACTTTTGCAAATGCGAGCAAGAAATTATACCCCGAATGTGCAAAACAAGGATAAATATATTCCTGAATCTTCCACTCCTCTCCACATTCCAGTGGATTCGTTGCCCAAGAGCCCGAATGGTGTCTTGAAACGGGCCTCGCACAATCCCAACGCTCGGGTTGCTGCCAACTACAATGTGGTTGATGATCTATCCCAAACCCCTTGTGCTATGTCCACCTTAGAAGTTTTGCAAAGTTGTCTGTTACAACGAAATGCACTTCTGGAAACGATTGGAAGTATGGAATCATCCAACATGACTGCATGTTTTGATATGTCTGATATCAAGTACCGGTTGTCATACCACGTTGCTCTTTAGATAGAAGTAGTTCATGGTCCCATGACCATTAGACGAGCTGTCGTAGATGAGGGCACGTTGATGTGTGTAATGTCCATTTCTTGCGGGAAAGCTTTATGCTCTCCTGAGTTAGCCCCCTCTAACACACTGTTTACTTCCTTCGATGGCAGGACTTTCCATCCACATAGAGTTCTACCATCGTTCGAAGTCTCACTTTCTGGTAAGACAGTAGCTATAGAGGTCAAATTTATGGTTGCACCGCTTGACTACAACATGTTGTTAGGCAGGAGTTGGACATATGATATGTGAGATATAGCATTGGCAGCTTTTTGAGTTGTAATGTTCCCCCATGAAGGAAATATCGTCATGGTTGATCAACTTTCGTTCTCTTGGCGAAATAACTAGACTTCGTCGAAATCCACAGTTCCTTTAGTTGATCAATCTGCCCTAGCAAGCGAGACTTTAGAAGCAGGACTCTATGGGTCATTAACGGGCACTTTTGACCTGCCTACTCCTACCTTATTTGTCAGTTCTGAGGAATGTTCATCGTGTGAGATTTCCACGGCCAATTTAACAACTAATCCTGGGTTTCTCCAATCTAATTCAGAACCCACTGTGCCTACATCTGTTGTACAGGTAACCTACCTGGACTCATATCAAACTGCAACATAACATATATTGACTCCGTTGGTCTCTGTTGAGTCAGATATGGACTGTGCTGCTGCACAGTCATCCGATCCAACCCTCTCTCTTGACAGTTTGGATACTACTTTACCTTCTGAGGAAGCAATTGTGGAAGCCATGACTGGCCTGGACTGTCCTCGGGAACATATAGACCCCAGGTCCTATCTACTTCCCATTCTAAATTTGATAGAGAGAGGTGAGTTCTATCCAAGACCCAGTGAAAATGTTGATTGGTCCCCCATCCTTTCCATTACGCAAACCAGTTTTGCTGAACGGAATAGGGCATATTCATTAAGAAATATTCCAATCAACATTTCCACTGCACCTGGGGTCACCGAAAACATTTTTATTGGAACGGGATGTTATCTTGATGAGATTATTCTGTATACTAATCTTTTTAACGATTTCCGTTGCTAGACCTCATGAAGAGACCCCAGGTATCGACCCTACTTGAAGGAGTCACCGAGCATTCTTTCACCTTCATTTTGAGCTTGTTAAAAACAGTAAGAAGACACCGAGCATTCTTTCACCTTCATTTCGAGCTCGTTAAAAACAGTAAGAAGGCACCGAGCATTCTTTCACCTTCACTTCGAGCTCGTTAAAAACAATAAGGAGGCTATGAGCATTCTTCCATCTCTCCTTTGAGCTCGTTAAAAATAGTAAGAAGGTCACGAGTTTACTTTTTTGGGCTCGTTAAAATTTTATGAAAAAGATTTTTATGGAGTTCTCTCTAAGCTCTTGTTAGACTCTTTAAATATGATAAGATTGCTGAGCAAACTTGGTCTTTTTGGGCTCGTTAAAGTAAATGAAGGTCTATCCACTTAGGTATAGAATTACCCCTTTTCCGGGCCTTGGTGGATAATTTACGGAAAAGGTATACTCTAGGTATACTCTGGTATGTGCTAGAAGAGTTCTTTTTCCATTGTTTTACACTTTTTCGGGGGGAGGAGACTAATTTTATGAAAAAGAACCTTTTGGAGCCTTCTTTAGGGTTTTCAGGCTCTCAAAATATGAAAACACCAATCGAGCACTCACCTACTCGGGCTAGATGTGAAATCCACAAGAGGGTGTATAGAGGATTGTTTAAGTTTTTCAAACTCTATAAACAGGCAAACACTGACGAGCATTAACCTACTTGGGCTCGATATTAAAATCCATGAGTAGGTGAATGGAGTTATTGTTTAAGTTTTCTAGACTCCTTAAAATTGAAATCACGGGCTAGCAAGAACAGATCTCAACTCGATATTAAAATCCAGAGATCAGTGTTATAGAGTATTCTTCTATCTCTTCTCCGAACTCGATAAACAATGAAGAAGGTAATGAGTTTTCCTCCCATGGGCTCGTTAAACTCTTTACATGGTTGGATCTATTGAGTTTTCATTCTTTCTTGGACTCATTTAAACAACAAGAAAGGTATTCTTTTATCTAAAAAGAATAAGGGATAAGAAGGGTATATCACATCTTACAGTTTCAAAGGCAGTTCAGTCAGTCCTATCCTTGAACACAACACCTATTTGAGTCTATCATTTCAGTTGGGTGTAGTTTTTGACCTTACGGTGAACCTGATCTCCGAGTTGTTTACTCCCCCGGTTGGTTATTCTTCCAACCATATGGAGGCTCTGTTAATGTCTCCTACATTGCAGGCTTACATCACTTCCCCATTATGTTGAAAATTTCTTAAGTCACTTTGTGTCGTGCTCACTATTCAAGGATATAGCCTGTGTCGGCCATTCTGCAGTTTACCTTGACCTCATGTGTCGGACATCCTAGTGTCAGTCTTGTTACATGTCCTACTCTACATCAGCTCATACCATTTGATTGTTCCTCGTGTTGGATGATGGAGGATGCCTTAAGGCCTCCCTTCCAACGGACTTCTTCCCATCGACATCAGAGTTTCGGTTAGTACCTTGGAGATTGCAGTCACCAGTGGCAATTTTCCTCGCTGTTGAATCATGAGAATACATCAATGTCTCTTGTTCAACAGGTTCCTCAAGTGTTTGAATTCAAGTCCACTTATTCACACTTGTTGGATCGTACTAGGTACCTTGGGCCCCATTATCATTATCGGTGGAATCCCTCACGTTTGTTAACAGTATAAAGCAATGACCGGTAATCAAACGATACCCCCCATGTTCGACTTTCAACTCATTTATTCACATGGTTAGGGTTTGTAACTTGGGTTGTTTGGATGAAGACCTTGGGATGCCGATGAAATTACCTCAATATGTTATCACTCAAGCTGTGTAAGACTGAGCCTCACTCATTTTGGCTCTCCATGAGACATAGATCCAGTTTGTTGTTATGGATATGATCTCTCATTCTGACATGGATCCACGATTGTATTTCAGTGGCCATGCTATATATACATCTCCTAGTTGTGTATCAGAGATCATGTTGTATCATGCTGTACATCTATATGATGTCAAGATTGTAATTGCTCGCTGACCTTGATCGTTATTTCAGGTACTTTTGTGACTTGGTTCTGCAGTTTCTTATTCCTCCTCTGACTTGGAATTATAATGTATTTCAGCCATCGCTTCCCTCTGACCTCACACATTAGGGGGCATCTGTTATAGGTCAAAACTGCACTTCTCCATCTGTGATCACCTTTAGCTGATGATCACACAAAAGGACAAGGGATTGAAGAGTAGGATTGCCCTAGATGATGTATGGTTCAGACCTACCCTCTTTCAGCTGACAAAACCCACTTTTTGAGCAAAAACGCTACCCTGCAAACCTGTAGTAGCGTTTGTCTCCTTAAATACATCACTTTGCTTCATAAAAGTAGCGTTTTTCCTCAGAAATACTCTACTTTGCTTCATTAAAGTAGTGCTTTTCCTCAGAAATACTCTACTTTGCTTCAATAAAGTAGTGTACACCTTAAGAAGTGATAAAAAATATATTAATTTGACGGATTGGGATTAGTTGAAGTTGGTTTTGCAACTTCCCCAACCTCCTAATCAAACTACCTCTAAATTTAAACTGCCTACCTTGTCCCATAAATACAAGGGAGATGCATGAGAGAGGGACCTAGAAACTATGCATTAAGGGTTGTTATACTAGAGGAATTCCAAAGTTAGTGTGAAGAGCAAGAGCCCAGGATCTGGTTGCACAAGCACTCTGAATGATTAGGTATACTTGTAATGATTATTTGCTTTTGACAATAGAGGTTGAAATGGCCTTCACATCCCAATCAAATGTCTAATGGATTGCATATTTGTTTGGATTAAATGCTTGATTGTATTTGATGTCTAAATTGTATTTCAATTTCATCATTGTTATATCAGTCAAGATACGCTGAGGAAAGTATCTTTGTATTGTACATTCGTCAAACAAAAGATCAAGTGGAGGATCGAACATCGTTAATAAGGTATGCCCTCATAAACCTTGATCTCTTTCCTTTTGTAGAAGTCTATGTAATATGATTAATGCATTTACCTGTCACCCCAGAAGTTGGTAGTGTCCATCTCCTTGCTATAGGGTAGAATTCCCGAACAACATTGGCCTTAACTTAACCACATAACATAATTCTTACAGGGCCAACCCCCAATAGGGTGGTCTAGTAACCCTTTTACCCACATGGCTTATACAGGGCCGACCCAACAAGGTGGTCTAATAACCCATCAAGTATAAGTTACGATACTTATAATATAAATGACGACACTTCCGTATAGAGGAATAATAACATCTCTATAGGAATACAAACACTTCCGTATAGAGGAATAATAACATCTCTATAGGAATACAATATACATATATGAAATACATTCCGAAGTTACATAAACATCAACAAGAACTATTATGAAAATAATACTTGGTAGAAGAAAGGTCGGCTGCCCCTTCATTGCATGGGAATTTTTTACAAAGGTAAGGTAGCCATTTTTTTACAGTCAAAATACTTTGGTCTAGTGGATAAGAAGAGATAAGAAACAATACAATCAATACTCTTTAATTAAGTTGTATTTGTTATCTCTGTATGATTTGTAGAGCTTGTTGTCCATATACTTTTGTCCAAATATTCAACCTCTGAAGGCGAGGGTGTCAATTCATGTATATGAAGAATGGTGAACACTGAAAGAAGACTGAGGACAATAAGTGTTGGCCAACCCTTCATTCACGAGATAAATATATACACAACAAAACGCATTTCATTGGCCCCTTCGGCATCACCTTGTAAACAGGTTGAGGTCTAACCCAAAGCAAATATAGGGGTTTCATAATCAAGATTCTCTTAACCATGTCGATGCAGAAATGTCGTTACGATCTTCGCATAATGTTCTATTTAACATCAACTAACTAATGGGCTAGAACACCAGATGACTACACTGAATCTCTACTGTATTCACTAGTTAGCTACAAATTCGTCAAACTATGTGTTTCTTCTTCACAATCACGCACTTATATTCCAATTAATCAATGTGCAATTACCATTGACATACAAATAAATTAACTACAAAAACTCACACAAACTCAAACAAAAAACATGTGATAAACTCATACACATAAACAACAAGGATCGGTCGCCCCTTCTATGATGATCGCTCTTTCTATTACCGATCCTTATCTCAAAGGACTTTATAAAATATGCATTCGATCTCTCATGGATAATGCTAGCAGATTTGTTCTTAATCAATCAATTGATTTATAAAATGAGGGGTCGTTCCTTAACCATCGATCATTAGCATGAACATTTGCAAGTATGCATCTAATATTAAAACACTAATTTATAATTATAGACATTGTATGCATTCTTCTATTGACTGTTTTGCAGATAAAGCATGGTTGCGTTGTTGAGCTTCAGTAACTACCAGGAAATTGCTTTCTTTGAATTGAAAAAAGATCATGACCTTCACCTATTCACAAATGGATGGTATGTCCAGATGGAAATACCCGATCATTTGTACCCGGATTTATATCTATTATACCTGGATTATGAGAGAGCTCGAACTAGATCTAGAATATTGACATATGCGGATCCCGATGAATCTGATGAAAAATTGTGAGTTCAAGTTGAAGCAGTCGATGGTGAAAATTGTTACCTTCTATAGCTTGATCTTATGGTTTGTAATTATCAACCAAATATAATGAAAAGTTGGTGTTGCCCTCGTATAATGTTTCTAAATGTTCCAGAATTGATACCGCGTCATCCTTGAAGAAAGGAACTTTGTCGGTATGGAGGGAAATAATGCTGGCTGGGAAAACTTCCTATGTATTGCATTACATGAATATTAAAAAGATGCCGATAAAGGTATGCCATGAAAATATTCTTACATACAACAGAAGAGTATTTCTCAAATATATTGTAAAAGATGTGGATAAATCTTCCTTCAAACAACTCAAAGGAAGTCCTTCTAAAGCGATGCTGCGGAAAGCGACTAAGAGCTTCGAGAGGTCAACCAAGCATTCAATCGTTGAATATTTCAAAGTTAATGATGTTCAAATTGATCGATCACAGGCAGTCACTGACGATAACATCATTGAAATATATAAAATTGCACCAAACCATCTCCAGCAACTGTGCAGTATTTTATGCTCCGGAAAGCAAGCAAAATCTCCGAGTAAAAAGAGAAAGAATGAATCTGAAGTGGATAATGGTACAAAAATACCAATTGATGCTAAAAAAAACATTGAATCTATTATATGAATAAAGAGAGGATGGTTATGTCCAGTGACGACATCGAAAATAGTTCACAATTTGCTTGTCAATGTTGTTATCCCGAATCTTTGGTCAACACACTTAGAGTAATTCCATTCTTTGGTGCGGCAGTGAGCTGTAAATTTGTTGCCGTGGATATGTTTAATTGTGATAGTCCATGGATAGAACAAGACATGCTTGCATTTTTGTACTACTTAGAAACAAATGAAGAGGCATGTACTTGTATTTTTTTAGCTTATATGGAAAACTCTTGTATGATTTCTAAAGCTTTCACAATTTTCAGCAAGAAATCAATAAAACATGTTACATCGAATCCTACAAAGGGAGTTTATAGAGAATTCTCCAGGGACTTGTTTATAGGATTCTCTATTATACAGTGTTGGAGCATTGGAAGGGATAAGGATATTTTATCTGCTTCTGAAATTGATATGGATTGGAAGGATGAGGGCCTAGCGATGATTGATTTACCTCGGCCCAAGGTTGACAATGATAGTGCTCAAGGCATAGTTATTTCGTTGTACACAGGAGGTAGGATTTTTCGTTCGCTGATGAGTGCTCTAGAAAGAATAGTTATTTCAATTTTGGAGACAGTACAACAAGATATGTTTATGAACAGTTTCTATCATGAATTGGGTGTAACACAAGGTATTTCTATTAACTTTTTTCAGATGTCTTTGATTTTATTTTACTTTTCTAAAACAAGGTATTTCTATTAACATTTTCAGATTTCTTTGATTTTATTTTACTTTTATCGGTCGGTTATCTTCAATAGCTTCTTCAAATTCCTATTCTACTATAGCTTCAAATAAAGAGCACACCTAGGTATCGTCCAATCAAATTATACTATTCAATGAGGAAAGTGAATGTGATACAGAATCCACTAAGAACTACCAAACAGGGGCACAAACAAGACAAGAAGGTAAAAGTCCCTTTCCCCACCAAATCTGCACCGTCGAAACATGCGGTCCCTACCAAAACTTTGCAAAGCTGAAAAGTCCATTTCCCCGTGCATCTCAAATAACCGAAGATGAGTTGAGAGGGTTTAATTGTTTGGAAATATATACAACATTCCCGCAATCCGCAATTGCGGGTTGCAGAACTACCACTCGAAATTAAAAACAAACCAAATTTTCCGCAGTCCGCAATCCGAATTGCGGGTTGCGGAAACGCATGTCGCAAATAGATTACTCAAACAGTTCTCGCCACTTCAACAAGCTATAGCATGATATGATGGTGCGTGCAATTTTCTGAAACCATGAATTTAGGGTTGGCATTCTCCCAGAGCAGTTTTGACTACTTTTTCCATATTTTGTCAATTTCCAAAGTTTCACAAACTCGCCATACGTTTTGAGAATGATGTCAGATTGCAACACTGACTAATGGTAGCACTAGAACACCATCATGTGTCTTTCCATCCTCATCACACATTCCATGTCATCATAGATGCCATGTCATCACTTCCTATGGCGTCAGTTCTCTCTTTGAGGCTAACACATGTGAGATTTTGGCCTTCCAAAACAGAGATTAATTCATTTATAACCAAAATGGTCATGATTGGAAAAATATAAATAAAAGAAAGATCAGCCAACCCTTCATTTAAAAGAGAAGTGAAAAACAATTAATCTAGGAAGGTTGGGACAACATTTCCCCACTACCATATTCTACAACTAGTATGAAAACAATATTGAGCAGAAAAAGGGTTGTCCGCCCCTTCATTTATGAGGGAATTGTGCAAATATTCAACCTTCGAAGTATAGGCTGTCAAATACTATGCAAAAGAAGGGTCGGTCGACCCTTCATTTAAAAGAGAAATGAAAAACAATTAATCTATGATGGTTGGGACAACATTTCCCCACTACCGAATTCCACAGTATGTGGTAGGGATCGGTACATTTCCCCACTACTGACTTCTACAACTAATATGAAAACAATATTGGGCAGAAGAAGGGTCGGCCACCCCTTCATTTATGAGGTAATTGGGAAAATATTCAACCTTCAAAGTGTAGGCTGTCAAATACTAAGCACAAGAAGGGTCAGTCGACCCTTCATTTAAAAGATAAATGAAAAACAATTAATCTACGAAGGTTGGGACAACATTTCCCCACTACCGACTCCCACAGTATGTGGTAGGGATCGGGACATTTCCCCACTACCAACTTCTACAACTAGTATGAAAACAATATTGGGCAGAAGAAGGGTCAGCCGCCCCTTCATTTATGAGGTAATTGGGAAAATATTCAACCTTCGACATATGGGCTGTCAAATACTAAGCAAGCCTAACATTGAGGACCGCAGCAGTACATGTTGTCTTAGAGAATAAATATTCTAGGACAGTCGCTTGCATACCAATTGGTTATTGAAAGAAGAGTTATGGAAAGAAGATTGACAAAAATGTGATTGGTGCCAAGGAACATAATGACAAATCCATGTATTGGGACTTCGAGAGTGCTCGAAATTCCCATATATCATGGTCTAGTGAGGATTTTCAAGGGAGCCTATTTCAAAATGCTCATATATCATGAGGAGAACTGGGGAGAGATCATAAGACTCAAGCATTTCTCATATAAAATGGACAGAGAACAGAGCATGAGTAAATCGATGTAACTAGAGTCTTAGGTAATAAATTCATTATCTATAAAGTTGAGAGTCTAAAAGAATATAACTAATACACCACAGTAGCCGAGTTAAACAAACTCAGTATTCCCTAAGTTTAAGGAAAACTTAACCTATTGATATATATCAAATGGTTAAGATAGACAGTGGGTGTCGTAAGGTCATTACAGTTGTTAACACCTAAAAAGTGCTCACTAGCTCATTTCCTTATTCACATGACCCATTTGTCCACTTTTTCACCATTTGAGCCTCTAAAGCCACCAAAAGGTCACCAAAAGACCTTAATACACCCATTTTTCCACTCGAAATGAATATTTTTCCTCAAAAAGCATAAAAAACCCTCAAAAGGGTCCAAAATTCCCAAAAATATTAAAAAGGGAATAAAAATATTCAAAATATTCAAAAAAGGAAAAAAGGAGGGAAAAGGTACCTAAACCATGTTGGTCAATACCATTGGTTTCCTCAAAACCATAATGGTATTCCCCACCATCAAAAACTATAAAAAGGTGGTAGGGGCTCCTCACTTTCGATCCATCCATCATCCTATCCTCATGCTGCCAAAATCCCTTTTGAGCATTGCCCACCTTTTTGAGCCTTGCACAAACCAGGAAGCATTGGAGAAGAAGAGACCTTTGGAGCTTGGAGCTACTCACCCTTGGAGCTACTCAACAATCTTCACCACTTGGAGGTATTACCATTGCAAGCACTTGCTTGCCCCTATTCTTAATACAAGATCGTTTCTTTTACATATTGTCAATTATTTTGCTTTCTATAATATTTCTTTTATTTGCTTATTTACTTCACATAGTTCCATGATTAATATAGTTTAGATTAGTTTGTTATTTATTTCTATTGAAACTGCTGCTACTAGTTAGCAGGTGCCCATTGCACTAAGCTTGGTTGCAAAACCAAGCCAACAACAGTTATTTAGTAAACTAAATTGCTTGCTTAATGACATTAAGGAACTAAGAAATTCTTCACTCACATAAGTATTATATTATCAAATAATTATAATACTTTATGTAAATTGGATTGAAAGGTAATAATTTCTTTATTCCATATAATATAATTAAGTATGTGTAAATATATATATATCTATCTATATAGATATATATATATATCCACAATGTGGAAAAATGTATTGAATTAAGATATATATATAGAGAGAGAGAGAGTAGCACCAAAATGTTAGTTTAAAGCTCTATAAAGACATATAAAACATTTAATATGATCCAACATTTAGTAAATATATTAAATAAGAGTACATACGTAAATATATCTACATTACGTAGAGATTTTATATCTCACATATGTTTCATGACTTAGAGAGTGGCCCCAATAACAGTACTTTACTTTGGATAAATCAAACTCAACGACATTGCTGTATAATACAGTTCATTAAACTCTAATTTTGAGCAGGACATTATACAGTCTCCACTCTTGTCTTAAAGAGACCGACTCATAGATAAGGCTTGTGTTTAAATATACATTTAATAGAGTTAGATGGGTGGATAACGCTGCCACCAATAGGAGACGAGCAACGTCATGAGACAATAGAAATGTTCTGGAAGGAGGTAGAGTTCAGTTATCTTGATAAGATTTTTCATTATGTATTTACATTTTAAACTCCGCGAAGTCTTTCCCTAGCGAGTTCACACCCGTACAATTAGATAAGCAATTTTGTTGTCTCATGATTTTCTTTTTATGTTGATGTTATCCCGAAGGTTGTCTCTTATTCGAACCTGCTCCTAGTTGTTATAGAATTGTCTCTTTTTAGAACGTTGTTTTAAATCTCATTTTATATATGGTTTACTTGCTTTTAGGAAACACAGGAAAAGTTTTATTTCACACTCTGTTTTTCTTTCGCTTCTATGGTTATATACTTATTCATTCATAGAAAAGTAATATACATATGGACAGAATATATATATGTATGCTATGGATAATATATATGCACATGCGTAGAAAAAGTATATATATATATATAAAAGGATAGAATAGACGTGTATGCCTGTAGATGAAAATAACATCTTATGAAATATTATAAGTAAAAAGGGTTATGAAAAGACTTGTATATATTTATGTGGTTAGATTCGCACATACCGTGAGAGGAAGATTACATTATATTTCCTCAAGTTTAATAGTTACTCATTTTCAATATCTTTATTTCACCAACTTAGCCTATTATCTATTGTAATCATGGAAAACATACAATAGTATGGTATTATATATATATATATATATATATATTTAGTTAAAAAAATTATTTACCCATTACTTAAGAAAAAATGAGTATTTCTTTGTAAGAGAGTTAAGATTTCATTACAAATGATTTATATTTAATGTTTTAACTATATTGTACTTTTGGCTTTATTTACATAGTTTGGAAAGTAGGTAACTTGATGATTCCATACTCTAACATTTGACCCAAGTTAAGGTGTAAATATTTATGAGAAAGGACACCCCATGAGAGTAGCTTGAGTAAGGAAAGTGCAACATCTTGTTGTAGAATGAGCACTGATAAAGCTCTCTTTGAAAGAAGCTAGAGAAAGATAGGAAAGTGGTCGGCAACAACTTTGTTGTTGGTGTAATCTCTTCCTTTTATTTTTAAATAAAGAAAAACAACCCTTTGTGGATATAGCCCAAGGAGTGGGTGAACCACGTGAAAATTGTCTCTCCTTATGATGTTGTTCCATTTTGTGTATTTTTCTTTGTGCCTTGTTATTATTCAGTTTATGTGGTTTAGTGTTTTCATTTATTATAACTATGATGACCTTTTTCCTCACATAAGCATATATGTTTACAATTTATATTTCCTTGTTATTTCTTGTACGTTTTTCTTATGCATCTTTAGCTGTTGAATGGATTTAGAATTGATGACGATTTTGTAGGCACATCTAAATATGGAAATGTTGGTAATTTCTGTTAGTCCTGCATCATTTTGACTTTAGGTTTGCACATGTTTACAGCCAAAATATTGTATGAAACAAATAACTTAGTGAAATGTGTGGTTCTCGGTTTAGTAGGGAATTGTTCCCTTACTCATATAAAAAGGATGAAAGAGGATTGCGCTGCAACTGAATACGACATGTAATATTGATGAATGTATATTTAAGTGTTACGATATTTCCTTATCATTTAGACAAATTGATAGTTTGTGAGATGTTATAATGATGCTTATATTAAACCTGTAAATTAGATATTATACATCCATTTTATCTTCTGCAGCAGTAATTAACGACGATTGGACACTTAATTTTTATTTTTATTTTTTTTATATTTTTACGAAATTTCGAGTATGTGACAAATCACTATGTCAATTGAAAAAATTAACATTGATCAAATAGCATATGAAACATTTGCAGAAATCGATAAAGAAAATATCTTAATTAAAGAAATTTAACAAGATATTTTATACATAGATCAGCCATAAGAGAAATCGGTACAACAGATCTGTGCATTAATTCATACATGCAAAAGGGATCACATACTATAGATGATAATTTGAAATAAGAAATTAGACACTATCAAAGAAACTTGAACAATAAACAGGAAAAGATTCAATGAGATTACATCACTATATTAATGAGTTATGCAAACAAAATTAGAAAGCTCTAGTAAGACAGAGAATCCCCAGTCATCTCTTGCTGATTCACAATCCCAGAATTATCAACCCCCTTTTTCCAAAAAAGACACCCCTCTCTAAATAAGAAATACAACATGGTACAAAATGAAGATCCCCCAAAAATAGGGATTACAAAATCGAAGATAAGCTAACGTCCTAGGACATCTTGCCATTTGCCCCAAATCTCTAACAAGTCATCTATCATAGGATGATTAGATGACTCGAGCCACAACTGGGCATTGAATTCGAACATCTCCATCTCATTCTTTTCCAACTTATGCCATATGCAGATGAAGACTTCGATCTTACGTTCCAGGGAAACCGGCTTCCTAATGAACTACTCCACATCATCAACTTTGACTTCTTCTAGAAGTTGATTTTGCTGTTGAACTTCGTCACACTTACGCTCAACTTCCTCAATCTTCAATTTAGGTCGACAGGCATCTTCGATGAGCTCCACGGTAGGAAATTGGAGAGCCAGCATCAGATTATCTGCTGCATACCATCGCCTGCTATAGATGGATTTGGCTCTTGTAAGAATATCTTTAACTAATTCATTCAGTTCCAACCATGTATTCAATGCACCTCTGAGCTTCTTAAATTGAAAACTACTAAGCATGGGAAAGCCTTCTGGAATGTCTTATATGTACTTCTACCATTCAAGAATGTTATCATATGCCTTGGAACCCTCCAGCCTTTTGTCTTTCTGTTTTTCAAGGGCACTAAACATCTTTCCAAAAGTGATACGAGTTTCTCTAATTTCATCCAACGTGTTAAACAACATTTGTAGGTACTCATGATGCTCTTTATTGACTTGAGAAGCCAAGTCTTTGAATTCATGAGATGACATCTTAAAGAAAGTGGAGGAGGCTACACTTGCAGTTGCATCCTCACAGTGCTTTTGCAGTAAAGCAATATTCTGAACATTGGTAGAATTCTCAGCTTGTAATCTTTGAAGTTCAACTTGTAGTGATTGGTACTTGTGCTCCTCATCCTCTACCTTGCTCTCCCATATCCCCATAAGATCATCAACATAGGTTTGATGTTCCTCCTTAGTCTTTATTAATTCTTCCTGAAGATTCTCCGCTTCTTCCTTCTTCTGATCAATTTCCCTATTGAGAACCTATATTGAATCATGGTTTGCCCCTGCAAAAGCTTCTAATGTTGTAGCTATCTCAATTGCTCCTGTCTGAGGGTTATTGGCTTGTTGGGCCCATACTATCTGATTAGGAACAGACACTTCTAAGCCATCCTGATCAAGGCTTCTCTTCTTACCCCTCTTCACCACTGCCTTATTATCCTTACTATAGAAGTAATGTCCAAGAGGGACTACTTCATCATCCTTCCATTCAGTTATTATTTCAGAAGTGATTGAACTAACATTTTCTGTTGAAAGTACTAAAGGAGTTTGAATGGTCAGGGAATCAGGTATGGGCATGGTAACTTGAGAAAAAATCATAGGGGTAGAAACAATTTGAGGGATTGGTGAGAGAATAGTAGGAGAAGGGATTGAAGTGATAGCTTCATAAAGGAGAACTTGGTCACCATTAGCAGCTGATGGTAATGAAGAAGGAGTTGTGACTGAATCTCTGTCAGTAGGTAATGATGAAGTAGACATGGGTAATTGCAAGAGGTCAGTTGAAGATTGGGATTCTGCAAATATAGAGGAAGGAATTGAAAAAGAAATCGAGTTACTAGGAAAAGGGGTGGCCCTAGGAGTCAAAGAATGAAAGAACTGTGAAATAGAGAATGGTGGCATTTCCCCTGTAGGAAAAATAGAAAGATCCTGGATAGATCGTACCAAAAGTGATGAAACGGTAATGTCAGGGGTAGTAGAGGTAAGTTCCAAAACTGGTTGATCAAGATCAGAATGGTCCATTTCAATGCTTTCCAGCAGGTCTATAAGTGCTTGTGAATTTCCTATCACTTCCTTATTGACTTCTTCCATAACTTTGTCAATTACCTTTTCAAATACTTCTTCAGTCACTTGAACTATAGCCTGTGGCTCATCTTAAACATCACTGTCAATGAGATCAACAGTGGGGACTTTTGATGTGGACACCTAAACTTTCTGTTTCTTAGGAGGATTATCCTCAACCATTGTCAAATCATCAACCACCTACAAAGTTGTAGCAGTCACTTGAACATCCATAATGACCTTAGGTGGTTCAATTGTCTTAGTACCCAAAATTGAAGTCAATTTTGCCAAATGCTACTAGAAATTATGAGATGTCTGCAACAAAGCTTTAACCTGCTCAGTGGTTTTGATCTGAGGAGGTTCCTCCATGGGATTTTTACCTTTGTCTCTATCTATATAAGTAAGCATTAAGGGAGCATTGGCCTATTGTATTTGCTTTTGTTCTCTGTTCCTTTTAACCCGTTAAGTGATATTCAACTCCAAGGTTCTTTGCCCATTAACCTGAGCTTTTATTTCTTTCTGAAATTCCATAATCTATTAATGCTCATCCTGTTAGGATATTCCTATACTCCATCCTAGTCCCACCAGTATTTTGATCATTTACATTTTCAGTCATGCATGCACCTTTTAGGGTTTGCATGCATTTTGCATGCATCCCAGTCATCAGTCCAGCACCTAGCCCTCAGTTAGCCAGCCCCCAGGAGCTTCTCACTATTCAGTTTTAGCCCTCCAGTTGCTTAGTGCGCCCTTCTTCCTTGATTTTAGGGAGCAACTCGCCCTTCTTCACCTACCAGTTCAGTTACACTCAGTTACAGTCAGTTACAGTCAGTTACACTCAGTTACATTGAGTTACACTCAGTTACACTCAGTTACATTCAGTTACACTCAGTTACACTCAGTTACACTCAGTTACATTGAGTTACACTCAGTTACACTCAGTTACATTCAGTTACTCTTAGTTACATTGAGTTACACTTAGTTACATTGAGTTACACTCAGTTACACTCAGTTACACTTAGTTACACTGAGTTACACTTAGTTACACTGAGTTACACTTAGTTACACCTACCAGAGTTAGTTTGACTGATGGTTGACAGTTACTTGAGCATTGATGACTCCACTGATGATGATGAAGACTTCCAGTTGCGCTCCGATGATCATGAGGACACCTAGTTGTGCTCCAATGACACTCCAGTGATCCTTTGATCACTCCATGAAGGCTAATTCGAATTGCCACCTTAGGCATTCGAATTCCTCATGCATTGTATTATTTATATGTCCATTTGTGATTAATAATCCAGTATGACCGAAGTATTATTGCTTCTATCTGAGTTCTACTGTACCATATTATTCTGTTGCTCATTATACTGCATGTATCACTCTTCTTCTATTTTCTTGCTTAATCATAATTATTCTCTTGTGAGATACATCATCTCTTAGATCTGCTGTGAGGATTTTCACATGGTATCAGAGCATGTTGAGAGTATTGTTTATCTCCATTCTTGAGAGTTTTTTGCAGGTTATTACCAAGATTTCGAGTACAGCAGTTGTAGCAGAATCTGCATTTTTGCAGCAGTAGCAGTTGCAGTTATTCTATATTGTTTTTGCAGGTCTTCTACAACTTCAATGAATTTAGAAGAAATTACTCCTCTTTCTCCATTCAACTATGATGAATGGAAACCAAGAATGATAGCATATTTGAAGAGCCATGATCTCTTTGATTGCTATTTTGAAAGAGAGTTCGAATCCTCTACAAAGAAGATTAAATGGTTGAATAAAGGTGACATGCACATTGGAAGAATGATGCTTGCTATGACCGATTACATATTGTACCCGACCATCATTGATATTGAAACTCCAAAAGAGTTATGGGCTCATCTAGATGAAAGATTCGGCAAAAAGAATGATGGATTTGGTCCAAATCCCTTCAAAAGCAAGCAAGTTGACGCATTCGCTCCACTTGATGGTCTCTCAGATCATGATGCATTCGCTCCTCCTGATGGTCTCTCAGATCATGTTGCATTCGCTCCCCTTGATGATCTCTCAGATCATGAACCAGTATCATCTCATATTGAAGTTGTTGACAAAGAACTTGCAGATTCTCCGCTCATGCTCAAACTTTCTTCTCTTTCTGTGCCAGCTCACACTCTAGATATTGCAGAAGGTCCTAAATCCTGTCTTGCACCAGAGTTTGTTGGTTTGCATCATGATCACATGATTATTTCGGAGGTAACATCAGCTATTGGAGGTAATGCATTCGCTCCTCTTCAACAAACATCTCTTATTTACTACTATATGATCATTAGCACATGCTTTCAGAAGGTTATTGAAGAATATGGCCATTGCCACCCGCTTGAGATAATTTCTCATGCATCATATGATAGTTTTGATCTCACCCCTGCTGGTTCAAAGGAGATCTCAAGAAACTGTTTTGAAAGTCTTAAATTTGATTTTGATTTCAAGCAAACATGTAATAGTTCTTTTTGGCATAATCTCACCCATGGTGGTTCGAAGGAGAAGACAAAGGACTATATGCACATTCAAAAATTTGATCCTACCTCAGATGATTCGAATCACAGGTTCAAGGATCATTCTAATACTGTTGGATTTGTTCTCATCACATTCGATCTGAAGAGCAAGTACAAGCACATGCTTTTTGAGCATGATCCACTTCTTCCCAAGAAGAAGATACCTCCAGACATATGACCAAGCATCACACATGCTTGAGTTTGGAGCCTTTATTTTTTTATGTGTGCCTTACAGTCTATTTTTTGAGGAGGGGGTATGTTTCCCATGAAATTTTCCCACTTCCTTGGTTTATTGATTGTTATTATTCATTGTATTGGGTGACCTTTGGTCTTAGTTACCAGGGCCCAGGATGGATTAAGGGGGGGTGTTAGGATATTCCTATACTCCATCCTAGTCCCACCAGTATTTTGATCATTTACATTTTCAGTCATGCATGCACCTTTTAGGGTTTGCATGCATTCTAGGGTTTGCATGCATTTTGCATGCATCCCAGTCATCAGTCCAGCACCTAGCCCTCAGTTAGCTAGCCCCCAGGAGCTTCTCACTATTCAGTTTTAGCCCTCCAGTTGCTTAGTGCGCCCTTCTTCCTTGATTTTAGGGAGCAACTCGACCTTCTTCACCTACCAGTTCAGTTACAGTCAGTTACAGTCAGTTACACTCAGTTACATTGAGTTACACTCAGTTACACTCAGTTACATTCAGTTACAGTCAGTTACACTCAGTTACACTCAGTTACATTGAGTTACTCTCAGTTACACTCAGTTACATTCAGTTACTCTTAGTTACATTGAGTTACACTTAGTTACATTGAGTTACACTCAGTTACACTCAGTTACACTTAGTTACACTGAGTTACACTTAGTTACACTGAGTTACACCTACCAGAGTTAGTTTGACTGATGGTTGACAGTTACTTGAGCATTGATGACTCCACTGATGATGATGAAGACTTCCAGTTGCGCTCCGATGATCATGAGGACACCTAGTTGTGCTTCGATGACACTCCAGTGATCCTTTGATCACTCCATGAAGGCTAATTCGAATTGCCACCTTAGGCATTCGAATTCCTCATGCATTGTATTATTTATATGTCCATTTGTGATTAATAATCCAGTATGACCGAAGTATTATTGCTTCTATCTGAGTTCTACTGTACCATATTATTCTGTTGCTCATTATACTGCATGTATCACTCTTCTTCTATTTTCTTGCTTAATCATAATTATTCTCTTGTGAGATACATCATCTCTTAGATCTGCTGTGAGGATTTTCACACATCCAAGCTCTTTGCTCTTGCTAACACTTCAGGGAAAGTGTTCACCCCTCGATAGATGGAGTCATCTGGGAGATCTTCGTGGACATAGTCGATTTTCTTGTGATACTGCTTGAAGTGTGCCTCCAAGAATCTCTTAGGATCATGCTTTCTGTTGGGAGATTTTCCCAACTTCAAAGGATCCAACTGATCTCCAAGTACAACATCCCAAGTTGAGGTAGGAATAACTAGTGGGACAAGGTTTAGAGAGAACTTAGGCCAGCCCTTCTTTTTAGGACCAGTAAGTTTCTTGTAGACTCCATCAATGACAGTCTGATAGGAAACTTCTTGAATGACCAACCTGTCATGTACAATCCTGGGAAAAAGGTGAACGGTGTCACTTCCCAAAACTCTGATGTATGCAAAGGACTCATAAACATACCAGTCCCCAATGGTGTTGATGAAGGTTCTGGCATCTATCGAGAAGGAAGGAGCTTCCTGGTGAAATAATTTAAAACAAATGGCACCCATAAAGTGGTCACAAATTTCATAAAGCAAGGGTATGTAGTTGCTTTCCCATAGTGCAGAATGATAAATCTGAATTGGTGGAGCCCCAAGGGTCCAATTCCACCCCAAGTTAGGATATTGAAACTCAGTGCAGAAGACATCAAGAACATAGCCTGATAGGTAAAAATGTGGCTTCTTTGAGGCAAGTGCCTTTTGATAGTCTTGAATTGGTGTCTTAATTGTTGGAGACAGGATGGATTCCCAAGGAAAGGATTCTCCTTTCATTAACACATGATGGGCTATGGGAGCCCACTTGGCCTTGAAAACTGAACAATTGGGAAGACCAAAAAGTCTGCAAAGCATGGCTGCGAGTAAGGAGTAAGGTTCCTTGAACCAAATAATGGGATAAAGGCCGTCCACCTTGGGCACAAAACTATTAGGTTTGATCATCCAAGATTTCATCATCTCATCAAAATTATACCTGGTCTTGGAGGATTGAATGAATTCACGCGTCAGGGTTTGTATAGTCGGCTTGAGAGAAAAATCTCTGATGAAAACCTCTGGGTGAAAGGTAGTCAATTGCGACCTTTCACAATCATTAAATGACCGGTCTTTGGTATTGGCATTTTCAACAATCCACTTTACAGGGTCTGTATAAGGTAAGATAGCAGGGCGAGCGGCAATGGCATGGATTTGGGAAGCCCTAATTTTTTCATAGGCTAACCGATCTTCTTTGATATATGAAAGGTCATCATTGTCAAAGATTGAATAATTTTTGGCCTAGTCCATTTGATAATCCTCAGTTACCCTTTCACTGGTGTCCGAGAAAATGCCAAAGTTGGGATCTTTAGCCAGTGAATCCTTATATAGTGCCTTGCACTGGGTAGTTCGAGACATTTAGGGAAATTCTGATAAATAAACCAACAAAAATCAAAATCAAACCATAAATAGAAAAACACGAAAAGTAGGTGCAAAATTCACAACAAAACAACCTGATTCCAGCTGAAAATGGTACAGGTGACCCTGGTAACAAATCAATAGTAAAATCCACGAAGGAGCGTAAAAGTGGACAGTAAAAATGATAATGAAAAATCAAAAAAATAGTTTATTTAAGTTTTTTTTTTTTTTAAACTGGATGAGATCTGGACCGTAGATCTTGGAAGAAACGAATGACCGAAATTATTCATGCGGGATGTGGGATTCAGGGTGAAGTTTCAAAATCTTGTTTTATTCAACGTTCCCGAAATCTGCAATCTAGAAATGCGGGTTGCGAGATGTCGATACTTTACAAAATAAATAAAACCGTTCCCAAAATCTGCAAATGCGGGTTGCGGGTTTCGAGAACGAGCACAAATATTAAAACCAGATCACCTTTTCCACAACCCGCAGCGCGTATTTTGCTTGTATAATATTTCGACACTGCAAGAATGGTCGGTCGATCCTTCTTGTGTTCTGCATTATGGATATGGATTAATTGCTCGATAAAGGTTTTGACAATTAACTACGAAAAGAAGGGGTGTCGGAAAACAGAAGCCAGGACAAACTATTTTTATATGTTATAACTTCAAAGGTGTTCTATTTTTACAATTCCCTCGAAATTGAAGGGTAAATCAACACCTCTTATTCCCAATATTATTTTAAAGATAGTTCGACACTTCAAGAAGGGTCGATCGATCCTTCCTGTGTTCTCCAATATGGATATAGATGATTTGTTGGATAAATGTTTTCACAATTAACTACGAAATGAAGGGGCGGCTGATCCTTCTTGCCGGAAATCAGAAATACAGGAAAACCATTTTTATATGTTATAACTTAGCCGATTGACTGGTTATTCGCACAATGCGTGAATATTTTAGACATTGGACTTTTCACTTTAAAATTTTGAACATTTAAAAATGAAAATTGCACTTTTAAAATAAAAAATTGCTTTTTTATTTGAAATTCACACTTTTCAAATAAAAATTTGCATTTTTTCATTTTAAATTTACACTTTTCAAATCACAATTTGCATTTTTTGATTTGAAATTCACGCTTTAGAAATCAAAATTTTCATTTTTTTATTTGAAATTCATGCTTTTAAGGTTCATAAGTAGTCAAGAAACACATTATTCAAATAGAAAAACACACTTTTCAAAGCCAATATTGTAACTTTCTTTTCCTTCCCACATGTTTACGTTTTAACCGTCGATTTGTCTTGATCCTACGGATGAGATTACACTAGGTGATTTAAATGAAGTTTAGCTTTCCCGTTTAGTTTGTCGATGTTAGCACTATCTTTGTGGTTTGAGAAAAATAGAATGGAGGTTCAATTTTTAAAAAAGAATGGATAAAGCCTCGGTGGCTTGAGCAAAATAGAATCATCTAGGTGAGGTGTTTTAGATGGAGGCATGAGATAAACCCATAAGCATCTTAAGGAGCAGATCAATGGCCAATGGAACAGATCAATGGCCAATGGAGCAGATCAACGGTCGGGAATTACTTCTCTGATACAACATGCATGGAGGAAACAAATTTTCGGATCAACGAACTTTTGGTAGTGTTACAACGTAATCTTCCACCCTGTGAGTATCAGCACTATTTGGCCTTTGGGATCCATTTTATTGACTCAGAGACATTTTATGTCCTTCAGAACCCCATTATGCCATATTTTTATTCTTACACACAAGCTGCATCACTATAGCCCGCATAGCCATGAGCTGCATCACTATAGCCCGCATGTATCAAGTTAATAGTAAAAATCACTAATTAATTACTTTTTACTCCCAAAAAGTGGTCTTAGGGTGACCTTTGGCCCTCCATTTTTCCAACTAATGCTTTGATGTGTCCTTTCACTTACCTTTGGAAGGTTATATATTGAGCATTTATGCCATATGGAAGGGAGGAGAAAAGGAAAGCAAGATAACTCTAGTGAATTTTTTCCTTATCTTGATACACACGGGCTATAGTGATGCAACTCGCGTGTAGGAATAAAAAGATGGAATAATGGGGTTCTGAGGGACATAAAATGTCTCTGAGTCAATAAAATGGATCCCAAAGGCCAAATAGTGCTGATACTCACAGGGTGGAATATTACGTTGTAATAGGTTGAGGTCCCCAAGTTTGGACATGGCAGATATGATGAGGCCGAGATCTATGGCCGAGGTTTTGTTCGTGGATATAACTTGCACGAAATATCAACGCAAGCCAAATCTGCGAAGTTGGTAAAAGTCGCACCGTTTGACAGCCAGGATTCATGCAAGATCCAGATCAATAATGGGTGACTTCCCATGGTTTTAACTAGTAGAAAAGGCGACATGTGGCAGGATTCGAGGCCACCAGGGATCATAGAGTTAGAAAGCATCGGCTATCCATGGCCCAAAATGGATCAGGAAAATAGACGTCGAGGGAACCTTTCACAATATGATCGTTCCAAATCCTAATCCTTAAAACTACTATGAGTGAATTTTCATTTCCTGATTGTGTTGCTGCTAAACCCGCATTAGTAACCTCGCTATACTCAATGTCCCAAATCAAATAAAAAATAGTAACCTCCTTATACTCAATGTGCCAAATCAAATAAAAAATAGTAACCTGCCTATACTCAATGTGCCAAATCAAATATGCCACGTGTCACAATATGATCATTCCAAATGTCACTTTATGATATTAGATATCAACATTTTAACAACAAAATTTATAGACATTTTTCATTAAAGACTTTGTTGGCAAGTGGAAATATTCTCAGAGAAAGAGTGGTCGCTCTTTCTCCAAGGTGTTCTATTGTTACAATTCATTCCTAAATGAAGGTTTGGTCGACCCTTCTTATTCCCAATATTTTGTTCATAATAGTTTGACAATGCAAGAAGGGTCGGTCGGTCCTTCTTGTATTATCCATTAAGGCTATATCTAAATTGATGGATAAATGTTTGACAATTAACTACAAAAATAAGGGGCAGCAGATCCTTCTTGTCGTAAAATGGAATTAGGGACAAACCATTTTTTATGATATAACTTCCAAGGTGTTCTATTTTGACAATTTTTTTGTAATTGAAGGGTCGGCCGACCCTTCTTATTCCCCATATTATTTTTATAATAGTTCGACACTGCAAGAAGGGTCAGTCGACCCTTCTTCTTACCAATATTCTTCTCATAATATTTTGACACTGCAAGAAGGGTCAGTCGATCCTTCTTGTGTTCTCCATTATGGATATAGCTGAATTGTTGGATAAATATTTTCACAGTTAACTACAAAAAGAAGGCGTGACCGATCCTTCTTGTCGGAAAATAGAAGTCAGGACAAACTATTTTTATATGTTATAACTTCCAAATTGTTCTATTTTTATAATTCTCTCAAAATTGAAGGGTTGACCGATTGTTCTTTCTTTTCTAAGTAAGCAAAGCCGAAAATTCTATAAATATGGTATAAAAAGGTAGAAAATGGTACAGAGTTACAAATAGAGTGAGCTAAACTCTCACTCAGGCCCTTCTCGAGTTGGGAAAAACGGGCGCCCACAGATCAACTTAACAACTTAACCAGATAGCATGACACAAATCATCTTAACAATTGCACCAGATAGCATGACTGCTTCACAAAGGAAAACAGAGAACACAAAACCTCTCAGACAAGAAACCACCTTCCAAGGGCCAAAAAAAAGCCTAGCAGCAAAGCAAAGGAACAAGCTGTCGGATTAATCGAGAACAACAGGTCGAACAAGAAGAAAACCAACAACTAGTACTGCCATCAAAATATAGCCGCAGACACAGGGAAAAGAGAGAAACATCCAGCCTTATCAACGCGTGGTTCTCGATGCCCGGCTCCAGGCCTCCTGCAAGTCATGGATGTTGAGCACTTCCACTAAGGTCTCCAGAGTGCACGTACTCTCCATTTCATTCTGTTGAGCCACTTTCATTCCCTCAATGATATCTTTAATTTCTTTGACAATTTACTCTTGTGCCTGGATTTTGGGGGCGAGAAGAATTCTGCCTGCCTAGAATGGGTTGGCTGCAATCTGACGACCCTGTTGCTCCTCAACCTCCTATTGCAGCAAGATTTCCAAATGAGAAATATGGTGCTCAGTAGCCACAGGATTTTCCTCCAGGTAAAGATGTGCCCAATGGAAATCTAGATGGTGGTCATCCACCGGGACATTTGCCTAGTTGGACGAGCCTTCATCCCTTTGCCTGCCACTCGCCCCGTACGTCCGTTTAGAGCCACGACGACTGCAAAGATGCATGTGAGGGGCTATAATTCTTAAGAAGATGGTTCTGGACAGAAAAGAAAAACCTCCAGCTATCTAAAACTATTTAATCTAGAAATGGAATAGACACAGCATGCCTTTTCTCAAGGTAGGGCAAGCTACTTTCTCAATTCGGACCTGCCTACACCAGTCCACCGTTTTGGATTTATAATCCATAAGTCTACCAATAGATATGGTCATCCTACTAGGCCTTGATTTTCTATTAATGAAAATGATAACCATTCCATCCCTTTCCGAGGTCTCGCTTGCATGGTAAGCCTGCGAGGCCTCACATGCTTGGTAAGCCTGCGAGTCCAGGCCTGGAATTTCAAATTTTCACTGCCTGTCAAGTCAAAATTTAGTGACAGTTACTAATTTTCATTTCCTATCATTTTACGTTTGATTAAACTTTATAAAGTGTGAAATTTTCTTATGTTATATTCAAATAAGATCCAAAAATTCATGCTTTATAGACTTGTATTATCTTGTCCAGAGTACAAGTTCAAAAATACAATCGCCGCATACATTAGTTATTCTGCTGTAGTTATTCTGCTTCAATGATCAATTAATTGACCATCACCATTAACAATGCTCTCCTAATGAATACCAGCTGGTGTTCACCCTTCCTGCCTACTACTCTGTCACTCTACTGCGTAGTTACATTGTACGTTGGCTCCATCATTTAATTGTTATATAGAATTTAATTAAACGCGTGTAAAGGTGGAAACGTGGCCTCCTAAAATATAATGCAGGCTGCAGCACCTTCCACTGTCGCCTAGGATTTGGGGGATGAACCCATCCAAGCACCTCTCTCAAGCAGGCATCGTCTTTTAGCCACGTGATCGCATGCACCTTCTAGCATGCCTGCTTTGAAGGCTACACGTGCTTCAACACGTTTGTTAGCCAGCTCATCTCCAGTTATGCGAAATCTACAGTCAGTACAGATGATATCTATGACCACTATCCCTCCATACTATGATAATTATCCTTCCCCATCCGTAATATCCAAGTCAATTCACCAATATTGTGATAAATACTAAAGCATGATACTTGGTATCACAGCAAAATGAAATCTTCAAGAATTCATGGCACTCTTCTTTACCGCCTCTGTTCTATTTCCTTTGTTGTTTTATCATAAATACTCTTGTCTTATGGTCTCTCTCTTCATGATATATGAGCATTTCGACAACAGTTCCCTGACAAATCCTCGCCACACCATGATATATGGGCATTTCGAGCACTATCGAAGCCCCAAGACCAGGATTTGTCACTAATGTGACTCATAGCTTCTAGTTGAAGCTTCTAGTGGAAACAAAAAAAAAGTATAGCTTCTAGTTGATGCCAAAATAAAGTTTGTAAATTCTCTGTAGTAGAAGAGTCTGTGTTTGTGAGCTCAAGCTCGTAGTACTGAAATGTATTAAGAGCCCAAGCTCTGTAAAAGGTGAAAGATCGAAGTAAATTTCATCTATGTGTAATGCGGCGAAGCTGCACTGTTTTAACCCAGAATAACTTCTACTGATTTTTATGTAGTCTACTTGGTAAGAAATGTTTTAATATAAATCTTGTAGTAGAAGATTCTGTGTTTGTGAGCTCAAGCTCGTAGTCGTGAAATGTATTAAGAGCCCAAGCTCTCTAAAAGTTGAAAGATCGAAGTAAATTCAATTGCCAGGTATTCTGTAACAGAACATTTCAATTGCCAGGTATTTATATTTTTATCTAATTTAATCTGTAACAGAACATTTCAATTCCCAGGTATGTATATTATTAAAACCATAAATCTAGTTTTTCAATTGCCAGGTGTTTATATTATTCAAACCATAAATCTAGTTTTTCAATTGCCAGGTATTTATATATTTATGAAATAAAACCCTGCAACCCTTCTTTTCCGCTCTGCATGTTTATGTTTTAACCGTCGATTTGTCTTGATCCTATGGATGAGTTTACACTGGGTGAATTAAATGAAGTTTAGCTTGTCCGTTTTCCCCTCTACCATTTCTAAAAATTGCAATTAGGCTCCTAACTATGATTTTCTCCTTGTTCGGCCAAATTTGAAGTCATAGTCATTGATCCGACTAATCCATAATGATAAGTTGTTTAGATTTGAAATCAAATCATAGTAACGTGATATAATTAAAATTGTACTCCATCTTAATCCAAATTTGGTTGGCGCATGCTATATGTTATTTCGTTATAGATGTGATAATTGCATTTCTCATACCAAAAGGTTTTAATCATGGCAATTCATTACAGTTAATCATTATGAGATCTTTATTTCTCTTCTTACACCATCTTCATCCCCAACTACTTCTCATTTCTCCACAAACTGCAAGCTATACTTCTCATTTGGACCCCCGCTGATATAATATTCACATTGGTGGTTCAGAAAATGCAGGAACTTAAAACAATCCCCAAACTTTAAATGCAACCATTAATATCCTTAATATTCGTTTAAACAATCTCTAAACTAATTTTAAAAATCAAGTATTACACGTATCAAAATATAAGCATTCCACATGTCGAAAAATTTATAGAAGTTTTGCTTCAAAGACTTTGCTCGCAAGTAGAAATATTATCGGTCGCTCTTTCTCTAAGGTGTTCTATTTTTACAATTCTCTTGTAGATGAAAGGTTGGTCGGCCCTTCTTAATCCTAATATTCTTTTCATAATAGTTCGACACTGCAAGAAGGGTCAGTTGATCTGTCACGTCCCCTCCCGCCTTCCAAATGCAGGGGAGAGAACATGACCAAACATACGGGGCTTATGGAAAACTTAGGCCCCTAATACTTTGACTCATAAATTCATGACATTTAAAAACTTTTGTGTGTAGCTTCAACTCAATAAAACACAGTGGAATTAAACATAATAACACACACACAGAATGGAATGCATCAACATATTTATCTCAAGCAATTGATGAACCAATAGGCAGAGAATTCAATCACATTTTTATGCTATGCATAGACTTCCTATTCAATTTCAATATCATGAATAATTAACATTTAGATTTAACACACTGTAGAACACAGAATATATATAAATTAAATCACAGAGAACACTTATCTTGCAACGCAAATGTTCAACGACTGGCTACGTGAGAGAAACGTTCCACCTAACCATAGATCTTTGTCCAGCCTATATTCTTTCAGCTGAGAGATCACCCCCGAGCTGGGCTGTGTATCTGTTAGGAACCCATATCTTTACTTTGTTAGTATGTTGTGTTGGACGCATATGCTTTGTAAGTCGTCCCGTAGTATTTGTGATCAATAGTTTGTGTTATTGTTGTTGGCGCATATGCTTTGTAAGTCGCCCGTAGTATTGTTGATCCATAGTTTGTAACGGCCCATGGTTTCGACCCATAGTATTGGCGCCTAGAATTAGTATATAAGTGTGTGTTGAGACCTATGAAGGCACCGTGAAGTTATTTGTATTGAGCTTGCTCAAAGGAGGTTGCCCCCTCGAAGTGGCCCGTGATCAATACAAAAGTGATTCTGAGTTCTGTCATGTCTGCTATTTCGCGCATTCTTATTAATTAATTGTTGCAGGTGCCTCACATCTGGTATCAGAGCACTTTCTTGGGCTCGCTGGGTGAAATTTCTGCCAAAATTTTTTTCACATCTGTTGCAGGTTCGGATTTGGGAATAATCCCTATCCGCTTAACTGTGGGAAGTACTTGGGCATAAGCCCTAAAACTCATTATGAGGAGTACCACAGGAACCCCAAAGTAGCTGGCCCATTGAGAGGACCTGCCGGCGAAAAGGGCAACGACCCCTACCTGATTGACTAGTTCCCACCCGTGAGGTAAACCAAGAGCTGTCGTTTGTGGCAAAGCGGTTATCAGTTTTACCTGAGCCGTGGAGTGAGGGGTACTGCCCCAATACGCAAGCCGTCAGACAGCATTGGTGGCCGAGTGAAAACCCTGAACTATTAGGAAGCCGCACATACCTGGGGTCCATATCTACTTTCAGCTGAACTATTGTCGATCACTGCTGCGCCGTTTCAGATTCATTTTGCAAACCGTTCCAGATCCAGCCGTTCGGCGTTGTTCCAGAATCCTTCGAACCGGAAATCCCATTCTGCAAGCAGAGCCGTAGCCGCTCCAGTCTGTAAAAAAAAAAAAAAAAAAAAAAAAACACCGAGCCGTAGAGCTCCAGTTTGAAAAAAAAAAAAAAAAAAAGAGTATAAAATTCCGTTTTTTCTCCATATCTCCCTTGTTTTACCTCTGTTTTCCTTGAAAATTTCAGGGAACCCCTATCATTCCATTCTGCATATTTCATCCCTGAGGACCCTATCCTCAATTCCCTTTTCTACAGCCCGAAATCCCACATTTGTCTATTTTTAGGGTTTGCCATAACTTCCTCAGATTTCACCCAATCACCTTCAATTTTTACCACAGAGTTCCTTTCTGAATTCTGCTTCTTTGTTCCCTTCTGCCAAATTTTCCCATCCTTTCACCCCGCTACTGAAATCCTCATTTTTGCTTCCCTGTCTATCCAACAGTGTCCAAAAAACGAGTCAAACCCCAATTACCCTTCTGATTTTTTCCCAAATCCAAATTTTCCTTTAGTGAAGTAGTTCCTGTTTTTGTTTTCCTATCCAATCAAAAAAAAAAAAAAAAAAAAAATACCTGGTTATGGTTGTCACCCGTGCAGGAGCAAAAACCATGGAGGAAGCCCTTGCAGCCATCCAAGCCAAACTCCAGGATCTGGATGAAAAATTTCTTGGTCTCCATCTTGAACATTCAGCTATGAACAACAAACGGCAGTCCGAGTCTTCAGTAGACAATGGGTTCTCTTCTTCCAGCAATTTCCGTGGTCCGAAGCTTGATTTTCCTCACTTCAATGGTACCGATCCAACTGGATGGATCTATCGTGCAGAACAATATTTCAGTCTGCATAATACGTTTGCTGTCAACAAAGTTTCGTTGGCATCCTTTCATTTGGAACAGGAAGCTCTTCAATGGTACCGTTGGTACATCAAGGCTCATCCAGAGCCCAACTGGCCAAACTTTTGCCAGCTCCTTCTGCAACGATTTGGTCCTAGTGCTTTTGATGACTTCACAGGAGCCCTCACTAAACTTCGCCAAACTGGCACTGTGAGAGAGTATCAAACCGAATTTGAGAATCTAGCCAACCACACCGAAGGATTGTCTGATGAATTTTACCGGAGTTGTTTTATCAGTGGTCTAAAGGATGCCATCCGCTCCGAGGTCAAAATGTTCTGCCCCAACACAATGATGGAAGCACTCGGGTTGGCTAAATTGGCAGAAGACAAGATTGCAGCCCAACAACACTCCAAGCCCACTTTTGTTCCCTTCAGAAATATGGGGTCTCAGCGACCTCCTATACCGCAGGCTCCTCGACCGACTCCTATCAAGCGTTTGTCGGAAACAGAGATGCAAGCACGCAGAGAAAAGGGTCTTTGCTATAATTGTGATGAGAAATTCACTCGGGGGCATAGATGTGTTCAGCAAAAACTCTATCTCCTGGATGTGGAGTCTCCACCTGCCTCTGAAATGGGTGACGAAGATCCAGAAACACTAGATGCTCCGGTCGACATTCAGGAACCACCTATTGACCCTCCGTCTCAGGATGACCAGCCAGAGATATCTCTCCATGCTTTAGCTGGAGTCACCACCCCCCAAACAATGCGGGTCAGGGGTTACTTCAAGAAGCTTCCTCTTACAATCCTCATTGATTCTGGTAGCACTCATAATTTCATTGACCCTCGGATTGCTAAACAAACTGATTGTTTTATCCATCCTTGCTCCAACTTTGAAGTCATGGTTTCCAATGGGGGTACCTTACCTTGCAAAGGGAAGTGTCGAAATGTGCGTATCTCTATGAGAGATTATACCTTACGCTCTGACATGTTTGCCTTGCCCTTAGGCGGATGTGATGTGGTTTTGGGCGCTCAATGGCTACGCACACTCGGCCCTATCTTATGGGATTTTGCCTAACTTTGGATGCAGTTTTCCCTCAATGGACACAAACACACATTGACAGGATTACAACCAGGTTCTCTCAGCATCATCAGTTCACATCGCATGGAAAAACTCCTCAAGAAGAATTCACATGGTGTCATCGCTCAGATCCATTCCATCCAGATGCAACCATCAGCGGTCTCCACTACTCCTTGGGATCTACAACAAATTCTGGATCGATATACAGGTGTCTTTGCTGAACCAGTGGGATTACCACCTTCCAGACCAGAAGACCATCGTATTCATCTCCTTCCTGGCAGCGCTCCTCCCAACATCCGGCCCTATCGCTACCCATTCCACCAAAAAACGGAGATTGAAATGCTCGTTCGGGACTTATTGAAGCAAGGTATTATTCGCCCAAGCACTAGTTCCTTTTCTTCTCCAGCTATTCTCGTCCGCAAAAAAGATGGGTCATGGCGCCTCTGCATTGACTTCCGAGCACTTAATCACCTCACCATCAAGGATAAGTTTCCAATTCCTGTTGTTGATGAACTTCTTGACGAGCTTCATGGGGCTCACTTTTTCTCCAAGTTGGATCTTCGTTCGGGGTATCATCAAATTCGGGTTCATGAGGATGATATTCCTAAAACAGCTTTCCGCACACATGATGGCCATTATGAGTTTTTGGTCATGCCCTTTGGCCTCACTAATGCTCCTTCCACATTCCAGGCCTTAATGAATAAAATATTTCGACCCTACTTGCGGAAATTCATTCTGGTATTCTTTGATGATATCCTCATCTATAGTAAAACATGGGATGAACATCTCCAGCATCTGGATCTTGTCATGCAACTTTTCTCTGACCATCATCTCCATGCCAAGCAGTCTAAATGTGTTTTTGGACAAAAGGAAGTTGAGTATCTCGGGCACATTATCTCAGCACAAGGGGTTCGCATGGATCCTGCCAAAATCGACGCCATGAACAATTGGCCACGTCCTCAGACACTCAAGAGCCTTCGTGGTTTTTTGGGGTTGACTGGCTACTACCGCAAGTTTGTCAAGGATTATGGGAAGATTGCAGCTCCATTAACCGCTCTGTTAAAAAATGATGCTTTTACATGGACACCTGCTGCTCAGTGTGCATTTGACAAACTCAAACAAGCTATGTGCACTACACCTGTGCTAGCTATGCCCGATTTTTCCAAGCCCTTCACTATTGAGAGTGATGCTTGCGGCAATGGACTTGGTGCTGTTCTCCTTCAAGATGAACACCCCATTGCGTTCACCAGCAAAGCCCTTTCAGGTAAGAATTTAGCTGCCTCTACCTATGAGAAGGAAATGATGGCTATTTTGCATGCAGTACAGAAGTGGCGTCCATACCTATTAGGGAATCATTTCTGCATCAAGACTGATCACCAGAGTCTGAAATATTTCTTGGACCAGCGTGTCTCCTCCCCGGCACAACAGAAATGGGTTAGCAAACTCATGGGTTATGACTATGAGATCACTTACAAGAAGGGTAAAGACAATATCGTGGCAGATGCTCTTTCTCGCACATTTGGTGCCCAAGGTTCTCTTTCAGCTATTTCTATGCCTGTTCCAAATTGGTTGCAATCTGTTCAACAGGGTTATGTCAATGACTCTTCCTTATCTCAGATCATCCAACGCTTGACCAACAACCCTTCTGCTATACCACATTACTCTTGGGATGGTGCTTCTCTGCGATATAAGGGTCGTCTGGTGCTTCCCCAGAGCACGGATCTTCAACAAGCTGTCTTCTATGAACTCCATGCTTCTCCATCGGCCGGGCACTCTGGGTTCCTCAAAACATATGAACGAGCACGACGTAACTTCTTTTGGCAGGGCATGAAAAGGACAATTCAACAGATGGTGGCCGAATGTGATACCTGCCAGCGCAATAAGGGGGAAACAACACTCGTTCCAGGATTGCTTGAACCCCTACCCATACCTACATGGATTTGGACAGATATTTCTATGGATTTCATTGAAGGGCGCCCTAAATCTGGCGGGAAGACAGTGATTCTCGTTGTGGTTGATCGCCTCTCCAAATATAGTCATTTTTGTGCTCTCAGTCATCCCTATACAGCCTCCTCAGTTGCTCAAATTTTTATGGACCAGATCTTTCGTCTTCATGGCATCCCTTCCTCCATTGTCTCGGATCGTGATGCGACTTTCACTAGTCATTTTTGGACAGAACTATTTCGCCACACTGGCACCAAACTGAATATGAGTTCAGGGTATCACCCACAAACAGATGGTCAGACTGAAATTGTCAATAAATGCTTGGAAACTTATCTTCGTTGCTTCACCTCAGAACAACAACATCAGTGGGCAAAGTGGCTCCCTCTTGCTGAATGGTGGTACAATACCTCTTACCACACTGCCTCTAAAATGACCCCATATGAAGCAGTCTATGGTCAAGCACCTCCATCTCTTCTTCCATACACCCCCACCTGTTCACCAGTTCAGGAAGTTGACACGGTCCTTCGCAACCGCGATCAGATTCTTCGCATTTTGCGGGACAATCTTCACATGGCAAGAAATCGCATGAAGCAACAAGCGGATCAGCACCGTTCAGAGCGCACTTTTCAAGTCGGCGATATGGTTTTTCTTCGTCTCCAGCCGTACAAACAATCCTCCTTGAAACTCAAAGGGCGTCATAAGCTTGCTCCAAAGTTCTATGGGCCATATCGGATTCTTCAGAATATTGGGTCCGTTGCTTATAAATTGGAACTTCCTCCTTCTTCCCGCATTCATCCAGTCTTTCATGTCTCTTGTTTGAAGAAAGTTCTTGGCACCAACATCAGCGGCCAAACGATTTTACCCGAACTGGATAATGAAGGATCCATCCTTTTGGAGCCAGAGGCCATCCTCAATCGGCGCACACGTCAGCTTCGCTCTCGCTCTATCACAGAGGTCTTAATTCAGTGGCACGGCATGCAACCAGAGGATGCTACATGGGAACCACTCCTTCAGATTCAACAACAATTTCCACATCTGAAGCTTTGAGGACAAAGCTTTTTTTAAGGGGGAGGGGATGTTAGGAACCCATATCTTTACTTTGTTAGTATGTTGTGTTGGACGCATATGCTTTGTAAGTCGTCCCGTAGTATTTGTGATCAATAGTTTGTGTTATTGTTGTTGGCGCATATGCTTTGTAAGTCGCCCGTAGTATTGTTGATCCATAGTTTGTAACGGCCCATGGTTTCGACCCATAGTATTGGCGCCTAGAATTAGTATATAAGTGTGTGTTGAGACCTATGAAGGCACCGTGAAGTTATTTGTATTGAGCTTGCTCAAAGGAGGTTGCCCCCTCGAAGTGGCCCGTGATCAATACAAAAGTGATTCTGAGTTCTGTCATTTCTGCTATTTCGCGCATTCTTGTTAATTAATTGTTGCAGGTGCCTCACAGTATCCACTAAGGAGGAACTAGATGGCTCACTCACAGTCAAGGTTTCACTCAATAGTCCTGCTAAGCCAACACACAGCTGGGTTTTTCAAGCAAACAATAGGAAAAGGAGGAGGATGCTAGTCCACTGAGCTCAATCCCAAAGCTACATACACTTCAAGCTAGACTCAAGCAATCCCATCCTCTGTTCGAACATCCACACTTGGATTTCTCACAGCTCTGTTCATCAAGAACTCAAATCCGTCACTGGTTTTCTGGGCTATCAAAACTAGGTTTTCCCGTGGATTTGGGGGTAGCTAATGCTCCCAAATTTGCCCCAAGGCTCATACCAATGGATCCCCCATTGGATTTCACTATCCGAAACCAAATCTGGAAGTTTTTGGCTTCCCAAAATGTGGGTTCTCTCACAGTTGCGATTTCTGGTTTTCTCACTGCTTGAAACTCGTTTTTGGATGGACAATGATGCTGGGTGCTTCCACCATGGAACGGGGATGAGGAACAAGCAACTTTCAAGAGGTAGAGTGACTTGTGGCACAAGTAAACAGATCCCATACCTACCCATACGAATTTCTGGGCTGCCCATGCTCCATTGAAGCCATGGACTGAAATCTCAACCACTTCCTTACAACAGGAATAAATATCATCTAGAAAAGTTGAATGGGTTCTCATAATGACATATGGTAGCCTATGATTCAATTGCATAGCCCCCTCACCACTCCCTAGTGGATACACGTGGCCCCTTCTCATTCATTGCCTCCATAGCCAGTTTTGGTATTTTTATTGCATGATGTTTATTTACATCATTTTACAATGTTCCATGGCTTTAGAGCACATGGGTATCAAAATATCAACTACTTGCCTTTTAAATAAAATTGGGGCCTTCACTAGCGGGGCCTTGGCCTTGAGCTCCACGTTAGGAAAACACACTTCACATGTATACATTATTTACATTAAAGGCTAATATATCCTAAGGGTCAAAATGGGGTATTACATGATCCTTCTTGTATTATCCATTATGGTGATAGTTTTATTGATGGATAAAGGTTTTGACAATTAACTACGAAAATAAGGGGCGGCCGATCCTTCTTATCGTAAAACGGAAGTCTAGACAAACCATTTTTATATGATATAACTTCCAAGGAGTTCTATTTTTATAATTACCTCATAATTGAAGGGTCGGTCGACCTTTCTTATTCCTCATATTCTTTTCATAATAGTTCGATATTGCAAGAAGGGTCGGTCAACCCTTCTTATTACCAATATTTTTTGCATAATATTTCAACACTACAAGAAGGGTAGAGGTCTCATGGGGTAGGGGGAGAAAATCAACAAAAGAAGACTGGAGACACACTGATTGATGCAGATATTTTTATTTTTTTGCAACTTTGAAGTAATACAGTTAGTCCTTCTCTTCATTCCTCTTTTGTTAATTAATCAAAATTCTTTGATGAATGTTGATTTTCACTTCAGATTATTTATGAACATTGTTTAATTTTTGCAATCAATAATCCATACATTGATCTATAGTTTGGATTTGTCTTTACTCATGATCTGTGTGTCTTTTATGCTTTAAGCGAACTTATTTAATTAAAACATTTATATATTTCTACAAATGATTAACATATTAAATTAATAAATTCATGTTAATTTTTCAATTAGCATTCCAGCTACAAGGTAATCTTGCATGTGCCTAATCCTTAAAACTACTATGAGCGAATTTTCATTTCTTGATTGTGCTGTGGTTAAACTCGCATTAGTAACCTGGCTATACTCAATGTGCCAAATCAAATAAAAAATAGTAACATCCCTATATTTAATGTGCCAAATCAAATATGCCATGTGTGTCACATTATGGTCCTTCCACGTGTCACTGTAGGATACTAGATATCAACATTTTAACAACTAAATTTAAAGACGTTTTTCTTTAAATAATTTGTTGGCAAGTTGAAATATTCTGAGAGAAAGAGCGGCCGGTCTTTCTCCGCTCTTTCTGCAAGGTGTTCTATTATTACAATTCCCTCCTAAATGCAGGGTTGGAAGACTCTTCTTATTCACAATATTATTTTCCTAATAGTTCGACATTGCAGTAAGGGTTGGTCACTCCTTCCTGGATTATCCATTGTGGCTATGTCTAAATTCATGGATAAATATTTTGACAATTAACTAGGAAAAGAAGGGGTGACCGATCCTTCTTGTCGTTAAAAGGAAGTAGGGACAAACCATTTTTATATGATATAACTTCCAAGGTGTTTTATTTTTACAATTCCATCATAATTGAAGGGTCAGCAAATGCTTCTTATCCCCCATATTATTTTTATAATAGTTCGACACTCCAAGAAGGGTCGGTTGACCCTTCTTATTACCAATATTCTATTCATAATATTTCTACACTGCAAGAAGGGTCGGCCGATCCTTCTTGTGTTCTCCTTATGGATATAGCTAAATTATTCGATAAAGGTTTTCACAGTTAACTATGAAAATAATGGGAGGTCGATGCTTCTTGTCGGAAAACGGAAGTCAGGACAAACTATTTTTATATTCTAGGTAGTTATCTTCTTACAGTCAAGGTATTAATTTTCCATTTGATAATGAATAAAAGAATACAATCCATTAATGTTGGGCATTGGTTACAAGTGAATGCAATATCAATTTTAGCAAAAAATTGGTGAATACTTAGATGTCATAAACCAGAGCATAAACATATGAATTCTGATTTAATATTACTTTCATCCAAGCATGAAGAATAACACAATGGAAAAGAAGGAAATTTACAGACTCTCATTAATGAATAGTTTTGTCATCAGTGGTACAATTATATTCAACACATTACATGTATAATTTAAAAAACAAGCGACACATGCATGCCTTCCCAGACACACCATAATGCTAATTAAAATTTAACAGTGATTGACACAAGGACCTAGGTCGAATGGAGGACCTACATGAGCGACCGACATAAGATATTCCAACATCTCCCCCATGAACAATACCTCTCTTCATCCCAAAAGTTGGTACCGGAAACTCCCTTGGCTGGAAATGGGTCGTCATGTCTGTAAAGTACAGTCCTGCCTTCTACTTGATGCCGCTTCTTCTTACTGCGGTAAGTCGAAGGCAAAAGGACCGTTCTTTCTAGACATGAAGGACTATACTAAAACAACATTAGACAACTGCGGCAAGTGTCTTTGAAAGAATGAAACCAAATTATTCATTGAATACATCACACCTTTTGCACAAGGTGCCAGTATAAGGTACCCTTTAAAAAGTGTTGAAAATCCCATAGTAATACAAGGATTCCAATTTCCATCCCCATTAACTTGGGCTAGTTACTCGTGGATGCAGGCTGGAGAAACTTTAGAAAGCCTCCTACCCTGATGATTTTCCCACCTTCAGCTACAAAGGGAATATTCTTGCAAAGACTGGTAAGCTCTCCTTCCCGAGGACCGAAGCCTTCTGGTACTGAAACAACATTCAACGACTGCTGCAAGCCTAATGTTGACGACCGCAACAACGCATGTTGTCTTAGAGAAAACATAGTCCTACCTTCTACTTTCGCTGCTTCTTCTCCCTATTTCCCCTCCTCGTTGCATACCAATCAGTTATTGAAAGAAGAGTGACGGAAAGAATATGGACAAAAACGTGATTGGTGCCAAGGAATATAATGAGAAATCCATGTATTGGGACTTCGAGAGTGCTCGAAATTCCCATATATCATGGTGTATTGGGAATTCCAGAGTGCTCGAAGCCTTCTACTTGGCGCAGTTAGAAGAAGCTGACAACATGGTCTCGTATTAAAACAACATTCGAAGACTGCTGATGGGATTTCCATCCCATCATATCCCTTCATGTCTACTTTTAACACCCGAAGATTAGCAAGCGGATAGCCTAGACACAGCGGTATTGCATCTCTCTCGAATACTTGCATAACAAACAAATAACTGTTTATGACGTTGCAGTAAAAAGAAACCATTTCCAACAAATGCAAAAATAATCATTTTATTGTAGCTAGGGTAGCGCGTGAGCACACATATCATCATGCACGATAAAAATAGAGAAACTATTCTAAGTGCACCATAACAGGGGAGGGCCAGACAGTTGGTTTGGGCATCCCACTTAGATGGGTTAGCTCCTAACACCGTAGTTAGTGGAAGCAAAGGCATTCAACCAATGAAATATACTTTGCAAATGATAAGTAAAATTTACTTAAATTAGACGTGTGTATAATAATGACTACAAAAATTCTTTCTTACCGAGAAAAATGCCATGGCTTTGATTCCCGAAGATTTTAGTTTGCTGTGATATGGGGCATGGTTATCTTATATATAGCCAGTGAGTTGATGGATTGACCGGGATGGGATGGATGGGTAACGCAATTATCACAGTATGGCGGGATGGTGGTCATAGATATCATCTGTAGCAACTGTAGATTTTGCTGGAGTAATCGTAGATATTACTTGTGTGAAGAAAATAATTTCATCATGCTTCAGTCGACATTATGTCTTGTCACGAACAAAATATACACCATGATACAGATGTTGCTCACATTCCACGTTTCACAATCCGAGCGTTCCATGTTTCACAATCTGAGCATTTCACGTTTCACAATCTGAGCATTCCACGTGTGCCCCTGGAAAACTACATATCGACATTTTAACAACAAAATTTCAATTCATTAAACCATGTAAATCTTCCCAATCTTAATTACTAAACTGTTGAACTGCAATAAGTATCATAGTAATTTTACAAGCATTTTGTTTACGAAATATGTTCTACATGCCATCAATTTCCAGTCCCTCATGAACTGTTGGATAATTGTACAATCACTCCAGCAAAATCTACAGAGATGATGGTTAATTGTACAATCACTCCAACAAAATCTACAGAGATGATGGATAATTGTACACTCACTCCAGCAAAATCTACATAGATGATATCTTACTCGAGCAAATTAAATCTATAGATATGAAATCCCGCCATACTGTGATAATTACTGTTCCCCATCTGTCCCATCCATCTTCATTACAAATTTTGGAAAAATAAATATTTATAAGTTTTAAATCCTCGCTATACTCAATGTGCCAAATCAAATAAAAATTAATAACCTCGCTATCTCAATGTGCCAAATCAAATAAAAATTAGTAACCTCGCTATACTCAATGTTCCAAACCAAATAAAAATTAGTAACCTCGCTATACTCAATGTGCCAAATTGAATATGACACATGTCACAATATGATCATTCCACGTGTCACCCTAGGATACCAAATATCAACATTTTAACAATAAAATTTATAGAATTTTTTATTTAAAGACTTTGCAAGAAGGGCCGCTCGACCCTTCTTATTACCAATATTCTTTTCATAATATTTCGACACTGCAAGAAGGGTCGGTCGATCCTTCTTGTGTTCTCCATTATGGATATAGCTGAATTGTTGGATAAAGATTTTCATTAACTACGAAAAGAAGGGGCGGACGATCCTTCTTTTCGAAAAACAATGATCGAAGACAAAAGATGACAGAAACAATTTGTATATGTTATAACTTACAAGGTGTTCTATTTTTACAATTCCCTAGCAATTGAAGGGTCGGTCAACCCATCTTATTCCCAATATTCCATTATGGATATAGCTGAATTGCTGGAGAAATGTTTTCCGAATTAACTACGAAAAGAAGGGACAAACCATTTTTTTATGTTATAACTTAGCCGATTGACTTACTATTCAAACAATGACTGAATATTTTAGACATTATTTTTTCACCTTACAGACTAACATATTAATTTACTGCAAATAACAATTAACAGAGAAAGGAAGGAAATTTACAGACTTACATAATTTACTACAAATAACAATTAACGGAGAAAGGAAGGAGATTTACAGTCACTCTCATTATTGGAAATAACAATTAACAGAGAAAGGAAGGAAATTTTACAGAATGTCATTAATGAATAGTTTTTTCATCTGTGGTACAATTATAATCAACACATTCCAAGAAACACATGCATGCCTAACCCAGGCACACCATAATGCTAATTAAAATTTAACAGTGATCGACACGACGGTTCGACATGTTCTCTGAAGGTCGAACGGAGGACCTATTCGAGTAGCTGACCTAAGATCCTCCAACATCTCCCCCATGAACAATGCCTTTCTTCGGACCCTCGAAGAAATAAAAAAAATAACTGGAGTTGGATGAACAACACATTGACGACTATGAGCTGGTACCCAATACTCCCTTGGCTGGAAATGGCTCTTCAGGTCTAGAAACCTGTCCATGCAGGAAGAAGAAAGAAGCTGACACCATGATCTGGAGGGAAATGGGTTGTCATGTCTGGAAAGGTGTCCATGCAGGAACTCAAAAAGAAGCTGACAGCATGGTCTGGTAATAAAACAACATTCGATGACTACTACAAGTGTTGAGGACCGCAACAATGCATGTTTTCTTAGAAAAGAAAGCTTGCAAGACTGCTAATCTCCCTATGTCCCCTCCTCGTTGCATACCCAGGAATATAATGACAAATCCATGTATTGGGACTTTGACTGTGCTAATCAATGATGTTGGGCATTTTTAGCCTATATATAGTGAGTGGCCAGTGTGTTTATGGATTGAATGGGATGGAAGTCTAGGACTGATGGGAAATGGTAATTATCATGATATGGCGGGATCATGGTGGTCATAGATATCATCGGTAGCAACTACATATTTTGCTGGAGTAATCGTACACATATCAGTGCAATCGATTCCTTGAAAATCCAATGGCCAACATGCCTGTTGCCAATGCATTAAATGGAGTAATAAAAGACTCTCGCTTTGGAGTACATACGCATTAAATGATTCTAGTGCATTAAGTCGCTGAACGTTTTAGATTCTCCTTATCCTTTATCAGATCATCTCCTTTGCAGGAGTAATAAAAGACTAAACTTTTATTTGAGCTTCGACTTGTAGACATAGATGCACTACCGAGGACCTAGTCGGGAGGCCGACCTAATCTCCTCCAACATCTCCCTCATGAACAATACCTTTCTTCGTTCTGAAGAAATCAGAAAATAGCTGGAGTTGAATGAACAGAACATTGATGAACGTTGGTGGCAAGACATAATTTCGACTAAAGCATGATGTGATTATTTTCTTCACAGTCACACGTGATACAAGCCATCATTCACCATTAGCACTGCTAGGATAACTGCCATTTCAGAATTCCATCGTATAAACCATCTCCATGTCAGCATACATTCTTTTCTCAAGTCATTGTTTGGGGTGATACATGTATAATTACTGCCTCTGTTTTGTTTGTTATGGTCTCTATTCGTGATATACGAGCATTTCGACGGCAATTCCCTGACAAATCCGCACCACACCATGATATATGGGAATTTCAAGCACTGTCGAAGCCCTAAGACCAACATTTGTCTCTACTGTGACTCATAGCTTCTAGTGGAAGCAAAGATAATGTATAGCTGCTAGTTGAAGCAAAAATAAAGTCTGTGTAAATTCTCTGTGGTAGAAGGGTCTGTGTTTGTGAGCTCAACATCGTAGTCCTGAAATGTATTAAGAGCCCAAGCTTTGTGTTTGATGAATGTTGATTTTCACTTCAGATTATTTATGAACATTGTTTAATTTTTGCAATCAATAATCCATACATTGATCTATAGTTTGGATTTGTCTTTACTCATGATTTGTGTGTCTTTTATGTTTAAAGTGAATTTATTTAATTTAAACATTTATCTATTTCTACAAATCATTAACATAAATTAATAAATTCATGTTAATTTTTCTATTAGCATTCCAGCTATAGGGTAATCTTGCATGTGCCTAATCCTTAAAACTACTATGAGTGAATTTTCATTTCCTGATTGTGTTGCAGTTAACCCCGCATTAGTAACATCACTATAATCAATGTGCCAAATCAAATAAAAATAATAACCTCCCTATACTCAATGTGCCAAATCAAATAAAAAATAGTAACCTCCCTATACTCAATGTGCCAAATCAAATATGCCATGTGTCACAATATGATAATTCCACATGTCACCCTAGGATACTAGATATCAACATTTTAACAACAAAATTTATAGACGTTTTGCTTTAAAGACTTTGCTAGAAAGTGGACATATTCTCATAGAAAGAGCGGCCACCGTTTCTCCAAGGTGTTCTATTGTTACAAGTCCCTCCTAAATGAAGGGTTGGCCGACCCTTCTTATTCCTAATATTGTTTTCATAATAGTTTGACATTGCAAGAAGGATCGGTAGTTCCTTCTTGTGTTTTACATTATGGCTATAGCTTAATTGATTGATAAAAGTTTTGACAATCCTTCTTGTCTTAAAACGGATGTTAGGAAAAAACATTTTTATATGATATACCTTGCGAGGTGATCTATTTTTACAATTCCCTCCTAATTGAAGGGCCGATTGACCCTTCTTATTTCCAATATTATTTTCATAATAGTGCGACCGTACAAGAAGGATTGGTTGACCCTTCTTATTCCCAATATTATTTTCATAATTTTTCGACACTACAAGAAGGGTCGGTCGATCCTTCTTGTGTTCTCCATTATGGATATAGATGAATTGTTGGATAAATGTTTTTACAACTAACTTCGAAAAGAAGGGGCGGCCTATCCTTCTTATCTGAAAACAGAGGTCGACACAAACTATTTTTATATGTTATAATTTCCAAGGTGTTCTATTTTTAAAATTTCATCGAAATTAAAGGGTCAACCGACCCTTCTATTCCCAATATTATTTTAATAATAGTTCGACACTACAAGAAGGGTCGGTCGATCCTTCTTGTGTTCTCCATTATGGATATAGCTGAATTGTTAGATATATGTTTTCACAATTAACTATGAAAAGAAGGGGCGGACAATCCTTCTTGAACTTTTCACCTTTAAATTTTGAACATTTACAAATGAAAATTGCAATTTTCAAATAAAAAATTGCATTATTTTATTTGAAATTCAGACTTTTCAAATCAGAAATTGCATTTTTTGATTTTAAATTCACACTTTTCAAATAAAAAATTTGCATTTTTTTATTTTAAATTCACACATTTCAAATCAAAATTTGCATTTTTTTTATTTCAAATTCACACTTTCCAAATCCAAATTTGCATTTTCCGATTTGAAATTCACACATTTTGAATTGAAATTCATAGTTTTTTAACAAAAAATTGCTATTTTAAGGTTCATAAGTCAAAAAACACACTATTCGAATAGAAAAACACACTTTTGAAATCCAATATTGCTACTTTCAGAACCCATTTTTGCACTTTAGAAAGGTTGATATTGACACTATCAAAGTCTAAATTCACACTTTCAATGTATGAATTCACACTTTCTTAGTCCAAAAATCACCTAATTTGTCCAAATTTAATGAAATTGGCGTTGTTACCATGATTCTAATATTTAAGTCACTTAAGTCACAACCATTATAAGTAATTGTTTTGGGTTACACTATATATTTAATTGACACCAAATTATAAGTTCCCTGTGTATACTGATCATGACGACGTCCTAGCTGTGAGACACCGAATTGATCATCATGATTTACTGTTGACAAGCGTCATTATGCCCATCGACATACCCCATAGCCATAATTGTGTAACCATGTTTATCAATCAGGGTCATTGCATTGTTAACAATCAAATTAATACTCCTAATCGTGTGACAGAAGAGGCATATATTTACGATGCACCTACAACAGGAAGACATGACACAAGTTCATTCAGAGATGAATCCTCTCTGAGAAATGCATTAAATATGCTTAAAATCATTCTAAGTGGTGCAAAAGGCTTAAAAACTATGGAAAGTGGGTTTTCAGTTTAAAATAATCTAAAATAAAGAAAATGGATTATCCCACACTCAAAAGAGAATCCTATGGCCCATTTCCCAATGTTATATAAGAAAGGGTTGGGGGCATGGTAAAGACACACAAAGGAAGAGCAAAGGCACGCTGGAAATATTCCGAAGGAGGAGAAAGAGCTCAAATTATTCAAAAGCAATGGTGAAGGAAGGGAAGTTTATGGCAATGGAGGAGGGATTCACACCTAGGTCCATGGTAAGGATGTATTTCTCCATTGTTCTGTTGAATTATTGTAACTTCTAAGAATATTATACTTGTATTTTATTATTCTGGATATGTTACATTCCTCCAATAGCACTTTGTTATGTATTCGGAGATGTTTATTCCTCCAAGAAAGTATGGTAACTAGGATTATTAGATCTCCCATGTGAGGTTGTCCCTAAGTTAGTTGTTTAGGGGTTATTAGACTCTCTTAGGAGAGGTCAGCCCCATTAGGGTAAAAAGTCAGCCGGAAAACAAGTATAAGTAGAGGAGGTATGTTCCTCACTTATCTCATTCATTCACTCACTTGTGATTGGCGCATAGGAGAGAGAGAGGTCTGCATAGGAGGAGAAGGAGCTCTTGTTGAGGACTACACTTTGTATTGGGTTGATTATCTATATTGAGGAAAGCTTTGTTGGGTTTTCTACCCCATGAGGGTTTACCAGGGTAAATCTTTGTCTATCTTGTGAGTATGTTTCTTTCAGTGATATTTCTTGTGAATTTAGGCTAAACTTAACATGGTGTCAGAGCTATCCCGAATAGGACATCTTTCACAAGGTAAAAATACCTCTCTCTCCTCCTCTAGTGAAAATTAGGGTTTCTGCGAAAGTTGGAATTGTTGGATTCTAATTGTATGGATGGATAGCCCTCCTCAAAATTGATGTTTTGAGCCCTGGATCAAGATTTTTGGTTGGGTAGAACTCCAAGAAAGTCAAACCCTCGTTTGAAAAAAAGTGCAGAAAACCAGAACTAGATTTCTACAGCAGGTCCAAAATTTGTTGATCAAGTTTGGAGGCTGAAAAATTGAAGTTTCCAGAAAGTAATCACACCAGTCACCTCGCCTCAGTCAATCCAATCTCCTGGTAATATCATTTTTTCATTTTTGGAATTTTCAATTTTTGGTGACCCCCTGGGTAAGATGGCCCCAAGCACTAAGCTTGAAGACAAACTAGAATGTATAGAGAATTTTCGAGCATGGAAATATAGAATTGGTCTCATTCTTGAAGAGAATGATCTTTCCCAATATATCAAAGATGAGGTTGCAGAACTTGCAGAAGATAAAGCCAAAGAGAAGTATAGGAAGGAATTGATTAGGGAAAAGAGAATCATTACTGACTCTATTAAGGACCACTTGATTCCCCAAGTGGCATCCAAGAAGACCCCCAAGAAAATGTATAATGCACTTTCCAGAATGTATGAAGGAAAGAACATCAATAGGAAGATGAACTTGAGAGCTCAATTGAAGAGCACCAAGATGAATAAAGGAGAATCTATTCAAGACTATTTCTCAAGGGTCTCTCAGTTTCAGGAACAATTAGATTCTATTGGAGATACCCTTGATGAAGATGAACTAGTCATGACTGCTCTAAATGGCCTCACTATATCTTGGGAGTCATTCATCCAAACTATGTGTGCTAGAAAAGAAAGTATGAAGTTTGATGTGGTATGGGAGGATTGCATTCAAGAAGAAGCTAGGGTTCCCAACAGAGAAGCCTTGCTCAAGGAAGATGACCAAGCCTTGGCCACCCACACCAAGAGAAGAAAGAATCAATCCTACTTCAAGAAGGATAGTCACAAGGAGTCTCATCCTCCACAAATATTTCAAAAGAAAAGAGGAACTAATCAAAGGAGAGACTACTCTTCATTCCAATGTTTTACTTGTCACAAAATAGGACACATTGCTAAGGATTGTCCTCTAAAGAAGAAAAAGGGATTTCACCAAAAAAGACATCAAGCACATCTAGCAGAAGATGATAGTGAAGAAGAAGAGGAGGAAAGACCTCAAAAGAAAATATCTAAAGTAGTAGAAGAAGAAGATGCAGAAGAGTATGTTCTATTCTCTGCACTCTCTGGGGCAGTAACACCTGGAGAAGATACATGGCTCATTGATAGTGGTGCTTCAAAGTACATGATAGGTCAAAAGAAGACTCTTTCAAAACTTGAAGAGAAGACCTCTCCACAGAAAGTATCCCTAGGAGATGGATATCAATATCCCATCAAGGGAGTTGGTGAAGCAAGTTACAAGCTTGATTCTGGAACCCCGTTGAAGATGAAGGAGATCCTATATGTACCAAGTTTGACGAAGAACTTACTATTTATCTAAGCTTTAGATAAGAAAGGCTATAGGGTTGAATTCATAGATGGGAAAGTAATCATGTGGCCAAAAGGAAAGTCAATTGAGGATGGAATTGTCATTGGTGAAGAGGAAAAAGGTCTTTACAAACTCAAGGGCCATCTAGAAGCTTCCCTTGTAAATGAAGCCACTAGCCCAAATGAACTATGGCATAGGAGGCTTGCTCACATTAACTACAAAGCACTACCTCATGTGAGCAAGGTAGTAATAGGACTGCCAGACTTAAATATTGATCATGATGGCACATGCAAAGGATGTGCAAAAGGGAAGAATATCAAGAACCCATTTCCAAAGAGTGAAACAAAGACTAAGAGTACCTTGGAATTAATTCATTCAGATGTATGTGGACCAATGCCCTCCACATCTTTGAGTGGATATGAATACTATCTTACATTTATTGATGACTATTCAAGAAAGAATTGGATATACTTTCTAAAAGGAAAGAATGAAGTCTTTGGAAAGTTCAAAGAGTTCAAAGCCTTGATAGAAAATCATTCAAAAAAGAAAATCAAAATTCTAAGGTCAGATAATGGTAGAGAATATACTTCAAAGGACTTTGAAGACTTTTGTAAAGAAGATGGAATCAAGAGGGAACTAACCACTCCCTACAATCCTTAACAAATTGGTGTTGCGAAAAGAAAGAATAGAACCATCATGGAAGCTGCAAAGACAATGATACATGATCAAGACCTACCTATGTATCTATGCGTTGAAGCAGCTAGGACAACAGTCTATGTTCAGAATAGACTATCTCATAGTGCTCTTGATTTCAAAACCCCAGAAGAAGTGTTCACAGGAAAGAGACCTAAGGTAAGTCATCTTAAGATATTTGGATGCCCAGTATACATTCACATTCCAAAAGAAAAGAGAACCAAGTTAGATCCTTCTGGAAAGAAGGGAATATTTGTTGGATATTGTGAAGCATCCAAAGCATTCAGAATTTACATCCCAGGTTTTCATCATATGGAAATAAGTAGAGATGTGACATTTGATGAAGAAGCAGCTCTCAAGAGATCTAGGAAGTGCCAGTATAAAGAAGTATATGAAAAAGATGCACTTTCCAGAATTGCAGAAGTTGTACCCATTCCTGAAGATGTAACACCTGAAGACCATGATATGATAGAACCACAAGAACCCCCCACCATAAACATATCAAGAAAGAGAAATCCAGCATGGGCAAGAGACATTATAATAGGAGAAAAAAAGTATGGAGCTCTTGAAGGCTCCACCAGAGTGAGCAAGAAACCAAAGCCATTCACCAACTATGTGGCTTTGATGTGTGATCTGGTAGATCAAGAACCCACTAGTTATGAAGAGGCTTCTCATAAGAAAGAGTGGGTAGAGGCAATGACTGAGGAGTACCAATCAATAATGAAGAATGATGTTTGGGATATAGTTCCCAAACCCAAAGACAAAAGTGTGGTATCCTCCAAATGGATATACAAAATAAAGCATGTTGCGGATGGTAGCATTGAAAAATATAAGGCAAGGTTTGTAGCCATAGGATTCTCTTAGAAAGAGGGAATTGACTATGGAGAGACATTTGCACTAGTTGAAAGGTACACCTCCATTAGAACCATCATGGCACTTGCATCCATGATGAAGTGGGAATTACACCAGATGGATGTAAAGACAGCTTTCCTGAATGGTGTGATTGAGGAGGAAGTGTACATAGAACAACCTCAAGGATTTGAGGTGGAAGATGGAAAAACCCATGTGTGCAAACTGAAAAAGGCTTTGTATGGGTTGAAGCAAGCTCCCAAATCTTGGTATGGAAGAATTGACTGTTTCTTGACAAGCTTGGGCTTTACCAAAAGTAAAGTTGATCCTAATCTTTATCTCAAAGTCATGGATGATGAACCTGTCATATTGTTGCTATATGTGGATGATCTATTTCTGACTGGAAATGGGAAACAAATTATCAAGTGCAAGAAGAAGCTCTCTTCAGAATTTGAGATGAAAGAGCTCAGATTGATGCACTACTTCCTAGGTCTGGAAGTATGGCAAGGCCCAGAAGGAATCTTTCTCAATCAGGGTAAGTATGTTGTGGAGATTTTGAAAAGATTCGATATGTTGGAATGCAAAACCATGGCCACTCCCATGGACTCCAACTTGAAGTTATTAGTTGATGACTCATCAGAGTTAGTGGATGTGACTCTGTACAAATAGATTATTGGGTCATTAATGTATCTGACGAATACCAGGCCAGATATATGCTTTGTGGTGAACACCTTGAGTCAGTATCTATTAGAACCTAGACAATTTCACCTGATAGCTACAAAGCATGTGATGAGGTACTTGAAGGGTACGATAGATTTTGGTCTATGCTATCGTGGAGATCATGGCTTCAGATTGTATGGCTACACAGATGTTGATTGGGCAGGAAGTGTATTAGACAGGAAGAGTACATCGGGTGGATATTATTGTCTAGGATCTGCCATGATCTCATGGTTTAGCAAGAAACAGTCTAGTGTGGCTCTTAGTACAGCTGAAGCAGAATATATAGCTGCTTGCTCTGCTAGTTGTGAAGCGGTATGGCTTCGAAAGTTGTTATCAGGACTGTTTGACTTAGAGATGGACCCTACTATGATCCTGTATGACAACCAGAGTTGTATCAAGATGACAGAGAATCCAGTATTCCATGATAAGTCAAAGCACATAGAGATCCGGTATTTTTATATACGGGATATGGTGCAGAAAGGAGCTATCAAGCTCGAGTATGTAGGCAATGACGAACAAGTTGCTAATGTGTTGACCAAACCTCTATCTTGAGTAAAGTTTGAGCATTTCCGAGACAAGCTTGGTGTAGCTCAAAAGGACCCTCCTCGAAAGGGGGAGTAATATGGTCGATGATTATATTTGGATACTGGTATCAATGTGGATACTTGTATCGATGATGAGTTTTCCTATATCGATGATAAGGTCGATAATGAGGATACATGTATTGATGACGATACTGTATCATTGATGTGGATACTGTATTGATGAGGATACTGTATTGTTGATGCTGTATTGATGAGGATACTGCAGTGATTGGACAGTCTATGGGTTGATCCGTGATCATCTGGCCAATCTGCGGTTGATGCATGAGCACTACCGACAGCACCAGATATCACTGAACTTGAAGAAATGTATTTTTTGTGCACCATTTGGGATTTTGCTGGGTCATATCCTGTGTAAGCAGGGATTGTTGGTTGATCCCACCATGATTGCGCTCATTTTGAGCTTGCAACCGCCAACCACGGTTAAGCAGTTAGGGGCGAATCTAGGGCATACAGGGTATTACCGCAAGTTCATCCGGGGATATGCAGTGATTACTGCAACTATGGAGAAATTGCTAAATAAAGATGCGTTATTTCAGTGGACTCCGGAATGTCAAGAAAACTTTGACACTGTTGACACTATGTTTCAAAATTCGATGAAAATTTTAGAAAATGGCCACAGTTTTCCTAAGTGAAATAGATCTAGAAATAAGTTGTTAAATAAATGTGTAATGTGAAAAAATCAACAAGCGAAAACCCACAAGTGCAATAGTCAGTGACAAATTATTAAAAGAGTTAACTTTCAGCAAAGATCAAACGGCAGAGGTGATCGGCGAAAGATCAATGGTTTTATGGAGCGTCGCACCGCCAAATAGCGCATTTATAAAATGTTGTGAGTGGTTGCGGACAATATACCACCAGACTACGTGGCATACTGGTATTTCTCCACATCAACACAGTAGTGGTATCACAAACCACTAAAGCGCTATGTGGAAACCACCGAAAGTAATGTGGTAAATAGGTGGGCCACAGCATGTGGCAGACGAAGAGGTATATGGGAAATGCACTCACTTGTCAATAGTAATCCAATGGACGGGATGTAATACAAAAAGATCAATGGACAAGAATGTCTCCGCATCGTGGAAAGTGTACACCAGGTGAAATGAAAGGTCGTTGCAGAGGTAAAACCACAGTAATAGGTGTCAGACAACAGTTGGTTTGCATGGACGCATAGCCAGAAAGGAAAACCATTGTTTGGGGTTGTGGATACCGCCAGAGGGATAAAAGGGCGAGCGATCTGATGGCTTAGATCATAGATACGTCCGATCAACGGTTGATAAAAGGGCATGTAGGGAAAGTTGCAAGAGAGATAAAGAAAAGGGCCTATATAAAATAAAGAACTTTAAAAAAACAACACATTATCTATGTGTCATTGTGCTTAGAAGCTTCGAAGACCGGTGCAGTTTGCCAGTTGCGCCAGGAGGATAAAGGACGTGTATGAAACAGGTAGGGTCTGGTGACCTGGCTCATATATTTAAAAAAATAAAAGAAAAAAGGAATTTGTTTTTGAAAGAATCCAGATGGAGACTGTACACGACATAGATGTTTTTAAATCCAAAGAAGCCCTAGAAGACAGGGATGGGGACGTTTACGATACCCTAGTTAGGTTACCGGTCCCTAAGGTCAAGTTTAAATTGTTAAAGTTATTCAAAGAAGTTTTAGACATCCACAGAATCCACTAGTCATCCTTATTAGCCTTCTTCCCAGACCAGACCCCATCCTTTCCAGAGTTCATGTCATGGTGTGTCGACAATTATTCCAGAGAAGAGAGGGTTATCCTAAATAATCAAGAAACCCGATTCGTCTGCAAAATGGAACCCTCCGTCATAATTGAAGCCCTAGAAATAAATTTATCCCAAACCCTCGAGTCTGAAAGTTTCTCTGGGACCTCTATTATTGATTCTTATCGTCAAATTCTTCCAGAAGGTAAGGAATAATTCCTATCCACCTATCTTAAACTAGAAGAAAGCATTTCCGATGTTCCTTACCCTATAGATGCCTCTTTCTTTAATGAGAACACCCAACTGGTTTTATCATTGTTGGCTTTACTTCTAGGTTTTGATACAGACTTGTATGTAACGGAGTTTCAGTTGAGTCTTTTATATAGAATGAGTGTATCTCCACCGGGTATTGACGAAAGTTAAAACCCTCGACTTAACTTTGAAGAATTTTTGGCAGAGAAAATCCATTGGCTGATGGCCAATTTCCCTGCCCTCAGGCACTTCAGGTTCCAGTTGTTTTTGATAAAAATGGTTATGATAGCCAGTCATGAAGAGTTGCACTTTCCAGAAATAATTTTCACAAGTCCACTGGCAAAATAATATGTTCAATTTCATAAATTATATGCTCTCATAGGTTCACAGGATGATTTCTGGAGAAAAGATGCCCAGGGTATTGCCATAAATGCAAACATTTCTGCAATTGAGCACTGAATTTGTTGTAGGAGATTGATTTCTATCGGAAAATAGTACAGTGATTAGGTTGTATGGCTTCAGGCATAGACCTTATGTTTTACCAGCATTCCTTACCTTAAGGGTTTTCTCCTTAGAGCTCCTTAGACAGAAATTAATTGTTGAAGATAACATTTTTTTATTTTTCAAACAAGCATCAGATATCAAATATCCATTTACAGTCGGCCCTTTCACTGTAAAAAGCAAAAATGTTATCGTTTACATAGAGCAATTGTTGAAAGACATGGAATTTGAAACTAATATAGCTATTGAGTATGATCTATTGTCCATAATATCAAATCAGAGGGTGAGTCACCGTATCAAACCACTGGATCATCAAAAGATTGATGGAATGTCTGACAAGGCAAACAGGTTGGATTATGAAGAAGATAAAGACATAGTTCTTGTTTCTCAAGGAAATAAATTGATGATGACAGATGTGACAGCAGAAATTGGAAACACGATAGACACTGGAATGGTTGGGTCTAAAAGAACCATTCAAGATATAATCAACCTTGAAGAGGAAGAAAGTGAAAAAGTGAAAAGGTTAAAGGCAGACGAGCAGCAAGATCTAGTGACATTCACGGGAGATGAAAGAAGGCTCGAAATTAAAATACCGGAGGTCACAGTAACTGAATACAATCTACAAGAAACCCAAGCAGAAGGTAATGTAAATAGACCATGTAATATATTAGATGTTTTTAATGAACACATCCAAAATAAGCAGGAGTCATCGCGGCAAACCAGTTAGTTATTTCCAAAGGTCAGGAGTATTTCTAGTACAGAAATAAGTTTATTCACAAGCAGGAATGTTAAGGAAAATTCTTTAAAATTATCAGTAGTTACCAAAGACAACATTTCAGAAATGAAAGTTGATCTGTCAAAAATCAATGCTCCAGACAAAACTTTGATACACAGGAAAACGAGAGAGGTAATATACGCAGATTTTCTGGAAGCAGTTTTGAAGGTAGATAAGTTGAGAAACGTAGCAGACAAATTGAATAATCAGTTGAGATAGGAGAATACCAAAAATAAGTCTCGATAACAACAGATAAAGAAATTGCAATCAAATCTGATAAATAAAGGAGGAAGTGCAGGCGCAGACTTACTCAAAGAAAAAGACAGCATAATTCAAACATTAAGGAAGAAGCTGAAAATTCCAGAAACTCAGCTTATCCAAGGAGATGAATTGACTATATTAGAAAAAGAAAAGGAAGAGCTATCAGATGAAGTGAAAGATGTCACTACAAAAATGTTGAAGCTTGCCGAGGAGAAAGTTCATTTGGAAAAGGAAAGGACTTGTTTAGAAGAGCAATTAGAAGATGTGAAGAAGAAATTGTTGGATTTAGGCCAACAACAAACACATGCTGGTTCAGGTGGAGGTGAAAGTGGAGCAGACAGTCTTTTGCAATCCATGTCGCAAATAAGTTTAAAAGATGTTGAAATTAAGGAATTAAAAGACGAAATGCAGAGACTGAAAGAGGTAAATGAGACAAGAAATAAAGAAATTAAAACTTTGCAAGGAAAAAACCAAGAATTATCTGATAATAATAGAAGATTGACAGCTCATGTGACAGGACAAGCTGCCATGCAAGGGTGCAAACATTTGGTATGGGACCAGATAATAAAAGAAGTTGAAAAATTGAGGCCATACCTTGATTATATGAGGGTTAAAGAAAAAGTAGCAAAAGATGCTTTTGAGAGCTGCACAGCTGACAGGGAAAATTTGAACAAAACCAAAAGAAACAGCACAAAATGCTATTACATTTTCAAATAGCTTGACTAAGGCAGATTTGACAGGGATGAACATTAAAAACAGAATTTCAGTCATCACATGGGCCAGAAGAATTCTTGGAAAATATTCACATGTTGAGAATATTGAAGCTAAAGCTGGAGAAATGAGGGGAAAAGTAATGCGTTTTAAAAAGCAATTTGAGAAGTTAATGATCAAAGGATTCCCTACTTTCTGGGGTGCAAACAATGAATTGATTTCCCCAAATGACTACAAGAAGCTATTATTTGATATGCGAATGAATCATGAGAAGTTTCAACATTTGGAGCACTTGCTTACAGAAAAAATCTTGATGGAAAAATTTGTAGGGGACTTTGAAATGTTAATTATGATAATCTCAATTTGTGAAAATCTTCCCCTTGTTTCTTATGTAGATCACATTGAAATGCGAGTCTTAGTAAAGGAGATGACAGGTTATGATCTACCCACGGCCGACCAATGGAACTACATAGACAAATATGGAAGAATGAAGTACACTGTTCATACATGAAGTTGCTCTTGGGATTTTTGCCAAGTGGCAAACATTTATGTAATTCATTTTTCAAAAAATTTGTAATTATGTTTGAAGACTTTTATCTTTATGTTAAGACATTGTCAGTTACTTTCAGTTGCTAGTTAAAAGAAGCAATTATGTCAAGCTTCTTCTAAATTTTGTATAAAGGACAATACGAATCATTTTTTAAGGGGTTGGAAACCTCTTGAGAGGCAAATAACTGTGGAAGTTAAGTTTTGATGAAGTGAATAAAGAACCATACAATGATAATACCTATTTTTTGAGACCAGAGATTCATGTGTTAGTCATTTTTACAGTCTGTCCTTTCTTTACCTTCATATGTGCATGTTTACCTTCTTCGTTGTATCTTCCATTATGTTTTTCTTCTATGCTTAAATGAACATCTGAAGTAGATTGGGATTCATACTGGTTATGCCTCAATTTATTCGCATTTAAGTATCCATTTATTTCTCTAAAGTTGACAATGGATTCATCCTAGATAGATGCCTATTGTTGATGGAATGTCATCTATTTCTTTTTGTCACCTGCAAAATTTAATTGACTGTGAAGTGATAGCTATCTTGCCTCCATGGAAATCTATTTGGTATAATTCACCTATTGGTACATTCATATCTGAAATATTGACTCCATGCCCAATGTTTCTTGTTTCCTTTTCAACCAAAGTAAATCATTTTGAGAATTTGGGTGCGTTTTCATGTATTTTAGCCTTTACATATATTTTGTGAGAGAGCACTCTCTGGGGGGAAAAATGGCTAATTTTTCTACCTAAAGGTTGGTTTGAAATAGGTTACCTTAGGTATTATTTTTTTTTACAACCGAGGATAAAATCTAAGTGATAACATTTTGGCGCCGTTGCCAGGGAACGAAGGTGAAATTTTCCCTGGGAGAAACGACAAAAGAGAGGTTAAATTTCTTGGGCAAGGAAGTTTGAGGATCTGACAATTGGTTGTAGATATTGCCCTGGCGACTTCACTTGTGAAAAATTTTAAAGGTTCTGAGAGTGCTCAGAAACAGATAGTGTGGCTACGAGAAGAAATCCAGGTTCACAGTTCTTCTCTGGCGTGGAAGATCCAGAAAGACTCCTCAAGACAGACAGACGAAAGAACAAGATAAGAGAAGGTACTTCCCAGACGTTAAACTTATTTCCTTCTTTTCAAGAAAATCTGTTTCAGGATGAAAATATTGTTTTAGGTGAAAGAACTTTGTTTAGAACTAAATCAGAGTCTGATTTGAAAGAAACAAGAGTATATCCAAATAGTTTGTGGGAATATTCTTTCAAATCTGTTTGTGAAAGTTTGCAAAAATCTGAGAAAGATGATTCAAAAGGACCCAAAGCCCAAAGAGTGCCTATATAGGGTCACAAGCTAGTGGTACAGCAACTAGTGATTGTCCCACTTAATAACCCAACACCATGGCTACCCGATTTGCTCCTTTGGTTTTACCTGCAGTTTTACATGATTTGCCTCAAAATTATAGTCAACGAATCATCGCTTCTGATGGAGAAAGTGATTATACAGCTCAACAACATGTTGATAATTTCAATGATTTCATTGATTTGGAAGAAGTGGATTACGATGATGCAAAAATGAGGTTATTTGCTCAAAGCCTGCGAGGTGAAGTCAAAAAATGGTTCAGAGATTTGGCTGCAAGGTCAGTTGCAAGTTACAATGATTTTATGACTCTTTTCCTTGAGAGATGGGAAGACAAAAAGAATCCTTCACAAATTCTAACACAGTACAACAATCTAAAAAAGGGAGGTTTCGAGTCAATTCAAAAAATTTCTACCAGATTCATGAAGGTTTATAATTCCATCCCTGTAGACATAAAACCTCCAGTAGGAGCAACTAAGTTGCATTATGCAAACGCTTTTGAAGGTGATTTTTCATGTATGTTAAGAGAAAGAAGGTCTACCACTTTGGCAATAATGATGAAAGATGCAGTAGAAGTTGAAGCTAATATGATGGCTTCTAGCAAGATGTGACATAGAGACCTAGATTGGAGAAAGATTAAAGAGGATAATCAAAACACAGCTTCTTCTTCTTCTGCAGATGTTAAATTTGAAGTAATGATGAAAACTATGGAGAAGTTGTTAGACAGGTTAGTGGTGGATAACAAACCCCAAAATAGAGAACATGCAGAGCCTCCTATCAGAAACCCTAATTTCAGAAGGCCTATGGTTCCACCCGTGAGACCAAGAGATCAAAGAAATCCAAGGAACGCGGAAGAAAATCCTATAAGACCTCCCTCTCCTGAGAACTATGTTTGTGATGAAGGAGAAGCAGAAATGGGTGAAAGTGAAATTCATCATTGTGGTAGTCTGGACTCAGAAGTCTATCTAACTAAAGATGAACATGATATGTTCCGTGCAGAAGGGGAATGTTGTACTCTAGAGACAGAAACAGAGCAATATCAAATTGGTTACCAAAGTGCTATAAATGATCTTCAGAGGAGGATAAATTTGAGAAATAGGGATGTTGTGATAGATAAAGGGAAAAAATTAGTAGATAAACCTAAGGGGTCTACAGATAAACCATCTACTAGTCAGAGTGGACAAAAAATAGGCAATGAAGAAAATGAGGTTGTACTTAAAAAGATTTCATATAACAAGAAAGATCCAGTGAAAGAAGTTGATAAAAATTTGACTCCTTTCAACATACAAAATGAAATGTCCAAAGTCAAGATTTATGTACCTTTCAATGAAATATTAAAGAATAAAGAATATAAAGAACAAATTTTTATGATGCTACAAGTAGAAAGCCCGGTGGAACTGGATACTTTTGAACTATACAACGATGCTCCTAATATTTGTTTGGGTTCAAGAATGGAAGATAACAGCTTTGGAGAGATCCCACCCTTCTATGTAGATTTGAATGTTCACGATAAAATTTTGCATAATTGTATGCTGCATTCTGGGGCTTCTCATAACTTGATGCCAAAGCTTGTAGTAGAATATTTGGGTTTGGAGATCACAAGACCATATGATGACCTATTCTCTTTTGATTCAAAGAAAGTCAAATGATTAGGGCTAATTAAAGATCTGACGGTTAATCTCAGTAAAATACCAGTCAAGGGAGTTCTTATGGATGTGGTGGTTGCTAATATTCCAGCAAAATTTGGTATGTTGTTGTCTAGATCATGGGCTTCAAAAATTGAAAGCAACCTTGCAGATGGACATGTCTTTTGCTACTATTCTGGTATTGGGGGTGCACAGAAGATTATACACTGAAAAAAGGGTCGGTTACTTGGTAAGTGATCTAGATGAACCTGAAAACCATGCCATATATGCAGTAGACACAGATTTAGGGTCATGTATTTTATATAATGATGTTGAATCTAAAGAAAAGATAGATTTGATCGAACCGAAAGGAAATGAAAAAGAGAGATTGTTGAGAGAGAAGGTCAGAAAGGAAGGGGCTTGGACAATGCATTTCGACAGAGCTAGAAGCAAAGAAGGTGCTAGTGCCGGGGTGTGGATTATCACTCCTGATCGAGAATTCTTGATGTTTTCATACCAACTGAAATTTGAATGTACAAACAATGTTGCGGAGTATGGAGCTTTGATTCTGGGTTTGAATGTACTGAGAGATTTAAAGGCAAAAAGGATCGAAGTGTTTGGGGATTCTGAATTAGTAATAAATCAAGTAAAAGCTATTTATCAAACTAAACATCCTAAGATGAGGACTTACAGAAATGAGGTATGGGATTTGTTAGAAAACTTCTTTGATGAACATGATGTTGTTTCTATTCCTAGATGTAACAACACTGTGGTAGACTCTCTGGCCATGGCAGGTGAAGCATTCAAAACTCCTATCTTTTCCAAAAAGAAATATGATATTGAAATCATACATAGACCTTCTATTCGAGACAATATCAGGCATTGGCAGGTTTTTGAAGATGATCAGCAGATTAAATGCTTTTTAGAAATGACCGATGAATTCAATCATAGAGCTATTGACATAGAAGACATAGAAGCTTGCCCAGGCGAAGAAGATTCCCCTGAAGAAACAGAAAAGTTTAAACAAAGGATTGGAGGTAAGGATATAATTCAGTTGAAGAATAATGTTATCCCTAGGGGTTTGATTCCTTTAGAGAAATTGTTTGATAAAAATGATGTGGTAAAAAACCCAAAGGTAGAACCCAAACCCGAAGATATCAAAGATTATAATTTGGGTTCTGAGAAAGACCCTAGATTAGTAAAACTTTCAAACAAACTTCCAAAGAAAGAAGAAGGTAAAAGTGTGGAAGTAATGAAGAGATTCGCAGATGTTTTTGCATGGAGATATGAAGATCTGAAGGAATACGATATTTCTATTATACAACATACAATTCCTATCAAACTAGACGAGAAGCCTTTTAAGCAGAAGTTAAGAAGAATAAACCCCAAATTGCTTCCAATAATAGAAAAATAGGTGAGAAAGATTTTTGATGCTAAGATAATTGTTTCCTTAAGGTTTTCTAAATTGCTGGATAACCTAGTACCAGTAAGGAAAAAGAATGGCGAGATAAGGCTATGTGTAGATTTTAGAAATTTGAACAGAGTCTCCTTGAAAGATAATTACCCTCTCTCGAAGATGGATCATATTTTACAAAAAGTTGTAGTTGCTTAAAGGATTTCTATGTTGGACGGTTTTTCAGGCTACAATCAAATTAAAGTTCACCCAGAAGATCAAGAAAAAACCACTTTTACTACTCCATGGGGAACATTTATGTATGCCAAGATGCCATTTGGTTTGATGAATGCAGGAGCAACTTTTCAGAGGACCATGGATATTGCGTTCGCAGATGAAAAAGATAAATTCGTAGTAGTATACATGGATGATATCATGGTATATTCAAAAAATGTTGTTGATTACTGGAAACATCTGGAAAGAGTTTTCCTGAAATGTAGAAGGTTTGGGATCTCTCTAAATCCAAAAAAGTCCCATTTCGCCATGGAGGAAGGAAGGTTGTTAGGACATATTATATCAAAAGAAGGCAGTAAGATCGACCCAGAAAGAGTATCTTCTATTCAAAAGGTTGGAATCCCTAGAAGCAAAAAGGAAATTCAATCTTTTGTTGGGAGGGTAAATTGGTTAAGGAGGTTCATTCCCAGTTTCGCTGAAATCTTAAGGAACATCTTCGAAATGTTGAGAAAATACAAAGAGATTAAATGGACCGATGAAGCAAAGCAGTCTTTTAATGATATTAAAAGGGCATTGACTAAAGCATCGGTGTTAATTATTCCAGATCATTCAAAGGATTTCATAATGTTCACTTATGCATCAAAGCATACGGTAGCTGGAGTACTATTACAAAAGAACCAAGAAGGTGTAGAATAGCCAATTGTGTTTTTCAGTAAAATATTGAGAGATGCAGAATTGAAATACAACATTATGGAGAAATAGGCGTATGATCTAGTAAAAGCATTGAAATATTTCAGAGTATACATATTACACTCTCATATATTAGCATATGTCCCATCAACAACAGTAAAGGATATTCTTACTCACCCAGATCCTGAAGGAAAAAAGCAAAATGGATAGCAGTGTTGTTGGAATATGATCTTGACATCAAACCTACCAAGTTGATAAAAGGGCAAGGTCTGGCCAAAATGATGACAGAAACAAATTGGGACTCTTTAAGTTTGAATTTTCTTTCTAAAATATCAACAGAAGTAATTCAAAACTACCAAATAGCCAAAGACTTCTCTTTGTCTCCCTGGTACGCAGATATAGTATATGTTCTCCAAAACCTACAAGCACCTGTAGAAATGGAAAAAACAAGAGCAAGATCAGTGAAATTGAAAGCAGCCAAGTTTTGTATTTTAGATGGGTATCTATTTTGGAAAGATCCAGGAGGTATTTTGTTGAATTGTCTGTTAGAAAATGAAGCACAGCATATTATGGTGGAATTTCATAAAGGGATGTGTGGAGGGCATCATTCATGGAAGGTTACGGTGAATAAGATTCTTAGAGCTTGTTTCTATTGGCCTAGCATGTACTCAGATGTGTATAAAAAGGTGTCCAAATGCCATGAATGCCATATTTTTTACGAAAAAAGAGAACTATTACCACTTCCATTGAAACCCATTTCAGTCAAAGCACCTTTTCAACAGTGGGGGTTAGATTTCATTGGTGAAATTAACTCGAATTCTTCAGGGCAACATAAGTGGATTCTAACTGCTACAGATTATTTTACCAAATGGATTGAAGCTATTCCAACAAGAAATGATACTGAAACAATGATAATGAATTTTTTGGAAGAGAATATATTGTCCAGGTTTGGTTGTCCTAAAAGAATAGTGACCGATAATGCTCCAACATTTAAATCCAAAAAGATGATAAATTTTAGCCACAGGTATCATATACATTTAAATCATTCCACTGCATATTATCCGCAAGGAAATGGGTTAGTAGAATCTTCAAACAAAAGTCTGGTGAGGATCATAAAGAAATTATTAGAAGTAAATAAAAGAGCCTGGCACACCAAATTGAAATATGCTTTGTGGGCAGATAAGATCAGTACAAAAAGAGAAATTGGCACTTCACCTTTCCAGTTGGTATACGGTACAGAGGTAATTTTTCCTGTCTCCCTGAGTTTGCCAGTTATGAAATTATTACAAGAAGTTGAAGAAGAACATAATCAATGCAAAGAAGGATAAATCAGATGATAGAACTGCATGAAGTCAAAGAAAAAGCATACAATAAAACCCAAATGCATCAAGAAAAAATGAAGAGAACTTTCAACAGGAAGGTTAAAGAAAGGAATTTCCAGATAGATGATTTAGTCTTGAAGTGGGACTCCAGAAGAGAAGATCACCACAGGAAGTTTGAACATTTGTGGAAAGGTCCATATATTATTGTCGGATACCAAGGAGAAAATTCATTTACCCTAAAAATTTGCAATGGAGAATTTTTTCCAGGAGGACCGGTAAATGGGAGACATCTCAAACATTATCTCTCCTAAAAAGAAGGTGAAAAGAAAACTCTTGTACAGTGTATATATGTTTTTCTTTACAAAGGTTCTATTAGATGTTTGTACATAAGTAGATTGAAAAAGAGAAAGTTTCAGAAAAATCACAGAAGGTCAGAAATACAGTTTTAGATGATATAAGGATTAGAGATTATCAGAAGATTGTTACAGATACATACAGAAAGGTTTGGATGTAGCCCAATGGATCAGGCACTTGGTCTACGGTGTTCTGTGTTACCTCTTTGGGAGGATAGCATCCCCACTTGGAGCTAGTTGTTGACACTATGTTTCAAAATTCGATGAAAATTTTAGAAAATGGCCACAATTTTCCTAAGTGAAATAGATCTATAAATAAGTTGTTAAATAAATGTGTAATGTGAAAAAATCAACAAGCGAAAACCCACAAGTGCAATAGTCAGTGACAAATTATTAAAAGAGGTAACTCTTGGAAAAGATCAAATGGCATAGGTGATAGGCGAAAGATCAACGGTTGTTATGGAGCGCCACACTGCTAAATAGAGGGTTTGTAAAATGTTGTGAGTGGCTGCAGACAATATACCACCAGACTACGTGGCGTACTAGTATTGATCCGCATCAACGCAATAGTGGTATCACAAACCACTAAAGCACTATGCGGAAACCGCCGAAAGTAATGTGGGAAATCGGTGGGCCATAGCACGTGGCAGGCGAAGAGGTATATGGGAAATGCACTCGCTTGCCAATAGTAATCCAACGGACAGGATGTAATACGAAAAGATCAACGGACAAGAACGTCTCCGCATCGTGGAAAGTGTACACCCGACGAAATGAAAGGTGGTTGCGGAGGTAAAACCACAGTAACAGGTGTCAGACAACGGTTGGTTTGCATGGATGTATAGCCGGAAAGGAAAATAACTGTTTGGGGTCATGGATACCGCCAGAGGGATAAAAGGGCAAGCGATCTGATGGCTTAGATCACAGATGCGAGCGATCAATGGTTGATAAAAGGGCATGTGGGGAATGTTGCAAGAGAGAGAAATAAAAGGGCCTATATAAAATAAAGAACTTTCAAAAAATGACACATTATCTATGTGTCGCAGTGCTTAGAAGCTTCGAAGACCTGTGCAGTTTTCCAGTAGCGCCAGGAGGATAAAGGACGTGTCTAAAATAGGTAGGGTCTGGTGACCTGGCTCATATATTTAAAAAAAAAAAAAAGGAATTTGTTTTCGAAAGAATCTAGATGGATACTATACACGACATAGATGTTTTTAAATCTAAAGAAGCCCTAGAAGACAGGGATGGGGACGTTTACGATACCCTAGTTAGGTTTTTGGTCCCTGAGGTCATGTTTAAATTATTAAAGTTAATCAAAGAAGGTTTAGACATCCATAGAATCCACCAGTCATCCTTATTAGCCTTCTGGCCAGACCAGACCCCATCCTTTCCAGAGTTCCTGTCGAGGTGTGTCGACAATTATTCTAGAGAAGAGAGGGTTATCCTAAATAATCAAAAAACCTGAGTCGTCTGCAAAGTCGAACCCTCCGTCATAATTGAAGCCCTAAAAATAAATTTATCCCAAACCCTCGAGTCTGAAAGTTTCTCCGAGACCTCTATTATTGATTCTTATCGTCAAATTATTCCAGAAGGTAAGGAACAGTTCCTATCCACCTATCTTAAACCATAAGAAAGCATTTCCAATGTTCCTTACCCTATAGACGCCTCTTTGTTTAACAAGAACACCCAACTGGTTTTATCATTGTTGGCTTTAGTTCTAGGTTTTGATATAGACTTGTATGTAACGGAGTTTCAGTTGATTCTTTTATATAGAATGAGTGTAGCTCCACCAGGGATTGACGAAAGTCAAATCCCTCGACTTAACTTTGAAGAATTTTTGGCAAAGAAAATCCATTGGCAGATGGCCAATTTCCCTACCCTCAAGCACTTCAGGTTCCAGTCGTTTTTGATAAAAATGGTTATGATAGCTAGTCATGAAGGGTTGCACTTTCCAGAAATAATTTTCACAAGTCCACTGGCAAAATAATATGTTCAATTTCATAAATTATATGCTCTCATAGGTTCATAGGATGATTTTTGGAGAAAAGATGCCCAGGGTATTTCCATAAATGTAAACATTCCTGCAATTGAGCACTGAATTTGCTGTAGGAGATTGGTTTCTGTCGAAAAACAGTACAGTGATTAGGTTGTATGGCTTCATGCATAGACCTTATGTTTTACCGGCATTCCTTACCTTAAGGGTTTTAGCCTTAGATTTCCTTAGACATAAATTAATTGTTGAAAATAACAATTTTTTATTTTTCAAACAAGCATCGGATATCAAATATCCATTTATAGTCGGCCCTTTCACTGTAAAAAGAAAAAACGTTATCATTTACATAGAGAAATTGTTGAAAGACATGGAATTCGAAACTGATATAGCTATTGAGTATGATCCGTTGTCCATAATATCAAATCGGAGGGTGAGTCACCGTATCAAACCACTGGAACATCAAAAGACTGATGGAATGTCTGACAAGGCAAACAGGTTGGATTATGAAGAAGATAAAGACATAGTTCCTGTTTCTCAAGGAAATTAATTGATGATGACAGATGTCATAGCAGAAACTGGAAACATGATAGACACTAGAATGGTTGGGTCTAAAAGAACCATTCAAGATATAATCAACCTTGAAGAGGAAGAAAGTGAAAAAGTGAAAAGGTTAAAGGCAGACGAGCAGCAAGATCTGGTGACATTCACAGGAGATGAAAGAAGGCCCCAAATTAAAATACCGGAGGTCACAGTAACTGAATACAATCTGTAAGAAACCCAAGCAGAAGGCAATGTAAATAGACCATGTAATATATTAGATGTTTTTAATGAACACATCCAAAATAACTAGGAAAGATGTCACTGCAAAAATGTAGAGCTATCAGATGAAGTGAAAGATGTCACTGCAAAAATGTTGAAGCTTGCTGAGGAGAAAGTTCATTTGGAAAAGGAAAGGACTTGTTTAGAAGAGAAATTAGAAGATGTGAAGAAGAAATTGCTAGATTTAGGCCAACAACAAACACATGCTGGTTCAGGTGGAGGTGAAAGTGGAGCAGACAGTATTTTGCAAGCCATGTAGTAAATAAGTTTAAAAGATGTTGAAATTAAGGAATTAAAAGATGAGATGCAGAGACTAAAAGAGGTAAATGAGACAAGAAATAAAGAAATTAAAACTTTGCAAGGAAAAAACCAAGAATTATCTGATAATAATAGAAGATTCACAGCTCATGTGACAGGACAAGCTGCCATGCAAGGGTGCAAACATTTGGTATGGGACCAAATAATAAAAGAAGTTGAAAAATTGAGGCCATACCTTGATTATATGAGGGTTAAAAAAAGTAGCAAAAGATGCTTTTGAGAGCTGCACAACTGGCAGGGAAAATTTGAACAAAAAACCAAAAGAAACAGCACAAAATGCTATTGCATTTTTAAATAGCTTGACTGAGGCAGATTTGACAGCAATGAACATTAAAAATAGAATTTCAATCATCACATGGGCCAAAAGAATTCTTGGAAAATATTCACATGTTGAGAATATTGAAGCTAAAGCTAGAGAAATGAGGGGAAAAGTAATACGTTTTAAAAAGCAATTTGAGAATTTAATGATCAAAGGATTCCCTGCTTTCTGGGGTGAAAACAATGAATTGATTGCCCCAAATGAATACAAGAATCTATTGTTTGATATACGAATGAATCATGAGAAGTTTCAACATTTGGAGCACTTGCTTACAGAAAAAATCTTGATGGAAAAAGTTGCAGAGGACTTTGAAATGTTAAATATGATAATCTCAATTTGTGAAAATCTCCCCCCTGTTTCTTATGCAGATCACATTGAAATGCCAGTCTTAGTAGAGGAGATTATAGGCTATGATCTACCCATGGCCGACCAATGGAACTACATAGACAAATACGGAAGAATGAAGTACATTGTTAATACATGAAGTTGCTCTTGGGATTTTTGCCAAGTGGCAAACATTTATGTAATTCATTTTTCAAAAAATTTGTAATATTGTTTGAAGACTTTTATCTTTATGTTAAGACATTGTCAGTTACTTTCAGTTGCTAGTTAAAAGAAGCAGTTATGTCAAGCTTCTTCTAAATTTTGTATAAAAGACAATACGAATCATTTTTTAAGGGGTTGGAAACCTCTTAAGAGGCAAATAAGTGTGGAAGTTAAGTTTTGATGAAGTGAATAAAGAACCATACAGTGATAATACCTATTTTTTGAGACCAGAGATTCATGTGTTAGTCATTTTTACAGTCTATCCTTTCTTTATCTTCATATGTGCATGTTTACCTTCTTCATTGTATCTTCCATTATGTTTTTCTTCTATGCTTAAATGAACGTATGAAGTAGATTGGGATTCATACTGGTTATGCCTCAATTTATTTGCATTTAAGTATCCATTTATTTCTCTAAAGTTGACAATGGATTCATCCTAGATAGATACCTATTGTTGATGGACTGTCATTTGTTTCTTTCTATGTCACCTGCAAAATTTAATTGACTGTGAAGTGATAGCTATCTTGCCTCTGTGGAAATCTATTTAGTATAATTCACCTATTGGTACATTGATATCTAAAATATTGACTCCATTCCCAATGTTTCTTGTTTCCTTTTCAACCAAAGTAAATCATTCTGAGAATTTGGGTGCGTTTTCATGTATTTTAGCCTTTACATATATTTTGTGAGAGGGCCCTCTCTGGTGGGAAAAATGGCTAATTTTTCTACCTAAAGGTTGGTTTGAAATAGATTACCTTAGGTATTATTCTTTTTTACAACCGAGGATAAAATCTAAGTGTGGCGCCGTTGCCAAGGAACGAAGATGAAATTTTCCTTGGGAGAAACAACAAAAGAGAGGTCAAATTTCTTGGGCAAGGAAGTTTGAGGATCTGACAGTTGGTTGTAGATATTTCCCTGGTGACTTCACTTGTGAAAAATTTTAAAGGTTCTGAGAGTGCTCAGAAACAGACAATGTGGCTACGAGAAGAAATCCGGGTTCACAGTTCTTCTCTGGCATGGAAGATCCAGAAAGACTCCTCAAGACAGGCAGAGGCAAGAACAAGATAAAAGAAGGTACTTCCCAGACGTTAAACTTATTTCCTTCTTTTCAAGAAAATATGTTTCAGGATGAAAATATTGGTTTAGGTGAAAAAACTTTGTTTAGAACTAAATCAGAGTCTGATTTGAAAGAAACAAGAGTAGATCCAAATAGTTTGTGGGAATATTCTTTGAAATCTATTTGGGAAAGTTTGCAAAAATTTGAGAAAGCTGATTCAAAAGGACCCAAAGCCCAAAGAGTGCCTATACAGGATCACAAGCTAGTGGTACAGCAACCAGTGATTGTCCCACTTAATATCCCAACACCCATGGCTGTCCGATTTGCTCCTTTGGTTTTACCTATAGTTTTACATGATTTGCCTCAAAATTATAGTCAACGAATCATCGCTTCTGATGGAGAAAGTGATTATACAGCTCAACAACATGTTGATAATTTCAATGATTTCATTGATTTGGAAGAAGTGGATTACGATGATGCAAAAATGAGGTTATTTGCTCAAAGCCTGCGAGGTGAAGTCAAAAAATGGTTCATAGCTTTGGCTGTAGGGTCAGTTGCAAGTTACAATGATTTTATGACTCTTTTCCTCGATAGATGGGAAGACAAAAAGAATCCTTCACAAATTCTAACACAGTACAACAATCTGAAAAAGGGAGGTTTCAAGTCAGTTCAAGAATTTTCTACCAGATTCATGAAGGTTTATAATTCCATCCCTGCAGACATAAAACCTCTAGTAGGAGCAACTAAGTTACATTATGCAGACGCTTTTGAAGGTGATTTTTCATGTATGTTAAGAGAAAGAAGATCTACCACTTTGGCAATAATGATGAAAGATGCAGTAGAAGTTGAAGCTAATATGATGGCTTCTAGCAAGATGCGACATAGAGACCTAGATCGGATAAATATTAAAGAGGATAATCAAAACATAGCTTCTTCTTCTTCTGCAGATGTTAAATTTGAAGTAATGATGAAAACTATGGAGAAGTTGATAGACAGGTTAGTGGTAGATAACAAACCCCAGAATAGAGAACAAGCAGAACCTCCTATCAGAAACCATAATTTCAAAAGGCATATGGTTCCACCTGTGAGACCAAGAGATCAAAGAAATCCAAGGAACGTGGCAGAAAATCCTATAAGACCTCCCTTTCCTGAGAACTATGTTTGTGATGAAGGCGAAGCAGAAATGGGTTAAAGTGAAATTCATCATTGTGACAGTCTGGACTCAGAAGTCTATCTAACTAAAGATGAACATAATATGTTGCGTGCAGAAGGGGAATGTTGTACTCTAGAGATAGAAACGGAGCAATATCAAATTGGTTACCAAAGCGCTATAAATGATCTTCAGAGGAAGATAAATTTGAGAAATAGGGATGTTGTGATAGATAAAGGGAAAAAATTAACAGAGAAACCTAAGGGCTCTGCAGATAAACCATCTACTAGTCAGAGTGGACAAAAAATAGGCAATGAAGAAAATGAGGTTGTACTTAAAAAGATTTCAGATAACAAGAAAGATCCAGTTAAAGAAGTTGATAAAAATTTGACCCCTTTCAACATACAAAATGAAATGTCCAAAGTCAAGATTTATGTACCTTTCAATGAAATATTAAAGAATAAAGAATATAAAGAACAAATTTTTAAGATGCTACAAGTAGAAAGCCCGGTGGAACTGGATACTTTGGAACTGGACAACGATGCTCCTAATATTTGTTTGGGTTCAAGAATGGAAGATAACAACTTTGGAGAAATCCCACCCTTCTGTGTAGATTTGAATGTTCATGATAAAATTTTGCATAATTGTATGCTGGATTCTAGGGCTTCTCATAACTTGATGCCAAAGCTTGTAGTAGAATCTTTGGGTTTGGAGATCACAAGACCATATGATGACCTATTCTCTTTTGATTCAAAGAAAGTCAAATGCTTAGGGCTAATTAAAGATATGACAGTTAATCTTAGTAAAATACCAGTCAAGGGAGTTCTTATGGATGTGGTGGTTGCTGATCAGAAGAAGTAGTTGGTTGCCAAGGCTGCCGACTTCCATCTAATCGCAGGAGAGTTATATAAAATGGGTGTTGATGAGATATTGCACAGATGTGTCTTGCCGCATGAGCAAGTGCAGATATTGGCCGAAGCACATGGAGGAGTTGTTGGAGGACACGATGGTGGCCGGGAGACCGCTAGGAAGGTGTTGCATGCAGGGCTTTGGTGGTCGATGTTGCATAATGATGCAATAGACTATGCGCGGTCCTGTGATGTTTGTCAGGGAACTGGAAAACAATCCAGATGCGATGAGATGCCATTGATGCCTCAACTGACATTGCAGCCATTCGACAAATGGGTCGTGGATTTTGTTGGACCAATCATTCCACCAGGGAAATGCACAGGTACGTGGTACATTATCACGACGACAGAGTATTTGACCCGATGGGATGAGGCGGCACCCGTCGTTGAATGTTCCACAGCCACAGTGGCACGATTTTTGTTTGATAACCTTATTACTCGTTTCAGCTGCCCCAAAATATTAATGAGTGATCAAGGAAACCACTTTCTCAATCGCACCATCAGCACATTGACGAAGGAACTGCAAATACAACATAAGAAGAGTACGCCATATCATCCGCAGGCAAATGGCACAGTGGAAGCTTTCAACAAAGTACTGGAGCATGCGCTGACAAAGGTGTGCAATACAAACCATGATGACTGGGATTTGAAAATCCCAGCAGTGTTGTGGGCCTATCGCACCACATGTAAGAGGTTGACTGGTCAGACACCATTCAGGCTAGTATATGGACAAGAAGCGATTATGCCAATGGAGTACATTGCTCTGAGTCTATGCATAGCAGTCGTCATGGGCATGGATGATGTCGCAGCATTAGATGAACGTCTAGCGCAATTGGTGCAGCTGGAAGAAGATCGCTTTATTGCTGGCTTCCACCAAGGGGTGGAGAAGGATTGCCAGAAGGCATGGCATGATCACAACATAAAAAAAAATAGTTTCAACAGGGTGACTTGGTGCTGTTGTACGACAGTAATTTTATGAAACATCTAAGAAAGTTGCAGATGCATTGGCTTGGTCCATATCGCATAAGTAGTATTACTTCAGGAGGAGTGGTTCAGTTGCAGCAGTTGGATGGGGCGATGCTCCCCAAACTGTTAAATGGTCATAGATTGAAGCCCTATCGATCGGGCTTGGAACAACGTGATCCCTGAGTTGCATCGGGAAAAAAAAAAGGAAGATGGTGCACCAACAGAAAGATGAATGCGCAAGTGGGGAGATTTGTGTCGCAAGTTAGGAGCGGTCCGCGACAAGTAGCAGGGTCGTGACCAAGTCAAATCAACAATAAATCCCAAAAGTTCAGACAATTAATTAACGACACTTGTTCGAATGATGGAAATTAATGGTGGATCCGGCTGATCGGCGAGCAGGATCGACAACAGATTTCGACAACAGATTTGGGTAATTAATGCCGGCCTTTGGGTGAGTTAATGCAGGATTTAGTCATGATTATGGAGGGTTGGGTTCCATGCTATAAGTACGGGGAGAGGTCGGTCAGAAGGCACCAAGAAATCAATTGTGCAGTGCTGTTGTCGGTTGCTGTGTGCAGTTGCGAGTTGAGCAAAGTTCTATTGAGCGTGGAACATGGTCATCATCCCATGCTGCGAGGTATGCTAGGTGAACTAGAGACAGTTGATATTAGTAGCGAAGTGGAGTCTCCATTCATCCTGGTGGCCATTGAGGAAGACATCGTGGAAGCCGCAAATCTTGCAGCAGAAGTTGCAAACATGCTGGTTGGATCGTCTCTTATTGCTAAGAAGCACCAGCGGGGTCAACACTCCAAGTCCCCACAGAGCAAGAGGATGCTTTAGTCATTTGCTGCGACAGTAGGCAAGGTGGGGTAGTTCAGCCGCCATGTTCAGGAGTCTACCCCATGGGCAGGATTTTTAGCTGATGACATCCTTGGGTATGTCCCTCCCAGTCGGCTGGATGCAACTCCACACAAGTTGAACCCGAAACCAAAGTATGGTGTGAAGATGTCGGCACTCCCTGTTGGGATGGAGTGTTCAGTGGACATTAGGCTGGCATTGATGTGCTTATGATATGACGAAAATGACATGATAGCCTACTCTAAAATTGCGTCGGCCCCCTACGTGCCTCGGTTGCAACTTACTGGAATGCCAGTTTTGCAGGACTGGGCGAGAGGATTGAAGCAGGCCGGCTTGTTAGGGCTCACTAACATGCCACAATTTCGGTGCCTGCCGAAAGTAAATGCCTACGTAAAGCATCTCCTTGCATGCTTCCATGGTGGTTCGCTGTGGCTGGACAGAGAAGTTCCAGTGACCATTGATTTAATTTCGCACATTACCGGCTTACCTAAGAATGGAGTCAACCCGTCGCAGTACTTCCAAGGAAAGGCAAATGACAAAAAGCGGGTGCTCCAAAAATACGACTTAGAATCGGATGGTCATGGGTATCGCACCAGCAATATCAACGATCAAGTGGTACTCACAGGCACCAAGATTTTATCCTGCAAGGTGGTTCAGGGCGGTCGACCTAACCATGAATTGTTGCATGCACTACGCAATGCATGGAAGGTGTCCAAATGAATTGGTCCTTATTTCTGTTGAATTAACTAACTGAGGATGTTGTCACAGTTCAATCAGGGAAGGGTGCCTTCACATATAGTTGGCTTTTGTTGTTGATCGCCTTCATCGCATGGAAGGAGCTTGACACATACCAAGGCATGGAGGTCCCGACAGCGACAGAATGGTGGGGTGTGCGCTATCATAATCTCTAGTTTGGAAGGGAACCAGAGCGTCTCCGGGACTGCGAATTGCAGTTTTGGTTGTTCTGGGAAATGCTTTGTGATGCAGCAACGCAGGTTCCCCGGCTATCTGAAGAAACTACATCACGGTTCAAACTAGTTATGGTGTTTTCCATTCGCCCGCATACCATTCACATACAAGCCCGTCGTGATGCTGCTCAACAATGGTTGCAGACATCCTATAAGGTTATGTCAGAACATTTGGAGGCAATTGTGAACGATTGGCCGGAGCTATGGCATCAACCAACGGGGTTAGTATAGATAGAGGCTCGTGGCTTGGTAGCTGGCCCAGAGGATCGGATATCGGCACAAGATCAATAGAGTCACCATGAATCAGGACAAGAGTCCACCAAAACACTGTCGGATGCTAATAGTGACCGGGCCCTTGAAGAAATCAGGTTGAAAAGACACTAGGAGCATGCGACAATTAGTGGGTTGCCCCTGCCAACTGAGGCATAGTTGGGATGCCTACTCATAGTGCTTAACAACGCAGCTACTGCGACAGTTGACAAAATGGGGAAGAAAGTGGATGAAGAGTTCCATGTCATCACAGCTCGCTTGGATCCTTGTACGATGTAATTTCAAGACGGGCACCAGAAGAAGCAGTGGAACCAATAGTCGGCACAATCAGCACTGAGCCACGGGTTCAGAATGTGGAGATTCCCCCGACTGCGATTGTGACCGAGGATGAGGCAGTAAACACTTTGTTGCAACAGTTGAAGCAAGCAACCCTTAAGGTTAACGCATTGACACCAGGAGGGTTGACCGTTATGCAAATGGTGACTAGCCAAGAAATGATGGATCGACTAAGGGAAATTAACAGTTTCTGCTCACGCCTACAGGAGAGTGAGGCCGAGGTGAAGCATGATGTCGCAGAATTGACAAGCAGGGCTGCCTCGGCGTAGCAGGTGGTGGATGAGCTTGAAGATGACCTCAAGAAGGAACGGGATGAGAAGGCTCATGACATTGAAGGCCTCAAGAAGGAGCAGGACTTCCTTATTGCAGAGAAGGCCCATCTATGGGACTAGAACGTGCAGCTGGAGATGACTTTTAGTGACGCATGTCAGCATGCGTCAGTGCCCATCATCGAGACAGATGTGCTCCAATGGGTGTAGCGAATGGGAACTGCCATTGTTCAGTTGCGGCTGGAGAACGAAGTGTTGAAGGCTAAGATGCATACTGGTACACCGCAAGAGGAAGTCGATACCAGAAAAAGGGCAGTCGAGGAGGTCCCCACCCAATTGGTGGAGCAGGAACAAGTTGCAAAAAAGCTCACAACTAACACTGTGAAATTTTGGGGCCGTATTGTTCAGGATGAGTAGCACGAGCAACTCATAAAGGGTCGACAGGAAGTGGAGGGGCAATTGGCGACACTCAAGGTGGCGATGCGTGTAATGCCAGCCATGGAACAGGTCGCCAAGGTTACGAAATTGAAAGATCTACAACAGCGTGTCACCAAGGCAGATGAGTGCCAAAAGAAGTGTGCTGAGCAGTTGGAGTAGTTTCAAGATATCAGGGGCCAATTCATGATCAAGGAAGGCGAAGCGCTTCAGGCAGCATAGAAGGGTCGTCAGCAAGTGACTGCAAAAATCACTGCACATCCATCTACCGAAGACGTGGTTGCCAATCAGGTGGTGAGTATGGACGTCAATGAAATGGTAACCATAGTCATCCAGTGATTCGAATACTTCAGAGTGAAGACCATAGAGTCTACCATGTCCAGTTGACATGGCTCGAGGGTGAGCCACAAGATTGTGTTGGGGGCCTGTTGGTAGGTGGTTCGATAAGGAAATGTCATAGTACTGCCGATGTTGTGACACGTTGGATAAGGTCACAGAAGGAGTATTTTATGTGTTTCCGGGTTAAATTGTACCGTAGTTGGTGGATTTTGGGTCATTTGGACCGCAGACTATGTATTTTATGAGTCAGTTGTACCGCAGTATGCGGGTTTTTGGGTCATTTGTCCAAATGTCGGTTAGGAAGTTGTTAATAAGTGGACAAGCATTGTAATGGCGGAAGCCTATATATAAATGAGAGTTGTAGGTATTAGGGGGAGAATCGGGAATGTATGTTTTGGGCGTATGTTTTGAGATCAAGAGATATTGGCAAGTTTCGGTTGTTGCGGAGATATTGTATCTGGGTTTTTGCAGTGATAATATGATATGATGAAACTGTTTTTGTGCAATCCCTGGGTTCTTTCTGTTTGTTAACGATAATGCAAGGTCGCACTTCATGAATAATTCTATGTTTCTTTGATATGATGTTGGTTTTATTGCTACAATTGTTGTGATAATGAATTCTATGATTGAATAATGCTTTCTGAATACATGTCAAATGCTTAAGATCCCTATTTTAGTGTTGCGATAAATTTAATTCAAATTTCCACAACCCTCCTCCTTCCTCGGCGGAAACATGGTTCCGCCTGTTCTTCCTGGATGCCTTGGGTGAGACTTCATCTGCTCTATAGGTGTTGTTGGGCGGGATAAAACCTGTCCGGGCCGGTGCCTAGGGAGACTGCGGTATGCATCGACAGTAGGTGGAACCCCTGTCGACCGGAGTCACTCTAACAAAGAATCTTGATTTATGGCAGAGTACCATGCAATAGTGGAGAAATGGCAATAGAAGGAGTGCCATGATAGACACATTGAGCAGATTTTTTTTTTCTAAAGGAAGCAAGTTGCTTCTTTACAACACTGAATGCATGCAACATATGGGAAAACTATAGATGAATTGGCTAGGACCATTCATTGTTATGGAAATCAAATATTCAGGAGATGTAAATATTACACAACTTCATGGTATCTTACAATCAGAATGGTTGAATGATGCATGCCTGAAACCCTATGTAAGTATTCAATAATCCGACAGGAGACCACTCCTGCTAGACGGAGTGAATTAGTTATAAGTTAGAATTTCTTCTGTTTCTTTCAATTGAAGTTTTTCAATTCCAATCCTTAGTTACTTCTTTTAGTTATATCTTCCAGTTCATCTAATTAGTAGTTAGTTCAAACCATTGTGGTCAGGGAGGGACCCACAATTCTACTCAGTTGCCACTAACACTACATTGCAATAGTACAGTTGTAATATCTAGCACATCGTAGCCACTCGTCAGAAGTCGCATCCATTCCAAATCACTTGATGTGTTATCATCAAAATCCTCTTCCATCTCAACTCGTCACCACTCAATGTCACCTAGCCATCTCATCCACATGCTTCTCCCACTTTGATGTTCTTGTTGCTCAACACTTCCACATATGATCCCCATAGATCATCCCAAAACCGTTAGACTCAACTTATATGCTTTCAATCATCATGATTTATCCCATCACTAGATATTCGATGCATCATTTCCCTATTCAATCCATGCCATGCAAAAATACACCCTACAATCATTCCACCAATATATATAAATGCACAACCTTTCCAAGCTAACCCATCACCTTAGGTGCTAATATCATGTCACACTTTATCGCAGCCATGCAGATAGTACCACTAGTACCTGTGCTTACCCTCCTGCTTTTATATGAAATTCTACCCCTCAACAGATCTTTCCTAGTTGTCTCCATGCATAGCACCCCATTGATTGCTCCTAGTTTCAATTCATGTTATATGAACATTTCAATGAATAATGCCTGACAAGAACTTCACGACTCACGTCGTAGATAAAATTTCGAGGGATAATGATGTTCTCTTAACAAAATTCGTCACTAATGTTTATGCCACATCACACTCTCTCAGGACCCCTTTTGCTACAACAAAATTTTATGGGAGTTTGAGAGAGTGACGCTTTGCAAACCAATATGAACCTACAAACCTTGATGGTGTTAATGCCCTTGCTCATCCTCATTTCTTACTCTCCTTGATGTATGGAAGCTTATCTCATGAAGTCTAGTCTTTTGTTGAAAAGACAGCCAATGATTTTCCACCTTCAATGAATTCATCAACGATGAATATTTTGAAGACGAAGCATCATTTGTTGAGTCTGTTTCCTCTAACACTACAACCAGGAGGGACATAGTATTTTTCGCAGGCATTATTCCTTGGTGTTGAATGTGGTAATATTATTCATTGTACTGGATACAGAGACAAAATACTGATGTTGTTCAACACCAAAAGCAATACACCGATAATGTTCAGTACCAGAGTTGGATCCTTCATTTGAAGAGCCAGCAATAACAAATGCGCAAGGATTAGTAATGCAAAAAAGTTTACTTGATGGCAAGTCAATCCTTGTGGTTAGGGCTTGTTGGATGGTTTTTTTTGGGAGAAGGCCACAAAAGGTGGAAGGAAAAAAGACCATAGAAGAAAGAGGATGCAACAGTTGCAGAAAAATACTAACGACCACAATTAGTTTAGACCCTCACAACAAGTATAAAAGGAAGCATAAGATAATCGAAAGGAGAGAGATATGACATACTGAAATGTGAAGAGATCATAAGTAGAGAAGTCGAAGACAAAGACAACCAAATCTGCAACAAAAGTTTATGTATCTGTATTTTGGGTAGTTGGGTTTTGTTTATATGTTTTGTTCCTACTGTGACGGGTAATTCCGTGGTGATTGTAAGGTTGTAGACCCACTTTGTAATGGATATCATATCCTACAATAAAGAAGAATTTTTGGGCCCCTTAATTTTATGTTTTATGCTTATCTGCTCGATGTCTATCTATTATGTTCCTTAATTGTTTGCTATGAGTAATGTTAATGTTGCGGTAATATATATTTGATTAATGTCGGTATCTTATGATGACATTTGTTGCAAACTTAATGTTAATAACCTTTCACAATTGTATCCTTACAGTTAATCACTCCCTATCACACATAGTTCTAGGATGTGCTTTAGGTGAGACCTTCCCCTTCGGGGGATTGAAAATTCCAACACTCTAGACTATTGCAATGCCTTTGTTGGCCCATGCACAAGAACTCGATCTTAATTTTGCACCAACAACGTTTCTTGGTTAAAATTAAATTATGTGGATATAAAAATTGTTAATGTAGTTAAGATAAGATACAATTGATTTTCTTACCATCTTTAAAAATGAAATTGAAAATCGATATGATAGATTATCAAGGTAGGGATTCATATGCCTAGCCAAGTCTTCTTTCCCTATAGGGTATAGGAGTGTTGGTGAACATATTATCCTAATAAGCATATAAAATGAGAAAAAGTAGATAATTCAAAAGGAAACAAAATTCTTAATATGGTACTAGCCACATATTCCACATAGGTATTAGTACTAGGTCGTTTAGTAGATTCCACGCAAATATAGGGGATCATGTCTTGTAGAAGGAGTTGACATAGCTTGAGAGTTAAAATTGTGACTCCTTGGTGATAGTGAGAGTTGCCTCCACTTCCATATTGTTCCATGAGAGATTGGCCATAAAATAAGTAGCTTCTCTTTCATTATCAATGTTGGCTTGTAGACACCATTAAGCTAGACTTAAACATTAGTAGTTAACATTTAACCAAATTTTCTTTCATTAGTTAACACTTTGTAGATTCATGTTACTACCTACATTACATTTCTTAGTTAATCTTAGTTTGTGTATAAGTTATTTAAGTTGCATTGGTGAGTTTTTTATTTGTAGTGAGAATTCCTACATCTTATGAGTAATATGACTTAGCCTAGTTGTTGAGGAGCTTCTTTGGGGTAGAAATACACTTTCCAACTCCGAAAATGAAATGTGAATACATGTTTTTAATATCACCTAAGATTGTTTAAGGAGACCCATGCTTTAGTCATTAGACAAATTTCTTTGAAAACATTTACATTTAGAAATTTCTTATAATTTTCTTCAATAAATTGATACTTACCCTTAGTAAAGATTGATATACTTAGAGAGAAAGATATAATTTCTTGTGATTTAAACATGCACTACAATGATAAGTTTACAACATTTTTTATGGAAACATGTATAAATTTTGAAACTAATACAAAATCGAAACACATTATACTCAAAGGATGACTACATTCATGACATATGTATAAAGTTTCACATTGAGAGACCCTTCTTAGGAAAAAACTTAACCAAAGTCTAAAACTAGATTTAAATTAGGAATTATCTCTAGGAACCCCATAGCTAATATTTGTAGATGCGTGGAATACCCTTAATGATGTATTTGTATATGTCATAAGTCATTTTCATATATTTAAATATTCAAATTCATAAACAACTTGAATATACATAAATCTATCACTCTATCTTATATATCTTCATTATTTGATGCATATCATTCTCTAGAGTGGGGTTCTTCACTCCATGAGAGGTGCATCTCTGGATGGTCTCATGTTGTGGCACACCCCCAGATTACGATGTTAATTTTTCTGAATTTACTTCAATATGATCTAGGATATTAACTGAGAGAACAACATGTACAGCATATCTACAGCATATCAATCATGGAGACAATAATGCAAGCACACAAGAGACACAAATATTTACTTGGGGAAAACCATAAAGGTGAAAAACCCCAATAACTTCCTCAGAGATAGATAGAGCAATGATACAACCAACCAATAGAGATAGCCATAACCTAGCAGCAATCCTCCTCCTCCATAAGTGCGCCTCTCCTCCTTGAGAGCATGTGTGAGAAGTGAGTGAGTAAATAGAGTGCCTCCCGCACTGTATTTATACTTGACTTGACTTGCCTTTTTACCTAACTCATGTAGGCTCGAACTTAACCACATAACATAATGCTGAGTGGGCCGACCCCCAATAGGGTGGTCTAATAACCCTTTGACCCACATGGCCGACCCCCAATAGGGTGGTCTAATAACCCTTTGACCCACATGACTTATACAGGGCCGACCCCAAACAAGGTGGTCTAATAACCCATCAAGTATAAGTTACGACACTTACAATATAAATGACGACACTTCCTTATAGAGGAATAATACCATCTCTATAGGAATACAATATACATATATGTGAAATACATTCCGAAGTTACATATACATCAACACTCCCTCTTAACTAGGAAGGTATTTCTCAGCACAGTTCTTCTAGCACAAGTCATCTTCTCTGGATCATCGTCACTGGATAATCGTCATCGAGTCATCATCATCGTCACTGCTGCTGCTATCTCAATCAATCTCTGAATCTACTCGTCATAGGAAGTTCTACAGAGCCAGTCCTTTTTCATACTGGATGTAGGCCCACCACCTGCAGGTCTTCGTCATCACTGGCCATACTATGGAATCCTCAGGACTTATTACGTGCGTCACAAAACCTCGAAAGAGCATCCTAGGATGTTACGGGTACACAACTCCGACCTGTAAGATCTCCCAGGGCGCTATTACATGTGACCCCACCACAAAACCTCGCAAGAGCATCTCAGGATGTTACGGGTACACAACTCCGACCTGAAATCTCCCAGGGCACAAATTACATGTGGTCCACCACAAAACCTCGCAAGAGCATCTCAGGATGTTACGGGTACACAACTCCGACCTGAAATCTCCCAGGGCAACGAATTACATGTGGTCATGGCAAAACCTCGCAAGAGCATCCCAGGACTGATTACGGGCACATAGCCCAACCTATCGGATCTCCCAGGGAAACGAATTACATGCCATAGGACAAAACCTCGCAAGAGCATCTGCCAGATATCCCAGGGTGCTATTATATGCCATAGGCAAAACCTCGAAAGACTATCTGCAGATCTCCCAGGGCAACGAATTACATGTCCTCCCAGAGCAAAACCTCGAAAGAGCATTTGCCAGATGTCCCAGGGCACCGAATTACATGCCATAGGCAAAACCTCGAAAGACCATCTGCAAATCTCCCAGGGCAACGAATTACATGCTCATCTGCACAACCTCATCCACGGCCATAGAGTATCAACCTGATACTCACCATACATCATCCTGATGTATCCATGATCATCCTGATCATCACTGCAACATCCTGCTGCATGATCCACCTGATCATCAATGCATCTACCTGATGCATACCAAGTATCATACATGATCCTCCTGATCATCAATGTATCCACCTGATACAAATACATGATACATATCATCATACATGATCCTCCTGATCATCAATGCATCTACCTGATGCATACCAAGTATCATACATGATCCTCCTGATCATCAATGTATCCACCTGATACAAATACATGATACATATCATCATACATGATCCTCCTGATCATCAATGCATCTACCTGATGCATACCAAGTATCTACCTGATACATATCATCATACATGATCCTCCTGATCATCAATGTATCCACCTGATACAAATACAAATACATGATACATATCACCATACATGATCCACCTGATCATACAATGTATCCACCTGATACATATACAGATACATGGTCCAAGCATCCAACATGATGCATACATACATACATAAAATGATCCAACTGATCATATCCAAGCAGAAACCAGAACATCATCCTGATGCTCATCATCCAGCGCTTACATCCACAGCCATGTGAAGGATCCTCCTTCCAACATGCTTGGAATGGCTTCAGCAAATGTGTCCATCACTTCTTCCTCGAAGTATACTTGATCTGAAGCACGCCAAGCCTCTCTCTGAAGTACTCGAACTTCACCCTGGCTAGTGGCTTCATCAGCACATCTGCAATCTGCTCGTCCGTCGCAACATACAGGAGCTTCACAGCTCCTCTCTGCACCATATCCCTGATATAGTGATATTTGATCTCTATGTGTTTCGACCTGTCATGAAACACTGGGTTCTCGGACAGCTTCACACAACTCTGGTTATCACAGAAGATACCAGTAGCCTCCAACGGGAGATCAAATAACTCAGACAGTAGCTTCCGTAGCCATACTGCCTCACAACTAGCTGAACAGGCTGCAACATACTCTGCCTCAGCTGTACTCAGTGCTACGCAGGACTGCTTCCTGCTAAACCAAGAGATCACACCTGATCCCATACTGAAGCAGCACCCAGATGTGCTCTTCCTGTCTGCAGCACTGCCAGCCCAATCTGAATCAACATAACCTTCCAGGTTAAACTTTTGATTCGCCTCATACCTGAGCCCATAATCCACTGTACCCTTCAGGTACCTCAGAACATGCTTTACAGTAACCAGGTGAACACTTCTCGGATCCGTCAGGAACTGGCTCAATGTGTTCACAGCAAAGCAAATGTCTGGTCTCGTGTTCGTCAGGTACATCAAGGACCCAATCATCTGACGATACATAGAGACATCAACTGACTCAGATGAAGCATCACATAGAAGCTTCAGATTCGATGCCATAGGTGTGGCCATGGCCTTGCAATCCATCATCCCGAACCTCTTTGGGATCTCTACTGCATACTTCCCTTGTCCAAGGAAGATTCTATCTGCACTTTGCCACACCTCCATGCCAAAAACAAATAGTGCATCATCCCCAAGTTCTTCATCTCGAACTCGGTAGTAAGCTTCCGCTACGTGTCGGCAATCAATCTATCTTCACCATACCAAGTTCTGGGAGCTTGCTTCAAGCCATACAAGGCTTTCTTCAATCTGCATACATATGACTCCCTGTCAGGTCTTGGGACTGCATCCCAAACATCTTCTTCATGATCTACGGATCATGGCATTCCATTTCTTCATCCCAGATCCTGGGAACTTCAATATCTTCAATAGATATCTTTCTTGCTGGAACAAATGTTGTAGTCCTTTTGTAGGAGATGGCATATGATCTTTCCTACACAACAAGTTAAATTGCATGATTAGAAAACATCTTATAGTTTTCAGAACAAATTCTTACACATAAAGAAATATGCCATACAGTCATGCAATTATCTTAGCCAATGCTTCAATACAACATTTATCCATATCCCGTAACTTTCTAGATGCCTTCCAATCTCTACCAGAACATTGTTAAGAGTGTGCACAACTCCCAACATGTCAGCAAAGAGGTTTCATTCTAGATAAGTAGCAATGGAATGTTGTACAGTGCCATAGGCTACTTACCCATGCATATTAGTAGTATACTGTTCATCAATGCAATTATTCTAATATGCATAATACACAACCTAATTCTAGGAACATCAGTATATACATTATTGAACAGTATTATTTAAGAAATGACAATTCAAATACTTATCTTTGTTTGTTCGTTGGGTGGACTCCCTCTGAGTCTTTGCTTCCTTGCAGGAGCTGCTGGAGTCCTAATCTGAGGTAGCTTCTTCTACACCTTTCTGTTGTGAAATGTAGAGAGATGATCAACTCCCTCTGAATATCTGCATCCTTGCAAAAACTACTGAAGTGTGCTCCTTTGCTTTCTTGCAGGAACAACTAGAGTGTGCTCCTTTGCTTTCTGGCAGGAGCAACTGGAGTGTGCTCCCTCTTGATCTTTGCTTCCTGAATTACCTGTTCTTGAACTCATATTCATCCTTGGTCCCTATGCATGCTTATTAGTATCATGAATGTGTTATCCTTGTGATCTCATATAAAATCATACATTCATTAGTATACTATTAAAACACAATAATCTCAAGCATGTATAGTCATGATCATTTCAAACAGAAATAATAAGCATGAGCATTCAAGGATTCTTATGGTTAGTCAAATCATAAGAAACATAACATGTCTAAACCTGTAATTACTCAAACATATGACTCTTCAGATTAGTTGAATCATCAATAAAGATAAGATATATAAAATGCATAAAACCTGTGATTATTCAAACCTATACCATCATGATTCTTCTGGTTAGTCATATCATCAATTAAAATAAGAAACATAATATGCATACAACCATGATTATTCGAACCTATGACTTCATGAATAATCATTATCAACAACAGTATAAGATCCTAACACAAGGTAGGATTCTATCTTGATATAGGAAAAACATACCTGGATTAGCATGCTAGCTATTTATGTCTAACATACTCACATGATGTCTTCTTGTTCTTCTTCAATGACTTGTGCTAGTAACCTGTATGTCTCATAGGTTAACTATTACAAAACCAAGTTATACATACCTCGTAAATGGATCTTCTATGAGATCCATGACAATGGATGAATCTTTGTCCTCATGTTATCATGATCATATGTTCTTGGACCAGAACATGATTTGTCTTTCTTGGTGTACCTTTCATGTTAGTAGACAACATAAACCTCATACAACACCATAATGCATTAGTACAATCATAAGTGTCAACACCCTAACCAATGAATATCTTCTATCATGCATTCATAATTTTGTTAAGGTGATACGACAAATCTAAAATCAAAATTGTACTAACCGTAATAACATGAAGACAAACATACCATAAACTTAATCATGGACAAATATTAAAACATACCTCGATGAGTCATACCTGTCGAGATCACTTGTAATCTTCTTATGTAAGGCCTTAGCCTCATCTCCCTCTAAAACAGGAACTTCTTCACTTATGCAAGTGATTAGCCCAATCCACTTGATTTGCAAGAACTGGACCTTGAGTTGGATATGGGTTTGTCAGAGAAACCCCAAAAATTCAAACTTTGAATTTCAAACTTCTGATAGGATAGAAATATGTGCCTTGATGAGCTGATCAAGTTGGTATATTCAGAATTTGAAAACTGCAAAGTTTCACTCCTCAATTTTGCCTTTGAAACTTCTAGATTCACTGGACGTGACCCTGAACTGGGGTTTGATGAAGCCCACTCTTTTGCCCCATCAAATGTTTGATCCAAAGCTCTAAGCTTCTATTTTTCTGAGGAGCTTCCAGCCGTGGTCACAGATTTCAAAAATTCCCATTTTTACAGAAGCCCTAATTTTCCACTTTTCTGATCAAAGTCCCGAACTAGGGTCTAATCAAGCCCGGCCTTCTGCCCAACCAAAAATTCTGATCTTGGTCTCTAAATTTCTATTTTGATGAGGAGCATCCAGCCGTGGTCTCCGATTACAAAAATTCCAACTTTCTCCAAAGCCCTAAATTCCGGAAGCCATGAATGAAGGTACCAAAAAATAATTCTGTTTTGACAGAAATATGTACCTGATTGTTTCTGGTGTAACTCCGAAATTTTGGATCCACAGGGTCTGGAAAAATTTCCTGAGATAGCCTGACCTGTTATCTTTCCATCCTGACAGGTCTGACCTCAATTGGATTCTCTGAGAGAGAGATATGCCAAATGTCGCAACGTGGCCTGTTTTGGGATAAAACAGGAGAGCGAACTTGTATGGCGTGCCACGTGTCACTGTTTTAACTTCAGCCTCTTAAAATTTTTTCTGAGATAGTGCAGACTGTGTAATACCTGTCAATTTTTACGAAATTTCATTTGGAGCTTCCTAGCCCAAGATATGACCTTTTTCCCAAGGTCACCTGATTTTGACTCAGATCTGGAAGAGGCAGAAACCATATATTGTACAGATCATAAATCACAAAGTACAACGAATTAGAGGTTGTCCTTTGGACAAAAGATACCTGGAGATCTTAGCTTCGGCCTGTAACAATTTCAGATCCGAAAACTTCGCCAAAACGGATTTATAGCGAAAGTGCTACGATGACTGGTTTTTGCTATATCAAGCCCTAGCATCGTAAGTGCAACAAGTGTCATACATGCCATATCATGCCTTCTTTCAGGCTAGCTCTGATACCATGTTAATTTTTCTGAATTTACTTCAATATGATCTAGGATATTAACTGAGAGAACAACATGTACAGCATATCTACAGCATATCAATCATGGAGACAATAATGCAAGCACACAAGAGACACAAAGATTTACTTGGGGAAAACCATAAAGGTGAAAAACCCCAATAACTTCCTCAGAGATAGATAGAGCAATGATACAACCAACCAATAGAGATAGCCATAACCTAGAATCAATCCTCCTCCTCCATAAGTGCGCCTCTCCTCCTTGAGAGCATGTGTGAGAAGTGAGTGAGTAAATAGAGTGCCTCCCGCACTGTATTTATACTTGACTTGACTTGCCTTTTTACCTAACTCATGTAGGCTCGAACTTAACCACATAACATAATGCTGAGTGGGCCGACCCCCAATAGGGTGGTCTAATAACCCTTTGACCCACATGGCCGACCCCCAATAGGGTGGTCTAATAACCCTTTGACCCACATGACTTATACAGGGCCGACCCCAAACAAGGTGGTCTAATAACCCATCAAGTATAAGTTACGACACTTACAATATAAATGACGACACTTCCTTATAGAGGAATAATACCATCTCTATAGGAATACAATATACATATATGTGAAATACATTCCGAAGTTACATATACATCAACATACGAGAGGAGTTGTATGTGTCACGTGCATATATTTTTATTTTTATTGAGTTAGACATAAGTAAATTATTGTATGCATGTAATTATTAATGCTTGTTTCTACTTTCATGGGAACCCTGACTTCTAGGCGCAAGGTGACACCACTTTCTAGTGCTCACAGTTATGGAAGTAGGATGGCCAGTGTCTCCCTTGACAGTCAGGTTACTCACAGCTCTTCAAAGTGAAATGAGGAGGTTCCTCATGATCCATGTACATTAAATGCATATTTATTTCTTGTTCAATCACCAATATCTTTAATTTGTATCATTATTAGTATCTTTAATTTTTTACACACATATTTTGACTGGTATTTTTTTTATCTAACTTGTAGATACCCATAGTGGATGTGATCTAGTGACTCCACCTTCTGCTCCTTTGGAGGATGAGATCACATGGATAATATGATCAGCCACTACAAACTTAAAGTTTGTACAATAATCCTATCATGTTTGTGCCTCCAAATGGTCATGTCCATCCATCTTATCACTATTTCCAATGAAGTTTTATTTAGCTCCAAATGATCATAATTTTGATTTCATTTTAACTCTATGTAATTTACAAATAGTTTCTATAGTCTAAAACAACCCTGCAAGATGATAGTAATCTCATATCTTACTACAACATAAATGTACCATTCACTTTCTTAGGTGTGCTTGCTTAAATATATATTTCAATGTACCAATAGATAGGGATAAGCTCCAGGAGCATGAAACCAATCAATTGGCGAGCTTCTTATAAAAAATTCAAGAATTTCTTCACATATTAAAGCTAATTACACCATAGATAAAGGGGTGTTATGGGTAGGGGGAGTAGGAGAGATAGAGAGGGGGGTGGGTTGGTTATGGGTAGGGGGGTAGGAGGGGGATTAGAGACACAGAGAGAGAGAGAGAGAGAGACATGGATGGGGGTTATGGGTAGGGGAGGGATAATTGAGAGAGAGAGAGATAAAAAGAATAATATGAAAATGTTACAATAAGAATAAAACCTTATTGTGATCATCATATGATAGTGCACTCCAAAATTAAAGTTTGTACAGTAATCTCATCATGTCTACACCTCTGAATGGTCATGCTCATCCATCTTATTACTATTCACAATGAAGTTTTATTCACATCCAAACGATCATAATTTCACTTTCATTTTAATTCTATGAAATTTACAAATAGATTCTAGAGTCTAAAACAAACCTGCAAGATTATCTTAATCTCATACTGTACTACTGCAACATAAATGTACCACACCCTTTCTTAAGTGTGCTTAAATATATATTTCAATGTATCAGTAGAGAGGGATAAGATCCATGAGCATTGACAAACTAATTAGTTTTCATGTTTTAAGCAATTATTCACATATTAAATATTAATCACACCATACACAAAGAGGGTTGGGGGAAAGGGTATCAAGAAAAAGAGAGGGGGGGGTTAGGGGTAGGGGGGAGGAGGTGGGTTAGTGAGAGGGAGAGGGGGGTTTAGGGGTATAGAGAGAGGGAGGGGTATGGGGTTGGCAGAGATAGAGAGATGGGTGGAGGCTAGGGGTAGGGGAGAGATCATTTTTTTTATGTGTGTGTGTGTGTGTGTGTGTGTGTTTGTGTGTTGTTGACACAAACCCAGTCGACAGGGGTTCCCAGTGCTGTCGACACCTAGACCACCACGATCTCCTTGAGTACCAGCCAAGACAGGTTTTACCCCGTCCAGCAACACCTGCAAAGCAGACGAGGTCTCACCTGAGATGTTCAAGGGAGAGTTGATGGAACCATGTTTCCGCCAAATGAAGGAGGATGTTTGCAACTGAATTACTTAACTTATTGCAACATTTCAGAAATAGATCTATGCATTTAACTCAGACATCGTTTATATTCATCGCATCATTCAATAGAACCATTCATCATCACAGTAAATATAATAGTAAAGCATTAATTGCAGCAAGGAAACATCGCATCATTCATAGATTTATATCGCAACATGCATTAACACAGATGAACAAAAGAAACATAAGAATTCCGCAAAATAGCTCTGTCTCATTATGTTAACTCCACAAAAAACGAGATACAAAATACTCAACTCCACATCAAGATCTCCAAAAAGGTTTTCAACATAAGATGACCCCGCTTAGGTTATTCAACACCTACACATCTACATCCATTTATAGGCTTCCACCTTTACATTACTTGTCCACTTACTAAAAAATTCCTAAACGACACTGACCCAAAACCTAACTATTGTGGTCCAAATGACCCAAAAACCCGCATACCACGGTACAATTGAAAAAAAAATACATAAGATATCATCACTTGCTCTTTGTCTTTCTGGCTTCTGCGGTATCGCAGCACTCATGGTACTGTGATAATGACCCATCTAACTGCCTGCCAAAAGGCCACCAACATAATTTTGTGGCTCTCCCTCGAGCCACGTCAACAGGACATGGTATACTTAGTTGTCTTGACCCTGAAATACTCGTACTGTTTCCCGACCTCTGTGACCTACTCCTATATTTCCATAGCCACCACCTGACTGTCGATCACATCCTGGGAAGATGGATGCTCACTCAACTTCACTGCAACTTGTTGGAGACCTTCCTGTACAACCTGGAGTGTCGTACGGGCTTTAGTCACAAACTGACTGCCAATCTCCTAAAACTCCTCCAGCTGTGCAGTGTGCTTCTTCTGATACTCGTCGTCCTCGGTGATGCGCTGCTACAACTCTTTTAAGTCCGCAGACTTGGAAACCTGCTCCATTGGCGGCATCATCTGCACTGACGTCTTTAGTGTTTCCAACTACCCCTCCGCCTCCTGCTTGAGCTTGGTTAATTGTTCAATCTGCTTGTCCTGGACAATGCTTTCCCAAAACTATATAGTGTCTGATGTGAGTTTTGTCATTGTCATTTCCAGCTCCCCCATCTATGCTACTACCTCATCAATGGCATGTTTGTAGTCATCCACCTACACTTGGGGTGTGCTAGGGTCCACCAGGGCTGTTAACTCCTAATTGTCATGCCGCAGCTAGGCAATGACAGCCCAAAGTTGTTGCATGCATTGAATCACATCCAACTCTACAGTAGGATCTGACACATGTTGACTAGCCTCAGCAATGGCCATCTTGATCCACACATTTTGATCCCACAAGGTGGCCTTCTCCACAATGAGGTGATCCTGTGCCTGCTTCAATTCTTCGATCGCTCGAGCCTTCTCAACTCGTTCTTTCTTGATTTCCTCTTCCAACTCGTCCACATCCTGTCGCACTGTAGAAACCCTCCCTGTTAACTCTGCGACTGCTTCCTTCGTAGTTGCCTCACTCACCTGCAAGCGCAGGCACTTACCACTGATCTCATCCATCCTGTCCACCATCTCCCGACTGGAAACCACCTGCATAATTTTCAATGCCGTCGCTGGTAGCGCATTCATGTTGAAAGTCACTTTCTTTAACGGCTGCAGCAAGGCTTTCAAAGCCTGATTATTAGTCACAATCGCAATCGGGGGAATATCAACATTCCTAACCCGCGGCTCAGTGCTGATTGTGCCAACTGGCTGCACCGATGCTCCTTCCGGTGCCTTCTTTGAAATCATATCACACAAGGAATCCAGCTGAGCAGTGAACACATGGAAACCTTCATCTACCTTTATCGTCATTTCTTTCGCCATCCCAGTAGATGCATTAGTGATTGCTAGTATTAGTCGTCCAAGCTGCGCCTCCAATGATAGGGGATCCCAATGATTGTCCCATGTTCCTGGTGTCCTTTCATTCTACCTTCTTCAATCTGATGCTCATCATCCATAGGGGACTGTGATGATTCCTCATCCGACATTTAACACAGTTCATCCATGGCTCACACATCACATGGTATCCCCATAGACTCCTCCTCCTGAATAATTAGTTTGCGCCATTCGACTGGCTAGTCGTCAATGATCGGATCCAACTCTTCATCTGTTAATGTATAGGGGGTCAGAAACCACTTCCTATACATATCGTTGTGCGCTTTCACATAGTTACTGTGTGGTTCGAACGTGAACTGAGAAATCCCCTTGTACTTCTCAACAATGGCCTGAGTCAACCGCAGAATCTGTTCAGTAGCCGCCTGCAGCGCTTCCCAATAAAACCAGAACTGCATGGAACAATCCTTGAGCCACTCCAGTTCCTGCACCCACCACATGTTTTGGTAGTGTGCTCCCTTGCGTTATTGCACTGCGTCCACGTCCATTCCTTAATAATCCTCGGGTTCCATCCAGGCGACCAACGCAACTAATATCAGCAGCCAGCTATAGTTGAATGACCGTTGTCCTACTTGGGCCACCAACACATCCTCCATCAACTGGTTAAGTAAAAACATGGACCAGTTCATCTGCACGCCTGCCGCACATAGCTCTGCGCAGGAGACAACCCCAGAGTTACCTTAATTGGGTCGAGTATTATGTAGTATTTTGGTAGCCAAGATACCAGCCCCAATCTTGATTGCGGGCTCATTGATAGTGTCCAAGCGGTAAGCCTGTCCGTCTTTCTGCATTTTGTACTACTTCCGCAACCTTTCCACAAGAGTTTTGTCATTGTTCTTACCCAGAAATTATTGCGACAGGTCAACCCCAGCCTTTGGAAAGCCTATGATCTCAGAAATTAGGTCCACCGTCACGGTGACCTGCCTATCCAACCATAACACCCTGCCATGAAAACAAGGTAGCAACTGTTTGACGCAGGCATTGGCTTCCGTCAACTACCCAAAATGTGGCATGTAGATCAAATGCAACAACCCAAACTTCGCCAATCCGTGCACCCAGTCATGTGGAATGCATGGCGTCGGTCCATTTTCCCCCTCTTCGCATGGCTTAAAGGGCTCCGTCATAACATCTTCCAGCGCCAGCAAGTCGTGATCATCATACTGCAACTACATCAATTTCGGTATGATGTCGGTGGTACAAATCATACCTGGTGGGATTTCTGACATCCATATTTGATACCGTTGGTTCTTAGTGACCTTCCTCGGCTACACCCTAGCTCGACATGGAGGTTAGTAGCCTGGGATATCCACGAAAAAAATGCTTGTACAGACTGCGGATTCCACAACCCCCAAGCTCGATGGGATCTCTGCAGGGATGCCTTCTGTCACTTCGGTAGTGGAATGGGTGTGTTGCTTCTTGGGCCACTCGAAGCTAAGTTGTGCCCCCCACCTCTTTTGGCACACCACAGAGGACGATCCCACCGGCATGTTAGCAACTTTGTCCACGAGATTGACCTCTTCCTCAATAGGAGCATGGATGAGGGGTGACTCGGCTTCACTTGAAATCTCCACCATCTACAATTCTCTCAGCATGCCACGCTCAATTCCTGTAATGCCAACAAATGGCTCAACCTTGCTCAACCCGGAACGCGCTCAACACTGCCCAACTGAACTCTGTAACACAACTCAACCTTGCACAATTACTCAACTAGCAACTGAACTTACTTGTCACAAACGGTGCCTTCCTACCAGCCTCGGCCCATTCTTATAGCCCCCAACCGAATCCCTCGTAATCATAACTAAATCATGCATTAACTCGAACCAAATCCTGTCTTAATGACCCAAATCTGCCATCGATCTTGTCAGTCGATCGGTCGGATCCGCCATAAATGCTCATCATTCGAATGAGCATCGTTAATTAACTATCTTAAACTTTCAGCATTTATTGCTGATTTGGACCAGTTGTGATCCTACCACTATCGTGGACTACTCCTAACTTGTGGCACAAGCCTCCCTATCGGTGCGCCATCTTGCCACCAAGCAACCTTTTTTTTTCCCAATGTGACTCAGGCATCGTGCTGCTCTAAGCCCAACCTGTAGGGCTTCAACCTGCTACCATTGATCAACTTGGGGAGCATCGCTCCATCTAACTATTGCAACTATACTGCTCCTCCTGAAGTTATGCGACTGATGCAATATGGACCAAGCCAATGCATCTGCAATTTTCCTAGGTGTTTCATAAACTTGTTGTCATACAACAGCACAAAGTCACCCTACTGAAACTATTTGTTTTTTATGTGGTGATCCTTCTCTACACTCTGGTGGAATCCCGCAATAAAGCGATCTTCCAATTGTACTAATTGTGCTAGACGTTCTTCTAATGCCACTGCAGCATCCATACCTGTTGTTGCCTCTATGCGCAGACTCAGAACGATGTATTCCATAGCCATAATCGCTTCTTGTCCATACACCAGCTTGAATGGTGTCTGTCCCGTCAACCTTTTAAATGTGGTGCAATACACCCACAAGACTGCCGGGATTTTCATATCCTAGTCATCACAGTTTGAGTTGCACACCTTTGTCAGTGCATGTTCCAATATCTTGTTGAAAGCTTCCACTGCGCCATTTTACCGTGGATGATATGGCGTACTCTTCTTGTGTTGTATCTACAGTTCCTCCGTTAATGCGTCGATGGTGCGATTGAGAAAGTGGTTGCCTTGATGACTAATCAATATCTTGGGGCAGCTAAAGCGAGTGACAATATTGTTGAACAAGAAACACGCAGCTGTGGTCGTGGAACAATCAATGACTGGTGCAGCTTCCACCCATCTTGTCAAATAATATGTCATCATGATGATGTATCTTTCACTAGTGCGCTTCCTAGTTGGGTTGATTGGTCCCACGAAATCCACTACCCATTTGTCAAATGGTTGCAGTGTCATTTGAGGTATCAGCGGCATCTCATCCCTCCTGGATGGCTTCCCAGTTCGCTGATAACATTGCAGGACCGCGCATAGTCTGTCGCATCATTGTGCAGCGTGGGCCACTAGAGCCCCGTGTGAAGCACCTTCCTGGTAGTCGCACGACCACCATAATGCCCCCCAGCCACTCTGGCATGCACTTCTGACAAGATCTGCCCTTTCTCACGAGGCAAAACACAACGTCGTAATATCTCATCGGAGCCCAATTTATATAACTCACCTACAATTAACAGGAAATCTGCAACCTTGACCACCAACTGCATCTTCTGACTGGTGGTGAGATCCTCGGGTGCAGTACCGATCGCTAGGAACTGAATGATTTCTTCAAAGTATCCATCGGCTACTTCAACCTTAAAGAATTGCACATCAGGAAACCCATCTTCAATGTTAGTTGGCTCCTCTCCTGTCTTAATCCGCGACGGGTGATTGGGTCCAGCATTCGAACGTCCTAGCTTTATAATCAATTCAAAATTGAACTCCTAAAAAAGAAGTAGTTAGTGACATATCTTTCCCCCCAACAAAGGCTTATTGACTAGATATTTTGATGCAGAATGGTCTGTGAACATCTTAAAGTGTCCTCCCAATAAGTAATGTCGAACCTTCTGCAACGCATAGACCATCGCCATGCCTTCCCTCTCTATAGTGGTATAGCTCCTTTCTACTGATGATAACTTCCGACTTGCGAAAGCAATGGGGTGATCTAGATCCCCTTCTCCTGGTTGCACCAGCACCATGCCCAGTGCAATCGACGATGCATCAACGTGGACATGGAATTCCTTACTCTAGTCTGGAAATACCAGTATCGGCGTTGAAGCCATTTTAGCCTTCAGCGTCTCAAAACTATCTTGACATTTAGGGATCCATTTAAATATCGTGTATTTCTTCAATAACTTCTCCATAGGGGTGATGATCGCTGCATAGCCCCTGATGAACTTGCAATAATACCTAGTGCGTCCCAACGTCACTTGCAACTGCTTAATGTTGGTCGGCGGTGTTAAGCTCAGAATAAACGCAATTTTTGCTGGGTCAACTAACAATCCTTTCTTGCACACAATATGACCCAATAATATACCAAACGGTACATAGAAGATGCACTTCTTTAAGTTCTGTGATATCTTATGCTGTCGACAGCGCTCCAACATCAATCACAGATTTTCCAGATGATCGCTGATCAAACCGTAGACGGTCTAGTCTTCCATGTATACCTACAAAAACTTCTAAATGAAATCCCTAAACACGGAAACGATAACCCACAAAAATATCACAGGTGCATTATTCAATCCAAACGACATCACTGTGTACTGAAAACAACCCCATTATGTCACAAAAGTTGTTTTGTGGCGGTCTTCCTTTGCAATGTGGATCTGATGATAGCCCAAGAACCCATCCATGAAAGAATACATCTCCTAGCCACCCACGCCTTCGAGTACCTCGTCAGTAAACGGGGTTGGAAATGGATCATGCATGCAAGCGTCATTCAACTTCCACAAATCGACAAAAATACGTACTTCACTAGTCTTCTTGTCCTATGGCACCATATGACTGATCCACTCTGGCTCTTCAACCGGTTCAATAATACCAGCATCCGACATGCTATCAAGTTCTACCTTGACCCTCTCCTTATGTCACGGATTCAAGTGATAGGGTCACGGCCTGATTGGTTTAGCATCTAGTTTCACGAATCTTCATCTCCACGAGATCGCCCAAAATACCTTTCATCTCAGAAAACTTAGTCAAAAACAAATCTTGGAATTCATGTAGCAATTCGGTGACCTTTCCCATCATCTCATCATCCCAATAATCCCCAACATTCACAAACTTGGAACGGGCCTCTATCCCAATATTGACCTTACGGAGCTTCAATGGCTGGCTGATTGGATCACTTGGCGCTTCGGGTGCTACAATATCGCAACTTCCTTCAAAGTCCAAAATATTGACATTCCGCAGATCATCACCAACTTCAGGAACACCAGTGATATTGTAACATTCCATCATGGATTTCATTTGGTAGTGTGTGTGTGGATCAGCATGATGTGCCACTGGAACAACCTTTAGAACCACATCACGGATGAGCTGCAACGCAATATGGACATCTGGGTTAGCATCCACGAAGTTGAATGTATGAGTAAAACAAACTGTCAACTCCAACCAAGTAGTAATTTCTTCCCACAATTCAGCTTCAGTGTACCAAGATCAGGGCATCTCGTCCAAAGTATGGACAAATGCATGGACCCACTCATCTTTTGGTCGCGATGCCCACAAGGTCTAACACTCCATCAAATGACCGCTAGGGTCACTCCGACCATCATATTTCCCTGTGTGGTAAACCTCGGTATCTCCGAAATGAACCGTCATCAATCGATTGACTTCTTATGTGTTTCCCACCAGCGTGCTGGAGCAGCCTTCAGTGCTTCCTCCAATGCCAGTAGTCACTGTGGTTCTGAGACTTTTTCCTCGAATACCGCCAAAACGTCAGACAAGCTAGGCATCCCTTCATATATGGGTAATGTGATTGTTTCAGTCGCAACATGGAACAACGACCGCATGATTAACCCACACTTGCTTAGCGACACCTCATGCAAGCCATTCTGCCAATGTTCTAAAGTGTCGTTAGAGTCGGAAGACGCAGAGCTGTCATTGCGCCATCCAAGCTCACCGTTCGCAATTGGATGAATTTAATCTTTTGAAATATTGAAGGCATGCTCCCATCTACTGGGATATTCATCCTTCACTGGTTCAATGTATTGGCGTCCTTCAGCCAGATCCAACGGGGATATAACTTTGATATCACGGTTTTCAAAAGTCATCATCTGCCGCTTAAAGTTGATTACTGCTCCACTGTCGTTAGCCCATCCAATCCCCAGCAACGTGTGATAAGAACTTCCCCCTTCAACTACTTCGATGGCATCAAAGTTAGCATAAGTCTTCATTCCCTAATCGCCCACCACCAAGCATGGAACTCTCCCAATCAGTGTCACCTTGGCGTGATTAGCTAGACGGAGCTATACCAGAGACCATCTCAATGGGGGGCTCCCTATTTTCTGTCATGCCTGCTTGGTTAAGATGTTGACATCCAAAACAAAACATACATTGTGTATGCAATAGTGGGAAATATTGCTGGTAGTGTCCCCATACCGCACAGTGATAGCACTGAATAGGTCCACGACCTCCTCTTCCTCCTCCGCGACTAAATCCTACGCCACGTCTGCCCTGGAATCCTCTACAGAATCCTCCCTGTTGTTGGTACTACAGTTGATTAAATTGTTGCTGCATAGGATTCAGTTGCATGCCTTGCCCTTGTTGTGCATACTGCGGTTGTTGAACGTATTGTGGTTGTTGTGGAGCCATTTGCATCATATCATATTGCGGCATAAACTATTGTGGTTGTTGTTGTGGTACAAACTACACCTGCGGTTGAGGTTTTGGCTGGGCTACCTGCGGTTGCGGTTGGGGTTGTTGTACGGCACGCAGGTCGTTCTTCACATAGAATGCATCGTACGTTCTCTCCTGAAGCAACCCATATGCACGGAAATCTTTGTCTTCGTGTCCCACCGATTTGCAAAATGTATAATAAAGATTCATTGGTTTTGTGACCATTTTCTGCATGTATTGACATTCGTCATGGCGGTGCCCATATACCTGAGAGACACGACACCATGGCATGCGACCGCCACTCAATGGATTCGATGCTCCTAAAACCAGATAATTGCAGAAGTCTGGGCTATTATCCTTAGTATGCCTTTCTCATCGACATCGCGTACACCAGACTTCTTCTCGTTCTTCCTTGCCCTTCTTAAGATCTTGCAGTTGTATGGTCAGGTTAGCCAGCTGCATTTGAATCTACGACATCCCAGCTATGTTTTCACCAATCGGTGAAGCTTCTATCCACATTGCAATCTCCAAAGCTTCACTTGGTGTTGTAATGTTCTGTTGCATCAGCAGTAAACGAATGGGTGGGAGCAATGCTGCGATGAACCATTCCTTATGTTGGGTAGTGCTCAAATCGAAGCTGACCCTCGCCATCAGCGTCTTGAATCGCTAGTCAAATTCCCACACCGTTTCATTGGGATACTGCTTAATCTCTTTTAGTTTGGTAATATACTGTGCTTCAGACTTGGGTTTTTTGAATTCTGCAATCAATCCTTTCTTGATATCGTCTAGCGTCTTCTTCGGAGCTCCTGTAGGGACTAGAACACACTTATAAACCAGTCTAATGCGCGACCTCGTAGAGTTGTCGCTAATTTTCCTTTCTTATCATCCTCATTAGTAATTTGCTTCATGGTCCACACTGCCTCACATAAGAACCAGTATTGTCCAGGATTGTCTATTCCATTTCCATGGAACAGCGACAACTTCGTATCCTCACCCACCATCCTAGGATTTCTTCCTACGGTCATTGAACTACTAGCAATCAAGCTTTGTTGACACAATGGTGTCGAGGTTGTGTTTCTTACTGGTTGACAGATAGTGAGCGGAGGTGTCAGCACGTTGCTACTGGGGTTTGGTCCTACCTCTATCATGGGCGTAGCCTAGTTGTCCTTGTCCGGACTGTGAGGTCGCTTCGTCCCATGTGGTCTTCCTTCGCAATCTTGCGGTTCGATCACAGCAGGACCTTCTATTGTCCTCTTCCTCTTTTCCTATCGAAACCTTGCTCCTCCCTTTGTAAGACTACTCTCTTCCTCAGCTTCACTCACAGTCTCGTCATGACCTGCACCCATCTACCCCTTATCATTCCATCTACTGCCCCCCTATTATTGCGGTACCCATGGCCTCGCCCACCAGGTTGTTTACTAATCCAGATGCATCTTCAATATACCCTTCGCGCTAATAAGCATCTTAATAGAGAGTTGGAGCGACAGCAGAAACCTTCCGCATGGTCCGCGGAAGAAATACCTTTCATCTTCACTATAGGATTTGTTCGTACCGACCGCAAATTCAGTGATATAGCCTTCCAATATGCTGTCAAGCCAAACTTTGACAGCTCACAATGCCTTGTTGTCGACTTCCTGCAGCTCCTGGATCAGCTCTAGGGTCCAGGTCGTCGGTTCACCACCTTGGAAGTTCCTCTTCTGAAAGGTTAACTTTGCCAACCACTCATACAAGATGACTGGGAACTCGCAGAAAACATTTTCATGCGAACCGTCGTGAATATGTCTTTCCACCCAATAATCTACCATCAGCCAAGAGTTTTGACTTTCTTTTTCAATAAATTCTTGCAACTTCTGATCAAACCAGTCGTGTATCTCCTGTTGCGTTGGATACCACAACATATCCTCCTTTCACTTCGCACTCGGTCATGGAAATGGAACCATTTGTTGACACGAACCCAGTTGACAGGGGTTCCCAGCGCTGTCGACACCTAGACCACCGCGATCTCCCTGAGCACCGTCCCAAACAGGTTTTACCTCATCCAGCAACGCCTGTAGAATAGATGAGGTCTCACTCGACATTTTCAAGGGAGAGTTGACAGAACCATGTTTCCACCGAATGAAGGAGTATGTTTGCGGTTGAATTACTTAACCTATTACAACATTTCAGAAATAGATCTATGCATTTAACTCAGACATCGTTTATATTCATAGCATCATTCAACAAAACCATTCATCATCGCAGTGAATATAACAGTAAAGCATTAATTACAACAAGGAAACATCGCATCATTCATAGATTTATATCGCAACATGCATTACCATAGATGAACAGAAGAAACACTGGAATTCCGCAAAACAACTCTATCTCATTATATTAACTCCGCAAAAACCCAAATACAAAATACTCAACTCCACATCAAGATCTCCAAAAAGGTTTTCAACATAAGATGACCCAGCTTAGGTTATTCAACACCTACACATCTACATCCATTTATAGGCTTCCACCTTTACATTGCTTGTCCACTTACTAACAACTTCCTAACCAAAACTGACCCAAAATCTAACAATTGTAGTCCAAATGACCCAAAAACCCGCATACTGCGGTACAATTGACAAAAAATTACATAAGATATCATCACTTGCACTTCGTCTTTCCGGCTTCTGTGGTATCGCAGCACTCATGGTGCTGTGATAACGACCCATCTAACCGCCTGCCAACAGGCCCCCAACATAATTTTGTGGCTCGCCCTCGAGCCATGTCAACAGGACATGGTATACTTAGTTGTCTTGACCCTGAAATACTCATACTGTTGCCCGACCTCTGTGACCTACTCCTTTACTGCCATAGCCACCACCTTACTGTCAATCACATCTTGGGAAGATGGATGCTCACTCAGCTTTGCCGCAATTTGTTGGATACCTTCCTGTACAACCTGGAGTGTCGCACCGGATTTAGTTACAAACTGACCGCCAATCTCCTCGAAATCCTCCAGCTACGCAGCACGCTTCTTCTGATGCTCGTCAGCCTTGGTGATGCACTGTTGCAACTCTTTTAATTCCATAGAATTGGCAACCTACTCCATTGGTGGCAGCTTGCGCATCGCAGTCTTTAGTGTTTCCAACTACCCCTCCTTCTCCTGCTTGAGCTTGGTCAATTGTTCAATCTGCTCGTCCTGAACAATGCTTCCCCAAAACTGTACAGTTTCTGATGTGATTTTTGTCACTGTCATTTCTAGCTCCCCCATCTGTGCTGCTACCTCCTCAATGGCATGTTTGCAGTCGTCCACTTGCACTTGGGGTGTGCTAGGGTCCACCAGGGATATTAACTCCTGATTGTCATGCCACAGCTGGGAAATGACAACCCAAAGTCACTGCACGTGTTGAATCACGTCCAACTCTACAGTAGGCTCTGGCACATGGTGACAAGCCTTAGAAATGGCCGTCTTGATCCACACATTTTGATCCCACAAGGTGGCCTTCTCCACAATGAGGCAATCTTGTGCCTACTTCAATTCTTCGATCGCTCGAGCCTTCTCAACTCATTCTTTCTTAATGTCCTCTTCCAACTCGTCCACATCCTGTTGCACTGTAGCATCCCTCCCTATTAACTTTGCGACTGCTCCCTTTGTAGTTGCCTCGCTCTCCTGCAAGCGTAGGCACTTACCACTGATCTCATTCATCCTGTCTGCCATCTCCCAGCTGGAAACCGCCTGCATAATTTTCAACACCATCACTGGCAGCGCATTCATGTTGAAAGTCACTTTCTCTAATGGCTACAACAAGGCTTTCAAATCCTCATTGTCAATCACAATCGAAATCGTCGATGGAATATCAAAATTTATGACCCACGGCTCAGTGTCAATTGCACCAACTGGTTGCACCGATGCTCCTTCTGGTGCCTTCTTCGAAACCATATCACACAAGGAATCCGGCCGAGCAGTGAGCGCATGGAAACCTTCATCTGCCTTTACCGTCATTTTTTTCACTGCCCCAGTAGATGCATTAGTGATTTCTAGTATTAGTCGGCCAAGCTACGCCTCCGATGATAGGGGGATCCCACTGATTTTCCCATGGTCCTGGTGTCCTTTCGTTCTGCCTTCTTCAATATGACGCTCATCATCCATAGGGGTCTACAATGATTCCTCATCCGACATATGACGCAGTTCATCCATAGTTGGCACATCGGATGGTATCCATGTAGACTCCTCCTCCTGAATAATTGGTTCGTGACATTCGACCGGCCAGTCATCGAGTATCGGATCCAAGTCTTCATCTGTTAACTTATAGGGGGTCGGCAACCACTACCTATCCGTATCGCTGCTCACTTTCACGTAGATACCGTGTGGGTTGAACGTGAACTGGGAAATCCCCTTGTACTTCTCAATAGTGGCTTGAGTCAACCGCAGAATTCGTTTAGCAGCCATCGACAGCGCTTCCCAATAAAACCAAAACTGCGTGGAACAATCCTTGAGCCGCTTCGGTTCCTGCACCAACCACAGGTTTTGGTAGCGTGCTCCCTTGCGTTCTTGCACCACGTCCACCTCCATTCCTTGATAATCATCGAGTTTGATCCAGGAGACCAACGCGACTAATATCAGCAGCCAGCTATAGGTGAATGATCATTGTCCTGCTTGGGCCACCATCGCATCCTTCGTCAACTGGTTAAGTAAAAATAGGGATTAGTTCATCTGCATGCCTGTCGTACATACCTCCGCGCAAGTGACAAACCCAGAGTTACCTTGATTGGGTCGAGTATTCTGTAGTATTTTGGTATCCAAGATTCATGCCCCAATCTTGATTGTGGGCTCGTTGATAGTTTCCAAGCAGTAAGCACATCCGTCTTTCTGCATTTTGTACTACTTCTGCAACCTTTCCACAAGATTTTTGTCATTGTTCTTCCCCTAAAATTATTGCGATAGGTCAACCCCATCCTTTGGAAATCTTGTGATCTCAGAAATTAGGTCCACCGTCATGGTGACCTAACTGTCCAACCATAACACCCCGCCATGAAAACAAGCCAGCAACTGTTTGACACAGGCATTGGCTTCCGTCAACCACCCAAAATGTGGCATGTAGATCAAAACCCAACAACCCAGACTTCGCCAATCCAAGCGCCCAGTCATGTGGAATGTGTGGCGTCGGTCCAGTTTTCCTCGCTTCGCGTAGCTTAAAGGGATCTGTCATAACATATTCCAGCGCGACCAAGTTGTGATCATCATATTGCAGCTGCATCAATTCTGGTACGATATCGGTGGTACAAATCATACCTGGTGGGATTTTCGACATCTATATTTGATACCCCTGGTTCTTAGTGACCTTCCTCGGCTGCACCCTATCTTGACATGGAGGTTGGTAGCCTGGGATATACGTAGCAAAAATGCCTGCACGAACTGTGGATTACATAACCCCCGAGCTCATTGGGCTCTCCGTAGGGATGCCTTCCGGCACTTGGGCAGTGGAAAGGGTGTGTTGCTTCTTGGGCCGCTCAAAGCTAAGTTGTTCCCCCCCCCCTCTTCTAGCGCACCACGGAGGATGATCCCACCGGCATGTTAGCAACTTCGTCCATGAGATTGACCTCTTCCTCAATACGAGCAAGGATGAGGGGTGACTCGGCTTCACTTGAAATCTCCACCATCTACAATTCTCTCGGCATGCCGCTTTCAATTCCCGTAATGCCAACAAATGGCTCAACCTTGATCAACCCGGAACTCGCTCAACACGGCCCAACTGAACTCTGCAACACAATTCAACCTTGCACAATTCCTCAACTGGAAACTGAACTTACTTGTCACAAACGGTGCCTTCCGACCAACCTCGGCCCGTTCTTATAGCGCTCAACCGAATTCCTCGTAATCATAACTAAATCATGCATTAACTCGGACCAAATCCTGTCTTAATGACCCAAATCCGTCGTCGATATTGTCAGTCGATCGGTTGGATCTGCCATTAATGCTCATCATTCAAATGAGCAACGTTAATTAACTATCTTAAACTTTCGGCATTTATTGTTGATTTGGACCAATCGTGATCCTACCACTGTCGCGGACTGCTCTTAACTTGTGGCACAAGCCTCCCTACCTTCCTGTTCTGTCCCTGTCGGTGCGTCATCCTGCCACTGAGCAACCTTTTTTTTTTCCCGATGCGACTCAAGCATCACGCAGCTCCAAGCCCAACCTGTAGGGCTTCAACCTGCTACCGTTGATCAACTTGGGGACCATCCCTCCATCTAAATTTTTCAACTGTACTGCTCCTCCTGAATTTATGCGACTGATGTGATATGGACCAAGCCAATGCATCTACAATTTTCCTGGGTGTTTCATAAACTTGCTATCATACAACAGCACCAAGTCACCCTGTTGAAACTGTTTGTTTTTTATGTGGTGATCCTTCTCTACACTCTGGTGGAATCCTGCAATAAAGCGATCTTCTAATTGTACTAATTGCACTAGACGTTCTTCTAATGCCGCTGCAACATCCATACCTATTGTTGCCACTATGCGCAAACTCGGAACGATATACTCCATAGGCATAATCACTTGTCCATACACTAGCTTGAATGGTGTTTGTCCCATCAACCTTTTATATGTGGTGCGATACGCCCACAAGACTACTGGGATTTTCATATCCCAGTCATCACAGTTTGCGTTGCACACCTTTGTCAGCGCATGTTCCAATATCTTGTTGAAAGCTTCAGCATTGTCATTTTCTTGCGGATGATACGGCGTACTCTTCTTGTGTTGTATCTACAGTTCCTCTGTTAATGTGCTGATGGTGCGATTGAGAAAGTGGTTGCCTTGATGACTCATCAATATCTTGGGGCAACCAAAGTGAATGACAATATTGTTGAATAAGAAACTTGCGGCTGTGGCCATGGAACAATCAACGATTGGTGCAGCTTCCACCCATCTTGTCAAGTAATATGTCATTGATGACGTATCTTGCACCAGTGTGCTTCCCAGGTGGGTTGATTAGTCCCATGAAATCCAATGCCCATTTGTCAAATGGTTGTAGTGTCAGTTGAGGTATCAGCGGCATCTCATCCCTCCTGGATGGCTTCCCGGTTTGCTGACAAACATCATAGGACCGTGCATAGTCTGTCGCATCATTGTGCAGCGTGGGCCACTAGATCCCTACGTGAAGCACCTTCCTGATAGTTGCATGACCACCATAATCCCCCCCATCCACTCTGGCATGCGCTTCTGATAAGACCTGCCCTTGCTCACGAGGCAAAACACAATGCCGCAATATCTCATTGGAGCCCAATTTATATAACTCACCTGCAATTAGCTGGAAATCTGCAGCCTTGTTAGGAACCCATGTCTTTACTTTGTTAGTATGTTGTTGTTGGACGCATATGCTTTGTAAGTCGTCCCATAGTATTTGTTGATCAATAGTTTGTGTTATTGTTGTTGGCGCATATGCTTTGTAAGTCACCCGTAGTATTTTTAATCCATAGTTTGTAACGGCCCATGGTTTCGACCCATAGTATTGGCGCCTAGAATTAGTATATAAGTGTGTGTTGAGACCTATGAAGGCACCGTGAAGTTATTTGTATTGAGCTTGCTCAAAGAAGGTTTCCCCCTCGAAGTGGCCTGTGATCAATACAAAAGTGATTCTGAGTTCTGTCATTTCTGCTATTTCGCGTATTCTTGTTAATTAATTGTTGCAGGTGCCTCACATCTGGTATCAGAGCACTTTCTTGGGCTCGCTGGGTGAAATTTCTGCCAAATTTTTTTTCGCATCTGTTGCAGGTTCAGATTTGGGAATAATCCCTATCCGCTTAACTGTGGGAAGTACTTGGGCATAAGCCCTAAAACTCATTGTGAGGAGTACCACAGGAACCCCGAAGTAGTTGGCCCATTGAGAGGACCTGCCAGGGAAAAGGGCAACGACCCGTACTTGATTGACTAGTTCCCACCCGTGAGGTAAACCAAGAGCTGTTGTTTGTGGCAAAGCGGTTATCAGTTTTACCTGAGCCGTGGAGTGAGGGGTATTGCCCCAATACGCAAGCCGTCAGACAGCATTGGTGGCCGAGTGAAACCCCTGAACTGTTAGGAAGCCGCACATACCTGGGGTCCATATCTACTTTCAACTGAACTATTGTCGATCACTGCTGCGTCGTTTCAGATCTATTTTTCAAGCCGTTCCAGATTCAGCCGTTCTCAGTCCATTCGGCGCTATTCCAGATCTCTTTCGAGCCGTAGCCGCTCCAGTCTGAAGAAGAAAAAAAAAAACAGTTTTTTCTCGATATCTCCCTTATTTTCACTCTGTTTCCCTTGAAATTTTCAGGGAACCCCTGTCATCCCATTCTGCATATTTCAATCCCGAGGACCCTATCCTCAATTCCCCTTCCCAAAGCCTGAAATCCCACATTTCTCTATTTTTAGGGTTTGCCATAACTTCCTCAGATTTCACCCAATCACCTTCAAATTTGACCATAGAGTTCCTTTCTGAATTCTGCTTCTTTATTCCCCTCTGCCAAATTTTTCCATTCTTTCACCCCGCTTCTGAAATCCTCATTTTTGCTTCCCTATCTATCCAACAGTGTCCAAAACCTAGTCAAACCCCAATTACTCTTCTGATTTTTTTCCAAATCCAAATTTTCCCTTACTGAAGTAGTTCCTGTTTTTGTTTTCCTACCCAGTCAGAAAAAAAAAAAATATAAAATATAAAATATAAAATATAAAATATAAAATATAAAATATAAAATAAAATAAAATAAAATAAAATAAAAAATAAAAAATAAAAATAAATAAAAATAAAAATAAGAATAAAAATAAATAAATAAAAAAATAAAATAAAATAAAATAAAATAAAATAAAATAAAAAAATAAAATAAATAAAAAAATAAAAAATAAAAAAAAATAAAAAAATAAAAAAATAAAAAAAATCCTGGTTATGGTTGTCACCCGTGCAGGAGCAAAAACCATGGAGGAAGCACTTGCAGCCATCCAAGCCAAACTCCAGGATCTGGATGAAAAATTTCTTGGTCTCCATCTTGAACATTCAGCTATGAACAACAAATGGCAGTCCGAGTCTTCAGTAGACAATGGGTTCTCTGCTTCCAGCAATTTCCGTGGTCCGAAGCTTGATTTCCTCGCTTCAATGGTACCGATCCAACTGGATGGATCTATCGTGTAGAACAGTATTTCAGTCTGCATAATACTTTTGATGTCAACAAAGTTCCGCTGGCATCCTTTCATTTGGAACAGGAAGCTCTTCAATGGTACTGCTGGTACATCAAGGCTCATCCAGAGCCCAATTGGCCAGACTTTTGCCAGCTCCTTTTGCAACGATTTGGTCCTAGTGCTTTTGATGACTTCACAGGGCCCTCACTAAACTTCGCCAAACTGGCACTGTGAGAGAGTATCAAACCAAATTTGAGAATCTAGCCAACCACACTGAAGGATTGTTTGATGAATTTTACCGGAGTTGTTTTATCAGTGGTCTAAAGGATGCCATTCGCTCTGAGGTCAAAATGTTCTGTCCCAACACAATGATGGAAGCACTCGGGTTGGCTAAGTTGGCAGAAGACAAGCTTGCAGCCCAACAACGCTCCAAGCCCACTTTTGTTCCCTTCCGAAATATGGGTTCTCAGCGACCACCTAAATCGCAGGCTCCTCGACCGACTCCTGTCAAGCGTTTTTCTGAAACAGAGATGCAAGCACGCAGAGAAAAGGGGCTTTTCTATAATTGTGATGAGAAATTCACTCGGGGACATAGATGTGTTCAACAAAAGCTCTATCTCCTGGATGTGGAGTCTCCGCCTGCCTCTGAAATGAGTGACGAAGATCCAGAAACACTGGATGCTCCGGTCGACATTCAGGAACCGCCTATTGACCCTTCGTCTCAGGATGACCAGCCGGAGATATCTCTCCATGCTTTAGCTAGAATCACCACCCCCCAAACAATGCAGGTCAGGGGTTACTTCAAGAAGCTTCCTCTTACAATCCTCATTGATTCTGGTAGCACTCATAATTTCATTGACCCTCGGATCGCCAAACAAGCTGATTGTTTTATCCATCCTTGCTCCAACTTTGAAGTCATGATTGCCAATGGGGGCACCTTACCTTGCAAAGGGAAGTGTCGAAATGTGTGTATCTCTATGGGATATTATACCTTGCACTCTGACATGTTTGCCTTGCCTTTAGGCGGATGTGATGTGGTTTTGGGCGCTCAATGGCTACGCACACTCGGCCCTATCTTATGGGATTTTGCCGAACTTTGGATGCAGTTTTCCCTCAATGGACACAAACACACATTGACAGGATTACAACCAGGTTCTCTCAGCATCATTAGTTCACATCGCATGGAAAAAATCCTCAAGAAGATTTCACATGGTGTCATCGCTCAGATCCATTCCATCCAGATGCAACCATCAGCAGTCTCCACTACTCCTTTGGATCTACAACAAATTCTGGATCGATATACAGGTGTCTTTGTTGAACCAGTGGGATTACCACCTTCCAGGCCAGAAGACCATCGTATTCAGCTCCTTCCTGGCAGCGTTCCTCCCAACATCAGGCCCTATCGCTACCCATTTCACCAAAAAACGGAGATTGAAATGCTTGTTCGAGACTTATTGAAGCAAGGTATTATTCGCCCAAGCACTAGTTCCTTTTCTTCTCCAGTTATTCTTGTCCGCAAAAAAGATGGGTCATGGTGCCTCTGCATTGACTTCCGAGCACTTAATCACCTCACCATCAAGGATAAGTTTCCAATTCCTGTTGTTGATGAGCTTCTTCATGAGCTTCATGGGGCTCACTTTTTCTCCAAGTTGGATCTTCGTTCTGGGTATCATCAAATTCGGGTTCATGAGGATGATATTCCTAAAATAGCTTTCCGCACACATGATGGCCATTATGAGTTTTTGGTCATGCCCTTTGGCCTCACTAATGCTCCTTCCACATTCCAGGCCTTAATGAATAAAATATTTCGACCCTACTTGCGGAAATTCATTCTGGTATTCTTTGATGATATCCCCATCTACAGTAAAACATGGGATGAACATCTCCAGCATCTGGATCTTGTCATGCAACTTTTCTCTGACCATCATCTCCATGCCAAGCAGTCTAAATGTGTTTTTGGCCAAAAGGAAGTTGAGTATCTCGGGCACATTATCTCAGCACAAGGGGTTCGCGTGGATCCTGCCAAAATCGAGGCCATGAACAATTGGCCACATCCTCAGACACTCAAGAGCCTTCGTGGTTTTTTGGGGTTGACGGGCTACTACCGCAAGTTTGTCAAGGATTATGGGAAGATTGCAGCTCCATTAACTGCTCTATTGAAAAAAGATGCTTTTACATGGACACCTGATGCTCAGTGTGCATTTGACAAACTAAAACAAGCTATGTGTACTACACCTGTGCTAGCTATGCCTGATTTTTCCAAGCCCTTCACTATTGAGAGTGATGCTTGCGGCAATGGACTTGGTGCTATTCTCCTTCAAGATGAACACCCCATTGCGTTCACCAGCAAAGCCCTTTCAGGTAAGAATTTAGCTGCCTCTACCTATGAGAAGGAAATGATGGCTATTTTGCATGCAGTACAGAAGTGGCGTCCATACCTATTAGGGAATCATTTCTGCATCAAGACTGATCACCAGAGTCTGAAATATTTCTTGGACCAGCGTGTCTCCTCCCCGGCACAACAGAAATGGGTTAGCAAACTCATGGGTTATGACTATGAGATCACTTACAAGAAGGGTAAAGACAATATTGTGGCAGATGCTCTTTCTCGCACATTTGATGCCCAAGGTTCTCTTTCAGCTATTTCTATGCCTGTTCCAAATTGGTTGCAATCTGTTCAACAGGGTTATGTCAATGACTCTTCCTTATCTCATATCATCCAACGCTTGACCAACAATCCTTCTGTTGTCCCACATTACTCTTGGGATGGTGCTTCTCTGCGATACAAGGGTCATCTGGTGCTTCCCCAGAGCAGAGATCTTCAACAGGCTGTCTTCTATGAACTCCATGCTTCTCCATCGGCTAGGCACTCTGGGTTCCTCAAAACATATGAACGAGCACGGCGTAACTTCTTTTGGTAGGGCATGAAAAGGACAATTCAACAGATGGTGGCCGAATGTGATACCTGTCAGCGCAATAAGGGTGAAACAACACTCCTTCCAGGATTGCTTGAACCCTTGCCCATACCTACACGGATTTGGACAGATATTTCTATGGATTTCATTGAAGGGATCCCTAAATCTGGTGGGAAGACAGTGATTCTCGTTGTGGTTGATCGTCTCTCCAAATATAGTCATTTTTGCGCTCTCATCCATCCCTATATAGCCTCCTCCGTCGCTCAAATTTTTATGGACCAGATCTTTCGTCTTCATGGCATCCCTTCTTCCATTGTCTCGGATCGTGATGCGACTTTCACTAGTCATTTTTGGACAGAACTATTTCACCACACTGGCACCAAACTGAAGATGAGTTCAGGGTATCACCCACAAACAGATAGTCAGACTGAAATTGTCAATAAATGCTTGGAAACTTATCTTCGTTTCTTCACCTCGAAACAACAATATCAGTGGGCAAAGTGGCTCCCTCTCGCTGAATGGTGGTACAATACCTCTTACCATACTGCCTCTAAAATGACCCCATATGAAGCAGTCTATGGTCAGGCACCTCCAGCTCTTCTTCCATACACCCCCACCAGTTCACCAGTTCAGGAAGTTGACAAGGTCCTTCACAATCGAGATCATATTCTTCGCATTTTGCGGGACAATCTTCACATGGCAAGAAATCGCATGAAGCAACAAGATGATCAGCACCGTTCGGAGCGCACTTTTCAAGTGGGAGATATGGTTTTTCTTCGTCTCCAGCCGTACAAACAATCCTCCTTGAAACTCAAAGGGCGTCATAAGCTCGCTCCAAAGTTCTATGGGCCATATCGGATTCTTCAGAGGATTGGGTCCATTTCTTATAAATTGGAACTTCCTCCTTCTTCCCACATTCATCCAGTCTTTCATGTCTCTTGTCTGAAGAAAGTTCTTGGCACCAACATCAGCGGCCAAACGATTTTACCCGACCTGGATAATGAAGTATCCATCCTTTTGGAGCCAGAGGCCATCCTCAATCGACGCATGCGTCAGCATCGCTCTCGCTCTATCACAGAGGCCTTAATTCAGTGGCACGGCATGCAACCAGAGGATGCTACATGGGAACCACTCCTTCAGATTCAACAACAATTTCCACATCTAAAGCTTTGAGGACAAAGCTTTTTTTAAGGGGGAGGGGATGTTAGGAACCCATGTCTTTACTTTGTTAGTATGTTGTTGTTGGACGCATATGCTTTGTAAGTCGTCCCGTAGTATTTGTTGATCAATAGTTTGTGTTATTGTTGTTGGCGCATATGCTTTGTAAGTCGCCCGTAGTATTGTTAATCCATAGTTTGTAACGGCCCATGGTTTCGACCCATAGTATTGGTGCCTAGAATTAGTATATAAGTGTGTGTTGAGACCTATGAAGGCACCGTGAAGTTATTTGTATTGAGCTTGCTCAAAGGAGGTTGCCCCCTCGAAGTGGCCTGTGATCAATACAAAAATGATTCTGAGTTCTGTCATTTCTGCTATTTCGCGTATTCTTGTTAATTAATTGTTGCAGGTGCCTCACAAGCCTTGACCACCAACTACTTCTTCTGACTGGTGGTGAGCTCCTCAAATGCGGTACCGGTCGCCAGGACTTGAATGATTTCTTCAAAGTAGCCATCGGCTACTTCAACCTTAAAGAATTGTGCATCAGGAAACCCATCTTCAATGTTAGTTGGCTCCTCTCCTGTCTCAATCCACGATAGATGATCAGGTCCAACATTCAAACATCCTAGCTTTAGAATCACTTCAAAATCGAACTCCTAAAAAAGAAGTAGCCAGCGACATATATTTCCCCCCAACACAAGCTTATTGACCAGATATTTTAATGCAGAATGGTCTGTGAACATCTTAAAGTGTCCTCCCAATAAGTAGTGTCGAAACTTCTACAGTGCATAGACCATCTCCAAGCCTTCCCTCTCTGTAGTGGTATAGTTCCTTTCTGCTGATGATAACCTCTAACTTGCGAAAGCAATGAGGTGATCTATATCCCCTTCTCCTGGTTGCGCCAGCACCACACCCAGTTCAATCGACGATGCATCAATGTAAACATGGAATTCCTTACTCCAATATGAAAATACCAATATCAGCGTGGAAGCCATGTTAGCCTTCAACATCTCAAAACTATCTTGACATTTAGGGATCCATTGAAATACTGCGTATTTCTTCAATAACTTCTCCATAGAGGCGATGATCATTGCATAGCCCCTGATGAAATTGCGATAATACCCAGTGTGTCCTAACGTCACTCGCAACTGCTTAACGTTAGTTAGCGGTGTTAAGCTTAGAATAAGCGCAACTTTTGTTGGGTCAACTAACAATCCTTGCTTGCACATAATATGACCCAGTAATATACCAAACGGTGCACAGAAGAAGCACTTCTTTAAGTTCAGCGATATCTGATGCTGTTGACAATGCTCCAACATCAATCGTAGATTTTCCAGATGATCGCTGATCAAACCATAGATGGTCCAATCATCCATGTATACCTGCAAAAACTTCTGAATGAAATCCCTGAATGCGGCAACGACAACCCGCGAAAATATCATAGGTGCATTCTTCAGTCCAAACGACATCACTGTGTTCTAAAAATAGCCCCATTCTGTCACAAAAGTTGTTTTGTGGCAGTATTCCTTTGCAACGGTGGATCTAATGATAGCCCAAGAACCCATTCGTGAAAGAATACATCTCCTAGTGACCCACGCCTTCGAGTACCTCGTTAGTAAACGGGGATTGAAATGGATCATGCAAGTAAGTGTCATTCAACTTCCACAAATCAACGGAAATACGTACTTCACCAGTCTTCTTTTCCTGCACCACCATATGACTGATCCACTCTGGCTCTTCAACCGGTTCAATAATACTAGCATCCAACATGCGATCAAGTTCTACCTTGACCCTCTCCTTATGTTGTGGATTCAGGTGATAGGGTCGCTGCCTGATTGGTTTAGTGTCTGGTTTCAACGAAATCTTCATCTCCCCTAGATCGCCCAAAATACCTTTCATCTCAGAAAACTTAGTTGGAAACAAGTCTTGGAATTCATGTAGCAAGTCGGTGACCTTTCCCATCATCTCATCATCCCAATAATCCCCAACATTAGAAAACTTGGGACTAGCCTCCGTCCCAATATTGACCTTGCGGAGCTTCAATGGCTGGCTGATTGGATCACTTGGCGCTTCAAGTGCTACAATATCGTGACTTCCTTCATATTCTGGAATATTGACATTCTGCAGATCATCACTGTCTTCAGGCCCACCAGTGATATTGTAACATTCCATCATGGATGTCATTTGGCAGTGTGTGTGCGGATCCGCAGGATATGCCACTGGAACAACCGTTAGAACCACATCGCGGATGAGCTGCAACACATTATGGACATCTGGGTTAGCATCCGCGAAGTTGAAGGTATGAGTAAAACAAACTGTCAACTCCAATCAAGTAGTAATTTCTCCCCGCAATTCAGCTACAGCGTGACATGATCACGGCATCTCGTCCAAAGTATGGACAAATGCATGGACCCACTCATCTTTTCGTCACAATGCCAACAAGGTATGACACTCCATCAAATGACTGCTAGGGTCATTCCGTGTTAATTTTTTAGAATTTACTTCAATCTGATCTAGGATCTTAACTGAGAGAACAACATGTACAACATATCTACAGCATATCAATCATGGACACAATAATGCAAGCACACAAAAGACACAGGTTTACTTGGGGAAAACTATAAAGGTGAAAAATCCCAATAACTTCCTCAGAGATAGATAAAGCAATGATACAACCCAAGCATAAGAGATAGACTCTTAGCAACAACTCCTTCTCCTCTAGAAGTGTGCCACTCTCTCATGAGTGCATGAGTGAGAAGTGAATGATGAAATAGAGTGCCTCCCGCACTCTATTTTTACTTTACTTGACTTGCCTAATAACCTTTACTAGGTCGGCCTTAACATAACCACATAACATAATGTTGACTGGGATGACCCCCAATAGGGTGGTCTAATAACCCTTCAACCCACATGGCCGACCCCCAATAGGGTGGTCTAATAACCCTTTGACCCACATGACTTATACAGGGCCAACCCCAATAAGGTGGTCTAATAACCCATCAAGTATAAGTTACAACACTTACAATATAAATGATGACACTTCCGTATAGAGGAATAATAACATCTCTATAGGAATACAAACACTTCCGTATATAGGAATAATAACATCTCTATAGGAATACAAACACTTCTATATAGAGGAATAATAACATCTCTATAGGGATACAATATACATATATGAAATACATTCCGAAGTTACATATACATCAACACTCCCTCTTAACTAGGAAGGTATTTCTTGACACGGGCCTTCTGGCACAAGTCTTCTTCTCTCGATCATCGTCACTGGATAATCGTCATTGAGTCATCGTCATCATCACTGTTGCTGCTATCTCAATCAATATCTAAATCTACTCGTCATAAGAAGTTCTACTGAGCCAGTCCTTTTTCATGCTGGATGTACGCCCACCACCTGCAGGTATTCATCATCACTGGCCATACTGTGGAAATATCAGGACTTATTACGTGCATCACAAAACCTTGCAAGAGCATCCAGGCTGTTACGAGCACATAGCTCTACCTGTCGGATCTCCCAGGGACATATTATATGTGACTGTCATAAAACCTTAAAAGAGTCTCTTGACTAGCAAGAACCCTAAAGAGCATCTGAGGCCTTTTTCATCCTATCCAGATCTCCAGGACTTATTACATGTGACACCTGCCACAAAACCTTACAAGAGCATCCCAGGACTTATTACAAGCACAAATCCCAACCTATCGGATCTCCCAGGGCCATATTACATGTGGTCATGGAAAAACCTTAAAAGAGCGTCCCAGGACTTATTATGAGCACATAGCTCAACCTATCGGACCTCCCAGGGCCGAATTATATTCCATAGGACAAAACCTTGAAAGAGTATCTACCAGATATCCCAGGGCCAACTTATATGCCATAGGAAAAACCTCAAAAGACTATCTACATATCTCCCAGGGCCAAATTATATGTCCTTCCAAAGCAAAACCTCGAAAGAGGATTTTTCAGATATCCCAGGGCCAGATTACATGACATAGGAAAAACCTCGAAAGACTATCTGCAAACCTCCCAGGGCCAAATTATATGCTTATCTGCACAACCTGTTCCACAGCCACAAAGTGTCAAACTGATACTCACATCATCCTGATGTACACATGATCAACCTGATCATCATCACTGCATCGTCCTGATACATATCATCTGGAGAAACATCCTGAAGCTCATCATCCATGATCATCCTGATCATACAATGCATCCACCTAATGCATACAAAGTATCTACCTGATACATATCATCATACATGATCCACCTGATCATACAATGTATTCACCTGACACATACATAGATACATAATCCACCTGATCACACAATGTATCCACCTGATATATATCAACATACATGATCTATCTGATCATACACAGTATCCATATGATACATATACAGATACATGGTCAAAGCATCCAACATGATGCATATACAAATACATATAAATGATCCAACTAATCATATCTAGCATCCAACATGATGCATACATACATAAATGATCCAACTGATCATATCCAGCATCCAACATGATGCATACATACATAAAAATGTAAATGATCCAACTGATCATTTAAAGCAGAAACTAGAACATCATCCTGATGTTCATCATCCAGCACTTACATCCACAGCCATGTGAAGGATCCTCCTTCCAACATGCTTGGAATGGCTTCAGCAAATGTCTCCATCACTTCTTCCTCGAAGTGTCATCGATATGAAGAACACCAAGCCTCTCTCTGAAGTACTCGAACTTCACTCTAGCTAGTGGCTTCATCAGCACATCTACAATCTGCTCATCCGTCGCAACATATAGGAGCTTCACTGCTCCTCTCTGCACCATATCCCTGATATAGTGATATTTGATCTCTATGTGTTTCGACCTGTCGTGGAACACCAGGTTCTCATACAGATTCACACAACTTTGGTTGTCACAAAAGATACCAGTAGCCTCCAGCGGTAGATCAAATAACTTAGACAGTAGCTTCCAAAGCCATACTGCCTCACAACTAGCCGAACAAGCTGCAACATACTCTACTTCGGCTGTACTCAATGCTACACAGGATTGCTTCCTGCTAAGCCAAGAGATCACACTTGATCCCATACTGAAGCAGCACCCAGAAGTGCTCTTCCTATCTGTAGCACTTCCTGCCCAATATGAATCAACATAACCCTACAGGTTAAACTTTTGATTCACATCATACTTGAGCCCATAGTCAACTGTACCCTTCAGGTACCTCAAAATATGCTTTACAGCAACCAGGTGAACACCTCTCGGATCCGTCAATAACTCGCTCAATGTGTTCACCGCAAAGCAAATATCTGGTCTCATGTTTGTCAGGTATATCAAGGACCCAATCATCTGACGATACATAGTGACATCAACCGGCTCAGATGAAGCATCACACAGAAGCTTCAGGTTCGATGCCACAGGAGTTGCCATGGCCTTCCAGTCCATCATCCCGAACCTCTTCAGGATCTCTACTGCATACTTCCCTTGTCCAAGGAAGATTCCATCTGCACTCTGCCACACCTCCATACCTAGAAAATAGTACATCATCTCCAAGTTCTTCATATCGAAATTGGCAGCAAGCTTCCGTTGCATGTCGGCAATCAATCTATCTTCACCTGTAATAAACAGGTCATCCACATACAAAAGTAGTATCACTGGATTGCCTTCCTCAACCTTGTAGTAAATGTTGGAATCTGCTTTACACTTGGTAAAGCCCAAACTGGATAGAAAGCTGTCTATCTTACCATACCAAGTTCTGCACATATATGACACCATGTCATGTGTCTCAAAACCAAGTGGCTGCTCCACATACACTTCCTCCTTGACTACACCATTCAAGAAAGCTGTCTTGAAATCCATCTGGTGTATATTCCATTTCATCACTGCAGCAAGAGCAAGTACTGATCTAATGGAAGTGGATCTGGCTACATGAGCAAAAGTCTCTATGCTACTATCTATAGCATACTTGATCTTTATAGATCCACATGGAAGTCACGACAGACTTCACATCCCAAACATCACTCTTCATGATCGACTAATATTCATCGATCATGGATTTCTTCTATTACTACATCTTGAATCTTGGGAACTTCAGTTTCTTCAATATCTTCAATAGATAGATTTCTTTAAACTCGTTGCTTGAACAAATGTTGTAGTCCGTCTTTTGTAGGTGATGGTATATGATCTTTCCTACAAGACAAGTTAAATTGCATGATTAGAAACATCTCATAGTTTTCAGAACAAATTCTTACACATAAAGAACTATGTCATACAGTCATGCATTTATCTTATCCAATGCTTCAATACAACATTTATCCATATCCCGTAACTTTCTAGATGCCTTACAATCTCTACCAGAACATTGTTAAGAGTGTTCACAACTCCCAACATGTCAGCAAAGAGGTTTCATTCTAGATAAGTAGCAATGGAATGTTGTACTATGCCATAGGCCACTTACCCATGTATATTAATACTATACTGTTCATCAATGCAATTATTCTAATATGCATAATACACAACCTAATTCTATGAACATCAATATATGCATTATTGAACATTATTGTTTAAACAATCAAATATGCAAGGAATGATAATTCAAATACTTATCTTTGTTTGTTTGTTGGGTTGACTCCCTCTCAGTATTTGCTTCCTTTCTGCAACTCCATTCTGATGTGGATTGTGAGAAGTGGTCAACTCCCTTTGAATATCTGCTTCCTTGCAGAAACTACTGAAGTGTGCTCCCTCTTGATCTTTGCTTCCTTGCAGGAACAACTGGAGTGTGCTCCTTCTTGATCTTTGCTTCTTGGATTACCTGTCCTTGAACTTATATCCATCCTTAATCACTATGCATGCTTATTAGTATCATCATTGTGTTATCCTCAAGGTCTCATACATAATCACACATTTATTAGTATAATCTTAATACTATCAAAACACAATAATCTTAAACATGTAGAGTCATGATCATTTCAAACATATATAATAAACATTAGTATTCAAGGTTTCAAGGAAGACTTCTTTTACTCATGCATATTCTTATTTGATCATAGGACTCTTCTGGTTAGTCAAATCATCAATCAAGATAAGAGACATAATATGCATAAACCCTTGATTACTTACATTTCTAACTTTATGAATAAACATAACCAATCATACCAAGTATACTTATACAATGAATCCTAACACAAGGTAAGATTCTAACTCAATATAGGAAAAACATACCTGGATTACTATGTTAGCTAGTTATGTCTAACATACCCGCATGATGTCTTCTAGTTCTCTTCAATGACTTGTGCTAGTAACTTGCATGTCTCATAAGTTAACCATTGTAGAACCAAGTTATACATACCTCGTAAGTAGATCTTCTATGTGATCCATGACAATGGATGAATCTTTGTCTTCATGTCACCATGATCATATGTTCTTGAAGTAGAACATGATTTGTCTTTCTTGGTGTACCTTTCATGTTAGCAAACAACATAAACCTCATACAACATCACAATGCATTAGTACAATCATAAGTGTCAAAACCTTAATCAATGAATATCTTCTATCATGTATTCATATTTTTATTAAGGTGATTCGACAAGTCTAGTAATTAATCAAGATTGTACTAACCGTAATGATATGAAGACAAACATATCATAAACTTAACCATGAACAGAATTCGAAACATACCTGTAAGTCATACCTGTCAAGATTGCTTGTAATCTTCTTATGTAAGGTCTTACCCTCATCTCCCTCTGAAACAGGAACTTCTTCACTTATGCAAGTGATCAATCCATTCTCTTCTAGGATTAACCCAATCTACTTGATTTGCGGAAATTAGATCTGGAGTTGGATTAGGGTTTGTCAGAGAAACCCTAAAAATTCAAACTTTGAATTTCAAACTTCTGAAAGGATAGAAAGATGCGCCTTGATGAGCTGATCAACCTAGTATACTCAGAATTTGAAAACAGCAAAGTTTCACCCCTTGATTTTCGGGTTCACTAGGGAGGACCTTGAATTAGGGTTTGAGTTTCCCAGAGCTTCACCCAACCAAAAGGTTTGATTCAAAGATCTAAGCTTCGATTTTTCTGAGGAGCGTCCAACCGTGGTCACAGATTTCCAAAATTCCAACTTTTGCAGAAGCCCTAATTTTCCATCTTTCCGATCAAAGTCCTGAACTGGGGTTTGATCAAGCCCGGCCTTCTACCCAACCAAGAAATCTGATCTTGGTCTCTAAATTTCTATTTTAATGAGTAGCATCCAGCCGTGTTCTCTGATTACAAAAATTCCAACTTTCTCTGAAACCCTAAATTCCGGAAGCCATGAATGAAGGTGCTCAAAAATAATTTTGTTTTTACATAAATATGTACCTGATTGTTTCTGGTGTAACTCTGAACTTTTCGATCCACAGGGTCTGAGAAATTTCCCTCCTATAGCCTGACCTGTCATCTTTGCAACCCCATAGGTTTGACCTCAAATGGATTCTCTGAGAGAGATTTATGCTAGGTGTCGCAACGTGACCTGTTTATAGGATAAAACAAGAGAGCGAATTTGTACGGCGTGCCACATGTTACTGTTTCAACTTCAGCCTATAAACATTGTACCTGTGAAATTAAATTATGTGCCCTATCTACCACATTTTACAAAATTTCATTTGGATCTTCCTAGCCCAAGTTATGACCTTTTTTCCAAGGTCACCTATTTATGACTGAGATCTGGAAGAGGCAGAAATGCTATATTATACAGATCATAAATCACAAAGTACAATGAATTAGAGGTTTTCCTTTGGATACAAGGTACATGGGTATCTTAGCTTCACCCTATACGATTTTCATATTTTGAAACCTCGCCGAAATTTATTTATAGTAAAAGTTCTACGATGACTTATTTTTTCTATATCAATCCCTAGCTTTGCAAGTGCACAATGTCTTCTTCTCAGCTTAGCTCTAATACCATGTTAATTTTTCAGAATTTACTTCAATCTGATATAGGATCTTAACTGAGAAAACAACATGTACAGCATATCAATCATGGACACAATAATGCAAGCACACAAGAGACACAGAGTTTACTTGGGGAAAACCATAAAGGTGAAAAACCCCAATAACTTCCTCAGAGATAGATAGAGCAATGATACAACCCAAGCAAAAGAGATAGACTCTTAGCAACAGCTCCTCCTCCTCCATAAGTGCGCCACTCTCTCATGAGTGCATGAGTGAGAAGTGAATGATGAAATAGAGTGCCTCCCGCACTCTATTTATACTTGACTTGACTTACCTAATAACCTTTACTAGGTCGGCCTTAACATAACCACATAACATAATGCTGACTCGACCGACCCCCAATAGGGTGGTATGATAACCCTTCAACCCACATGGCCGAACCCCAATAGGGTGGTCTAATAACCCTTTGACCCACATGACTTATACAGGGCCAACCCCAACAAGGTGGTCTAATAACCCATCAAGTATAAGTTATGACAATTACAATATAAATGACGACACTTCTGTATAGAGGAATAATAACATCTCTATAGCAATACAAACACTTCTGTATAGGGGAATAATAACATCTCTATAGGAATACAATATACATATATGAAATACATTCCGAAGTTACATTTACATCAACATTCCGACCATCATATTTCCCTGTGTGGTAAACCTCGGTATCTCTGAAATGAACCATCATCAATCGTTGACACTATAGCTATCCTATGATCGACTTCTTATGTGTCACCCACCATTGTGCTGGAGCATCCTTCAGTGCTTCCTCCAATGCTAGCAGCCACTGTGGTTCTAAGACTTTTTCATCGAATACCACCAGAAAGTCAGACAAGCCAAGCATCCCTTCGTATATGGGTAATGTGACCATTTCAGTCGCAACATGGCACAATGACTGCATGATTAAGCCACACTTGCTGAGTGACACCTCATGCAAGCCATTCTACCAATGTTCTAAAGCGTCGTCAGAGTCGAAAGACGCAGAGCTGTCACTGTGCCATCCAAGCTCACCATTGGTAGTTGGATGAATATAATCTTCTGAAATATTGAAGGCATGCTCCCATCTATTGGGATCTTCATCCTTCACTGATTCAATGTATCGGTGTCCTTCAACCGGATCCAACGGGGCTATAACTCTAAGATTGCGATTTTCAAAAGTAATCATCTGCCGCTTAAAGTTGATTACTGCTCCACTGTCGTTAGCCCATCCAATCCCTAGCAATGCGGGATAAGAGATTCCCCCTTCAACTACTTCGATGGAATCAAAGTTAGCATAAGTCTTCATTCCCTCAATGTCCACCACCAGGCATGGAACTCTCCCAATCGGTGTCACCTTGGCGTGATTAGCTAGACGGAGTTGTACAGGAGACCAGCTCAATGGGGGGGGACTCCCTATTTTCTACCATGCCTGCTTGGTTAAGATGTTGACATCCGAACCAAGATCCAGAATAACTAAATCAATGTCATAGTCTCCAATTTGAATGTTCATACGCATCTCCTTACCTGTCTTCCGCTTCTATAAAGAATTTACTATAGACTCTTGTTGTCCCCTTGCTGGTCACTGCAACAGCCCCTCAATCTCAACAAGAGTAGCGGGATCCCTTTCCAACAATAAACAGCTCTCAAAAAAATTCTGCAAGGTTCCAGACTACGCCGATGGACCTGCCTCTGAAGTGTCATCAAAGACAGGGGGCATGTCATAGACGATGGCCTAACATTGAACCTTTTCCATCGCCCATCACACCTGAAAGAATGCATCACACTCGGAATCAATGTCAAATAACACCTTCTTCTGTCCTCCTAACCAAATAAGTGGATGCAGGCTATCCTCTCCCGTTCTTGTACCTCCCTGAGTGATAACTGTGATAGCCGCATCTTGTGGCCTTGGCTCTGCAGAAATTGTCACAACACTCACACCCTGATTCTTATTTAGAGGCAGATTCCCTGGTTGGTTCACATTCTGGTTAGCATTTTAATTTGGACATTGGTTTTGGTTCATTACTGGTTGTTGCACTTGATTCTGTACTGGCTGTTGTGCCTGATTTTAATTATGCAATTGTGGAACGTTCCCTGCTTGCCATCGCGCAATCAATTGCGGGTAGTTTTCTATAGTATGGTCTGTAACAAAACAAAACATACACTGTGTATGCAATAGTGGGAAATATCGCTGGTAGTGTCCCCATACCGCACAGTGATAGCACTGAATAGGTTCGCGACCTCCTTGTCCTCCTCCACGACTAAATCCTCTGCCACATCTGCCCCGGAATCCTCCCTGTTGTCAGTACTGCACTTGATTAAACCGTTGCTGCATAGGATTCAGTTGCATGCCTTGCCCCTGTTGTGAATACTATGGTTGTTGAACATACTGTGGTTGCTGTGGAGCCATTTGCATCGGAGAATATTGCAGCATAAACTGTTGTGGTTGTTGTTGCGGTACAAACTACACCTGCGGTTGAGGTAGCGGCTGGGCTACCTGCGGTTGCGGTTGGGGTTGTTGTACAGCACACTGGTCGTCCTTCACATAGAATGCATCTTACGTTCTCTCCTGAAGCAACCCATATGCACATCAATCTTTGTCTTCGTGTCCCATCGATTTGCAGAATGTATAATATAGATTCATTGGTTTTGTGACCATTTTCTGCATGTATTGACATTCGTCATGGCGGTGCCCATATACCTGACAGACGCGACACCACGACATGCCACCACCTCTCAATGGATTCGATGCTCCTGAAACCAGATAATTGCGAAAGTCTGGGCTATTATCCTTAGTATGCCCTTCTCCTCGATATTGCGTACACCAGACTTCTTCTCGTTCTTCCTTGCCCTTCTTAAGATCTTGCAGTTGTATAGTCACGTTAGACAGCTGCATTTGAATATGCGACATCCTAGCTGCGTTTTCACCAATCGGCGAAGCTTCTAACCGCATTGCAATCTCCAGAGCTTCACTTGGTGTTGTAATGTTCTGTTGCATCAGCAGTAAATGAATGTGTGGGAGCAATGTTGTGACGAACCATTCCTTATGTTGGGCAGTGCTCATGTTGAATTTGATCCTCGCCATCATCATCTTGAATCGCTAGTCAAAGTTCCACACCGTTTCATTGGGATATTGCTTAATCTCTTTTAGTTCTGTAATATACTTTGCTTCAGACTTGGGTTTTTAGAATTTTGCAATCAATCCTTTCTTGATATTGTCTAGCGTCTTCTTCAAAGCTCCTGTAGGGACTAGAACAAACTTCATAAACCAGTCTAATGCATGACCTTGCAGAGTTGTCGCTAATTGTCCTTTCTTAGCATCCTCATTAGTAATTTGCTTCATGGTCCACACTACCTCACATAAGAACCAGTATTATTCAGGATTGTCTGTTCCATCTCCATGGAACAGCGGCAAATTTGTATCCTCGCCCGCCATCCTGGGATTTCTTCCTGCAGTCGGTGAACTACTAGCAATCAAGTTTTGTTGACACAATGGTGTCGAGGTTGTGTTTCTTACTGGTTGAAAAATAGTGAACGGAGGTGTGGGCACGTTACTGCTGGGGTTTGGTCCTGCCTCTATCATGGGCGTAGCCTAGTTGTCCTTGTCCGGACTGTGAGTTCGCTTCGTCCCGTGTGGTATTCCTTCGCAATATTGCGGTTCGATCACAGCAGGACCTTCTATTGTACTCTACCTCTTTTTGTGTCGAAACCTTGCTCCTCCCCTTGTAAGACCACTCTCTTCCTCGGCTTCACTCATAGTCTCGTCATGACCTGCACCCATCTACCCCTTATCATTCCATGTACCGCCCCCTTGCTATCATAGTACCCATGGCCTCCGCCCACCAGGTTGTTTACTGATCCAGATGCATCTTCAACATACCCTTCTCGCAAATAAGCATCTTAATAAACAGCTGGAGCGATAGAAGAAACCTTCCTTGTGGTCCGCGGAAGAAATATCTTTCAACTTCACTATAGGATTTGTTCGTATCGATCACAAATTCAGTGATATAGCCTTCCAATATGCTGTCAAGCCAAACTTCGACAGCTCGTGACACCTTGTTGTCAACTTCCTGCAGCTCCTGGATCTGCTCTAGGGTCTAGGTCATCGGTTCACCACCTTGGAAGTTCCTCTTCTGAAAGGTCAACTTCGCCAACCACTCATACAAGATGACTGGGAACTCACAAAAAAAATATTCATGCGGACCGTCGTGAATATGTCTTTCCACCCACTGATCTACCATTAGCCGAGAGTTTTGACTTTCTTTTTCAGCAAATTCTTGCAACTTCTGATCAAACCAGTCGTGTATCTCCTTTTGCGTCGGATTCCACAACATATCCTCCTTTCACTTCGCACTCAGTCCTAGAAATGGAACCATTTGTTGAGGGACCACCGTGATCTCCCTGAGCATATGAGGTCTCACCCAAGATGTTCAAGGGAGAGTTGACGGAACCATGTTTCCACCGAATGAAGGACGATGTTTGCGGCTGAATTACTTAACTTATTGCAACATTTCAAAAATATATCTATGCATTTAACTCAGACATCATTTATATTCATAGCATCATTCAACAAAAGCATTCATCATCGCAGTAAATATAACAGTAAAGCATTAATTGCAGCAAGGAAACATCGCATCATTACCATAGATAAACAGAAGAAACACAGGAATTCCGCAAAACAGCTCCGTCTCATTATATTAACTCTGCAAAAACCCAGATACAAAATACTCAGCTCCACATCAAGATCTCCAAAAAGGTTTTCAACATAAGATGACCCAGCTTAGGTTATTCTACACCTACACATCTACATCCATTTATAGGCTTTTTCCTTTACATTGCTTGTCCACTTACTAACAACTTCCTAACTGACACTTACCCAAAATATAACTATTGTGGTCCAAATGACCCTAAACCCCGCATACCATGGTACAATTGACAAAAAATTACATAAGATATCATCACTTACGCTTCGTCTTTCCGGCTTCTGTGGTATCGCAGCACTCGCGGTGCTGCGATAATGACCCATCTAACCACCTTCCAACATGTGTGTGTGTGTGTGTGTGTGTGTGTGTGTGTGTGTGAGAGAGAGAGAGAGAGAGAGAATAAAATATTACAATAAGAATAAAATCTTATTGCAATCATGTTCCGATCCATCTTATCACTATTTCCAACGATGTTTTATCTACCTCCAAACGGTCATAATGTCATTTTCATTTTAATTCTATGCAATTTACAAATAGTTGCTAGAGTTGAAAACAACCTTGCAAAACGATCTTAATCTCATATATTACTACACCATAAATGTACCATGCCCTTTCTTAAGTGTGCTTGCTTAAATATATATTTCAATGTACCAGTAGAGAGGGATAAGATATAGGAGCATCAAACCAATTAGTTTGAATGATTCTTATAACAACTTCAAGAAATGTTTCACATATTAAAGTTTAATCACATCATACATAAGGGGGTTAGGGGTAGGGGGTATGAGATAAAGTATGAAATAAAGTAAATGACAAGAATCTTAAGTTTAATTGTGAATCAAACTCTTTATAAGCAATGTAAAAGATAATGGATTAAGTATATCAATCTAAAATTGGTCTTGAATTAATCCATCAAACAATAAGAGAATGATAAAAAAACACCTTAATAACTAACAAATTTTCAATGCAAATAAGAATGTGGGCATTAAATCTCATCACTAAGTGATGTATTTTATTTTACTTCATTATTATGTAGGAAAATCCAAAAACCCTTTTCATGCGATTGTTCTTTTCTAAATGTTGGTTTTTTGCCCCATGAACTCTAACAAATTCAAAATGCAATATTGTTACTTGTAGCTTGATTCCTCCATGCATTGGAAACTCTCTAGAAACTATGTTAGTGGAAAAAAATAAAATGCAATAGACACAGACACTAGGAGTATCAACATCTTCACTTCAGTGATGAGAATGAAATGCAATATATTTTCCAATAATATCATCTAGAAAAACAAATAGAAGCCATTAATCTAGCTTGAAATGATTCCCTATAAATCATAAAACATAACAAAAAATATTTTCGAAGGGAGAACACTGGCATGTAACTTTTTCTATTGTGTAATGCTATGAAAATGGATAAACACATTCTTTCTTGTTTGTATGACACTAGATATGTTTAGATATTCAATCACATTAGAGATGAGGACAAGCTATATGCACCTGGATACTCATTGTCCAACTCAAAATGGTATTGTTTTAATGCCAAAACTATTAGTATTATGATAAACACATTGTGTTGTAATTTGATTATTGTAATAACTATCATGGTTATTATGCCAAGGTCATTAGCATGAATATGGTAATGTAATTTGGCACCCAACATTGGCATGGTATTGTATAATTGAGTTTGATAATCTACTCTAGTTGTCCGGTTGAGAAAAATTGAAAATGGGACCCTGGGATTAGACTTGAAAAATCTATAGTCAACTTCTATTCATGATCTAAGACAATGTATGCACAATTTTTAATCCCCATGGAGGACTATGTATTTAACAAAGGGTGGTTTCTTGTGTATCTAGTTGAGGGATATAGTCGACATGGGTTGCTATGCATCGAAATCTAAGTACGATATCTCCTATTCATACTCAGAATTGAAGAAAGTTAGATGGCAGTCAGCAATCAAATTTGATGTAGTGTCCCTTCCATCCTACCAAGGAGATGGAGAGAACACTAATGATAATACTAGACGTCTATTCCTATACTTAGTAAACAAACATTTATATAAAGAGAACATGGACATGTGAAAATGCATAAATATTGGAAAAGACGATAGAATTAAGTTCTATTACACATCCATCATTCAGTCGGGATATTCATATCATTCATCCATTGAAACAATACAGAATTAGCACATGAGAGTACTTATCTTGAAACAAGTAGTCCCTGAGCAACTAGCTATGCAACTGCAATGTTCCTCCCAACCATAGGCCAGTTGTGCTTATCAATCTCTTGATGCAATTGCCACCCCCAAGCTGGGCATGATTTCTACAAGGAACCAAGGAATAGCAGACTCACACATAGGCAAGCATACACCAAAATGAGCCAAGCCAATCTACAAGTGGGTTTATTAGGCTGCTAGGAAATGGAAAGGAAGAATTGCTAAGCTAATGAGCTCAATCATAGAGCCATGGATACCTCTACAAAATCTATCTAGCTTGGCACCCACAATGCCTACACACCCCACTCAAAGAAGTATTCCCTTCACCAATGCACAGTCCCTCAGGCCATACCTTCCAATCTAGAGTGTCCAAGGTGTGCATAGAGGAGTGGCCAGCCCTCTTTATCTTATTGAGAGGTTATTTTCCCCCACTAGGTTTATCAAGCCAATTCTGTCCACTACCACTCCAAATTTCTTGCTCACAGGTTCAAACCAAGACAGAGATGCACATAATAGAAAAAGTATAAGTGCTGGGCATGAAGAAATGTTTATACAATGAGATACCCAAAGATGGTGTTTCTACCAATTCCTGAAAATCGTGGGCAGCCAAAAATGAAATGGGAGAATGAGGAATAAACCCTGGAAGGAAAAATTCATTTTCAGAGAACGTCTAGGGACAACCCAGGAGCAAAAATGACCTCCATAAAACCCCAATTTGTGGTTCTCTTCTCCCAGCCACTGTGCTAACCAAAAACGAGTTCCCGGGCATGGAGAAATGTAGAAAAAGGTTGAAAAATGTGCAGGGAAAGACCCAGCTAGCTCAGACTGCGTGAGAGGGAAAAGGCTATGGGTTCAAAATGGCTTGGGGCACCATTTCGTGGATGTTTTCTTGCCCAACAAAAATACAATTTTCCAAGTTGATGGCTTGCCCATACACGAAAATTGACTGCCATACCTCTCCAATCCCAAGGCATTAACTACCTCAACCAACTCTTGGAAGAATTAAATGATTGGGTGCATAACCCAAAATGGGTAGTTGGGATTTATGGGTTTTTTTCAATGAAATGGATTAACACCATGGCTCAAGGGTTTGAATAATTTCCCTCCCTATTCCTTGTAAAATCATGCCCCATCTCTTTGTTGCATTGCATAGCTAGTTGTGGGTATTTCATTAAATTCCATATTTACATGATGTCTCCATTTACATTGTGCCTATCTAGCACAAGAGCCATATGCTCCGATTTTAATTGTCGATACATAAAAAGACTAAATCAATGGCGAGGCCTTGTCCTTGAGCTCCTCACCATGATTAAATAACAATATTTACATCATTTACAATCTTATTGCAATAGGGTCAAGATGGGGACATTACATTCCCCTCCCCTTACATTATCATTGTCCTCAGTGCACATCAAAATTGAACAAAAATGGATATGCCACTCTCATGGCATCCTCCAGCTCCCATGTAGCCTCATTGGGACCGTAGTGCTTCCATTGCACCTTTACCTGACCGATGGCTCGGTTCCGGAGCAATGTTACCTTCTTGTCTAGGATGCGCAATGGATCGATTTGGAACTCTCCCTCAGGTTCCACCTGGATCACATCCCAATTAATCACATGGTTAGGATCATGTACATATTTCTTAAGCAAAGAGACATGAAAAACATTATGATCTCTAGTGCTAGCAGGAAATGCAAGTCTATATGCAACTGGCCCTATTCTTTCAAGCACTTCAAATGGCCCACAATATCTAGGTGATAGCTTGGCACAACTCCCAAGCTTCAAGGAACTCTTCCTTGACCTCACTCTAAGATACACATGATCCCCAACATTGAATTCCCTATGCAACCTATGCTTATTTGCATAGCTTTTCTATCTATCCTAGGCTACTTTTAAATTCTTCCTGATCTTGGAAACCTCTTGTTCCATTTCCTTAAGCAGTTCTGGCCCAAGTACAATTTTGTTCACTGGATTGTCCCAAGTCACTGATGTCCTACACCTTTTTCCGTACAAAGCCTCAGAAGGACTCATTCCCAACGATGCTTGTTGCCCATTGTTATATGCAAATTCTACCAAGTGTAGATAATCCTCCCAGTTGGATGGTTTGTCCATTACATACATGTGGAGTATGTCTTCAAGCACCTGATTTACTCTTTCTGTTGGCCCATCTGTTTGAGGATGGTAGGCGGTACTAAAGCTCAGCTGTGTACCCAAATCTGCAAAGAGGCCCTTCCAAAAATTGGAAGTGAACTTGGTATCCTTGTCAGAAATTATTTCCTTAGGCAACCCATGTAATCTGAAAATTTCCTTCATGAAAATATTTGCAATGGCATTGGCTTTATGTTTGGACTTAACTGGTATAAAATGCGCTGCCTTTGTTAGCTTGTCCACCACAACCATGATGGAATCATGTTGTCTCATCGTCATTGGAAATCCTATAATGAAATCCATGGAAATTACTTCCCATTTCCATTCTGGAATTGACACTAGGTGCAATAAACCTACTGGGTGTTGGTGTTCACTCTTCACTTGCTGACATGTCATGCACTTAGAAATGTATTCAACGACATCCTTCTTCATCTCTGGCCAGAAATAATATTTTCTCATTGTAGCAATTGTTTTCTGGTATCCTGGGTGACCATAGTATGGAGATCTATGGATTTCATTCATAACAATCCTCCTCAAATCTACCGCATTTGGAATATAGGCTCTATTCTTATAAATAAGAAGTCCATCTTCTTCCAAATGGTATCATTCATACTTCTTTTCAAGGTCTTGCTGCTGCAACTTGCCTTTTATCTGCACATACACTGCATCTTCAACCATATGGTTAACAATCTGCTTCCTCAAGTCTAGTTGGCAAGTACTAAGCGCTGCCACATGCATTTCATGTACTTTCCTTCTTAGTGCATCAGCTACCTTGTTTTCTTTCCCTTTTATGTGTTTGATTTCAAAATCAAATTCACACAAAAATTCCAACCATCTAGCTTGCCTAGCATTCAAAGTTGGCTGATCAAATAAGTATTTCAGACCATAATGGTCTGTCCTTGGCTCAAATTTCCTACCCATTAAGTAATGCATCCACATCTTTAAAGCATGTACTATGGCTACAAGTTCTAAATCATGAGTAGCATAGTTTTTCTCGTGCTCCTTCAACTTTCTTGACTCATAGCTTATCACGTGGTTGTCTTATATAAGGACTCCTCCAAGTCCTTGATTGCATGCATCGGTACACACCACAAGGTCTTTTCCTGGGTCTGCAATTTTCAAAATTGGTGCACTTGTAAGAAGATTCTTCAACCGTTGGAAACTTTCCTCACATCTTGGTGTCCATTCAAACTTTATCCCCTTCTTTTTCAAAGAAGTGATCGGGTTTGCAACTTTGGAGAATCCTTCAATAAACCTCTGGTAGTAACCAGCAAGTCCCATAAAGGATCTCACATCTGTCACATTCCTTGGAGATGGCCAATTCATAATGGCTTCAATCTTCTCAAGGTCCACAGATATTCCTTTGTCTGAGATGATGTGACCCAAATAATGAATTTTATTCTTATAAAAGTCACATTTGCTCAACTTTGCATACAACTTATGCTCCCTTAGCAATTGCAATGTCATTCTCAAATGTTCTTCATGCTCTTCTTCATTCTTAGAATAGATGAGAATGTCATCTAGAAAAACAAGGACAAACTTTTCCAAATACTTTCTAAAAACACTATTCATGAGACACATGAATGTAGCTAGTACATTTGTGAGACCAAATGGTACCACCACAAACTCATAGTGCCCATACCTTGTTCTAAAGGCTGTCTTATGAATATCTTCCTCTTTGGTTCTTACCTGATGGTAACCAGATCTCAAGTCAATCTTTGAAAATACCTTTGCTCCTCTCATTTGATCAAAAAGATCATCAATTCGGGGTAATGGGTATTTGTTCTTCACAGTGACCTTATTCAACTGCCTGTAGTCAATACATAATCTGAGTGTTCCATCTTTCGTTTTCACAAATAGAACAGGTGCTCCCCATGGGGACACACTTGGCCTGATATATTTCTTCTCCAGCAACTCTTGTAATTGCATTTTCAATTCTATCAATTTCGATGTACTCATCCTGTACGGTGTTTTAGACACTGGTGCTGCTCCCACCACAAGTTCAATTGTAAAATCAATGTCTCTCTTTGGAGGAAGTCCCGGAATCTCATCAGGAAAAACATCCCTGAATTCTTGCAATACATGATAGTCCTCTAATATAGGAGTTTCATTTTCTGTTGCCTCCAAAACATGGGCCGTGTACAATTGACAACCATTTCTACAGAAGTCACCATTTCTATAGGAGTTTCATTTTCTGTTGCCTCCAAAACATGGGAAGTCACCTTTGGAATGCATCTTACAACCCTTGGGTTTCCTTCTTCGTCCATGCATTCAAATGTCTTATTGTAGCAGTCAAGTTTAACCCCGTGTGCCTCTAACCAATCCATCCCAATGAGAATATCATAGGAACCAAGTGGCAAAATATTCAAATCTGCATAAGTGAATAGCCCATCCATCTCTAATGGACATTTATCTACAATTTCACTAACTTTTCTCTTGGTTCCAGTGGCTAGTTGAACTAACCAAGATTTACTATACTTTAATTTCTTTAAAGCACAAATCTCAACAATTCTAGGAGTGACATAACTGTGAGTAGATCTAGGATCAATCAAAATAGAAACAGATTGCTTAGCAATCTTACCTTCAAATTCAGCTACAGTTGACTGATGATCTTCCTGGCGGTCATCTAGTGCTGCATAGATTCTAGGGATTGTCCTCGCCACTTGACCCACAATTCCAGCTCCTTGGATGTTGTGAACTTGGTTTGCATTCCCATTCCGGTGTGGACAATTCCTAAGCATGTGGTCTCCTCCACAACCCCAGCATTGAAGTGGTTCTCTTGGCTCCTTTGGATCTCTTGGATTGTCTCCCATCATCCTAGTTGGCTTAGTCACAACCTATGATGGCTACCTTTGCTAATTTCTGATATGAGGAGGTTTGAAACCTTTCTTCCTTTGGTCAAACTTTTCATTTTTCTTGTCCTTCCATAACTTATGGAAATAAGGTTTGCTTTTGTTTGATCATAGCAATACTTGGCCTTCCTTATTGCCTCCTCTAGAGTTCAAGGCTCATCAAATTCAATCCTGTCTTTATATGACTGAGGTAGCCCACTTAGAAAACGTTGAATTTTCACCTTATCATCTCGAATATACCTGACATACCTCAACAGTTCCAAGAACTTGTTCGCTTATTCTTCCATGGTCAATTGTCCCAATCTCAGCTCATGGAACTCCTTGATCTTGTCATCATAGTATCTATCAGAGAGGTACTTCTGCTTGAAATATTTCTTGAACTGCTTCCACGAAATCTTTCTTTCATTGATCTTCTTCACTTGCCTGATGTGTTCCCACCATATAGATGCTCTTCCATTCATGTTGAAGATGGTGACCCTGGCCTTCATATTTCCAGAGTAGTCTTAGACTTGGAAATACTTTCTGATCCCAAGAAGCCAAGCTTCAGCTTCTTGACCAGACTTTACCTCTCCATCAAATGTAGGAGGTTTTGCCTTCTTAAATTTCCCATGTGAATTTTTCTTGTGATGTCTCTTCCTCTTACTCTTGTGAGATGAAGACCTTGAACCTTCAATGGATTCTTCAGAGTCAGATGATCCGCTAGAAGAGATTTCTGGAGTATAGGTTCTGTCTCTAGAAACTCTTCTTGAGATATTGGACCTCTTGCGGGAATTTCTCCTTGAACTACTCCGACTCTCTTCTGGATTTTCCGATTGATGTCCAGGATTAATTTGCCTCTGGATATTTGTCAAACTCTATAGCATGGCTGCATTTAACTGATTCTGCTCTTCCTGAGCTTTAATCATCCTTTCGTTATCTTCTCTACAGCTTTGCAATTCCACCCTTAGGCTCCTCATGGTGGATGCAATATCTGGGGGAGTCTCTCGATCTCTTCTTCCATTGGATTATGTCTCAACATTCTCAGCATGTATGTTTTTCCCCATGGCATCTGTCTCACGCTCATAGGGATCCTGTGCGTCATCCATGATGTTGATATTTTTGGCCCAACCAAGACGAAAACTTTCCAACTGCACTAACTGGATTGTTGTCTTTGATGTGGCTATTATTCTGCAAAATGTGTTTATAACCACAACTATTAGCTGCATTATAATATCATAATTTATTTGCATGCATAAGGGAAAATCCTATATTGACAACTTGTCCAATCATAGACTTTCTCACAATCAACGACATATGAAGGGGATGACAGGGGTCAAGGGGGCTTGCCCCCTTATGGCTTCCCTGCGCCACTGCAGGGCGGGTCGAGGGCAGTGCCCTCATTTTTTTTGTAATTCTATTGATTTCGCGCAATCTGGCGTATAAATTTCATGGCGATTTTCCATTTTTGGCACCTGAAAATCTCAGTGAAAAACTGCTATATTTTCCCCGTTTGGCGCAATTTTTAAGGTTAAAATGGTTGCCTCCTACGCAATTACTAACAACATGCCGGGTGCTTTGGCGTAGGATTTATCTTTAAAAATTTTGCGGGTCCTATTACCAAGTTTCCACCGCGCACCGCGCATGGCGCAGGTTTTAGTGTTGGAATTGCCACCAGCGCCGCACAGGTCTTAACATTAACTTTGCCACCAACGCCGCGCAAAACTTACCATTAACTTTACCGCCAATGCCACGCAAAACTTACCATTAACTTTGCCTCCAGCACCGCGCAAAACTTACCATTAACTTTGCCGCCAGTGCCCACGCAAAAACTATCGTTAACTTAGCCGCCAACGCCGCGCACGTCACAAAAATTAGCATTAAATCTGTCGTCGTGCGCGCAAAACTTAACGCTAAAATCGCCAATAGAGCCCTTCCTCCATGACCGTTCGGCACAAATTTTAACCATATTTTTGCTGCCGTGTCTCAACAGTTATGCTTAGAATTGTCGCCAGAGACTTGGTAAAACTCAGAAAAAAAAATAAAAAAATAAAAAAATAAATAAAAAAAATATAAAAATATAAAATATAAAATATAAAAATATAAAATAAAAAAAAATAAAAAATAAAAAATAAAAAATAAAAAATAAAAAAATAAAAATAAAAAATAAAAAATAAAAAATAAAATAAAATAAAAATAAAATAAAATAAATTAAAAAATAAAATAAAAATTAAAAAATAAAAAATAATAATAATTCAAATTTTCAAAACAGTTAGAAATTTTTTGAAACGTTTTCTTCTTTTTTGATGATCATTGCTATTACTACTCAATAGTAAGTGACCTTTGCCTCTGCAACTACTCAATTCAGCCTATTCTAGCCCGTTGCAGTAATCTGTGGTGAATAGAAAAGGGTTTTCCCTTGTAACTGTAATCATATTTGGCCCATAGAGGCCCAATGTTGTAGCCTATGGCTCTGATACCAAAATGTAATGTCCCTCCCATCCTACCAAGGCAATGGAGAGAACACTAATGATAATAATGGATGTCTATTCCTATACTTAGTAAACAAACATTTATATAAAGAGAAAATGGACAGGTGAAAATGCATAAATATTGGAAAAGACGACATAATTAAGTTCTATTACATATCCATCATTCAATCGGGATATTCATATCATTCATCCATTGAAACAATACAGAATTAGCACATGAGAGTACTTATCTTGAAACAAAGTATTCCCTGAGCAACCAGCTATGCAACTGCAACATTCCTCTCAACCATAGGCCAGTTGTGCTTATCAATCTCTTGATGAAACTGCCACCCCCGAGCTGGGCATGATTTCTACAAGGAACCAGGGAACAACAGACTCACACATAGCCAAGCATACACCAAAATGAGCCAATCCAATCTACAATTGGGTTTATCAGGCTATTAGGAAATGGAAAGGAAGAATTGCTAAGCTGGTGAGCTCAAGCACGGAGCCATGGATACCTCTACAAGATCTATCTAGCTTAGCACCCACAATGCCTACACACCCCACTCAAGGAAGTATTCCCTTCACCAATGCAGAGTCCCTCAGGCCATGCCTTCCAATCTAGAGTGTCCAAGGTGTGCATAGAGGAGTGTCCAGCCCTCCTGATCTTCTTGAGAGGTTATTTTCCCCCACTAGGTTTATCAAGCCAATTGTGTCCACTACCACTCCAAATTTCTTGCTCACAGGTTCAAACCAAGACAGAGATGCACATAACAGAAAAAGTATAAGTGTTGGGCATGAAGAAACGTTTATACAGTGAGATGCCCAAAGATGGGGTTTCTACCAATTCTTGGAAATCGTGGGTAGCCAAAAATGAAATGGGAGAATGGAGAATAAACCCTAGAAGGAAAAATTCATTTTCAAAGAACGTCTAGGGACAACCTAGGAGCAAAAACGACCTCCATTAAACCCCAATCCGTGGTTCTCTTCTCCCAACCACTGTGCTAACCAAAAACGAGTTCCCGGGCATGGAGAAATGCAGAAAAATGATGAAAAACGTGCAGGGAAAGACCCAGCTAGCTCAGACTGTGTGAGAGGGAAAAGGCTATGGGTTCAAAATGGCTTGGGGCACCATTTCATGGATTTTTTCTTGCCCAACAAGTCAAAATACGATTTTCCAGGTTGATGGCTTACCCATTCTCAAAAATTGACTGCCATACCTCTCCAATCCCAAGGCATTAACTACCTCAACCAACTCTTGGAAGAATTCAATGATTGAGTGCATAACCCAAAATGGGTAGTTGGGATTTATGGGTTTTTTTCAATGAAATGGATTAACACCATGGCTCAAGGGTTTGAATAATTTCCCTCCCTATTCCTTGTAAAATCATGCCCCATCTCTTTGTTGCATTGCATAGCTAGTTGTGGCTATTTCATTAAATTTCATATTTACATGATGTCTCCATTTACATTGTGCCTATCTAGCACAAGAGCCATATGCACCAATTTTAATTGCCGATACATAAAAATGCTAAATCAATGGCGGGGCCTTGGCCTTGAGCTCCTTACCATGATTAAATAACAATATTTACATCATTTACAATCTTATTACAATAGGGTCAAGATGGGGACATTACATTTGAACCCATCCTTGCCCTTCCAAGGGATTTTGGTCCATCCTAGAAGTGTTAAGTAAAAAATTTCCCTTCAAAAGAAAATTAAAATCTCATTTTAACCAAACCATTTCAAAAGGAATGAATATATAACATTATATCAAAAGAAGGGAAACTTTTTTAACAAACTGTCAGTGTTAATTTCCATGGGGATTCTGATACATCTTAGGTGTCGATTTGGATAACTGTCGGATTCTCCATAAATTTATGCATGAAGGATAATGTGATTATAATGCAATCCATTACTATTACAGTCTACTTAGTGGTAGGCCGCGAATGGCGTCAGCAAATGTCCTTCCACATTCTTGGAGCCCCGTGCTAATAAATCCCAATTTCATGCCAATTGCTTTGGGATTTTATTTAAGGGATTCGTGTGTCTCTCCAACATTTTCTATCAAGACTAGAGTGATTCTTATGCAACTCATGAGCTAGTTCCTAACTTCCTATTGGTTGCTTCAACTTCTAGTTGGTTGCTTCCTCTGCTAGAACTCAAGTATTTGTCCAAAAATCTAGTTTCTTTATTTTCATATTAAATTTGTATATACGAAATCATTATGTATTATGTATCTAAATCACTAAATAATGGTTAACAAATCATTTTTAAATTCTATCGATTTGTTTTCCGATCAATTTTATTAAAAGAGTTAAAACTATAATTATACAATATTCACTTTCTTTATCTGGCTTTTCTGGAAGCATCCCATCTCATAACCGATAAATTACAAGTTCTTAGTCTAAGTTTATATATCATAGCAAACCTAAAGTTATCTAAACATTTTAAAGCTAAATTTCTATAGCTAAGGCAGGCTTGGAGACTTAATTCACTCTTCAAAACTTATACTTCAACTAGGTATTCAATCATTAATTTTCTTATGCTAGAAACAAGAGAGGTTCACATGAACAATGAGGCTCTCTCTTAGCCAGAGGAAGTGTTCAAACCAGTCTACATTAAAATTTGTATGTCATTTCATGGAAACCATCAGTACCAAACCCTTACACAATGTGGACTTCGATTTTTTTTCATTTTTCTTTTTTCCTTGTGACTTGTGACTTGATATAAAAAATTACTTGTCCATTTTACTAAGTTGCAATTTGATGAGAAAACCTCAAAAATTGAACATGTATTTTGTCTTTGATAGATTTAAGGAATATCTTAGAAATTGAATGTATTTAGTATTTAAAAGATTTGAGGAAAACTTTAGATATTGAATGTATTCTATATTTGAAAGCTTTGAGCTCTGGTTAAAAGAACATTGATGTTCATTTTTTTTTGCAATCTATGACTCTAAATGTTATAAAAAAGACTAAGAGTGGAAATTTCTTTCTAAATATTTATTTACTTTTTTTTGTACATTTCATCTTAGAATCTAGTTAAATGACCTAGTTTTATGATTCTATTTGGAATGCAAACAGACTTATTTTCTTGTCATTTTTTAAAAAATTTGAAGATATATAATCAGGGCTATCCATGATCAAGATTTTTTGTACTTTTTATCGTTTATAATTCAATAAATATGTACATAGATATAGTAAGCAAGAAATGCGTTGACTAGAAACTTAAGAAAAGTTGGATGAGTCTCCCGAAATGACAACGAAGGCACAACTTTTGTTATGTAATTCTATTGATTTCGCGCAATCTGGCGCATAAATTTCATGGCGATTTTCCATTTTTGGTACCTGAAAATCTCAGTGAAAAACTGCTATATTTTCCCCATTTGGCGCAATTTTTAAGGTTAAAATGGTTGCCTCCTGCGCAATTACTAACAACATGCCGGGTGCTTTGGCGCAGGATTTATCTTTAAAATTTTTGCGGGTCCTATTACCAAGTTTCCACCGCGCACCGCGCATGGCGCAGGTTTTAGTGTTGGAATTGCCACCAGCGCCGCACAGGTCTTACCACTAACTTTGCCACCAACGCCGTGCAAAACTTACCATTAACTTTGCCGCCGCCAATGCCACGCAAAACTTACCATTAACTTTGCCTCCAGCACCGCGCAAAACTTACCATTAACTTTGCCACCAGTGCCCATGCAAAAACTATCGTTAACTTAGCCTCCAGCACCGCGCACGTCACAAAAATTAGCATTAAATCTGTCGTCGTGCGCGCAAAACTTAACGCTAAAATCACCGATAGAGCCCTTCCTCCATGACCGTTTGGCACAAATTTTAACCATATTTTTGCTGTCGTGTCACAACAATTATGCTTAGAATTGTCGCCAGAGACTTGGTAAAACTCAGAAAAAAATTAAAAATAGATTTAAAAAATTAAAAACTAAAAATTAAAAATTAAAAAATTAAAAAATTAAAAATTAAAAAAATTAAAAATAAAAAATAAAAAATAATAATAATTCAAATTTTCAAAACAGTTAGAAATTTTTTGAAACGTTTTCTTCTTTTTTGATGATCATTGCTATTACTACTCAATAGTAAGTGACCTTTGCCTCTGCAACTACTCAATTCAGCCTATTCTAGCCCATTGCAGTAATCTGTGGTGAACAGAAAAGGGTTTTCCCTTGTAACTATAATCATATTTGGCCCATAGAGGCCCAATGTTGTATCCTATGGCTCTGATACCAAAATGTAATGTCCCTCCCATCCTACCAAGGCAATGGAGAGAACACTAATGATAATACTGGATGTCTATTCCTATACTTAGTAAACAAACATTTATATAAAGAGAAAATGGACAGGTGAAAATGCATAAATATCGGAAAAGACGACATAATTAAGTTCTATTACATATCCATCATTCAATCAGGATATTCATATCATTCATCCATTGAAACAATACAGAATTAGCACATGAGAGTACTTATCTTGAAACAAAGTATTCCCTGAGCAACCAGCTATGCAACTGCAACATTCCTCTCAACCATAGGCCAGTTGTGCTTATCAATCTCTTGATGAAACTGCCACCCCCGAGCTGGGCATGATTTCTACAAGGAACCAGGGAACAGCAGACTCACACATAGCCAAGCATACACCAAAATGAGCCAATCCAATCTACAATTGGGTTTATCAGGCTATTAGGAAATGGAAAGGAAGAATTGCTAAGATGGTGAGCTCAAGCACGGAGCCATGGATACCTCTACAAGATCTATCTAGCTTAGCACCCACAATGCCTACACACCCCACTCAAGGAAGTATTCCCTTCACCAATGCAGAGTCCCTCAGGCCATGCCTTCCAATCTAGAGTGTCCAAGGTGTGCATAGAGGAGTGTCCAGCCCTCCTGATCTTCTTGAGAGGTTATTTTCCCCCACTAGGTTTATCAAGCCAATTGTGTCCACTACCACTCCAAATTTCTTGCTCACAGGTTCAAACCAAGACAGAGATGCACATAACAGAAAAAGTATAAGTGTTGGGCATGAAGAAACGTTTATACAGTGAGATGCCCAAAGATGGGGTTTCTACCAATTCCTGGAAATCGTGGGTAGCCAAAAACGAAATGGGAGAATGGGGAATAAACCCTGGAAGGAAAAATTCATTTTCAAAGAACGTCTAGGGACAACCTAGGAGCAAAAACGACCTCCATTAAACCCCAATCCGTGGTTCTCTTCTCCCATCCAGTGTGCTAACCAAAAACGAGTTCCCGGGCATGGAGAAATGTAGAAAAATGATGAAAAACGTGCAGGGAAAGACCCAGCTAGCTCAGACTATGTGAGAGGGAAAAGGCTATGGGTTCAAAATGGCTTGGGGCACCATTTCATGGATTTTTTCTTGCCCGACAAGTCAAAATACGATTTTCCAGGTTGATGGCTTACCCATTCTCAAAAATTGACTGCCATACCTCTCCAATCCCAAGGCATTAACTACCTCAACCAACTCTTGGAAGAATTCAATGATTGAGTGCATAACCCAAAATGGGTAGTTGGGATTTATGGGTTTTTTTCAATGAAATGGATTAACACCATGGCTCAAGGGTTTGAATAATTTCCCTCCCTATTCCTTGTAAAATCATGCCCCATCTCTTTGTTGCATTGCATAGCTAGTTGTGGCTATTTCATTAAATTTCATATTTACATGATGTCTCCATTTACATTGTGCCTATCTAGCACAAGAGCCATATGCACCAATTTTAATTGCCAATACATAAAAATGCTAAATCAATGGCGGGGCCTTGGCCTTGAGCTCCTCACCATGATTAAATAACAATATTTACATCATTTACAATCTTATTGCAATAGGGTCAAGATGGGGACATTACATTTGAACCCATCCTTGCCCTTCCAAGGGATTTTAGTCCATCCTAGAAGTGCTAAGTAAAAAATTTCCCTTCAAAAGAAAATTAAAATCTCATTTTAACCAAACCATTTCAAAAGGAATGAATATATAACATTATATCAAAAGAAGGGAAACTTTTTTAACAACCTGTCAGTGGTAATTTCCATGGGGATTCTGATACATCTTAGGTGTCGATTTGGATAACTGTTGAATTCTCCATAAATTTATGCATGAAGGATAATGTGATTATAATGCAATCCATTACTATTACAGTCTACTTAGTGGTAGGCCGCGAACGGCGTCAGCAAATGTCCTTCCACATTCTTGGAGCCCCGTGCTAATAAATCCCAATTTCATGCCAATTGCTTCGGGATTTTATTTAAGGGATTCATGTGTCTCTCCAACATTTTCTATCAAGACTAGAGTGATTCTTATGCAACTCATGAGCTAGTTCCTAACTTCCTATTGGTTGCTTCAACTTCTAGTTGGTTGCTTCCTCTGCTAGAACTCAAGTATTTGTCCAAAAATCTAGTTTCTTTATTTTCATATTAAATTTGTATATACGACATCATTATGTATTATGTATCTAAATCACTAAATAATGGTTAACAAATCATTTTTAAATTCTATCGATTTGTTTTCCGATCAATTTTATTAAAAGAGTTAAAACTATAATTATACAATATTCACTTTCTTTATCTGGCTTTTCTGGAAGCATCCCATCTCATAACCGATAAATTACAAGTTCTTAGTCTAAGTTTATATATCATAGCAAACCTAAAGTTATCTAAACATTTTAAAGCTAAATTTCTATAGCTAAGGCAGGCTTGGAGACTTAATTCACTCTTCAAAACTTATACTTCAACTAGGTATTCAATCATTAATTTTCTTATGCTAGAAACAAGAGAGGTTCACATGAACAATGAGGCTCTCTCTTAGCCAGAGGAAGTGTTCAAACTAGTCTACATTAAAATCTGTATGTCATTTCATGGAAACCATCAGTACCAAACCCTTACACAATGTGGACTTCGATTTTTTTTCATTTTTCTTTTTTCCTTGTGACTTGTGACTTGATATAAAAAAATTACTTGTCCATTTTACTAAGTTGCAATTTGATGAGAAAACCTCAAAAATTGAACATGTATTTTGTCTTTGATAGATTTAAGGAATATCTTAGAAATTGAATGTATTTAGTATTTAAAAGATTTGAGGAAAACTTTAGATATTGAATGTATTCTATATTTGAAAGCTTTGAGCTCTGGTTAAAAGAACATTGATGTTCATTTTTTTTTGCAATCTATGACTCTAAATGTTATAAAAAAGACTAAGAGTGGAAATTTCTTTCTAAATATTTATTTACTTTTTTTTGTACATTTCATCTTAGAATCTAGTTAAATGACCTAGTTTTATGATTCTATTTAGAATGCAAACAGACTTATTTTCTTGTCATTTTTTAAAAAATTTGAAGATATATAATCAGGGTTATCCATGATCAAGATTTTTTGCACTTTTTATCGTTTATAATTCAATAAATATGTACATAGATATAGTAAGCAAGAAATGCGTTGACTAGAAACTTAATAAAAGTTGGATGAGTCCCCCGAAATGACAACGAGGCACAACTTTTGTTATGTATAGGTTCAAACATGATATACCTAATTTTACTATAGATAAATAGTCAGGAGAAGATAATATTAATTAAAACATATCTAATTTTAAAATAAAATTTAAATTTAATAATTAATGTAGATGTCAAAACCTAAAATAACCATAACAAATGTTAAAAATATTAACTAAAATATATTTCAAAACTTAACAATGTTAATAAAAATAACAAGTCGCATATCTCAAAAATAAAGGTTGAAAATATTATATGTGAGACATCGAACCTAAAAAAAATGTTAATACTAATATGATTTAAAATAGATCTCATCTCAAAACAAAAAAGATAAAATTAATGTCCCTAAAGCATAAGACACCATTAATAGAAGTAGTAGGTAACCGAAAACAAAATACCATAAGTTGATAATACTCTTTATAATGGATCTTATAGCCTAAGGAAATATTAAAAGGAATATTAAGCATTTGAGGGCCTTAACATTCCTAACAATCTTGTCTTAAGGTTATCAAGTAGTTATATTGTTTTGCGTCCCTTATTTTATAATTAATGGAATAACAAAATAACTTTAATTATATCTATGATTTGTCATGGTGTATGAAACTCATAGGAAACAAAATATGGAGTGGATCCAATAAAGGATTTATTGACACAAGACATGAGGAATGGGTTCAAAAATATGTGTGAATTTTATGATTCTCTCGTTGCAATGGTACATCATTTATGTTGTCATGTATATTATAGTATCTATAAATGTAGATATAATCATTATATTTTATTTTTGTGCTTGTAGATGAAACATGAAAATGTGGAATGAAATATTGGAGTCAATCAACAAATCATTTCAAATAACTCAAAAACAATATCCCCTAAAGGTGATGAATAAATGGGGCATGGAAGAAGCTTGAGTAACTACAATAGTTCGAACAATGAATGATGATCAATACATTTGAATGTTGTCAATGCAAGGTGTATGTTTTGGAATTTCTATCTATGGAAAAAAACCGTTATGTTCAATGTTGACATACCATCCCAATTGGACGAGGAAAAGTTTTCAATAATTGTAACAATGTCAAATAACATCTTGATTATGGAGGACCTTTATGTTGTCCCATATTTTGGATTCTTATTCGTATATGATAAAATGAGTTTCTTCTTCTATTGTATTCTCAAATGTTGTATTGATTATATATATGAATGATTTACATTGTGACAATGAATAAAAGTGTAAGCACAAAATTTAAATTATTAAAAAAATATTTTCTTTTTTTATCATTATTTTAAATGTTAAATATATGAATTATTTACATGGTTACAATGAACATAGGTGTAATAATATCATATATCCAAACGTAATAAATAAATATAAAATAAATATCATATAACAAATATTTGATTCTTGAAAGATTAATTGAAATTTTGTAAAAATAAAAAAGAATAAACTATATTTGCAAATCCGCTGCATGGAGAAACTCACCACTGAACCATACCTAATTTTACCCATCGATTCTCTTTTACATAACAAAAAACCCAATACTTTTCACTTAACTGACGCATTAGTGCTCTTTACCAATCATACGCACCACGCTTTTTACAAATAATGAGCATCGGTCCTTTTAAACAAACCATACACGTTGATGCTTTTCGGGGATGATATATGCACTAGTTATAAACACAACAATATATTTATTACAACATCAACGCCTGTGCATTAATATATTGACAAGCACTAGTGCTTTTAGATAATTCATGGAGCACTAATGCTGATATAAATGTTGCACGCACCGGTGCTTGTATAACAAAACTCATGTTATATGCACCAGTGAATATTTGAGTGTTATACGCAATGATGCGTATAGAATACAATGCACCAATGTCATTACAATATAATATAAGCATTGATGTGTCTAGAGTGAAATATATACACAAGTACATTTAAAAATGCACATAAGCACTGATGCATATTATCTATATGATACGCACCGGTGCGCATTATCAACTTTTGTGCATTAAAAAAAACCTCCATTTTAACTTTCGGCTAACCAAAATTTTCTAGTTATAGTGAATATCCTCTATAACCTCCGCCAAAACCTCTGTCACTAGAAACAGAGGTTGTTGTGGATATTTTTTTGACAATTTTTTCCAATATTGTAACACTAAAAACCTCCACTATATCCTCCACTACAAGGTGTTTTCCTTGTTGTGTGTAGAGTTTTCCTCTTGTTGTTCATATCATTACCAGACTGATATACCACCAAAAATTCGAAATTGTGAATATGGAATTGCAAACATTCGAGGAATAGATGGTTGTATGTGATCATAGAGGTTGGATATGATATGACCCTTTATCCAGTGAGTTTTTCTACTTTTCATACTTGAGAAGCCATGAATCTATGCTACATGAGGTTCTCCAACAACATACAACAGGTTGGACTCTTACTACACACACTCGTAGGCACTGTAAAAGTTGGATTTCCTAAGAGAATTACATATCAATGAAGGGAAATGTGTTCCTTGTGTTGTGTGGGCTTATTGGAAGGAGTTCCATAGTTATGATGGTTGAGAGAGGTTGTTGCAGAGCTATGGATGAGCATTTGGATAAGCATTGAGAGTATAATGGGCTTGGGTTGTGGGTTGAGAAAGAGAAGCATGTAAGTGTTTCCTTTACCTTAGTGGTCTCATAGCCCAACTTGGGAGTGGCCTCTCAGTAGAAAGATTATATGTTGGAAAGAGTGCCTACGGTAGGGTGGAAAATTTCTCTTACACAACTAGTTTCTTGGATCTTCTTTGATTAAAGATAAGCATTGTATTGGATTTGGATGTGCAACGATTTCATGTTATGCCTATGATAAATATGCTTGAATATGCATGATGTGTGTGTGTGGATAGAGTTTAATTCTGTTGTGTTTTCCATTATGCATCTACACACACATTTTATTATTTATGAGTTCGTAATATTCCCATGGGGTGAAATTTGGAAGCCTATAATTTCATAAATATCCCCCTCTATTGGTATAATTGATGGATGGGGATGTAATCATTCATGATGGATCAACTATTTTGCACTCATATTTGAACTTTGGTCCTCTTTTAGCCACCATAAATGTCACTATCATATCCTATATTTAGTGGAAGAAATTTGCATAGTTCCAAATGACAATTTTTGTGAATATATTACTCATTTATTAAATTTTTAGGTGATGTTTAGACACCTCGGGGATTACAACTACATGTTTTCTATTCTAAATAATATTTGGGGCTGCCTTAGATGAACACATGCTACTTCACATGCATCTATGAAGATCAGACATGCAACTGTTAAAAGTATTCCAAAGCTCATTTTATTCCTTCTAGGTGGGAAATTCTACGACAACAATTTTTAGGATTTTTCAATGACCCTAGACATTGAGCTCAGATGACCTTTTGAGGCCAATCTCCAAGTAAATCCAAATACTTCTCTTGGGGTTCTTTTAAGTTTTGGGTGTCTTTAAGAAATATCTAGGTGCATGGAGGTTTGAAGTGTTTTCTAGTGCATTGACTATAAACTCTAGACTCTTACACCTTTCCAAATCGCCACTCCCCCAACCACCCCATTTTCCTTTCTTCCTTATTTACCACTCTCCACTACATGACATACTTTATTCATCATTGTCATAGATACCAATCACAATAGATCTTCCCACCCTTGTTCTTTCTCCAAGAATACTCCATTTCTACCCTAGACCGTTGTGTACGAAATTAATCTACTAATGATTGGTTGTGTATTCAACCTCTTTTTGCAATACATTTAGGTTAGATATGTGTTCAAGATAATTGTTTTGAGAAACCCTATTAAAAGTCCCTCACGTGCAATCCCTCTTTATGTATTCATTGATAAAACTACATATTTAGGAATAGTAAGGCCTTGAACTCCACCATCTTGTGGGAAATAAATTATAATTATAATGGCAACATATACTCTTGATATGTAGATCAACACACTTGTGCTCACTCCTTGAGTTCCTTGTATTTGACCCAAAGTCTTATTGGGCATATTGTCTAGCTAGTAAGTGGAGCATCTATTCATAGAATTTAGTGAAGGTACAAATTTAGAACCAAATTGCCTAAAGAGGAGGCTCTTGCATTTCATGTTCCATGTAGCAAAGGTTTGTATTCATTCTTACAAATCTAGCAACAAACCTACCTTCGATGTTCAATGTGATTTTGAAACAACCACATTCATTTACAAGAAACTAATTCCCTGGTTGTATTGACCACCCAACTCTATTTGATGCCCAACAATAAATTACTTGACATTTTACCCCAAATTATTAGTAACACTCATCTAATTCTATTGACTCCATGCCCACCTAAACTTTTTAAGCTTTGAGTTTGTTGAGATAAATCCTACACCCTTATAAATCTTCCATTTGGTTAATTCTTTAGCCATTATCTCCACCCACTAAACTCTTTAGATTAGATTCTCTTTGACTTCCCATCCACCCCCATTACTCACTTTCAAAGCCATGTTGGTTCCGTGGAGATGTGCTCTCCCACCAAAGTCTCATTGTGTTGCTCACATTGGTTACTTGGGGATTCACTCTCCCACCCAACTTTCTTTTTTTTATCGAAGGTCACCCCTCCTCCTTCATATATCGAAGGTCACCCCTCCTACTTCAATATCGATATCGATAGAGATAAGGCACTTGAATGAGTAGCATCGAGATAAAGGATATTCAATAGATATTCTAAAACTTTGGTTCATATCTCCGTCGCAACAGTATGCAGTAGTTTTAAATATTAGATTGTGAGATGCTTATTGAATAGATAAATTATCCAACAACTACCCTGCTTTAACCAAATACGACGAACGACTGGTACTGTCAACGCGCTCTCTCGGAATAACTTTGGACAGAAACGCTCTCTCTCCGAATAACTTTGAACAGAAACGCTCTCTCCCCGAATAACCGTGTACAGCTTTAGAATCTGACTTTTGGACCCGGCGTGGCAGGCATTAAAATTCTTGATGTTACATCACTTTCAAATTGTGGATTTTTTCAATAAATATGGACCAGGAAGTTCTTTGTGATGAAGCATCGAGGCTGGTGTTTACTGCCGAAGTTCTGCTATATATCCGAGTTAGCGTAGCGATCAAGCGGTGGACTTGTATTTCAGTCTGTAACAGGAGCACATATGGCTTCTGCAACGGCCTTCGTCTCCTCCTCCAACATTCCGGGAACGTATGGCCTACGAATTGCCGGGGCGATCAAGGATCGATATGATTACTTCGTCAAAGAAGGTCCCGAAAACTTCTTCAAAAACCGGAGGGACAAGTACAAGAGCACTGTTTATAGAGTCAATCTGCCACCAGGGCCGCCTCTGTTTCCGGAAACACAAGCCATCGTTCTTTTGGACGCAAAGAGCTTTGGCGTGCTGTTCGACACGAGCAAAGTAGAAAAGAGGAACGTTTTAATTGGCAATTACATCCCCAGCACAGATTTCACTGGCGGTTTCAGGATGTTGGCCTGCATGGACCCCTCAGAAGAAAATCACGCCAAGCTCAAGAACTTTTGCTTCGCAGTACTCAAGATGAACACCGACAAGTGGTTTCCAGAGTTCGACAAGGCTTCCGCAGAGCTATGGACGGGGATTGAGAAAGAATTCTCCGAAGCGAGAAAAGCCCCTTTCAATGCGTATAATGAACAGACGCTGTTTAATTTTCTGTGCAGGTGTCTGGTCAACAAAAATCCCAGGGAAACAGACCTCCGCAACGACGGGCCTTCCTGCGTTAAAAAATGGCTTGCACTTCAGCTGGCTCCGATTGCCAGTAGCGGCGTCCTACCCAAGATCGTCGAGGAAGTCACAATCCATGCGGTGCCTCTCCCACCCTTTTTGGTGCGCGAGGACTACCACAGGCTACACGAATTCTTCGACGCAACGGAGGTTCTTGATACAGCTCAGAGTTTCGGTGTAAACAGAGAGGAAGCGTGCCATAACTTGCTCTTTATGGTCTGTTTCAATGCCTTCGGAGGACTGATGATTTTTTTCCCAAACATCATCAAGCGAATTGTCCAAGTGGGTGGTCAATTGCAGAGAAATCTGGCGGAGGAGGTTCGAGGGGCGGTTCGTGCTAATAACGACCGCCTAGACCCCCAGGCTCTGAGGCGCATGGGGTTGGTCCGGTCCACAGTGTACGAAGTGCTGAGGATGGACCCGCCGGTTCCCTTCCAGTATGCGAAAGCGAAGGAGGATTTCGTTCTCGAATCACACCATGCATGCTATGAGATAAAGAAAGGCGAGCTTCTGGCCGGGTATCAACCCATGGCAATGAGAGATCCCCTTGTCTTCGAGAATGCATACCAATTTACCCCGGATCGTTTCATGCATGACGAGGATAAAGGGCAGAAATTACTGCAGTCTTTGTTCTGGTCGAATGGCCCTGAAACAGGCGAACCCTCCGTCCAAAACAAGCAGTGTGCAGGGAAGAACATTGTAGTAATGTTGGCTTGTCTGTTCGTTGCCCACATCTATCTGCGATTTGATTCCATCGATATAGATCAGGATGCATCCTCCTCTCGCATCGTTTTCACAGCTCTCAACAAGGCCACTTTCTAAGATTCACTCGCGGAGCTTGTCTTCCCTTAAGACACACCACAGAAATAAGGCCTTCGTTTCGATATTACAATTAGGGTTTTACGTGCCATGTGGATGGATCATATTGTTCCACATCACTTTCGATAAGGGAAGCTTTAATAAGACATTTTGCCCAACCTAATGTAGAATTGTATGAGGATGAAGCTTATGATGGTTTTGCTCCTTGAAACATACCATTGCTTATGCAAATGTAGCAAAACTTTATCTCCAATTTCAAATTAAGTACTAGATTTTAGATTTTATATTGAGTGCCAATCTTTTCGAGAGTGTGTTGCACTTGCTCATTGATTGTGATACTTTATCTCAAAAATGGATGAGAAACATGTTATTTTCTTTGTTGATGAGGGTAATTCGGGTAATTCACACATGGGAGTGCTACATGTAGCTTTTATAAAGGAAATGCTGGAAAACCATAACAAACTTAATGGGAATGTCTCTTAGAATTATGGACAACACAATTTGTTATGAACAATGCATAGGTAGAGAATGAATGAGTGTGTGGTTGATCATTGATGTTTATCCATTAGTTTTAAGTGAAAGTTAATAAAATTTTGTAATTTATAATGAGAAACGTTTTTCCATAAATCATTAAGGTGTTGGGAGTCCAAAATGAGCTCATATGTGAGTGAAAAAAAGGTCATTGTCTTTCTAAGCAGTTCCTTCTATTCCACAATTTCAAAGATAGAGTTATGCACATGAATGGTCATAGGGAGACCCAATACACAGACCCAATGTCAATTAGGAATAGGAAAAGGTAGGTAGAGTCCAAGTTTACAATTAGCAAGTTTGAAAGTGCTATAAAGGGTACATATACAAAATGTAAGCAATCAAATGATTCTTCATGGTAGGTCAAAAAAAATATTGAATTGCAAATGGTGTAGAGTTTTGGTGACCCCAAAATGATCTACATAGGTGGAAGCACAAGCCTTCTTAATAAGAAGAAGGCCATCTTTTGCAGTAGGCATACACAACAAATTTAATTTTATATAAAACCCTCATGATGTAAGAAATATATAAAGGGAGTTTGGTTTACTTGAGTGGTAGATTGAAACGCATATAACATGGAGCCAAAATAAGAATCACAAGGATAATGTTGCTTCCAATCTTCATAATTAGGAAATTTGATGTAAATAATGGTGAGTGCACATACCAAAGGGATGGTTGAGAAGATCCATGGTTTTATTAGCATTGTCCTTCTTATACTAAATCACTAGGTGAAATTGTTGACTATAAAGGGTCCCTTCAATGTGGTGCCACTCCTATATCTTGTTCTTAGAGTTCAAAAAAATCAAAGGAAGATGGTTAGTTTGTTGGACATTATAAAGGGTTTTGACAGAGGAGAACCCAATTATGCTCAGCCTCAAGCAAAAGAGTGCAGTTCTGAAGGATCAGAGAAGGTTGAAGAAGGTTATGGCAAGGAAAATGATCAACATGGTAGACCACACGGATGTGAAGAAGGAGCAGGTATCAATGGAGACTGGCGACACCAATGACACCCTCATAATCATTGATGATGAGCCAATTCAACCAATAATATGAAAAGGGGCTGGTGCAAGGTAATGATACCCAATTATGACACGTTAGTTGCAATGACATGCTGGAAAAACAGAAATATTGTCATTAAAATGAATTATTAGAGGTACCTACAATTTTTTTTCGAATTAGGTGTAAAAAGATGAAACGTAGAAAAATGGATCACCTTCCAGAATATATAACTTTTATTTATGGAAAAGTGGTATAACCACTCCAAAATGTCCAAAAAATTGTATTAAAGGGAACAAGCTTTCCCTTCTTCTTCTGATGTCCACTAGACATCCTTTCTACTTGCTTTCATTTACTTTTGGGAGAGTGAACATGTGTATTTCCTTTTGATTGAGTTGTATCAATTGGTCCTTCACCTTGTGTTTTTCATTGAATTAACTTGGTAGACCTCGTGCTCTACTACTTGGGTGTACTATAAGTTCTTGCAGTTTGCTTTCCTTCATGCAATTCAACAAATTATCATGTATGAGAATCCTAATAAATAGTTGTATACTAGTAATCGACATCTTCAACTTGGCATTGAAGAGAAAGCATTAGGTGCCATAGTTAACATGAACCCTAGTTTATGGAATGAACTAACACTCAACCACATCACAAAGGGGACCATTCTTAATAGGAAATGGAGAAGACCCTTTCTAGGGATGGATCTAACCAACATAGATCCATCTTAAACCCGTATTTATCAAGCACCGACAGGGATCCAATTTCTTGAGGTGTATTTCCTTTTTGCAGCGAGAGGCACTTTACAGCCCAGTATGAGGGAGATCTTGTAACATGTGTTGTTTGTCAAGTGTTTGTCGAGTTTGTTGAGTAACAAAATAATACAAAAAATAATAATACAAAGTAAAAAGTAATAAAGATTATGTCGGCCATAAACAAAAAATATATATATAAAGTAAAAAGTAAACTAGATACTTTACTTTTTACTTTTAATACAAAGTAAAAAGTAAATATGAGACTTTAGAGTGTTTGTCGAGTTTGTGGAGTAACAAAATAATACAAAGTAAAAAGTAAATATGAGACTTTAGAGTGTTTGTCTAGTTTGTGGAGTAACAAAATAATACAAAGTAAACAAAAAAGAATAATACAAAGTAAAAAGTAATAAATATTATGTCGGCCATAAACAAAAAAAAGAATAATGCAAAGTAAAAAGTAAATATGAGACTTAAACTAAAGACTTTAGAGCTTAGGATTAGGTGGCTCAAGTATTTCACTCAAGGAGCTATTTAAGGAGAGGTTTGCACCTCGGGAGAATTGATCCCCCTTGGCACTTGATAGAGCCTAGGATTGGGATCTAGGCTGGTTTTATTGGCATTGTCCTTCTTATACTAAATCACTAGGTGAAATTGTTGACTATAAAGGGTCCCTTCAATGTGGTGCCACTCCTATATCTTGGTCTTAGAGTTCAAAAAAATCAAAGGAAGATGGTTAGTTTGTTGGACATTAGAAAGGGTTTTGACAGAGGAGAACCCAATTATGGTTAGCCTCAAGCAAAAGAGTGCAGTTCTAAAGGATTAGAGAAGGTTGAACCAGGTTATGGCAAGGAAAATGATTAACATGGTAGACCGCACGGATGTGAAGAAGGAGCAGGTATCAATGGAGACTGGCGACACCAATGACACCCTCATAATCATTGATGATGAGCCAATTCAACCAATAATATGAAAAGGGGCTAGTGCAAGGTAATGATACCCAATTATGACACGTTAGTTGCAATGGCATGCTAGAAAAATAGAAATATTATCATTAAAATGAATTATTAGAGGTACCTAAATTTTTTTTTCGAATTAGGTGTAAAAAGATGAAACGTAGAGAAACGGATCACCTTCCGGAATATATAACTTTTATTTATGGAAAAGTGGTATAACCACCCCAAAATGTCATTATTTTAAGATTGGTATGTTATTTTTTCTCTAAAACATAATGCACATGTTTGTGTTGGTCCAACAGTTTGTTATGTAAATTGTCAATTTATGAGGAAACAAATATGTAGAGGTGTAGGAAACAGACAAATCTTGTGCGGGGCTATTTTTCCAAAATTTTAAAGTTAATTTTTTTTTTTTTTTAATTAGGAAAGTCAGTGAAGCCTTAAAACGACATGGTCGAGTGTTGGTCCACCATATCATGGTCTGAACATAATCAATCAACTTTATTTTTTTTAGCTTGTAGGTATTCTTATACTCTTGTGGGGTTCTTTTCCGTTTTTGAAATATGTAAGCCAATCAAAATTTATAGGCCAAATATAGGACCTATGTTTTTTACAAATTTGACATGAGTGCAGTTAAAAATGAATTAAAAATAGAAAACAACAAAATATCTATTCAAAAAATATATAGTTAGAATCTGCACAAAGAGCTCGACAAGTGTGCAATTTTATCAATAGTGCACTATTGGAGCATAGGCGGAACTAAGAGTGAAAAACATGAAGTTACAGCATTTGATGTGTTATGTCATATATCAGATCGAGCCTCAAGGTTTAGCAATCCAAAGCTAATACCAAACCTATAAGGGCGCCAAAACAAATTTGAATCCAGATACGCATGCATGCAATGTGTGCACGCGTTGCTATGCACGAACATGCAGATGCGCGCATGTGTTGATTCTATCTCTATAAAATCTAATTTCCATTCCTTGAGATAAAAGTTCCAAACTATTTTCATTCACTATTTTTGATGAATAAGATGAGATTTCCACTAAGTTTGGGAACCCCCACCCTCTCTTCCTATCCGCCCAATCCCCCCCACTCTCTTCCACTCTACCCAATCCCTCCTACCACCCTCACCCCTCTCTTCTCTCCTTCACCAAAAGCATTAGGAAATATACTATTACACAAAATCACTAACTCGCATTATCCTCATGTACATATAAATCTTGATCATTGTAACCATAAATGCATGACCACTATTTCTCAATCCCCAAACCTTGACCATTAGTCCTTAGCCACTGCAATCCCTAGTCCCTAGTACAACTAACCACCATAACTCTGTTGATGTATATGTAACTTCGGAATGTATTTCTTCTATGTATTTATTATATTCCTATAGAGATGTTTTATCCCTCTATACGGAAGTGTCATCATTTGTATTGACAAGTGTCGCAAGTGTGTTAACTTGCTGATGGGTTATTAGACCACCATGTGTGGGGTCGGCCCTGATTAGATTAACCAGGGGTTATTAGACTGAGTTAGACAAGTTGGCCTCACTGGTTTATTAGTCAAGTCAGGAGAAGTATAAATAGGAGATCAGAGATCTCTATTTATTCATCTCATTATCTCACTCTACATCACTCGGAAAGTGGCGCACATGTGAGGAGGAGGATCAGTTGCTAAGAGGAGTCTATCTCTTGTACTTGGGTTGTACTTTGGTTGTACTATTGCTCTATATATCTCTGAGGAAGTTGTGGGGTTTTTCACCTTAGGGTTTCCCCCATGGAAACTCTATGTGTCCATTGTCTCTTATGTTTGCTTCTTGTGATGATTGACATGCTTGCTATGATTGATATGCATTGATATACTGTACATGTTATTCTCTTAGTAAAGATCCTAGATTATATTGAATTAATGCTCAAAAATTAACATGGTATCAGAGCTAACCTGAGAAGAAGACATTGTGCAGTGGCGGAAACCAGGGTTTCTTATTTATTAGGTTTCTCTCCACAGATTTTGGAAAAGCAGTAAGGTATATTGACTCTACTCATCAAGGAGAATCTATCTATCCAAATAGAATTCAATTCTAAGCACTTTCAGTTTTGGCCCTAAACATTAGGGTTTCCTCAAAAATAGGAATTTCTGAAATCTGAAGACATATCTAGAATCTCCTTGGAAAAATCGAAGTTTAGAGCTTTGGATCGAGATTTTTGGTTAGGTAGAACTCCGGGAAATGCAAACCCTAATTCAGGGTCCTCCTTAGTGAATCCGGAAAGACTAAAAGGCATTTTTGAAGGGTGAAACTTTGCAGAATTCAAATTCTGAGTATACCAGGATGATCAGCTCATCAAGGCGCATCTTTCCATCCTTTCAGAAAGTTGAAATTCACATTTTGAATTTTTAGGGTTTCTCTGACAAACCCTAATCCGGGACTAGATCCAGTTTTCAGCAAATCAAGTGGTAAGACCTAAATCTATTCTATTTTATTTAAAGTACTCTTTAAGATGTCTCACCACACCAAGCTTGAGGATAAGCTTGAAGGGGTTGATAACTTCTGAGCCTGGAAGTATAGGATTGGGTTAATCCTGGAAGAGAATGAGTTGGACTCATACATAAAAGAAGAGATCCCTATTCCAGAGGATGAAGAGGCTAATATATTGCATAAGAAGAACTTGGTTAAGGCAAAGAGAATCATTGCTAATTCTATCAAAGACCATCTCATACCACATGTGTTATCTCTAAAGACACCCAAGGAGATGTTTGACTCTTTGACCAAGCTATTTGAAGGGAAGAACATAAATCAGAAGATGACTCTGCGGAATCAATTGAAAGGGGTCAAGCTATTGAATGAAGAGACCATTCAATCTTATTTCTCCAAGGTATCTCAGATCAAAGAACAACTTGAAGTTGTAGATGAAATGGTGGAGAATGGAGAAATTGTGATGACCACTCTGAATGGCCTACCAAGGTCATGGGATTCCTTTATTCAAGGGATATGTGCAAGAAGGAAGTTGATCTCCTTCAGTAGACAATGGGAGGAATGCTCTCAAAAAGAGGCAAGGCTTGTGGCATGAGAAGAAAAGATGGGGAATGAAGATCAAGCTCCCATAGCACACACCAAGAAAGGGAAGTCGAAAAGAGAGCCATCTCACTTCAAGAAATCTTCACACCACCATAAAGAAAGGAGAATATGTTTCACCTGTAATGAAAAGGGACATATTGCTATAAATTGTCCCAAGAACAAAAAGGACAACAACCACTTCAACAAGAAGAAGGGCAACAAAAGAAGATATCATGCTCATGCTGCTGAGGATGATGAACCTCCCAAGAAGAAGGCTAGAATAGAAATTGATGAGGATGACTCATCAAGTGAAGATGAATATGTTATAATATCTGCTCTCACAGGTACTATCTCTCATGGATGTAATGATTGGCTTATTGATAGTGGGGCTTCCAAACACATGACTAGGTTTAAAGAATCTTTTGTAAATCTATCAGAACATGAGTCACCCCATAAAGCGAAACTTGGAGATGACTATCAATATCCTATCAAAGGAAGTGGTGAAGCCTCCTACAACCTAGACTCTAAGAAGTCTTTGAAGATGAAAGATTTGTTGTATGTACCTAGGTTCAAGAAAAACCTACTCTCCATACCTACATTGGATGCAAAAGGTATGAGGGTTGCATTTGTGGATGGCCAAGTTCTAATTTGGCCAAAGGGAAAGACCATAAATGATGCAGTTGTGATTAGAGAGCAAGAGGGAGGATTATACAAATTGAATGGACAACCTGAACATGCCATGGTACATGAATCCATGGATCCAAGTGAACTTTGGCATAGAAGACTTGCTCATATGCACTATAGGGCACTTCCAATTGCAAGCAAGGATGTAGAAGGTCTTCCTGAAATCAAGACAAAGCATGAAGGTGTTTGCAAAGGATGTGCAAAAGGAAAGAACATAAAGAAGGCATTTCCAAGCAGTGAAAGCAATGAAAAGGGAATCTTGGAAATCATCAACTCTGATGTATGCAGCCCAATGTCATCAAGTTCTCTGAGTGGGTATGTTTACTATGTCTCTTTCATTGATGACTTCTATAGGAAGACTTGGGTTTACTTCTTGAAGAACGAAGATGAAGTGTTTGATTAGTTCAAGGAATTCAAAAACCTTGATGGAGAACCAAACTGATAAGAATATCAAAACATTCAGATCCGACAATGGTATAGAATTCACTTTAGGTGACTTCAAGAAGCTATGTAGTGATTCGGGGATTAAGAGGGAGTTGACTGCTCCTTACAATCCACAACAAAATGGAGTTGCAGAAAGAAAGAATTGAACAATCATGGAAGCAGCAAAGGCAATGCTGGATGACCAGGATCTACCTATGCATCTATGGGCAGAAGCAGCTAGGATAGCTGTATATGTGCAAAATAGAGCACCCCACAAGATATTGGACAACAAGACACCAGAAGAGGTCTTCTCTAGTAAGAAACTTGAAGTCAGCCATCTCATAATATTTGGTTGTCCAGTATACACTCATGTCCCAATGGAAAAGAGGACCAAGCTAGATCCTTCGGGAAAGAAGGGTATCTTTGTGGGTTGCAGTGAAAGCTCAAAGGCTTACAGAATATACTTTCCAAGATTCAAGAAGATTGATGTCAGCAAGGATGTGACATTTGATGAAAACTCAGCATTCATCAAATCAAGGAAGACACATGTTGAATACCATGAAGAACCTAAGGAAACTAGATTTCAAGACACTACTATTATTGAAGCAATTCCAGATGCAGATCGTGAAATTGAAGATCCGCAAGAACCTGTAGATCCACCCCGTGAGAATAACTCTCACAAGAGGAGACCTGCATGGACTAGAGAGCTCATTCAAGATGCAGAAAGATATGGCATTCCAGAAGAACAACACAGAGCAAAGAAGAGAACTAGATCACATACCAGCTATGTTGCTTTACTCTGTGATATCATGAACAAAGAACCTTCCAGGTAGCGGAAAAGAAAGAATGGAAGATGCCATGGTCGAAGAATACCAATCAATAATGAAGAATGATGTTTGGGATGTTGTCCCAAGACCTGAAGGGAAGTCTGTTGTGACTTCCAAATGGATCTACAACATCAAGCATGCTGCAGATGGCAGCATAGAGAAATACAAGGCAAGATTCGTAGCTCGTGGCTTCTCTCAGAAAGAGGGAATATATTATGAAGAAAATTTTGCTCCTGTAGCCAAGTACACTTCCATCAGATCAGTACTTGCTCTGGCTGCAGTGGTGAAATGGAAGATACACCAGATGGATGTCAAGATTGCTTTCTTGAATGGTGTAGTTGAAGAGGAAGTGTATGTGGAACAGCTACTCAGTTTTGAAACACATGATAGGGAGTCATATGTGTGTAGATTGAAGAAAACCTTGTATGGATTGAATTAAGATCCTAGGACTTGGTATGGTAGGATAGACAACTTTCTATCCAGTCTGGGATTTACCAAGAGTAAAGCGGATTCCAACCTCTACTACAAGGTTGAGGAAGGAAATCCTGTGATACTACTTCTATATGTGGATGACCTATTTGTAACAAGAGATGATAGATTGATTGCCGATACAAAGAGGAAGCTTGCTGTCGAGTTCAAGATGAAGGACTTGGGGATGATGCACTATTTTCTAGGTATGGAGGTGTGGCAGAGTGCAGATGGAATCTTCCTTGGACAAGGGAAGTATGCAGTAGAGATCTTGAAAAGGCTCGGGATGATGGACTGTAAGGCCATGGCTACACCTATAGCATTGAACCTGAAGCTTCTAAGTGATGCTTCATCTGATTCGGTTGATGTCACTATGTATCGTCAGATGATTGGGTCCTTGATGTACTTGACAAACACAAGACCAGATATTTGCTTTATAGTGAACACATTGAGCCAGTTTCTGATAGATCTGAGGAGTGTTCACCTGATTGCTGTAAATCATATTCTGAGGTACCTAAAGGGTACAGTTGATTATGGGCTCAAGTATGATGCGAATCAAAAGTTTAACCTACAGGGTTATGTTGATTCAGATTGGGCAGGCATTGCTACAAATAGGAAGAGCACTTCTGGGTGCTGCTTTAGTATGGGATCAGGTGTGATCTCTTGGTTTAGCCAGAAGCAGTCCTGTGTAGCACTAAGTATAGCCGAGGCAGAGTATGTTGCAGCCTGTTCGGCTAGTTGTGAGGCAGTATGGCTCCAGAAACTACTGTCTGATTTATTTGATCTCCCACTGGAGGCTACTGGTATCTTTTGTGACAACCAGAGTTGTGTGAAGCTGTCTGAGAACCCGGTGTTCCATGACAGTCGAAACACATAGAGATCAAATATCACTATATCAGGAATATGGTGCAGAGAGGAGCAGTGAAGCTCCTGTATGTTGCGACAGATGAGCATATTGCAGATTTGCTAACAAAGCCACTAGCTAGAGTGAAGTTCGAGTACTTCAGAGAGAGGCTTGGTGTTCTTCAAATCGATAACACTTTGAGGAAGAAGTGATGGAGACATTTGCTGAATCCATTCCAAGTTGTTGGAAGGAGGATCCTTCACATGGCTGTGGATGTAAGTACTGGATGATGAGCATCAAGATAATGTTCTAGTTTCTGCTGGACATGATCAATTGGATCATTTATGTATGTATGCTTCATGTTGGATGCTGGATATGATCAGTTGGATCATTTATGTATTTGTATATGCATCATGTTGGATGCTTGGACCATGTATCTGTATATGTATCAGGTGGATACTTTGTATGATCAGGTAGATCATGTATGTTGATATATATCAGGTGGATACATTGTGTGGATCATGTATCTATGTGTGTATCAGGTGGATACATTGTATGATCAGGTGGATACATTGTATGATCAGGTGGATCATGTATGATGATATGTATCAGGTAGATACTTGGTATGCATCAGGTGGATGCATTGTATGATCAGGATGATCATAGATGACGAGCTTCAGGATGTTGCTCTAAACGACATGCATCAGGACGATGCAGTGATGATGATCAGTATGATCATGTGTACATCAGGAGGATGTATGGTGAGTATCAGGTTGATACTTTGTGGCTATGGACAAGTTGCGCAGATGAGCATGTAAGTAGACCTGGGAGATTTGGACAGGATGAAAAAGGCCTTAGATGCTCTTTTGAGGCATTTCTCTGGGAGGACATATAATAGCGCCCTAGGATATTTGCAGATGCTCTTGCTAGGTTTTTCCGTTGGCATATAATAGCTCCCTGGGAGATCTGGCAAATGCTCTTGTGAGGTTTTGTCCTATGGCATGTAATGTGTCCTTATGAGATCCGACAGGTAGAGCTGTGTGCTTGTAACATCCTGGGATTCTCTTGCAAGGATTTTCCATGACCACATGTAATATGCTCCTGGGAGATCTAATAGGTAGAGCTGTGTGCTCATAATAGCCTGGGATGCTACAGCCAGGTTTTGTGGTGGACCACATGTAATGTGCTCCTGGGAGATCCGACAGGTAGAGTTGTGTGCTTGTAATAGCATAGGATGCTACAGCCAGGTTTTGTGGTGAGAACACATGTAATGTGCTCCTAGGAGATCTGACAGGTAGATCTGTATGCTCGTAACAGCCTGGGATGCTTCAGCCAGGTTTTTTGATGGGTCACATGTAATGTGCTCCTGGGAGATCCGACAGGTACAGCTGTGTGCTCGTAACAGCCTGGGATTCTTCAGCCAAGTTTTGTGACGCACGTAATAAGTCCTGAGGATTCCACAGTATGGACAGTGATGATGAAGACATGCAGATGGTGGGCCTACATCCAGTATGAAAAAGGAATGGCTCTATAGAACTTCCTATGACGAGTAGATTCAGAGAATGATTGAGATAGTAGCAGTGACGATGAC